>CAWUFW010000572.1:1896251-3096251 GCA_963921515.1 Calotriton arnoldi | reverse complement strand
TATGGATAGACAATGTTTAATCCCTCATTTGTCATCGTTTTGCAGAACATCAATGGGCTCCAATGAGGACTCTTTTCCAACTTCACTTGTATCACTGAAAGCATACAGGCACCAGTCCCTCACATACCTGCCAATATCTTCCAGGCTCATCAAATGTCAGCTCTAGCTTTCATGGTGGACAACCTGCCATAACCCGTTTATTAATTATGTACCAGCTTACTCTGGAAATCACTTGAAAACACTTATTAGTCCTTTTCCATACTAACCCATTACTCTATGATTATTCTGACCATACATATAACACATTTTTGTGTTGTGTAACAAAAAACCTATCTTGGGCCAACCCTTTGTAATATACTTATTAACTACTGAACTCATCATCTTGCACCTCTTCTGTCAGACCATTTCCCATCACTTGGCAGCTCTGGGCACAACACAATACCCTTATCAACTTCACTCACAGCTGCCACCAAAAGCCATCATGACAGCATGTGTCTGGACAAACAAATGTCATGGTAAACTTGCCAACGAGCTGGTCATGATCAATACAAATTTCAAACCATGTTCCCCAGATATATGGCCTAAAACACCCCGTCCCTTCTCCCCAAATATAAGTGATTCCTTTTTATTCAGATTGTAATTAAATGTGGCCTCGCTCAACATTCTGCATGCAAATGCTGTTATGTTTTTTCCTTTTTCTCCATTTGCAATCTACCGTTGAAGTCTAACTTTAGACCTGAAGTCTAAATTTATACCTGAAGTCTAAAGTTAGACTTCAGGTCTAAAGTTAGACTGCAAGTCTAAACTTAGGGCCTCATTTATGAGGTTTTGCCGTAGGGCAGCACCGCAGGCCTTCCTGCTGCCCTCCCTACAGCAAAAGAAAAGGGCAGAAATGCGCCATATCTATGAGATACAGCGCATTCCTGTCCTTTTCCCCTGCGCCGGCGCACAATAGGCTGCCGTGCGTCAATGCAGGCACCTTTGCACCATGGTGCAAGGGTGCCTGCGTTGAGGGGATGGTTGTTTTGTGCAGGAAGGGAAACCTTCCTGCACAAAAACAATCACAAGAGGCATTTTTCTTTTTCGGTATGCTGCTCCTGAAGCACACATAGAAAAAAGAACAAGCATTGGCATAGCCAATAGGTCTCGCCTTTGGGACCTTATAAGTGTTTAGCCATGCAACACTTGATGTTGTTGTACCAAGGATACTGTGCTGGATAACTAAACACTTATAAGGTCCCAAAGGCAAGACCTATTGGCTATGCCAATGCTTGTTTTGAGTGAGTGGCTCGTGCAGGTATGCCATTACCAAGGACACTCCTAGGCCTCTGCATACACGCTAGATTAGCGTGACAAAAGAGCCAAAGCCAATGTCAGGACACCAGTTTCACGTGCAGTCCTGTCAGGCACTCGGGCAGGGGCATGCGTCTGTTTAACAAGCAGGGCACATTCATGTTCCAACAATTACGAAAAGACTAAAGAGCAGTTTTGTAACAGGGCTGGTGCTCAGAGTCATTCTACGAGTAATGCGCATTCGCGTAGCATTTATATGTCGCCTATTGTCGTGATAGGAATAGCGTGTCCTACGATGAAACGGTGGGTGGCTATGATTGTGTGAGGATCAGTGCGCCTCACTGTGCCGTGAGTGCCCCTTACTGTCAGCTTGTGATTGGTACACTTTATCCTGACGCGACTGGAGTAAATCGTCGTGATAGGAGGAATAGTGTATCCTATTATGAAAAGACTGGAGCCTATTGTCGTGATCGAACTAGTGCATATTATTGTGACAGGGCTGGTGCCTATCGACAGGGTAGTAGGAATTAACCTTAATTAGACAGGACTGGTGCCCATCGTCCTAATGAGGGCGAGAGAATGTATGGAAAACTGAAATAGAGGATAACTACCGCACCTAGACGGACGGGAGACAGTGTAAGGGGAAACATTGAGAAAGACCGAAAGAGATGAACGTTGTAAAATGGATTATATAGAGGCGGAGATGTTAAAGAGTCGGTAGTAAGTAGGCAGGGAGAGAAAGAGGAAAAGAAAGATGGGGCCAAGAGAGATGAGATAGAGAGAAAGAAAGAACAAATGAATGATTAAATAGAGGTTACCGTGAGCCGCCTGAGAGAAAGACGTGGAAAACTCCAGAATTCGAAGGGGAAGAAACGGAGGAGGGGATTTCGCGTGGAGAGTGACTAAGAAAGAGGCAGAGGAAGTGAGACAGGATGGAGAGAGGTTCAAGGCCACGGAATAGGAAAGATAGGAAGGGAGAGACGAGAGGCACATGACGAAAGAGAAATGAGGGTGAGATAAAATAGGGGGTAGACTGAAAGGAAAGAGGGAGGGAGAGAAAGTCGCAAAAGAAAGACTGACAGTGAAACAGGCGGAGGAAACTGAGGAGGCAGAGTGGGAACACAGAGTTGAAAGACTGATGGAAAAAGGTAAACTGCGATAGGAGGAAAGGGTAATTGAAAGCTTGAAAGCAAATGGTTAGCGAGAGACTGCGGAATGCAGGCAGGAGGTGAGCTCGCGAGTGGTGTGCGCGCGCGCGCTTGGGAGAGCAGTCTGCTCATTTTCAAGCACTGCACTCGTGCTTGTGGCGCGCCGCTGCTCACTCCCGCAAGGTGGATGCCGCCACAAGCACGAGTGTGTGCTTGAAAATGAGCAGAGCAACGGCTAAAGGCCCTCCTATGCAGCGCATGCGCGCTGCGTAGGCGAGTCCTAAAAAGCACCCTTTCAGGACCAAAATCTAGCTTTATATAAAATTCGGTTACATTCCGTTCAGCCATTTTTGCGGTATTGTAGTTCAATGTTCCTATGTAAAATTGCATGAGGAAAACATGTTTTGGGACCCCTTTTGTTCCCAGCCCCCCCATTTCACGGATCACCCCGAAACTTTCCAGGAAGAAGCTGTGGTGGATGGACTTTTTTTGGGGAAAGTTTGATGAAGATTCGTCAAACGGTGTTAAAGATGTGAGCAAAACAAAAAATAATTTTCCAAAGGAAATGCGGTCCTACCCATAACTACCCAGTGGGGCCCAATGTGCATACCTTCAAGGTACAGAGAAATCAAGAGCTGTAAATCTATACTTAACTACTCATTGACAATATTTTGGAAGTCGGTATTTTGGCCCCTATATTGGTGTAGAATGACGTAAACGTCCGCTATGTCCCAGCGTAGAACAGCAAAGAGCCGTTCACGCTCCGGGGCTCCGGTGCCACTGCACCTGCTGTGCTGCTTATTGCTCTCTCCCTGTTACACAGGCAGGTCTGCTCCTGGGAGTGCCTGCACCAGGAGGAAACCAACACCCGAAGGATAGAAAGGTACAGGGAGAGAGAAGGGGTGCAGTGCAGGCATCAGGGATAAAAGGTCCCCCCCCCCACACCCCCAAATACACACAGAACAGGACGCACAGGCATCAACCGAGCAGGCAGCCTTCACACACCAGGTACCGCGAAGCCATGGGTGTGTGTGTGTGTCTGTGTGTAAATTAGCACACACAGGTGCCAGACTACTTGTTGTCTGACTGCGTCTGCTTGTGTGTTGTCTCTGTGTGCAGATTGACACAGCTGTGTACAGGTCTGTGTGCATGTGTTTCTGTGATTGCACTGCAGACAAGACAAGCCTCTTGCCTTTGTCAATGCATTTTACAGCTGGGCAGTGGAAAAGAACAAGATTATAAGTGTATTAAGTGATTTCGTGACAGCCCCCTTGGCCTCGTCCCCCAGCGCCTGTCCGAGAGGCACCTGACAGTGACTGCCTCTCTCCCACCTCTCTCTTCTTGCCAAAAGTGTAATAATGTGTGATTGCTGTTGCTAAAGTAGCTTGTCAGCGGGGCTCCAGTTTATTCCCCAGCCAAGGTGGCCTTTCGTATGTCTACCTAGTATGTGACTGGTGCTCCTACCACCCTACCTGTGTTTCAGAGACGTGTGAGTGACTCTGTCCCAACCTCATTGGCCATTTAGGGGTGTGTCAGACATGTGAGTGACTCTGTCCCAACCTCACTGTCCTTTTAGAGGCATGCCTGACATGTGAGTTACTGTGTCTCAAACTTAATGGCCATTCAGGGGTGTGTGCGCGACTCTGCCCCAACCTTACTGGCCATTCAGGGGCGTGTCTGACATGTGAGTGACTCCGTCCTAACCTTACTGCCCATTCAGGGGTGTCTGACATGTGAGTGACTTTGTCCCAACATTACTGGCTTTTCAGAGATGTGTCTTACCTGTCTAATTCGGTCCCAGTCATGAGACTTGTAAGAGGTGTGCGTGCCTGGCATGCAGCTGTATCGACCTCAGCCCCACCGGACTTCCAGGGAAGTTACTAACATGATTCACTCATCCTAAGCCCTACCTACCTCTTAAAGCCACAGCTGACACGTGACTGACTCAGGTTCCGCATCCCTTTCAGAGGCGTGTCTGGCATGTGACGGACATTACCCCAGCCCCCCCGGCCTCTGAGACATGCAACCTGTAGGTTATTCCCTCTGCTCTAGCCTGCTCTGTCGAAGGAGTGACTCACGTGACTGACACTACTCTGGCCTCTATGGGGATGCATCCTGTCATGTGACTGACTCTGCCCAAACCTACTGGCTTTTCAAAGGCCCTTCTGACATGCTCCCAAGGACGCGCCTTCCATCCATCCCTGGAGCCTCGAGCCCTCTTGTGAATGGTGCATCAGACACTCCGTGGCACATATAGTGTTAACACCAAGTCCGGTATCTTTCACGATTCTAAAGGGGTGGGGCTTAGCATGAATTTAAATAAAGCCAAATGGATGATTTTAGCAGGACACTATGTCACCCTATCAAAGAAAACACTGTAGGATTTTAAAAAGGTTTCCCAGCCCAGCCAACAAAAACAGCACCGAGCGGAAGCTGCTCCCAGGGGCAGGTGAACCTTTCTCTTTGCAGCACTAATGAAAAATAACGCTAGGCGCGAGAGCGCGCGCGCCACAGCGAGCGATCTGTTTCCAATTATCGCGCCCGCGTCTGGGCACGATAATTGCAAACAGATGTCTGCCCTGCGCGTAACCGCAGGGAAAAGGCCATGACGCACGAGCGTCTGGTCAGCTTTTCAAACCCCCTAACATAAAGTCTTGCCAGAGCAACGCTTGCGCGCTACTCGAGGCTCGACCTAAAAACGAGGAAAAATAAAGATATTTCTCCTCATTGTACCTCCCTTATGGGAGGTGTACGTTTTTGGCGCTGCATCAGATTTACGATTTCTCGTAAATCTGGGGCAGTGTCAAAATGCCATGGTTAAAGGGGACAATATTTACAAGGTAGCATTAAGCCAAAAAAAGTGGCTTAGTGCTGCCTCGTAAATATGAAGCAGGCTCCTGCGCCATGGAAAGTCACAAAAATGCATAAATAAATAATAAATAATATCATAAATGAGGCCCTTAGACTTCAGGTCTACGTTTACCTTTGTGAATCTGGCCTATTGCTGCTATCTTGCCCGGATTTAGCAGCTTTAGTGTTGATATGTTTGCAATGTCTGTATTAATTTCTCCAAGCCTTTTCACACTCTTCTATCTATATTTCATATTTTATCACTTTTTTCAACAAGTCTCTCGGAATTTTGGCAACACATCAGAAGTGTCTTCCAAATTTCAAGTAGTACTCAGCTAGAACCAGGACTGACTGTAGTTTATCCTTATTTTTAGAACAGGAGACCAACTACAGTGCCTCAACTAACATTAACTAAGACTTAACCACCTCGTAAGATATAGAATGAACCAAGCACTGTAGTTATTCAGCACAAACTTACACTTATCTTTAGGTACTTTCAATTCAGTGATCATCAAAACTAAAACATCTCTGTACAGTACTTTGCTATGTGCTTCATAGTTCTTCCAAAACTGATATTTCTGCCAGCAAATATGATTTATCAGTCACTTTATGTAACAACCCATGCATTACATGTTAAAATATTGTTGAGGCCAACGCAAACCCAAATGCCTTTCTCAAAAATGTAAATGCTCCCTTGAATGCTAGAAAGGAAATCAAATGGAAGGACAATGATGTCAAATGACAGTCCTAATAATGCGCAGCCAATTATTAGTACTCATCAGTGGACCCATTTTCCCTATGTGAATGGGCAATAACTTTAGGAAGTTTAACTCAGAGAAAACTGAGATTATGATTGTGTGAGACAGTAAGGAGCTCCTAGGGCCTGATTCACAGAACTAACGACAAAATCCTAAACTTACTTACATTTTGGTATTCACAGAATGAACTTACTCATTTTGGTATTCACAGAATGAACTTACTCATTTTGGTATTCACAGAATGAACTTACTCATTTTGGTATTCACAGAATGAACTTACTACCATTTTGGTATTCACAGAATGAACTTACTACCATTTTGGTATTCATAGAATCAACTTACTACCATTTTGGTATTCACAGAATAAACTTACTACCATTTTGGCATTCACAGAATGAACTTACTACCATTTTGGTATTCACAGAAGGCACTTACTCATTTTGGTATTCACAGAAGGCACTTACTCATCAATGAGTAAGTGCCTTCTGTGAATACCAAAATGTGTAAGTTACACAAAATGAGTAAGTTACACAAAATGTGTAAGTTACACAAATGTGTAAGTTACACAAAATGTGTAAGTTCACACAAAATGTGTAAGTGCCTTCTGTGAATACCAAATGAGTAAGTTCATTCTGTGAATACCAAAATGAGTAAGTTCATTCTGTGAATACCAAAATGGTAGTAAGTTTAGGATTTTGTCGTAAGTTAGTTCTGTGAATCGGGACCCTAGTCCTTACCTTCTGGCCCACTGAGCAGGTTGTCTGCCCAGTTGTATCAGTAAGGAGTTCTGGAGGTAAGTTTGATCAGCCTTTAATTGTCCACTTAATTTAGGCCGATGTGTATTTTTCTTTCATCTCTCTGATGTGTTTGACTGTGGCAATTCCCTCTGTTTGGGATTGGCTAAATATCAGATACAGTGACGAGGGGTAGAGTACTATGCAGCAGCACGGGCAGTGGTCTGCATGCAAACACTGCCTTTATCTCGAAAAGACAAAAAACATCTGTTTGCCAAATAGAATCCTTGTTATGAATCCTAGCTATTTGACCGATGCCCGGTGGAGCTACCTGATAGCTGAAGAGGAGATGGGCTGCGGATTCCCCCTTGGCCGTCACCTACCCAGCCGGACCTTGGGCAGACTTTCCCTTCATCTCTCCGTCGTATCTATACCCTACCCCTTTTTCCCCTTACCCCCTTACCCTTCTCACTCCACTTTCCTTTTCTTCTATGCTCCTTAAATGTTTTTACTGGTATCATTGGTAACTTGTAACTGATGTAAGTTTGCAACTATGTGGAACCTTATGTAAAGCGCTCTGATACCTTCGGGTCTAGCCAGCGCTATATAAAACTCTTTAAATAAATAAATAAATAAATCCTTAGCTAAGCAATGGTAAGTTGGCCATTACAATGCCACGAAACCCTTGTGGTGCTTGGCGTTCACGCACTAAGAGAGCATCAGACACTGCTATGGATCCTTTAACTTTAGCGTGTGTGGGGCATATAAATGGAAAACATTGTCAGAGCAGCATTGTGAGATTATCATCATAATTTGTTTTTTCCCTGGCAGTGTTGATTTGAGCATCTTGGCCACCCAGTTGACTTTAACAGGAAAAGAAAGACAAAACTCCTTTCAATCAGTGTTTGAAAGCGTTTGAGTTCTCAGTATTTCATGTTGTGTGTTCACAACTCTGTTGCTCTGTTAAGTCTTTCTTCATACACTTATTGAAGCTGATGGCATGCACTATTTATTGGTTGAATTTGTATGTTCATTGAATCTGTATCGTTCAGTCCTGTGGATGGTGGTTTCAATGAATATGTGTTTGAAGGTTTTGTCTCTGCTGCCATTAACGTGCTATTTTTTAGTTCTCTGCTATCCTTGTTTCACTGGAAGGTTTGCCACCATCATATTTCCTGTTGAAACTCAGATGAATGTGAAATGTGTGGCACTTTATAAAGTACTGGATTCTTTCAGATGCTGCAGGTTCGCCTGAGAAAGGGATTACTGACCACATATTTCTCTTTATAGATATACACTTCTTCCTCCTATTCAGCTATGCTGACAAGGGTGTGTGTTTTATAGTAAACTGATTTGCAGTATGAGTGTGCCATTGTATTGTGCAGTATATGCAGGGCCCTTCAGTCATCATTTGAATCGCTGCAACCTAGTTGGGTGGACAGTCAGAGTAATCTTTGAATGTTGTGGTGGTTAACTTTTTGTTGGGAGTCAGGAGATTGAAGACAGAGGAGAGAGGCAGAAGGAGTGAGAAGAAAGACTGCACAACTTCAGAGTTCCATACTATATAGGACCAGGTATTTAGGCATCGCTGAGGAGACATTTCCCCTTGGATGTCTCTCCCTGTGGGATCTCCTGGTGTGCACCTGTTCAATTAGTGTAGATTGACTCATTTGCATCTAAGGTTAAATACTCTTGAATAATGATGCAAATACTCCAATTGTTACTATTGCCTGCTTAGAGGGTGCTCCTTTATGTAGCAAGGTGATGCCTCCAGGATCCAGTGAGTCACAAAGAAATACAAATTGTCAGTGACAGGGTGCCAGAAAACATTCTCTGGTAAGCATATATGATAGGTGAGTAACCCTTCCCTGGTAGCAAATGGGTGATTTTGCCACACACAGCACAGCACAGCACAGCACAGCACAGCACAGAAAGCATATTAAGACAATCAGAAGAACCTGAAGACAAAATGGACCCCCTACAACTTCGGTCAAACCATGATTCGATACAGATGATGATGTATTTATGTGTGATCAGAAGAGAAATATTCTTCATAAACTAAAAAGGGACATTTTTTAGAATGTGTTATATATTGATGAATTGTGTTGTTGCTGGACCTAATCAAATAAATATATAAAAATATTTCATATATGACTAGGTTCAGGTAAATAACATTTCTGAATATCTTACAGGAAGAGCATAAATAGGGCAGATGGATATTGCCTTATACCTGCAGGTCATTTCTACAATCTGAGAGCTCATGTATTACATGTAAACCGCTGGACTGTTTGCTTGTACATCTGATACCCGAAGTTAAGATTCAAAAGGACTGCTGTGAAATACAGATCTGTTTCATTCCTGCAGGAGATATTATCCCCTACAGTGTCAGCTAGTTTATTTAGATTAAAATACTAATGTTGTATCTCAGAAATGGGACCAACTAGAAAAATATTTTAACCACTATTTGTAATTGTTATTAACAATCCAATTCAATGGAAGAGTCAGATTTCTATTAAATATTAAGGATAAGTGACTTTTAGAAAGTTGCCTTTTCTGAACTGTCAGAAGGCGAATTAGCATAAATCTCTGCCAACTCCCAGCCTGTGCTCAAATCCAGGAATAGGTGTAAAACAGGTGTGAAATGGCTCCCAGGGTCAATGGAAAGGATTGTTTGAGCCACATTTAACACTTGGGGTACACTTGAAAGGGAGAGAACAGGATGGCAAGACAGTTCTTGTGGATCCCCTGTCTGGTTGCTGAAGGACCCTTCTTTTGTCCTACTAGAGCCCTGTCTCTGGGTTTGTTGTGGGTCAAGTACCTGCTCCAAACTGGATTTTAGTGTTAGATGATGTTGGATTCTGGTGATTTCCCTATGACACTACCAAACACACACACACACACACACACCCACACACACACACACACACACACACACACACACACACACACACACACACACACACACACTCAACCTCCACAGCCCAAGCTTAATTTAGTTAAAGATTTTGTCATCTTGAAAATGACCTGGCACTTGGTATTTTTGGGTTTGTTTGCAGTAAGGAACAACTGGAGAAGTGGGCAAGGTTGGCCCCAGGAACCTTTTCCCCATCGGTTAGAGAGCACAATACTGCATATTTACAAATAAATAAATATTAAAAGCAATGAAGACTTAAAAACCAAATAATTCTGATCTGTACAGACATCCTAACATAGTATTCAAGCATAGAATTACGTAATAAAATAACATAAATAACATGAACAAGCCAACATTTCTCACCCGATAATATAAATAACTAAACTAAAATTCCACTTACACTTACAATTCTGTTGCTGAAGTCTCAGTGAATGAAATCATGAACCAAAGAAGCAGTTCCTAAAACACATGTTAATTAAAAGATGCCAAAGAATGCAAAAAATAAATTACAACAAGTAAAACATCCAATACGACTTTATTAAGCCAGGAAATACATCCAACCCCCCACCCACAAAATATTTTAGATTTAATTAGCACTACAAAAGAAAAAGAAAAATGTAATTCTGTTTATTAAGTATTTTCCTTAAAAAGAAGTGCACCCAGGTTAAAACTAACCTTTGCTATCTGACATGATAACCTCTAAAGCAAAAACATATAAACCAACCCACACACAAAAAAACATTCAAACCATATGAATGAAAAAAGAATTTATTGAGCATAAGCAGTTACTTCCAAGGAGTGTCCTGTTGCTAAGCTAACGGAAGTGAGGGAGCCTGACTACACGTCTCTAAAGAGGAAGGTCTTCTAGCCAGATTTAATGCAGATTCCACTGCAGTTTCCCACAGGTACTCTGGCATGGAATGCCGCAACATGGCCGCCCAGAGGGAAAAAGATCTTCCCCCAGCTCTAGCTTTGCTGACCATTGGAATATATAAGAGGCCCTGGTTTTAAGAGCAAAGTATTCTGCTAGGGGTATTTTTTTTTACTGTTTCTTGAAAATAAAAGATAACTTTTTGTGCAATGTCAACCTGTAATCATCAGAACTTTAAACTTAACTCTTTGCTTGAGAGGAAGCCAATGCAGTTGCTTCAGTCCCCAACAGATGAACAGTCTTTTTGGGAATGTTCAAGATTAGGTGCTCTGCCACATTCTGCACTCGTTGGGGCCTTTTTTGCAGCTCAGGAGGCATCCCCAGATATGATACATTGGCATAATCTAATCTTTCCATTATAAGGGCATGAACAATGTCTTTCTAGGTGTGAACCATAAGAAATTGAATGGTCTTTTTTTTAATGATTGGAGGACAGAAAACCAGGTGGCTGCAATAGTCTGCACTTGCGGCTTAAATGATAAGTCATTATCAAATTTGATCCCCAAGTTTTTGGCCACTGGAGCTGGGGTACTGGGCTCCCACAACTGAGTAGGCCATAGTCTCCTAAAGTCCAACGGGGAAGTATCACCAAAAACCAGAATCTCAGATTTGTCAGAATTCAACTTGAGATTGCTGTCGTGCATCCAGCTTGCGACAGCAGTAGGGCATCCCTGAAAGTTTCCTACCATGGTATCATCCAGTTGTTGAACAAATTAACATGAATTGTGTGTTGTCCATATAGGACACAATATTGAATCCCCATGGCTCCACTTCCTGAGCCTATGGGATCATATAGATGTTTGACAATGTGGGTCTTAGAGCTGAACCCTACTGAATACCCAGAGCTTTAAGTGGAAAGAAAAAAGTGAGAGGTCTCTAAAAGAGGCCTAAGAAGCATAATTGAGAATCCTTCCCAAGAGGAGTGCCCTAAGTATATAGAGGCGTGACTTAAAAAAGATAAATGAAAATCCTTTAGATCCTATAGTGTGCCACATGACCTCTATTTTGATGCTTCTCTGTGACCTTTTCTTTATTTTATCCATACCTATCACATCATTACAGATATCCACCTAAAACAAGTCAGAACTACTGGCTTTGCCAATGCTTATTAGCAGTATCAGATAAAGGAGCAATAACAATGATTTTGTTGAGAATAATTAGAATTTAAAATATGTCAATTCTGAAAATATGAGACTTAATTAAAAATTCCTAAGCTCTGTGGAAGAAGTGATGGTCTTCAAAGTGTCTCAATCACTCACATTCTTCCCAAGGGCATTGTGGCATTATAGCATGGATACATATCTGCATGTCTGGTTTTGCCTCCATTTTTAAAGTGAACCCAGACCTACTGGCTGTGCCACGGCTAGTTATCAGGATGTTTGTGACTGAAAGTTGTCACAGGTTTATGAAATCATCTATATAATAATGTATTTCTCTGTACATATGGTTATCTCTCCATCTTCAAGTAGGGTGGCGTGATGGCAAAGGCGTTTCTGCACAGTACACATTATGACTTACAGTGAAATTTTAATTTTGCATAGACTTCACCTGTGGCGAGGCATTGTTTTAGTACTTTTTACTACCTGACTTCATCAGGTATATTTGTATACCTACTTTGTCGATACTGTTTTCCTCTCTCTATGGGAAGCCTCTTTTTTCTCAGTGTAACCCACTGTGATGCACTGAATACAAAGATGATCAACACAGGTGCAACAGTATACTTAATGAAGCTTATTTTATTTTGATGTCCTTATTTCAAATCTATGTTTCCAAGTAATACAAATCGTAATAAAAATACCATCTCTTTAGAGAGTTCTTAGTGCTTCTTTTCACAGACTCAGCAGCATTAACAAGCTCTCTGAGCAGGTGTGTATTAGTCTGCGGGGCAGAGCTGGTATTGTTTAGTTATTTTCACTCGTTCTATCCATTAAAGAGAATTATTAATTCTTTGCATTTAGACATAAATAGCAGTCTGTTCCATCCTCATCCGCGCGTGCGCTCTCTGTCCCACCAAGGACCACATGTATGAAACTCAGAATTTGCGATTACCAATTAGCAATTTTTACCGAATCTCAAATAGGTAATCGCTAAATGTAATGTAACAAAACAGACGGGAAATAGCGATTCCCTAATAGCGAGTTCTTAAAAATCACGAACGCAATTAGGGAATCGCTATTTGTAATTGCGACTCCATTCGTTCCTATGGGTCTTAAGACCCATAGGTGCAAATTGTCTTCCTTTACCTAATTGCAATTACCTTATTGGATATTGCAAATTAGGTAATGCAAAGGCAAGAGTGCACGGGGCTTAAGGCCCCCCCTAAAAAAAAAAAAGTGCACATGTAAGGCACACACATGCACTAGGGACATGTGCATGCCACAGAGCATTTTGGAAAATGCTTTTTTTTTTGCATTTTCCAAAATTGCACATGTTTACCATCAAATTGAAATCGATGGTAAAAGCGTTTTCCTAAAAGCACAGTTCGCATTTAGGAAAGGCTTCTCTCATGTGCATTAGGGAATAGCAAATTGCGATTCACTATTTGCATTCCCAATTTAGGTAATCGCTAAAAACTGCGGATCCCAAAGCTTTTCATACATTCAGAAAGGTCATTTTGCATTTGCAAACAGGTGAATTTGGTGGCACATGCATCAAGCATACATTTTGCGAGTCTAAAATAGCAAACTTTATCAAATTGCTATTTTGGAATCGCAAAGAGCTATGCATGTAGGAATCGCAAAATAATTTCAGATTCCTTAACATTAGCTAATAGCGATTCGGAAATTGCGAATCGCTATTAGCTAATGTGACTCCATTCATTCCTATGGGCCTACTGGCCCATAGGAATGAATGGTAATGCATTTGCAAATTGCGATTACCAAATTGGTAATCACAAATTGCGAATGCAAATCCAAGGGTGCCCGGGGGCCTAAGGACCGCCTAAAGCACCGCCCAAAAAAAGATACGTGTGCACATGTAAAGCACACACATGCCCTAAGGGCATGTGTGCACTACATGGCACTGCACAAATTACCATCAACTTGAAGTTGATGGTAATTAGCGTTTCCTAAATGCACAGTTTACATTTAGGAAAGGCTACATGCATCGCCATTAGGGAATCGCAAATTACGATTCCCTAAATGCATTCTCAATTTAGGTAATCACAAATAATTGTGATTACCTGAATTGTGAATGTCAAGCCTTTGATGCACTAGAAATGGCCTTTTTTCCGTTCGCAAATGGGCCGTTTCTGTGAATCGGCCCATTTGCGAATGGAAAATGACTTGCTGCACGTGCCCCTTAGTGATTTGCATCGTTTGTGAATACAAAATACTGTGATACATGTGGCCCCAAGTCTAGTAACACCTGGGCGCGGAGGGGATATTTGTTGAGGAGACGCAGGTCGCTTATCATTAGTTAACTCTTATGTGTGCTGGGAGAGGACAAAGCCAGTGACTGCTTTATCGGGAAAGTGCTTCCCTCGCTGGGATTTTGTTGTGAGCCTCGGCATAGACAACCCTCACTGCTTAAAGCCACTACTGCCTGTGCATTTGCATGAGCTCAAACCTTTCATGCATTTATACTAATTCATTGGTAATAGTGGGATTAATTATGCAGGGAGAAAATTCCAGAAAACAAACTGCAAAACAGTTTTTGTGACAGTGTAACTTTAGTCTAAAATTTCTTTGACTAAAAATTGCATAGAATGCCTTGAGCAACTTGCTAACCAGTAGCTTTCTTTCCCACAGGTAGCCATACACATTTTATGCACTGATCTTCGAACAGAAAAGTACTGTATTTTCCCTTGGTCCTGACAAAGATGGAAACATCAGATCATGCTGATGATGAAAGCATATTTTTAGCTTACTTTTACCTCCTCTAACACCCACTGGACATGACATCAGCTGCCAGTGCTGAAGCTACTAGCAGAAGTGTCACGTCCTCGGTCTCCTAGGCTGTGGCGTAACGAAACCTGAGGGTGGCCCCCCTGCAGAGTGCATGGAGGGGGCCCCCACGCTCCAGACCCAGTCAGGATCTCTCAGGGCGGGGGCCTGCAGCCCACGCAGAGTGCCGGATGGGGCCCCTAGGAACTCAGGGTCCCCCCGCACCACGTGGGCTGCGAGGGCTATTCTTACGCCACTGCTTCTAGGAAAGCAAAGTGGACTGTCAGAACTGTAAGTGACCACTCCTTTCTAGGGTTTTCTTAACTAAGAGACAGCAGGAACAATTATTGAAGAGGATTAGAACAAAGAGGCCAAGGGATCAGGGAATGGTGGCCGGAAGCCCCACAAAGCAGTTCAGCAGCATTGGTCTGTATGAGCCCAAGCCCAGCCAAAAGATGTGTGGGGTAGCACAACCTAAACAGTTGGTGTGATCAGTCCAGGTACCTACAACATCTATAAAAGTTGTTGTCTGATCAGAATTCGTCAGAAGAAGTAAGATTATCCTGAATGAAAAGGTGAAAATGGTAAGTGTTTCTTATTGCCGAGATCTGAAGTAAAAATTAAGGACTCTTACAAAAGATCATGATTTGTTCCATTCATAGTTGGCCCAAAGGTAGAGCACCAGAGGCGGTACTGTCTTAAACTCTAAGTTGACCTTCAAAGAATTTAATTTGTGCCAAGCATCTAGTCCTTGAGTTGCCTCATACATAGCTCTAGCCTACTGACTGTGTCACCCAGTTGCCCACCCATCCCACTGGAGAAGTGTCTGTCATCAGCATACCAATTTGTTCTGTCATCAGCGTACCTTTAGAATAGGAAGCCATTGGACTGAGGATTTTGAACTGGAGGCTAAGCAGAATCGATTAATAGACCTGGTGAAATAGTGGATCTTAAGGGAATGCCATAAGTCTGTGAGGGAACATCAGAACAGAAAGATGCAAGGTGAGGGAGAAAATATGTATACCACTTGAAACCTCATTCTTCCAGCCATTTACTAGAGGCTCAAAGGACCCAGACAGTAACATCACTGACACTGGCTGCCCAACTCAAGTGAGAAAATAGACTTCAGGTGAAAGTAATAATGAACTTTATTAATATTAAGCAATATACCCCCACAGTGTCAGGCACAGCAGTAGCTACCACAATGGATATCCATGTTTGATGTCACGTGAAACACGGAGCCAGGAATTTCAAAGACAATGCATAGAAATCAATAACATGTTGCAACATTATAGCCCAACATGTGACAGATCACCCTTTCCACATCAAAGAAAATAGATCATATTCCACAACAGCAATTTAGCACCCAGATTATTCACACTCAAAATACTGCCTATTTCATAGGCTCACACTTAGCATGCATGTTTATCTAAAGTGTTTAAGAACTGTTTCCTTGAAAAAGCTGTCTTTATTACTCTCATCTTTTTACCTGACACAATGGTGGACACATCGTTGTATTCCATTTTTATCCCCTCACAAATCACTGTGTTACCTCATGTTTTTATAACATATTTTTGGACAGTAAAAGGATTTATTGTTGGATGTGATGGTACATATGCAAATAGTCTCCTGCTTAAAACAAGTACCACTGCCCACAGGTGAATTGTCATGCCACTTATGATTGCGGTTGATCAACTTTCTATACAGACCTACTCTTTCTACCAACTTTGGTCCACTTCACCTAATCTAAGAGGGACACAAACTTGCATGTGTGCCTTTTGTTACAGCAACGGAGAGGAGGCACTCCAGTGGCTCAATGCAGAGAAGTCCTATAACTCCACAAAAAGTCCATCACGTTCAGCCCTTCAGCCCAGATAACCACAAATAGCCAGTTCAAGACACCCCTTCAGGAACTGGCTAGAACACTCAACTAACCTGTCCTGCCTTAGATGGGTTAATCCAGTACATTAGGCACTTTTTCTGGACAACTCTCGCCCATAAACCTGCCTTACATTGAATTAATCAAGTGCACAACCCTTATGTCTTCTAACAAATTCACTAGGGGTTACTTGGAAAAATATTGAATCATGAGTATATCATACTTTGGAGAACAGCTCAATCTGCTGTATGGATAGACAATGTTTAATCCCTCATTTGTCATCGTTTTGCAGAACATCAATGGGCTCCAATGAGGACTCTTTTCCAACTTCACTTGTATCACTGAAAGCATACAGGCACCAGTCCCTCACATACCTGCCAATATCTTCCAGGCCCATCAAATGTCAGCTCTAGCTTTCATGGTGGACAACCTGCAATGACCCGTTTATTAATTATGTACCAGCTTACTCTGGAAATCACTTGAAAACACTTATTTGTCCTTTTCCATACTATCCCATTACTCTATGATTATTCTGACCATACATATAACACATTTTTGAGTTGTGTAACAAAAAATCTATCATGGTCCAACCCTTTACAATATACTTATTAACTACTGAACTCATCATCTTGCACCTCTTCTGTCAGACCATTTACCATCACTTGGCAGCTCTGGGCACAACACAATACCCTTATCAACTTCACTCACAGCTTCCACCAAAAGCCATCATGAAAGCATGTTGCTGGACTAGTAAATGTCATGGTAAGTTTGCCAACGAGCGGATCATGATCAATACAAATTTCAAACCGTGTTCCCCAGATATATGGCCTAAAACACCCCAACCCTTCTTCCCAAAAATAAGTGCCTCCTTTTTATTCAGATTGTAATTATATGTGGCCTCACTCAACATTCTGCATGCAAATGCTGTTATGTTTTTTCCTTTTTCTCCATTTGCAATCTAACTTTTGAAGTCTAACTTAAGACCTGAAGTCTAAAGTTAGACTTCAGGTCTAAACTTAGACTTCAAGTGTAAAGTTAGACTTCAGGTCTAAGTTTACTTTTGTGAAGCGGGCCTATTTCTGCTATGTTGCGCGGATTTAGCAGTTTCAGGATTGTATGTTTGCAATGTCTGTATTAATTTCTCCAAGCCTTTTCATACTCTTCTATCTATATTTCATATTTGATCACTTTTTTCAACAAGTCTCTCAGAATTTTGGCAACACATCAGAAGTGTCTTTGGAATTTCAAGTAGTACTCAGCTAGAACCAAGACTGATTGTAGTTGATCCATATTTTTAGAACAGGAGGCCAACAACATTTCCTCAACTAACTTTAACTAAGAAAGAACCACCTCGTAAAATATACAATGAGCCAAGCACTGTATTTATTCAGCTCAAACTTACACTTATCTTTAGGTACTTTGAATTCAGGTAGACGATTTGGTCTCAAAGCTAGACTGCCGACTTTGGAGCTGGGAAAACCAGGGTTGGAGCCTCGGGGTCGACTCCACATCCTGTGATTCTCGGCAAACTCACGTAATCTCCCCGTGCCTACCCAAAAAATGAATGTGTTCTTGTGTAACGTAACTGGTGCTCATGTAAAGCGCTCCAATGCCATCGGGTCGAGTTCGGGCCATATAAATCTGCAAAAAAATAATAATAATTAGGCCACCATCAAAACTAAAACACCTCTGTACAGTACCTTGTTGTGTGGTAATAGTTCATCCAAAAACTGATATTTCTGCCAGCAAATATGATTTATTAGTCATTTCATGTAACAACCCATGCCTTAAATGTTAAAATATTGTTGAGGCCAATGCAAACCCAAATGCCTTTCTCAAATATTGAAATGCTCCCTTGAATGCTAGAAAGGAATGAAATGGAAGGACAATGATGTCAAATGACAGTCTTAATAATGCACAGCCAATTATTAGTACTCATCAGTGGACCCATTTTCCCTATATGAATGGGCAATAATTTTAGGAAGTTTAACTCAGAGAAAACTGAGATTATGATTGTGTGAGACAGCAAGTAGCTCCTAGTCCTTACCTTCTGGCCCACTGAGCAGGGTGTCGGCCCGGTGGTGTCAGTAAGGAATCCTGGAATTAAGTTTGATCAACCTTTAGTTGTCCACTTAACTTAGGCCAATGTGTATTTTTCTTTCATCTTTCTGATGTGTTAGACTGTGTGAATTCCCTCTGTTTGGGATTGGCTAATTATCAGATACAGTGACTAGGGTTAGAGGACTATGGAGCAGCACGGGGAGCGGTCTGCATGCAAACACTGCCTTTATCTCGAAAAGACAAAAAACATCTGTTTGCCTAATAGAGTCCTTAGCTAACTAATGGTAAGTTGGCCATTCCAATGCCACAAAACCCTTGTGGTGCTTGGCGTTCACGCTCTAAGAGAGCATCAGACACTGCTATGGATCCTTTAACCTTAGTGTGTGTGGGGCATATACATGGAAAACATTGGCAGAGCAGCATTGAGATATTATCATCATAATTTGTTTTTTCCCTGGCAAATTTGAGCATCTTGGTCACCCAGTTGACTTTACCAGTACAAGAAAGCCAAAACTCCTTTCAAACAGTATTTGCAAGCGTTTGAGTTCTCAGTATTTGGTGTTGTGTGTTCTGTTAAGTCTTTCTTCAGATGCTTATTGAATTTAATGGCATGCACCATTAAATGTCTTGAATTTGTATGTTTATTGACTCTGTATCATTCAATCCTATGGGTGCTGGAGAGTTGTTTCAATGAATATTTGTATTTGGTTTTGCCTCAGCTGGCATTAAAGTGTTATTTTTTGCTCTAGTTTGCTATCCTTGTTTCACTGGACGGTTTGCCACCTTCTGAGAGGCAAGGATTCATCATCATATTTCCTGTTGAAACTCAGATGAATGTGAAACGGAGGCACTTTATAAAGTATTGGTTGCTTTCAGGTGCTGCAGGTTCACCTGAGAAAGAGATTACTGACCACAGATTTCTCTTTATAGATAAACACTTCTTCCTCCTATGCAGCTATGCTTACAGGAGGGCGTTTTATAGTAGACTGATTTGCAGTGTGCCATTGTTACTGTGCAGTATGTGCCCGGCCCTTCAGTCATCGTTTGAATGGGTGCAACCTAGTTGGGTGGACAGTCAGAGTAATCTTTGAATGTTGTGGTGATTGACTTTCTGTTGGGAGTCAGAAGATTAAAGACAGAGGAGAGAGGCAGAAGGAGTGAGAAGAAAGACTGCACAACTTCAGAGTTCCAGACTCTGTAGGACCAGGTATTCAGGCATTGCTGAGGAGGAGAACTTTCCCCTTGGGGGTCTCTCACTGATTGAGCACTTGGTGTCCACCTTTTCAATAAGTGTGGATTGACCCTTTGCATCTAAGGTCAAATACTTGTGAATAATGATGCAATTCCCCCAATTGTTGCTATTGCCTGCTTAGAGGGTGCTCCTTCATGTAGCAAAGGGATGCTTCCAGGATCCAGTGAGTCACAAAGAAATACAAATTATCATTGACAGGGTGCCAGAAAACATTCTCTGGTAAGCAATATGAATGGTGAGTACCCTTTCCCTGGTAGCAAATGGGTGAATATGCCATGCACAGCCCAGAAGGCTTATTAAAACAATCAGAAGAACCTGAAGACAAGGAGAACGCCCAACAACCTAGGTCAAACCATGATTCTGTTCAGCTGATAATGCATTTATGCGTGATTAGAGGAGAAATGTTCTTCATAAATCAAAATGTTACTTTTTCAAGAAAGTGATATATATTGATGGATTGTATTGTTGCTAGAGCTGATCAAATAAATGTATCAAAATATTTCATGTGTGACTCGGTTCAGGTAAAGAGAATTACTGAATATGTTACAGGAAAGGCATAGTAGTGCAGAGGGATAATGCCTTAGACCTGAGGTCATTTCTACAGTTTAAGAGCTCAGGTACATACTTGTAAACTGCTGGAATCTTTGCTTGTACATCTGATGCCCGAAGATAAACTTCAAAAGGACGGTTGTGAACTACAGATCTGTTTCATTCCTGCAGGAGAAATGATCCCCTACAGCGTCAACTAGTTTATTTATAGGCTGAAGGGTAATTAATGCGGGCTACAGGTTAACATGACCTCTCCTGCATATTTGTATTCAGGAATAAAACTAATGCAGGGGTGATAGCCCCACAGATGTACATTACTTTTCAGTAAATTACTGACTATTATATTTAAAACAGGTACAAAATGCTTACACCCAGAATGAAGTGTATGGGTCTAAGTTATTCTGTACAGGTGGCAGTATGCCAGAATATCAAGGACAGAGATATCGACCAGGCAAAATGTTGTGGCAAAAATATTCCCTACCAGAATATTGTGACAGTAAGTTTATTTAAGTAAGTTTAGGATACTATTTTTTATTCCTATCTACATACTTTAAAGATACATGTTATATTATATCTGCCTTTTCTGTGTGGCCACCTCTGATTTTTTGTCTTTTACTGGACCCTATTTTAATGCTGGTTTTTAGACTCTGCACGCTCAGCACTGATGTACAGTGCCCAGTGTATGTACTCAAACTCCTAAAACATGGAGAAATTGGCTACTCCCTGATGGTCTTATTTATTTTTTCTGTAAGGCCAAAGTTTATGATGCCAAAATACACACTTCACATGGAAATTAAGTGCCACCTGTGGATTGTAGCACTTATTATACCATCCACTAGTGTGACAAAAGAAAACATGGGTTTACTACTACCAGTGAAGCCTGACTGCTGCAGTGTAAAAGCTGCAATGGAACTTATGACCCATTTTGACAGGTAAAAACCTCTTTTCAATTTTAGTAAGTCATCCATAAGTAGTTCTTGTACCCCATAAGGCAGGGTGCATGGTAGTTAAACGTGTAACATGTAGAAAAGTTATGTTACCATTGCACTACATTGACGGGGCTGTGAAAGCAATTTTCACTGTGAGAGGCCTAAATGTCTTATGTATAAAATCAGAGTACAGATTAACATATTAATGCTTTATCACTCAAAATGGAACCAACTAGAAAAATAATTAAACTACTATTGTTAATCGTTCTTAAAAATCAAGTTCAATGGTGAAGTCGGAATTTTATTAAATATTAAGGATACCTGACTTTTAGAAAGTGACCTTTTACCTGCCCGAACTGTCAGAAGGTTAATTAGCGTAAACCTCTGCCACCCTGTGCTCAAGCCCAGGAATAGGTGTAAAAGAGGTGTGAAATGCCTCCCATGGTCAAAGGATGGTATGACCCTCGTGAATTCCGCAGAATGTTCAGAGTGGGGGCTGTGGGTATCCAGTGACATCACATTGTCAAATCCTGCTTCATAAGTCTTTTGAGCCACATTTAACACTTGTGGCACACTTGAAAGGGGGAGAACAGGATGGAAAGATAATTCTTGTGGATCCCCTGTCTGGTTGCTGAAGGACCCTGCTTTTGTCCTACCAGTCCTCTGGGTTTGTTGTGGGTACAGTATCTGCTTCACACTGGATTTTAGTGTTAGATGAGGTTGGATGCTGGTGATTTCCCTATAATACTCCCACACACACGGCCCTCACAGCCCAAGTTTAGTTTAGTCAAAGATTTTGCCAGCTTGACCATGACATGGCATGTGGTATTTTGGGACTGTTTGCATTAAGGAACTACTGGAGAAGTGGGCAAGGTTGGCCCCAGTAATATTTACCCCATCGGTTAGGGAGTGCAATAATAAATATTTACAAAGAAATAAATATAGAAAGCAACAAATACTTAAAAATCAAATAATTCTGACCTGTACAGACATCCTGACATAATATTCAAGCATAGAATTATATAATAAAATAACATAAATAACATGAACAAGTTAACATTTCTCACTCAATAATATTAATAACTAAACAAAAATAACACTTACAACTCTGTTGCTGAAGTCCTAACAAATAAAATCATGAACCAAAAAAGCAGTTTCTAAAACAAAATATTCATGAAAAAGATGCCAAAAAATGCAAAAAATAAATTGCAAAAAATAAAACATCCAATACGACTTTATTAATCCAGGAAATCCATGTAAAATCCCCTAAAATATTTAAAAAGCACTCCAAAGAAAAAGAAGAATGTAATTCTGTTTTTAAGTATGTTTCTTAAAAAGAAGTGCACCCAAATTAAAACTAATGTCTGCTATCCAATATGACAACCTGTAAAGCAAAAACATATGAACAAAGCCCTCACAAAAAACATTTGCAAACCATATGATTGGAAATGAATGAAAAAACTATTTATTGAGCGTGAACAGTTGCTTCCAAGGAGTGTCCTGGTGCTAACTTAACAGAAGTGAGGGAGCCTGACTACACGTTTCTAAAGAGGAAGGTCTTCAGCCTGGCTTTAAAGCAGATTCCACTACAGTCTCCCGCAGGTACTCTGGCATGGAATTCCACAACATTGCTGCCCAGAGGGAAAAAGATCTTCCCCCAGCTCTAGCTTTGCCAACAATTGGAATATATAAGAGGCCCTGGTTTTAAGAACAAAGTATTCTGCCAGGGGTATTTTTTTTACCATTTCCTGAAAATCAAAGGGACCTTTTTTGTGCAATGTCCAACATGTCTTCATTACAGCTTTAAACTTAACTCTTTGCTTGAGAGGAAGCTAATGCAATTGCTTCAGTCCCCAACGAATGAACAGTCTTTTGGGAGTGTTCAAGATTAGGTGCACTGCCACATTTTGCACTCGTTGGAGCCTTTTTAGCTGCTCATCAGGCGCCTCATAGATAAGACATTGACATAATGTAATCTGGCGATTATAAGGGCATGAACAATGTCTTTCTGGGAGTGAACTGGAAGAAATTTGATGGACTTTTTATAACAATTTGAGGACCGAAATAAAGGTGACTGCAATGGTCCGCACTTGATCCCCAAGTTTTTGGCCACCGTGGCTGGGGAACGGGGCTCCCCCAGCTGAGTGGGCCATAGTCTCCTAAGGTTCAACGGGGAAGTATCACCAAAGACCAGAATCTCAGATTTTTCAGAATTCAACTTGAGACAGCTGCTGCTGGAGTAAGGCATCCCAGAAAGCTTTCTACCATGGTATCATTCAGTTGTTAAAAAGCTGACATTAATTGTGTGTCGTCCACATAGGACACAATAATAAATCCCCATGGCTCCATTTCCTGGGCCTATGGGTCCATATGGATGTTAAACAATGTGGGGCTAAGAAGTGAAGCATGCAGAATCCCCAGAGCTTTAAGTGGAAAGAAAAAGTGAGTGGTCTCTAAAAGAGGCGTGGCCTAAGAAGTGTAACTGAGAATCTTTTCCTAGAGAATATTTATATAAAGGCGTGACTTAAAAAATCTAAATTAAAATCCTTTACTTCCCATAGTGTGTCACCTCAGTATTTTGATGCTTCTCTGTGACCTTTCTGTTATGTTATCCATACCTATCACAGCGTTACAGATATACACCTACAACAAGCCAGACCTACTGGCTTCGCCAATGCTTATTATCAGTATCAGATAAATTAGCAATAACAATGATTTTGATGTGAATAATTAGAATTGAAAATATTTAAATTCTGAAAATATGAGACTTCATTAAACATTTCTAAGTTCTGTGGAAGAAGTGGTGGTGTTCGGAGAGTCTCAATCGCTCACATTCTTCCCTTCATACCACTTCTGCAATGTTTCACTCGGACAACATTTTTCTCCCCAGATCCTTCTGAAATCCTACATCTGTATATCTCACACTTCATCTTTTTTCTCTTCAGCACCCTCTTTTCATCCTCTCCATCATATACTTCCTTTCTTCTCCTTCCCTGTACACAACACCCTGTCACCTATGCGCACTGCATTTTCTTTTACTTTTGCCCTGTGGACAGCTTGGTACCTGATTCACACGCTTTTGCACAGAATCACAATTGCAATTGGCGCAAGAGGCTACTGTTCCGTGTGCTCTGCAGAGAGGCCAAAGATTGGAGGAGTATGTATTCTGAACACCTTTATGACCCACTGATAAAACCTTTACGTATTCCTACCCATAGATTTACAGGTCTTCGAAATCTGAGTAGTTTTAACTGTACCACGGCTTGTTAGCTGTAAGACATTCCAATAAACCACAGTCAGATCCAGGAATTTAAGTGGGCCGGCTCCTGCCGGTGCTCAGCACTGGCAGTTCTTAAAATCAGGTGCCGAGACGGGTCCCTATCGGGCTTTCCATTTTCATCCTCGCTCTCAGAATGGAAAAAAATCTTAACACTGCCACAGTTCTCTGTTTTTGATGTAACTTTTATTTTTTTTTCAGTTCTGTATTGCAAAACTTGAAGTGCTTTACATGAGCACCAACAAAGACATATTCATTTATTTTTTGGTAGGCACAGGTGAATAAGTGATTTGTCCAGAAACACAGGATGTTGAGCCGACGCTGAGACTCAAACCTGCTTCCTCAGCTCCAAAGTTGGCAGCTCTGGCCATTACGCCACAACCTCTTGCGCAAGAACTAAAGCATTTTCAATATTATATACAAAGAAGCCATAGTTGTATGTATGCATGTAGTATATTTATCTTTTCCAACTAACAACCTTTGACAAAGCCAATATTACTGGCTTGTTGTAGGTGTAATGTAGTTGTATTATATATGAGGAAGCAATAACAGAAGCAGCAAAATACCAGTCGGGCGGCACATTATACTGAGCACATATTTTTAGCATAAATATTTCAAACCACGCCCTTAATTATATCAGTCACGCCCCTTTGAGATATCCCCCCCCCCAGTTTTTTCATCCACTTAAAGACCTGGTCAGATCCCATCCTGAACAGCCAACAACAAACACTATTTGTACACTCTCCGCACTCACCAATGGGATGAGCCTCCGTTCACCACAGCCCTAAAATCCAACAAAAACGAGATTAGCAAAAATTGAGGACGAAGGCAAAATATTTGGGGGAAGACCACTCCAGGTCTGGCAAGCCTAACAATATATATGATGGATGTGTGCAAATTAATATACAACATGGACAATGTTACAATGCATTTTTTGTTTATCAAATGTAGAAAATGCAAAATAAATTGTATATATTAAAAACTGAAAAAAATGTTTAACAGATTTTTTACAGTACTTTTGAATATATACAAAAGTGTAAAAAAATATGGAAATATTGCTTTCATATTGCAAATTTCTGTAAACTAGGTTTAAATAAAGGCTATACTAACCTTTAAAAATCTATGTATAAACTCAAAGTCTATTAGATGGAAAATGTAATTTATGTTGTAATTAAAGCAAAATACTATGTTGGGTTAATAAAAAATAGGTTACAAAGAAGTTGGTGTGATTATTTTAATATGCTAATAAAAAAGTGTCTTTAAAAAAAGATGACATTACAAAATGTGTATAAATAATAACTAATATTTGCAAAATATAACTAAATAAAAAGAGTTAAGTAAATAAAAAAATATTTAATGTCACAAAATGCTATAAGTATGCAGACTACAAAATTACAAATATGGGTGTATTGTAGCTGGTCTGATTTACTATGCCAACTCCAAATGTTGCCACATTGCGGAAAGTGGTGGACTTTGGGAGGTCAGGCTTACCGTTCCTACTCCAAACCTAACCACATTAAGGAAACTATTGAACTTTTTGGAGGGCAAATGTGTTATTTTCACTCCAAATCTAGTCACAAATAGGAAGGTTTTGGACTTAGCAAAGTCAGATTTACTATTCTAACTCTGAACGTAGCCACATTGGGAAAAGTGTTGTACTTTGGGGAGGTCAGATTTATTATTCCCACACAAAACCTAGCCACATTGGTGAAAGTGTTGTACTTTGGGGAGGGCAAATTTACTATTATCACTCTCTAAACATAGCCAAATTGGAGATGGTTTTGGACTATGGAAAGGTCTGATTTACTATTCCAACTCCAAACTTGCCCACATGGGGAAAATATTGAACTGTGGGAAGGGCAGATTTACTTCTCACACTCCAAGTGTATCAACATTGGGGACAGTGTTTGACTTTGTGGAGGTCCGATGTACTATTCCAACTCCAATCATAACCACAATGGGGAAAATGTTCGATTTTAGGACGATAAGGTTTACTATTACCACTACAAACATAGCCGCACTATGGAAAGTCTTGGACTTTGTGTAAGTGTGGGTAACTATTCTTCATCCAGACTGAGGCCCGGATATCCCGTCCGCTAAAATATGAATCCTATTATATCCAATCTGATTTATATTTCAGTGGATGGGATAACCGTCACCATTGTAACAGAGTAACCCATCTACCAAGATTTAAATCAGGCTTTGAGTCACGTAAGGGAAAGTGTTGAACCTCGGGGAGTCCAGATTTACTATTCCCACACCAAACACTGGGGAAAGTTTGGACTTTGCGGAAGTGTGATTCCCTATTCCAAGTCCAAATTTAGCCATACTGGAGAAAGGTTTAGACTTTGGAGATGTCAAATTTACTATTTCTTCTTCAAAGTTAGCCACTTTGGGGAAAGCCTTGGTTTGTGGGGAGGTGAGAGTTACTATTCCCAGTACAAACATAGCCACATTAGAGAAAGTGTTGGACTTTGGGGAGGGCAGATTTACTATTCACACTCCACATTTAGCTACACTGGGGAAAATGTAGGTTTTTGGTGTTATCATATTTGCTATGCCCACTACAAATTAAAAAAACAAAACTATTTTAGATGTCTTCAAGCCCTAGAGTAGCTCCCGTCGCCCGACTGCCATCGTCTTCATCCTGCCTGACAACAGTCACAATACAGGTGATCGGTGCATAGGGGTTTGCTGCTGTACCCCCCAGACCCTGCCTGGTACCTCCTGCGCACGGCGGAGAGCTTCCTGTCTGGCTGTATGCCAGCTGAGGCCGCCAAGCTGCGGATCACTCGAGGGGGCAACATACTGCTGGTGGGCATCCGGGTTGCCTGGGGCTGCGGGCCCCCATCTACTGTGAGCCGGAGAGCCTCCCTTCTCCTGTGTAGAGCAACACCATGAAGAAGGGGCAGAAGCAAAGTTAACTCTGCGGTGGGATCGCCCCCTCCACCGGCAGAGGCGGCCAGCGGCTGGACTGCGCCGTGTTGCCTCTGGCTGTGGCTGTAGGAGGTGACAGCCTTGCAAATGTGCCTGGCACCATGGGAAGCCCCGTGCCGGTGAGGAGGAGTGCCCTCCCCACATACCGGAGGCCTCACCCCACCACTCCATATCTTCTAATGGGTGCTCTGCGCAGGGTTGCACTGTGGCAGAGGGACTGGTAAGGAGGCAGACGACCCATTCGGCCCTTACCCCGGGGGACCCACCAAGAGATCTCCTGTGTGCAGGCCCAGCGGAGGCACACGCAGTACATGCCTGCTCATTGCCTGGAGGAAGCACTGGCAGATACTGGAGAAGACGGAACACAGGTACCGGCGAAGTGACAGGGCCTATGCTGGGAGGCGGGCGGTGACCTGTCCTGTGGGAACCTGGACTTGTGGTGCTGCATTGATGGACGGGCCCAGCTACCGGGGCCAACCTGAACCCAGTACCCGAGCCTGAACTGAGAGGGTTGCAGAGAAGCCTGCGGTGTGGTCACTTGCAATAATTCAAAGGCCGGAGGATTGTTGGAGGGCCTACCTGACCTAGAATCGCAACACTAAGTACTGGAGGCCCAGCGGCTGTTCGGGCCTCAAGTGCGGTCCAATCAGGCTCGTGACAATGGACAGGGGGCCCTGGGCCTCAGGGGAGATACCGCTGCTCACAGTGAAGTGTGATTCTGGAGTGAAGCCCGATTGGGGCGTGGAGACCCCCATTTCGGTACAGGAGGACAACGTGATGCCTCAGCAGCTGGTGGCTAGGTGGAGTTTCTTTGGGTTAGGCCTCCCTGTATCCCTTGTGTCATCCTGCCCGGTCACCTGATTTGCGAACACCGTGGGCCCGGCTGCCCGGTCTTTTCCCCCAGGCTCGGTGAGCCCCCTCCTAGCAAGAGGATCGTAGCGTGAGCTGTGGTGTCTCTGTGTGCTGCCTGGGCCCCCACTGGGGTCAGTGGCAGACTTCCTTTGCTCACTGGCAGACCGCTGGCCCAATGGTCCTTCTGGAAGATGGGATGAGGGAAGGTACCAGCACAGACCCTAGCCCAAACCAAGATGAACCAGTATACTGTCCCGGCCACCTGACCCCAGGGGAGATTAAGATGAGCTGTCGGGCTGTGCTCCTTGGTCGACCCAGCAGGGATCAGTGGACCTAGGGCTGATCCTTAAGGCCATTCAGGACTCAAGGGAGGCCAATGAAACTAAGATCGATGCTCTGCGAATGGACCTCTCTCTGCTGTGCCAAGATCTGCTCAACGTGGTGGACAGAACGGCGGAGGTCGAGGCCCGAGTGTCCAATGCTGAAAATGAGATTGCTTCTCTTAAATCCCAGATATCTAAAATAGCTGCCTCCCTGTCATCACTCACAGACCATGCAGAGGATACAGAGAACAGATCACGGAGAAACAATGTCAGACTTGTTGGCCTTCCGGAGTCCATTGGCAACAGGGTCCAGCCGGGGCCCTGGAGGACTGGTTCAAATCATGGGTCCCCAGAGACAAGCTGGCCACCTTTTTTGTTATAGAAAAGGCAGTGAAGCCCCCTCCTGAAGCCCCCGACCTGTGATCCTATGGCTCCTTAATTTCAGGGACTGGGACATGTTAATGCAGGAGGCCCGCGTTCAGACCTGCATTCAGCCCACGCTCAGACCTGCAGTTACCCAACTCCAGAGTTCCTATTTTTCCCAATTACACCAAGGTAGTGCAGCAATGCCGACGATCCTTTGCCGAAGTGAAGCAAAATCTCTGGGCGCTTAACCCACGTTACATAGTTCTCTTCCTGGCTCACCTCAAAGTCATCGTTCAATCAAGTACCCTCTTCTTTGACATACCGGACCAAGCCTGGGAATGGGTGACGGAGAAGCGGCTGCTATTATGGCCCTCCCCCGGGCGGCTCCACTCTAATGATTCAGCGGAGCATGCCCCAGCTTATCCTTGTCGTCGGTGGAAGAGGTATCGCTCCCACTCCCGGAGGTCCAGGGCTGAGCTGGATATGACCGAAGCAGGGGTTGACTCTGCCCCCAATCTCACCGTCATTGACCGGCAGCTTGTCAGACACCCCGCGATCTTCCAGTCCACAGACACTAGCTTGGATATCCCCTCCCAGCATGTTACACCGCCTTGACTGGTTAATGTTACTCTCTCTAACTTTATCCATTCCTTTGATTTGGGAGGTGTCGGAAAGGAACTGAGTGGGGTTGCCGAGGGTCCCATGTCCCCCCGGTAGAACTCAGGGTGATTGTACCTCTCGGATGGCACCAACCGATGTCCCCCCAGGTGCTCACCGTGACTGGTTTGTGGTCCATACTCATACTGCTTTATGTTGTCAGGCTCCACATCCTTCTATTCGGGCCCATCGTCGCACAGACGCTCTCTTTGTGTTAACTTGTGGGTATTTCTTCACGGGTGACAGATGATTCCTGGGGTGAAGTGTGGGGTATGGGGTGTTGGGGGTGGGCAGTTAGGATTGTTTCTATTGTGTTTTTCTTTCCTCACAGGTTATCCATGGCAGACACAACCCCTATTGCTTTCGAACTTGCATGACTTCACATTGCAGGCTCCTGGATTGGCATATTTTGTCCTGCACTCCTCCCCCCCGGCAGGATTTAACGACTGTTTCCCGTGCAGGTCATGGACCCACCTAGAGTAACAGTTCTCTCATGGAACATTAATGGTCTGCTGGACCGGATCAAGTGCTCTGCAGACCAGCAGTATATTAGACATCACAGACAGGTGGCCATTCTCCTAGAGGAGACTAATTTATTGGGTATGCACTGTGCTTTCCTAGGCCGCTTTGGTTATGTCAGGGTCTATCACTCTGGATTTTCCCACAGTTCGAGAGGGGTCGCCATTCTGATTCACAAGTCTTTCCCCGCTGGCGGTCACTGGGCAGCAAATGAACTCTCAGAGGTGTTACATGGGTGTTGAGGGGCGAATGGACACGAGGCACTCAGCTGAATCCCCCCTGCCCTCTTACAACCCTCTCTCCAGGCACTGCGGTCCTTTCTGGTGACTCTTCCACAGGGGGGTGACGGTGGTTGGAGGCGACTTTAATGCTGTCCCCGATCCAGATCTGGATGCCTCCAGTGCTGCGTACTCTGGCAGGTGCACCCGATCGGCTTGTCTCTATTCTTGGTCTGACTCTGTTGGGCCGATGCATGGTGCTCCTGGCAACCGACTCAATGTGCTTACACACATCGCTCGGCGGCACATTGCTCGGACTCCTGCATAGATTTGCTGTGGCTCCTGGCATTGGACCTCCTGTCCGTCCAGTCCAGTCCATACATATTTTCCCACGCAGTATTTCTGACCACGCTCCGCTTCTGCTGTCCTGACAGCTCCAACCAGTGGCTTTACGCCCGGCTTGGAGATTTAGTGCCTGCCATTTACACAGCGCTGAGTGTACAGCATTTGTGGAAGAAGAACTAGAGGCGTTTTTAAGTTTAATGTATGCTCGGTTACCTTCGCAGCAACGCTGTGGGCAGCCAGTAAGCCCTCGTTGCATGGCCAGCTCAAGGGGTACATCCGCCGAGCTGAGGCCCAGTGCCTCCTGCGAACAACAGAGCTAGAGGGCCGCATACTGCACCTGGAGTCCGACCCGTGCCGCCACAAAACCAAGGACATCCACTGCTCACTGACTATTGCTCGCACTTAACTGTGCCAGGTCTCTCTTGAGGAGGCCAAGCAGTGCTGGCCGGCCCCCACACAGAATGTATACGAGTCCGTTGACAAATCAGGCAAATTGCTATATTGGCTGGCGACCCACGGCATTGGGTGGTACCGGCGATCCGGGACTCATCGGGGCATCTCCAAGAGTAATCATCTGCCATAGCCCAGGCCTTTGCCGAATTCTACCGGAGGTTGTACTCCCACACACATCTCCATCCGCCGAGGTAGCGAACCCACTCCTGAGGGACATACCGCTGCCATCCATACAGGGGGCCTTGGCTCAGGAGCTGGATCAGGACCTGCAACTTGAGGAGGTGCAGGCGGCGGTGACAGCGCTGCAATCCGGAAACACAGCCAGTCCTGACCGGTACCCCGTTGAATACTATAAACAATTCCGAGACATCCTATGCCCCCATCTCTTGAATTTCTATACCGCTGCGGTGAGGTGTGGGTCCTTTCTGCCCGAGTATGACTGCACCACAATTGTAGTCCTCCCCAAGGAGGGCCTCCCCGCAATCAGTGTTCAACCTACCACCCAATCACCCTCATCATTACTGAAATCAAGATCTATGCAAAAGTCCTGACAATGTGGCTAGCACATGCCATACCCTATCTAATCCACCCAGATCAATGTGGATTGATACCAAACCGCAGCACACGCCACTGTATCAGGAGGGTACACACCAGGCTTTCTCAGTCACAATATGCCGAGGGTTCTATGGCTCTCCTGCTAGTTGACTTTACTAAGGCTTTTGATACAGTGTCGTGGGACTTTCTGGACAGGGTCCTCCAGTGGGCTGGACTGGGGGAGGTGTTTCGCCGTATGGTGCGTCTTCTCTACAGTGCCCCAACCGACCGAGTCTGGCTAAACAATGTCCTCTCTTCCCTATTCCCCATTGAACGCGGCACACGCTAGGGTTGTCCGCTTTCTCCATTGCTATTCACTCTGGCGATAGAACTCTTGGCACGGCTCATCTGTTGTGATGTCCAGATCAGGGACTGTCAATGGGGGAGTGGATTTGAGGATTGCATTGTAGTATATGCGAGGATGACAATCTCGTATTCTTGCAAAATCCACAGCGCTCTAGACCCCGTTGTCTGACCCTCCTTCGATAGTATGGCGATGCGTCTGGCCTTAGGATTAACAAAGGCAAGTCTTGCCTGGTGGAAGTGAGGGGGGATACTCAGGGACGGATTTGGTGCCCCAACATCCCTATCTGGCAAAATTCCTTTAAATATATAGTGATTCACATGTCCCCCTTCTCAGACCTGGCATGGAATCTTAATTTCCAGAGTATGAACCGATCGTGACCTCAGCTGGTGGGCGACTCTTCCACTCAACCCAAAGAGGCGTACCGCCCTATTTAAGATGGCGTGCCTACCGTGTTACTAATTTGTCCTAGGCAATTACCCCCACTCCATCTCATGCACATGGTTTGACTCCCTGAACGCCAAAATCACTAATTTTGTGTGGCCAGGGGGCAGACACAGAGTGGCATTCCAAACACTGCGCAGTTCTCCTTTCTAAGGAGGCCTAGGCCTATCAGACATTTACCTTTACTACCTCGCAGCCCACCTTGTACCAATTAACGAGTGGTTCACCAGGGGATGGGACGACCCGGCCTACTGCCTAGAGATTTATTCACTGAGTCTGTATGGGCGCATCCGCCCACTACACTGCCCACATGTACGTGAGTGTCCCTTGCCTGCCGGAGGGCAACCCTTAGACTTATTGGCTGGGACTGTCGGCTCACCGAGCTTACTCCCTTGTGGATGGGCACGTGGCTGGGCCAGCTTTCTGCGCTGGAGGGCTTTGCCCCCTGGGCCCAGATAGGGATCTCTTACCTGGGAGATGTCTTTAGAGGGGCTGCCTCGAGACTTCCAGGATTTGAGGTCTTGGTACTCCCTTTCCAATACTCATTTTTTTTGGTATCTCCAATTAGGCCATGGTTTGCACACCCAGGATCTCCCAAACTCAGCACTCCCTGAATACAGTCCGCTGGAGGCGAAGATTTTCTTTGGGCGTTTGAATTAAGAAGCTATCTCAAGGATCTATTGGTCGCTGGTTATCCATGCCCCAGATGGTCTCAAACGCGGTAGGCGGCGATGGGAGGCATGGGTTGGGGATCTGGAAGAAGACGAATGGAGGGAAGCTTGCATAGCTCCCCGGGAGTTGGCAATTTCAACACGACTGCCAATGGTTCAATTCAACTATCTGCACGCCACTTATCTCCACCCCCGGCGCCTGCAGCGCCTCTCCCCCGACACCCCGACCACATGCGCGCAGTGCGCGCAACCAGCAGCTGGCTTTTTCATATGGCATGGGGTTACACAGCGCTGAGACCCTATTGGGAGGGAGTGGGTCAGGAGCTGTCCTCTGTCCTGGATCGCCCAGTGGACCTCACCCCTCGTAATGTACTAGTTGGGCTGGTGGAGGACTTTGGGGGCCCACGGGCGGAGCGGGCCTTTCTGGGGGGCATGCCTGGTCGCTAAGAGGGACTCAGCTTGCGCCTGTAAGCAGCGCTTGCCACCGACCATCAGGTGTTAGCGTAAAGGGGTAGACTGGTGTGCGCAGCAGGAAAAAACAGTTTTTGTAGCTCGTGGTTGTCCTCAGAAGCACGGCCAAATACTGGGGAAATGGTGCAATTATTATAGACTATCGTTGTAACTCTATGCAGCTTGATTATACTAATGTCAATCCCTGCAATTGTCACTGCCTGTATCCGAATTCTGATTCTGGAAGTTATGTGTCTTGCCGTTTAAATTTCAATAAAAATTGGTCATAAAAAAACAACTTATTTTAAAATGTAATAGCTATCATGTACATTACAATATATAAAAATATAACTCAAAGCTCGAGTACAATAAAATATAAATACGTCATACAAATGAAAAGTAAAACATAATTACATATACATTAAAACTATGTTTAACTTTAAAATACAAATTAACTGTAAACTAAATGTTTACATTTAAATGCCCAATTGTAACTATTTTTATTTCAGAAATAAGGTTTTCATTTTTAATAAAAGCCTAAAAAATAAAATACATAAACTAATCAATTAAAATCTTAATAAATACAATTAAAATATGTTTACTTATAAAAGTACATTTATGAACACACAGTTATATCTACATACATAGTATAAAATATTATTTTAAAATTAATCTAATTTTAAGACTATCTGAAGTACCTTAACACATTATTATAAATAGATACCTAGATTTTTTAAATTAGATAAAATTAACTTTTGAAATTAAAAAGTCAATAATTTAAAATACCAGTTTAATTTCTTAAAATAAGACTAAATATCTCAATTTGTCACAAAAACACATTGAAAAAATAAAAATAAAATTACACCCAACCCAGTCCCCTACAGACCCAAAATCCTATTTCTAAAATTAAATTACAAGATATACCATACTAAAATTACAAACATTTTTTATAACAATAAAACCATATACTAAAACAATGACATACATAACAACAATATTAGACAACAATATTTTTAATAACAATATTAAGAAAAACTTCAAAAGGTCATATTCTTATCTGCAATATTCTATCCTACTATACTCTTGTCATAACTATGGGCCTGATTAGGATGGCGGGCGGACGCCGTATCGGAAACGGGACCGCCCGACAGGCTGTCGGCGGTCCCGACAGAGGCATTACGATGCGACCGCCACCAAGGCGGTCGCAATGCCTATGTTTTGCATTGCGGCAGGTGCTGCTGGCTGCAGCACATGCCGCAATGCAAAAAGTGGACACCTGACATATCTCTGCACTACGTGGCAGGCACCATGCGGTGCCTGCCACATAGTGCAGAAATATGTAGGGGGCATCATAGGTGCCCCCCCAACACCCAAAACTAAGGGCTAGGGAGCAAGGGGGGCCCGCCCCAATGTCCCTTTCCGCCAGCCGTTTCATGGCAGGTAAACGGCCATGAAACGGCTGGTGGGGAGGGACATCATAATCCCTACGGCGGTGTCTGGTATGCACCACCACAGTTGTAAGGATATGATTCCCCTCTGACGCACTGGCGGGCTCAAGGAGCCGGTCGGATGCGTGAAGGTCGGTCTTTCCGACCGCCAACTGTCCGCCCGCCATGGTAATATGGCAGGCGGATAGCATGGTCCCGATGGCGGTGAGACCGCCACCGACGGGCTGGCGGTGGCGGTTCCACCATCATCATATTCGGCCCCAAAGTTTTGGAAGTAATATTTGTGTCCCACAATACTTTTGCAACAATATTATGGTTGAACACCAACTACCTCTGTTCACATGGTCGTGATTTTGGGCCTTTGCTGGCCCATGCAAATGGACCGCCATCACATGTGGGTAGCGTATTTATGTCAAAATGTATGGAAATGTAAAGTGGTAGGACGTTTGTTATCATCTATTAAATTTCTATCTATGTGTGGTGTCCTATTAATAGTCAGAGTGAATGAAAAAGACATTTAAATAAATTCCCTCAAAATTGCTCGGGATTATGGATAATCCAAAATCTCAACTGGTAGAAATAACCCTATATCTAAACCCATATTCCTTTTTTCTTTTTTTTAGAAATCTTTTTATTTATACATGCTCAGTGAATAGTACAGCCAAGGAACTTTTACATTGAATTACCTTTCCATATCATCTGTGTATAAGCAACTGGTGAATAGTCATGTACAAAATCAACTCCACAGTGCAATAACAAAACTAGGTCTGCAGTTACACTTGCTATAAAACTAGATACGCCTGCCAAGCCCCCGATGTCTTCTCTCATTTCTTGGGGCACCCTCTACTCTTGTATATCATGCGTTCTGCCAGCACCAGCCAAATCGACTTTCCATTCCTCTATTGATGGCGAGGCGGTCGCTCCCCACCTCTTTGCTATATTTCGTTTTGTAACCACCGTTGCCAGCTCCAACCACTGTCTTATGTGTCTCGCCAACCCTCCTCTCCAGGGATCATTATTAGGAACCATTTAGCCTCTACCGGCAGCTCTACCCCCACGACTGTGGCCATCACCTCCTCTACCTTCCACCAATATGACTGCAACACTGGGCACTCCCATAACAGATGGTAGAATGTCCCTTCTAGTCCGCATCCTCTTTGGGAGAGTGTATCCTCCCTCTTCCCCAGCCGATGTAGAACCAGTCTGGGATAATACATCCAATGAAGAATCTTTAACTGGATTAATCGGAACCTAGAGCGTATCGCCAACTCCCTTGGGCTTTGTATCGCTTCCACCCAGTCTTCCTCCTCAAGTGAGCCCAGGACTCTCTAACATTTGCCCTCAATGGGCCCAGTACGTCTGGTGCGTTATTTATTATTTTCTTATACAATAACGAGACTGTTCTTTTCGTATAATGGGTTGGTCAATAATTTGTCCTCTAAGGGTGAGGCCTCGTCCAGTGCCTCTCCGTTACAGATATACTTCCTTAGGACATGACCCTGTTGTAGGTATCTTAACCATTCCCCCTTCCCCATCTCAAATTCAGCTTGCAAAGTCATAAAAGTGATATATGCGTGTCCTCTCCATACGTCTCCCAGGCTCTCTAGGCCCAGCAGCTCCCACTTGTTATGTTATGTTATGTTAATCGAACTTATAAAGCGCTCTGTTACCCGAGGGTGTCCTGGCGCTGGGCACTGCCTGCTGAACCTGAGATAAGTTGACACAAGGAGTTATTGGTCAAACAGCCAAGTTTTGAGACCCTTCCTGAAGGAGAGAAGGTCTGTGGCACTCCTCAGTTGAAAAGGAAGCTCATTCCAAGATTTGGACGCACTGGTAATAAAGCTTCTACCTCCCCAACCTTTTTCACGGAGCTGATTGTGACTTTCTTCGCCCCCAATGATCGTAGCGCTCTCCTAGGAATGTACCACTGAATTTTTTGTCGTAGGTAGTCCGGACCTTTGCCATGAAGGGCTTTAAAAACGGTACACAGTGCTTTGAAACGTATTCTGTGTCTGACAGGAAGCCAGTGCAACCGTTTGACCTCTTCCTTTACCGAAGCAAACTTTGAGGTCCCTGACAACAATCTGGCTGCCGCATTTTGGACCATCTGGAGCTTGTTAATAAGTTGTTTTTGAGCATTCATATAAAGCCCATTACAGTAATCCAGCCGGGACATAACAAGGGCCGAAATCACTGTTTTGAGGCCATCTATGTTGAGATAGGGCTTAGCCTTGTTTATAATCTTTAGAACATAAAAGCAAGCCGAGGTAACTGAGCTAACTTGGTCGCCTAGAGTCAGCTTATTATCCATAAGCACTCCCAGGTTTCTGGCTTTCTCAGTTGGTGTGGGGCATGAGCCAAGGTCAACCGGCCACCAGTCTGGGGTCCACAATAGCGGATTCTTCCCAAATTGTATTACCTCTGTTTTATTAGAATTGAGCTTTAAGCAATTTTCCGACATCCATCTGGAGATGGCAGCCATACAGTCATGGAAACAGGCACCGGTTTCCTTTTCAAAGCCCTCCCTTAGTGACAACACTATCTGGGTGTCGTCAGCATAGGAGGTCAGTTGACAACCGAAAGACCTGATCACACCAGCAAGGGGAGCCACATAAACATTAAAAAGCGTTGGGCTGAGGGAGGAGCCCTGTGGGACCCCACATGGAAGGGTGAAAGGTTTGGAATGACAGTTATCCATGTCAACGGTTTGAATTCTACCGGAGAGAAACGACTGCAGAAGCTTCAGAGCAGACCCCCTTAATCCGGCCCCGAACAAACGGTCCATCAGAACTTTGTGATGGACCGTATAAAGGCCGCGGACAAGTCTAGCAGGATCAATACTGCACTTCCTCCACTGTCCAGGGCCTCCCGAATTTCTTCCGTGGATTTAATTAGGGCCAGCTCAGTACTGTGTTCTGCTCTAAAGCCATATTGTGTTGGATCAAGAGTCTGATTAAGTGTGAGAAAAGCATTAAGTTGAATATTCATTGCTTTTTCCAAGGCCTTGGCAGGAAGCGGAAGACGAGATATGGGCCTGTAATTGTTGGGGTCACCTGCATCAAGATTCTGTTTTTTCAGGAGGGGGAGGATGGAGGCGACCTTCCACTTCTTGGGAAACATGCCAGAGCTGAGTATCTCATTTAGAAGGGGCATGAGAGCCGAGCCTATGACTCCTGATACTTGTTTAGCTAAAAATGCTGGACAAGGATCAGAAGGGGCTCCCGAGCGAATAGAATTCAGAATGGTGATAGTCTCAGGAACCGTGAGAGGTTGAAAATGCTCTAAGACGACGGAGGTTGTAGGACTGTCTTGGCCGAGGGTAGTTGACTGATCAGACTCCTTATTATCTGCTAGGGAGAAGGAGGAAAAAATAGATTCAACCTTTAATTTGAAGAAATCGGCTAGTTGATCACAGAATTTAGGGCTGCAGGAACTCTTAGGGGCAATAGGAATGGTTAATTTTTTAAGTGTCTTGAACAATTCCTTGGAATTAGATTTAGCTTGGTCTATTTGATCCTGAAAGTATTTCTTTTGGTTTCCAGCAGCATCCCCTTATAAATGGCGATGCTGTGTCTATAGGTATCCTTATCAGGCTTGTTATATTCTCTCCTCCAAGCCCTTTCTGACTGTTTACAGATCAGTTTTTGAGCTTTAAGCTCTTCAGTATACCAAGGGGCCGAAGGTGTAACACGTTTTGGAATCCATTTTTTGACAGGGGCGAGTGTGTTACAAGTGGATTCAAGCCATGAAGTAAAGACTGTGGTGGCCTCTTCTACTCCAACGGGGAGAGGACGCAGATGATTCCAAAGCTCCTCTTCCAATTTGGAACAGTCTACCTCTTTCCAGGCTCTAGTCTCTATCTCATTAGTGATAGTAGGCGGAGTAATGGGATCCGCGGGTGGGTTTAAATGAAACAGAATCGCCCTGTGGTCAGACCAAGGCAGGGGGAGTACCGCAGTACAGACGAGGTCCGGGTTATTTGAGAAAATCCCATCAAGGGTGTGTCCCTTATCGTGGGTAGGATTAAGCACCAGCTGCTTAAAATCGCCCACTCCCATTATCTGCTGTAAACGGGACGTGTCGGGGTCAGAAGCGGCCTCCAAGTAAAAGTTAAAATCACCGAACACCGTAAATGAATCAAGGCATAGCCCTTCCTCCAACAATGAGCCCAACAACTCCAGAAAGCCCCCTCTGGGGCCAGGAGGACGATAGAGCAGGATGCCCTTAAAGGTGCTGGAGTAGACAGAGTGAAAGCTAAATGAAAGAGCCTCACAACAGGGATTAGAAGCCTTATGAAAAATATGCTTTAAAGAGTCATGGTAGATAACAGCCAAGCCTCCTCCCCTTCCATGAGGTCTATCTAGCGTATGGTAAAGAAAGCCTGGGGGGATAGCTTCTACCAAATCGGGTCCTGAAGTTTTGTCGGTCCAGGACTCCGTGATAAAAGCAATTTTTATCATCCACTCCTCCAATAGTAGGGCACACTCCGTTCTATGTTTAACTAAAGACCTGGCGTTAAGTAAGATACATTTTAATGGGCCAGCGTCGGCTATCCTTAATTTCCTAGAATGAGTGGCAGTTCGAACTTTCACCGGGATATCTAATAAAACCGGATAGGTGATGTGGCAGTGGGGACAAATGTTATTATGATTCTTACTAGCATGCATCAAACTCATAGTTAACCGAGGACAGTTGGATGTTTCTGTCTGGGGGTCTAACAGCCGTAGCTCTTCACTGGAGTACACCATGGTTCCCGGGGTAGATTGACCAGGGGGACTCACCCTGAGCCCGGATCGCGCGCGGACGGGCGCAGACGGGCTTGCCTTAGGCGCGCCTTTGGCGCGCCGGCGGCGCGCCCGCTGCGCGCGTCCGCTGCGCGTCCGCGTGCCTCTTAAGTAGGTGGCGATCTAACCACTAGAGTGTAAGCCTTCTGAACAAGTGTCCGCTTAAACACCCCACTTCCGGTTCCCTCCCTCCTCCGTAACAGTGTACACAAATTCAATACAATAGAGTAAAACAGGTTTAAAAACACATCGGTTTAAAAACGAAGGACTTGGCTAAAATTGTGAGGAGTACCTCCTAGGAATCAAATCTGGCAAGAGGTGAGACAGGCAGCTGTCATGCATTTCTCCTACTCTTTTTAGCAGGTCGCTGTCCCAGAGAGGGGAGGGGGTTATCCCCGAGAGCCTCCCTTCCCAGCCCCAGTATTTTGCTGCTGCTTGCCATGCCTGTGCCCAGTCCAAGTATGCTGCGGTAGACCCTTCATCACCCTTCTGGTATACAATGCGGGACGGAGTCCCCTACCACCCATGGCGATTCTATCCACCCTGTGTGCTGGCTCTGCTCGATCTCCAAATACCCATCCATTTACCATGACTAATTGGGCAGCCCAGTAGTAGCTCCGAATGTCGGCCAATGCTAGTCCCCATCATAGACCCCTCACTGAAGTTTGCGCAGCGCTGTCCGTGGCGCCCCATTGCACCATAATAGGAATAGTAGATCGGCATCCACTCTTTGGAAGTAAAGAGGGCGGGTCGCATATGGCGTATTTTGCAATGCATATAGTAGCCACAGAAGGGTCATCATTTTAAATAGCACTGCACGTCCCATGAGGGCAAGTGGCAGGGTCCCCCAGTGTTTGGTGTCCACCATAAGTCTGTCTAGTAGGGAACCCAAGTTACGTCAGTAGAACTCTCTGGAGTCTCTTGTTACATAAATTCTTAAGTATTTAAAGCCTTGTTTTTCGATCAGTACATCACATCTGGGCGTCAGATCCCACCCCCAAGGGGGAAAAGAAGGGATTTATCCCAGTATCATGAATATTCCACATAAATGCGAATGATCTGCAGCATCCTGTCAATTGACTGTCTCGGTCTTCTGACATATAGTACGATATTGTCCGCATATAAGGAGATGTGTTCCTTACATTCTTTCCTGACCAGGACTCTCCAAAGCAAGGGGTCCTGACGCACCCACGCCACCAAGGGCTCCAGGGCCAGAGCAAATAAGACTGGGGAGAGGGGACATCCCTGCCTTGTTTCTTTCTGAAGAGAGAATACCCGGGACACTGTGGCGTTGACTCACATCCAAGCTAGTGGCTGTTGATAAAGGAGTTTCCCCCACCCGATGAACCTGGTCCCAAAATCAAACCGGCTCAGTACAGCAAAGAGGTAGCTCCACTGCACACTATCAAAGTCCATCCTGGCATCTAGAGACAAGAGGGCTGCCTGGTGGTCGAGGTCCATTTCTGTGAGATGAAGGACACCAAATAGCCTGCATAGGTTTAATCTTGTTCCCCTATGTGGCATGAACCCAGACTGGTTTGGGTGTATGAGGGAGGTGCTCATCCCGACCAAGCGCGAAGACAAGAGTTTTGCTAGGACCTTGACTTCATAATTGAGCAGGGAGATTGTCCTATATGACCCACATTCTAATGGGGGTTTGCCTTCTTTAGGGATTAAGGCTATTACTGCTGTCCTCTGATCTGGAGGAAGGATACCCTTCATTTTAGCCTCTGTCAGCATGTCCAGGAGGTGTTCTGCCATTTTACTTAACATACATTTGTACACCTCTACAGGCAGGCCATTGGGTCCTACTGCCTTACCGGACTGCAGGGAGCGGGACACAGTAACTATCTCTTCGACCATCAACTCCCCTTCCAACATTTCTCTATCTTCTGCTGACAATTGCGGTAAAGTTATGTCTTGCAGGAAGTCACTGCAATCCTGCTCTGTTTTCGTGGAGGAGGAAGTGTACAGCGCCTCATAATAAGAGGCAAACATCTCCGCCACCTCTTTCCCGGTGTTGTATCAACACCCTGCCTCATCCACCAGTCCAGGGACCCATCTACCACTCACCCTTCTCTTATCCAGCCAGACGAGCAATTTATTTGCCTTGTCCCCGCGTCATATAGTCTGTGCTCTGTGGCCAAGATCTGTGCTCCGGCACTATCCCCTAGCAGCTCGTGCAGTCCTTTCTGGTGCAGCCGCAGGCAGTGTCTCACCTCTTCTAGACTCATGTCTCCCTTGCCACCCGAGACTCCAGACTCAAGATATTTTTTTCCAGGGCACGACATTGGAGCTGTTTTTCTTTCTTCATGGCGCCCACTCGTGCTTGTGCTCGCCCTCTGATCACCGTTTTAAAGGCCTCCCAAAGTGTCACTTTGGAGTCTACAGATCCCACATTATCTGTGAAATATAATTCAGCTCCCTTCCACATGTCTTCCCTAGACTCACTATCACTAAAGTGCCATGGGTCTAACCGTAGGGGCCGGGTATAGTCCTTCTGGGGGCCTTCAAGCCTCGCCTCCACCGGGGAGTGGTCAAATATACCTTGAGCTATGTGGGTTGCACCTGTAAATTCCCCCAAACCTGGGAGTTGTGTAATAAGATAGTCCAATCTTGAGAGGCCCCCGCGTGCTGCTGACATGTGAGTGTATTGCTTTGTGGTGGGGTGTTGGTGCTGCCATATATCACCCAGGCCCATAGCCCTAAGGAAGCCCCCCAGCGGTCCCACCCTCATTCCTGAAACTGCCCCCTCTGCTACATCCATTTCCACGGAGAGGACGTCATTCAAGTCACCTCCCAGTATCAGACGACATTCCGGAAGTTCCAGGAGCAGTGCACCCAATGCCTCCAATGTGGAGGTCTGCATCCCCGGTGGGGCATATATGGAACAAATGTTTAGAGCCTCCCCTTCCCATTTACCACTAACAGCTACAAACCGTCCAGATGCTTCGGACCATGTGTTCCCTTGAATGAAGGAGAGCATCCGTCTACAGAGCACCCCACCCCTCTAGAACCAGTCGTGTACCCTGAATGTGCTTTCAAAGTGTAACCGAATCTGTCTAGTGCTTTACAACGGTTACCTCTTAGGCGTGTTTCCTGTAGGAGAACGATATCTAGAGCATGTCGCTTAATATACTGCAGGACCACTGATTCACAGTCTCTGTGACAGTTCAGTGTCTTTTCCGAGTTGGCCCCCTTCTCCTTAGCCCCCACTGCAGCTCATTCCAGACCCAGACCCACTTTCTTTACCTTTCAGAGGGCACTGCGCCTTATTATGTACCATTCTCACTTGCTCTGCGCTCAGTCTCTGGGGTCTCCTCCACCACACATTGCTCTTGCTGTTCCATGCGCTTAGCGCAGCCTGGACACCCTTGGCCGCATCCCAGGCCCTTGCCTCTGTCTCGGTTTGTCGTTCGCCAGCCTTCCAGCCACTCCCATGCCTCATCGGGGGATGCAAAGTGGCATGCCTTACCCTACGCTATTACCCGCAACTTTGCCTGTATTAGCATCATGTATTTGAGGTTACGATTCCTGAGTTCCCTCTTCACCGCCTCGAAACTTCTTCTTTGGCGCTTCACTTGTAACATAAAATCGGGGAAGAAACTAATCTGTGCATTTTCCAACTGTATGTCCACCTTAGCTCTAGCTGCCTGAAGGATTGCTTTGCGGTCCCGATAATTGAAAACCTTCGCAATGATGGTCTGTGGGGGGGCCCCAGGTCTTGGCGGTGGCACCAGCGCATGTTGGGCCCTTTCAGTCGAAAATATTTTGGACAGTCTCTTGAGCCTTAGTGTATTTATGATAAAGTCTTCCAAAGAGAGGTCTACGCTCGGGCCCTCTGCCCACCACCCTGATGTTGTTTCTACACGCCCTCCCTTCCTGATCTTCAGCTTAGTTGCCATGGCTGTGGCCTGTTGGGTTAGTGTCTGGACTTGAGATTTCAGTCGCTTCGACGTGGACTGGAGTTGGATTATGTGCGTCTCGGCTGTCGTAGCTTTCTCAGATAGTTTGTGGAGGTCAGCCCTAATCTGGTTTACTTTGATGATCACATCATCTATTTTGGGCTCCAGTGTTCCTTTCACATCCTGAATTGCCTCCATGATCGCTCCCACGAGGGCTCAGTTGCTGCCTCTTCCTCCGACACGATGGGGGGCTTTGGGACCGCGTAATTGTCCATCTTATTGGTTTGAGATACTCCTAGGCCTTTAAGCTTGTATCACTGTTTGCTTAGAGCGTGGGCGTGCCAGTCCCTTCAGGCCTCTCTGCTGTTCAAACCCCAGGGCCTAATCTCACAAGTAGCTGCACCGCTGGCTCAGCCACCTGCCACCCGGTCCCCACTCGCCTTTTACAGCCGTAGTGACAGCCCCTCGCCGATGTGTGTTTTGCTGCTCATGCAAAAGAAACAATTGATGGACGGAATGCTGGACAATGCAAACATTCACCCCCTGTCACAAGGATCTGGCTTTAATCCATCATTCTTTTGCTCACCACACCACCCCAGTTTGGACCCAGCCATATGCAAATCAGTCTTGACCCTGTTCCTTATGGGAACAGTCCAGCCTGAACTGCCAAACCAGGTCCTCCCTGGACCGGAAACTAGCATGGTGAGCAAAAAAACGATGGATTTAGGCCCAGATCTCTGTACTGGGTGGGGTGAGTGTATGACATTGTTCTGCATTCTGTCCATCAATTGTTTTTTTTGTTTTGCTGCTCAACCAGGCCTCTGCTGAGCCTGTCACTCGCAAATGGATCCCTTCGCCATCACGATGCCTGCCCAGGCCAACGCGGCCTATGGTCATGTGCTCGGGCGGTCCCGGGCTCACCCCGCCACACTCTATCCCCCGTGCTATGCCCTGGGGCCCCGGAGGTAGTCTTCCAGCCACCGATTGCCTGGCTCTTGGGATCTTGCGCCATCTGTCCTGACAACCCTCGCCCAATGTCGGAACCGCGCCGCAGGCCAGCTCTGCCATGACTCCTCCGATGTACTCACCCGGTCGGGTCAGTTACTTCCATTAATCGGGCGGTCTGCAGTGTCGAGCTGCTGCTGGTATGGTCTTGCGCCTGCCCCGCTGTTGCCACCCACAGTGCTTGCTTCAGGAGGTTGGATAATAAATGGATTAAAGGGTTAGATCCCTCACTGAGCGGAGCTCAGCTAAGATGCCACCATCTTCTCTTGCGGCCAAGCCACACATCCTAAACCCATATTCTTGGTTGCATTTGAAACATTACATAGCTTTCCTTTATATCAATTCTTATTTATTATATTTTTCTTTAGAGAATGAGGCACAGTTAGTACACAAAAAATATCACTGTAAGCTGAGGCTCAGTTGATGACCCTGGGCATGCATGTTTTTAGACAGCTTACAAAAACTATATTTATGACTGAGTAGAAGAGAAAGGTGAGCATAATGGTGCATTACGTTTGAGTATCGACCTACAGTGCCAAAACATGCAAATGAAAACTTTGACCCATATTTTTATCTTTTCTACATATTTTCATTATTTGTTTTATTTTAACAATTCGTTTATTTGGTAAATCTTTGGTCGATCAACATCAATAACCCCTTTCACAATTCAGAAATGTCTCTAGCTTTGAGAAAGATATAAAATTCTGAGGTCACCCATTGGTTTCACACCTTGTTTCCTCACTACTTAAAATGACGTAGGAACGACAAAAATGGGAAATATTGACTATCATTTCGAAAATTGCAAAACTGCAAAAACTGAGGTGAAAATCATGAAAGCTAGGAAGTGGGGGATCCTACCACAATATACGTTTTGTGGATTTATTTTTAGAAAAAAGAAAACACACTTTTTGAACTGCACTTTTTCCCGTTTTTTGTACAAATGTACTTTTTAGCTATTTTCTCAGCCTTCTGCAGGGCAAACCATAACTCTGAAAACGAATTTTCCAATAGTTTTAAAGTTTTGCATTTGTAAGGATTACATTACTGACTATGCCACTCCATAGTGTCCTCATCCTTTTATTCTCTGTCTGAATTAGCTAGCTTGTAATATTTTGTGATAAATTAGAGCGTGATAATGAAATTATTGGCCCTTGTTTCAGTATTGAAGTGGAAATATCCAGACAGTGGTTTGACAATGATTTGTCCAGACAATAATTCTTCTTATAATATTTCTCTAGAGTGATTCATTTGGAGAGCTACCACATTTTGATTGATTTTGTTCAAAGATTTAAACTGAATGCCAAACATAAATAGGAACTGATTCATTCCATCTACTGGGACGACTGAGAACCGATTTATATTAAAATTCTTATTAAGTAACCAATCTAATATCTATTACATTGTGGCATTTGATGTGAATATTTTTCTCATCTATGTGAAATACGAAGGTTTCCGAAAAAAAAATATTCTGGGGCATATTTTCAAGAAAGTGGCGAAGCGTGGCTAATGACACGCTCCATTACTTTAGAAACGCAGGGCTGCACCATATTTACAAGAATATGGTGCAGCCCAGCGTTTTTCCCCTGAGCTGGCATTAAATTTAGCTGCCTAGCACCAACGCAGGTACCCTTGCACGATAGTGCAAGGGTACCTGCTTTGAGGGGAATGATTGTTTATGTGCTGGAAGGTGTCCCTTCCTGCACATAAACAATCTTCAAATGGCGTTTTGTAACTTCTGTGTGTGCTGCTTAATGCAGCACACACAGAAGTTGCAAGACGTCATTTTTTTAAATGATTGTTTATGTGGAGGAAGGGGCACCTTCCTCACATAAACAATCATTGGTGTTTTGCTATTGCTATATGCACAACGCAGCACACATGGAAACAGCAAAAGCGAGGAGAAATGAAAATTTCTCCTTGTTGCGCCAGGGTAAGACCAGGTTTTCCCTGGTCTTAATTTTGGCGCTGCCCCATATTTGTGCTGCCCTTGTAAATATGGGGCAGCTTCAAAATCAATGGGTGTGGTGGTGGTACGCCCATAGCAACACCCATTGCCCTCCCCTTTCCCGCTAAGTATAGCGTGAAAGGAAGCCTTATTTACAAGGCTGTGTTAAGCCACATTAAGTGGCTTAACACGGCCTTGTAAATAAGGCGAAGGCCCAATCACCACCGCCACGTCCTGAAAAGTGACATTGTGGTGGCGATAGGGGCTTGTAAATATGCCCCTCTGTGTTCCTTTCTGGCGAACCAATTCTTAAATATTTTGTGGAAAAACGTAACTTAGGACCACAGAAAGTGAGTTTTATGTTCCAACTTCCCAAAATCAAATTCACATAATTATAGTTTATGTAAATTTCCAAATGCTTCTTCCACTTACAAATGCAGAAATTTATGCAAAGCTGGTAAGTTTGGTTAACGGATTGGAAAATCAGTGAATTGGGCTGTCCAGTGGCAATGTTAGAACAACCACACATTGGTTGCTTTGTGACCATTTACAAACATCCCTCTGCTTGCACATGTAACTTGGTGGTAAGTTACAGTAGTGCTTGCTCCTAACACTTTACCACTCTATAATGAAACCAGATTTCTTTAGCTGACAAGATTGTTAATATTGTTGTGTGACTTCTTTGGTCATGGTGATTTGTTGTGGCGTTTGTGTGCTGTTGTGTTTTTGTGCCACATTATTGCAATGTGATGATGTGCTTTAGTGCGATTGTCGTGTCGTGTTCATGTTATGCCTGCTTTGCTGTCTTGTGCCCTCTCGTGTTATATAATTGTGTTATTATGCTGCTTTGTGTATGTTACTGTGATATGGTATGTACTTTAATTATGTCAACAAAAACCGCCAGATTTAAAGGCAAAAGAAGCAGGGGCATATTCTCAAGGATTTAGCGCCGAGTTAGCGGCACTTTATCGCAGCCAAAGTGGCGATAGATTTATCGCCCTATTCACAAGCAGGTGCTAAAAGCCGATATCACCAGTTTACCTGCGATAGCAGCCGCAAAAAACATCGCCACGGATGACACAGCAATTAACGCTAATGAGATGCAGAGTAGGCGTTCCTGTGCAAAAAGCTGCGATAACACCACTTTGCAATATTCTCTACGACCAGCCAGATCGGCGATAAGATCCCAGAACAGGCGATAAGGCGCGTTAGCAGCAGGGATTTAACACTTGCTCTTACCTGGTGTTAAGTCGGACGATAACCTGCACCACAAAAGGGGGCCCAGACCAGAGCCACACCTGAAGAACAACAGATGCCATGGAGCTACTGATCATGCAGCTCGGAGCCCCAAGAGGGCCACAACATCCACCGCCACCCCCTCAGGACCACCCCCCCCCCCGGGGCCCTACCCCGGGCACCCCCCCTGACAAAGATATTTTACACCAACTTTACGAAATCATGAACAAAACAATTCGCCTGATGTCGCACAATTACAACAATTAACATTCATGTGTAGTCCGAAAAAGGAGAATCATTCATTCATCTCTGAATTTCCAAACAAATCATTTTATTCAAATTCAACTCAAAACAACTATTAGGAAAAGTCATGGCGGGTCTTCTCTGGACAATCTGTAAGTTACAGCCTGCAAGACAAAATTCAAGATAAGAAGGTGTGCCATGCGCTCATCAAAGTACAGAGAGAGAGAGAAAGAGAGAGAGAAAGAAAGGGAGAGAGAGAGAGAAAGTGAAAGAGAGGGAGAGAGAGAAAGAGAGAGAAAGAGAGGGAGAGAGAGATAGAGAGAGAGAAAGAGAGAGAAAGAGAGGGAGAGAGAGAGAGACAGTGAAAGGAAGGCTCTTGGCACATACATGCCAACTGTTGTGTGTGTATCGCTATTGGTGCACCATAAGCCTAAGGCCTAGCCCCAAATGCATCGCAAAAGCCACATCACATTTCCAGAATGCAAGCAGTAGTCAGACTAACATTAGGGATGAAAGCTCCTTTGTCTCAATACATAAGGCGGAAGGACATCTGCACCTCCGACCTTGGTCTTGCATGCGGCAGGCACCCCCTGAGAGAGATACCATAGCAGATGATGACGACTCCCACACTACGCACAGCCCGACGAAAGACCAACGTATACACACCCCACACACAGAAGTCCCTGCTCGAAGTTATCTTGCATGGATAACTTGTTTCCGGTCCAGGGAAGACATGGCTTGGCAGTTCGGGCTGGACTGTTCCCATGAGGCACAGGGTCAGACTGATTTGCATATGGCCATGTCTGAACTGGGGTGGCGGAGTGAGCTAAAGAATGATGATGGATTAAACCCAGATCAGTTGACTGGGGGTGAGTGCTTGTAATGTCAACACTGCATCCATCATCCCCTTTGGTTTTGCTTTGCATGGAATGGCCTTCACACTTACTCCCACATTAACCCAGGCGTACAACCGTTGCACACTAAAACAACTCATTGCTCCGAGCTGTGGCATTACATCCACAGAACTGGTGCAGGTCAGAACAGTGCCGCTTCAACCAGAGCCACCAACGCAATGGCAGAACATCCCGGGCACATGCACAACCCCTGTCACGTGGAACTGTACCGTGCACGTATGCTGCATTTGTTGGGGGCACTGCCACTGGCAGTGTTGCGCATCAGTTACCGTCTGAGCTTCCGTCTTGCGTACGTCACCTGCGTCCAGCCCTGGTTTCACTGTGGATCATGCATCTTCGACTGGCCCATGGATGTCTGCCTATCCAACACAACGGTAGCTGAACTGGATTATGACTTGTGTGTGCGCCCTCTGTTGGCCCACGACCAGGAGTGTAACTGTGATACCCGTTCATGGGATGCCTTGATATTTGGCGTATGTGCTGGCAGTTGGGCATGGGAGATTGCACAAGTCCTCGTGTGCAGTGACCACATCGAAGCGCTCCCCTATTGGGCTGTGTTGCGGATTGGTGCAACGGCGTGGCCGGAGCACATCTGTCCGGACCAGTTAATGGATTGGCTCGCCCTCGTGTTCGTTGAAGTCGACAACGACGTACTCTTGGAACTGATTGCCCAGGAAGCTGCGCTTGCATTCATGGACGAGTAACTACGTTCCTGCAGCCACAACCGCTTGTAACCCAGATCACAGGTCCCAACACCTTGTTGCATCTTGGAGAAATGGTCACATATCCCACCACAACAGTGGACATGGCTGCATTTGCCTGGACTCAGAATGCATGTGCGTGCACCTACGCGTGTTGCCACACACCTGTGCAAGGTGAGGCAGTCCCATGGGCGGAGCTGCACAGCGTCGCTTGGCAAGGTACCTAAATCTGACATACTGCTGGAGGGAGAGTACACACATGGCAATGTAGTACTACATGTGACCTTGTTGGACCCTTTCACCTGCTCACTGTCAGCAGAGCAGACAGTCTGCGCAGTCCGGTGGTACAGCACTATGCAGATCCCATGGGCTGTGAGTCGTGTCCCCTGACACGGGGCAATGAGCATACGCCAAGCATCACATGACTCGTCCAGCAAGGCAAGGTGGGCTGAGACCGTTGCCATCCGGAATGATTGGTGTTCATTTTTGCCTCCCCATTCCTTGCACCCCTACATGTTCCCATGCTGCCTGTTAGTGTCTGAAGCATTGGTCTGCATGTTGTGGCCCTTGTCTTGCCCGTACTGACACGCACAGGCTAATAAAGTCTACGCCACTTCACTAGTGGTCAACTGTGATGAGTGTTGATTAGAATGACAAATCGTGTGCCTCAATGAGCATTGTCCATACACAGGTAGGGACTGACTGACGCATTTCACTTAGGGGTGAGTCCCTATTGCCAGCTCCACCTCTGTGAGCCAGGCATTGTGGTTGGGATAGTTGCTGGTAGACCTGTGCTCTTACGTGTCTTCAGCAATGTGAGTATGGTGTCCAACTTCTTGCCATGTGGATCAATGTGATCCATCAAAACAGGCTGTGTCCACACAGTTGAGTGTGAGTAGGTATGCGAAGAGATGTTCTGTTGTCACATGTGATGGGGGACACTACTTTAGGCCTGCTACCGAATTAGAAATTTTTACACACAGCCCCATTTAATACATGGACGTGGGGCTACGTTGGGGGGTTGCAAGATTGTTGTTCATGAGCAATGAGGCCACAGCTAGTTCACACCTTTACAGTCATCTAATTGGCCATGTGGGTCAGGGTCAAACATGCGCATTGATGCAATTCCCAGGGTGTACCTTTTTGTGCAATCAATGTCCCTACATTCATCCATACTTTTATACTTGATTGAACATAGACATGACACATCTGTGTGATTTGGAATGATTCGGAGCTGGAGGGAGTACATGGCCATGCAAACCCCACATTACATGGTTGCCCAGTGGAGGGCCAACCAGAGTCCTTTGGGGAATGACAATTTAATCGGAAGAGGAAGAGTTCAGTCTGCAGCCTGATTGCTGTGTCATTGGTAACCAGAGCAGATATGGCAGTCCATGTCGGGGTCCAGGTGAATGTCGCAGAGTGTTTCGGGGGACAGTGGAAGGTGTTGTTCCCGGGCATGATGCAGAGGGCTGAACAAAGCAGGAACAGGCCATATGGCGGGGATGAATGCTACAACCTCCTTTCTCACACAGAGACATTGCCATCCACATCTTAGTCCTCTGATATGTCTTCTGTGTCAGGTGTGTCAGGTGTGTGTGGTGGTGTTATGGCTGCATCACTGTGTGCCACTGACACATCAGGGGGCGGAGGTGGTATGGCTGCATCACTGTGTGCCACTGACACATCAGGGGGCGGAGGTGGTATGGCTGCATCACTGTGTGCCACTGACACATCAGGGGGCGGAGATGTGTGTGTCGAAGTTCCTGCAGCAGTCATCTGGGACAGGCTCTGTGGCAGCAATGGCAAGATGAGGTTCTGCAGGGCATGGAAGATCCCAGCTACATCTCGCTGGTGTACAGCCGTGGCAGCCATCCTTCCAGCCTGCATCCGCTCCATGTTCTCCATTGTCCTCTGCATCTGTGCCAACTCTGTGCTGTCATCGCTGGAGCCTGTCTGACTAGACAGTTCTTGAATCCGAGTAATGGCTCCAGCGAGGTCAGCCAAGGATTGTTGTAGAGCATGGAACGGACTGTGGGTGTCTGTTAGGGACTGTTAGTGGTCCCTGATGGGACTCATACACCCACGTATGGCATCAAGTTTGGCTGCCATGAGGTCGAAACCCACCCACACCTGTTCAGCCAGCCCCCTCTGGCAGTCTAACACACGGCGTTGGAATGCCATGTGTCTTTCCGTGAGGTGCTGGGAGCCAGCTGTGGTGGTGGGTGCTTCCTGCTGTGTGGGCTGTGCAGGGGGTGGGGTCACCTCGATGCAGCTGGGCTGCCCTGCTCCTGGAGGTGGGGTGCGAAGGCTGTCCACGAGCCGTTGGAGGGTGTCGGAGCAGATGGCCAGGGGTCCTCCTCCTCATCACTGAAGAGATGTCTGGTCTGCTCTGCAGGAGGTGTTGATTGTCCCTCTGCAATGTAAAGGGGAGATGCAGGTTAACAGTGTGTTCCATGTATGTTGACGCATTGTACATGTTTACATACAGACTGCATGACAATGAACATTGTGACTGTTTTGGATGAGCTGGCTATTTGATGGGGACAGTGGACATTTCGACTACATGACGGATGTGTGGTTGTACTCGTACATTATCATCTCATGGTTGTGTGCTATGCCAGATGTGATTGGCCAGTTTCTACGCACACCGGCACCAGTTGTGTCCTCTGTTCTGTAGTGGAAGTGTTGCACTTTGTACCACATTGTCATCAATGTTGATGTGCTGTGATTGCTATGTGTGTGTGCTGCATTGTGGGGGAGTCGCCCCTGCAGCTCTGATTTAGTGGCCCCTTATCCCTTTGAGGCGGTGTGCCTTTGACTTGTGTGCTTTTAAGGTGCTGAGATGTTGGCGACTTGGGTCATTTGTGCTCTTGGACGGTTTTGTACTCTTGTGCATTGTTTGTCTGCAGATGTGTTGTTGACGTCAGGGGTTGTATGTACACGTGGATGTGTCAGTGTGTGACCTGCTCCTTTGAGGATGTGATCCACACTGGGCCACCTCAGTGTCGTGTCGTGCACCATGCCATGTATTTTGACTGCAGTCATGCTATTGGTCATGCAGTGTCACTTGCATTGTCAGTGTGGCTCACAGAGCCGCTGCTTTGCTGGATTCAGCACATGTGCATGGGTAGGTTGTGAGATTGGTGATAGGGAGGGGGGCCCCTTTGTGCACATAGTGGACGGGGGCCTACTTGGTGTTTCTATGTGTGCTGCAGTGTGCCAACGGTATCAGGGACATGTTCCACAGTCATTGTGGGTGTGCAGTGGTCTACACATAATTGTGCATCTGTGCCATTGTGCCCATCTCCCCCCGTCCCCCCAGTCCCTGGTCATTACTCACCCTGTTGCTGTTGGGTCAGGTCATATCGAGCTGTGTCCGGACCCCCAACTCCTTGCACCGTCTCCACACTGATGACTGTGGCCACCATTTCCTCCAGCTCATCCAGCTCATTCAGCTCCTCCTGTGGCGCAGGACTCCCACCTCCAGTCGTCGTTGCTGCCTTCCGGTTGGCAGCGGGTTTCTGCTTGGTTTGGCTATTCACATCATGCCAGCGCTTCTTGACCTCCTCCATTGACCTCCTCAGCACTCCGACTGCATTCACGTTGTTCACGATCGACTGTCATATTTCCTTTTGTGTTGCCAATGACACAGTGGAGGTGACGAACAGTTGTTGGTAGTGTTCTATCACCTCCGTGAGGATGATCCGGTTTTCCTGCGGACTGAACCGCGTCTTCCTCTTCCTCTTCTCCTTGCCCTTTCCCGACCCCAAGGTTCCTTGCTGGTCTTCTGTGGGGCTTGTGGGGTTCGCGTTGTCCTCAGCACTCGGTCCGGATGCATCCATGGTGCTACGCAGTTTATTTTTTTTTGTCTGCTTTTATGGTGCATTTTCCCGCATGACGCGTGGGAATTGCAGGCCTGCCGCTGGTTATCGCTGATTTTTTATCGCGATTTGGGGCATCGCAACTTTTTTCGCGTTCGTGTTTCGCATTTTTTCGGCGTCGCGTTAATTTTAACGCGGTCATTTGGCGCGTTATCGTGGGATTATCGCATGGTGCCGCCGGGTTGAGAATACAACGTTAACACAGTGTTATTTTCCCGCGATAGACTGCGATGTGCAAAGTTGCGTTAAGCTAATTTTGCGATAATAATCACACGTTCTTGAGAATATCCCCCGCAGTCTTTAAAGTTTCAGTGATAAGCAGCCATTCGACTCTGTTTAATACAATAAAATAGCACTGCTCCAAACATTTATGACACCAAGCAGAAACTTGCCTTAAATTAGCACTTCCATTGCTCACCTTATGTGATTTTGTCCATAGAGTCTGGAATTTAAAATAAGGGTATGTATTTCTTTTGGTGAAACACGCCTCTTTGCTGAACTGTAAGGTAGAAACATATAATAAAGCTGATAGAAACCTGTGTCACCCTAACCCTGGCCTTTTTTCTGTGCTCATATTTTAAGTTAAAGATTCAGAAAGTGAGCTCTTGGTGTGTCATTCAGCCCAATTACTGTGACAGAGCTGCTGTCTTGGGTCTGTTGTTTTTTTACAACGTGAAGTTCAGTGGCATTTACTGCTGCTGGTCTGATGTGAGTCAGGCCGGTGATAATAATGTGAGATGTGAGTAATGATCTCTTCTGCTGTTAACCTTTGTCTTGGAGCTCCCCTCTGACTTCTTCAAATCGTAATCTCTCGATTGAATCATATAATGTGGATAATCAAGGTGGGAATTCGGGACGCAGCTGTGCCAGCTCAAGGATGTGTAATTCTTGTGCAAACAGGTTATGAAACAAAATCAAAAGAACAAACATTGCATGCAAAGGCGACAAGTCAGCTGTGTACGTGGTACACATTGGTGTAACAAAATTTCAGGGTGCCCCCCTGCGAGGTAAGGTGAGGGGACCCCATTACCCATTCCCTAACTGCCTTCAATCAATCAATCAATCAATCAATCAATCAATCAGGGGTTTATAAAGCACGCTACTCACCCATGAGGGTCTCAAGGCACGGGGTGCAGCTCCGGATCAGTCAAGGAGCCAGGTCTTGAGGCTCTTCCTGAAGGTGTACAGAGTGGGGGAGCGTCTGATGTTGACTGGGAGCTCGTTCCAGGTCTTTGCTGCGACGTAGGAGAAGGCTTTTCCGCCTGCTCTGGTTCTACGGATGCATGGGGTCTCTGCCAGGGCGAGGTCGGCGGAGCGGAGTTTCCTTTTGGGTACGTGGAAGGAGACTCTTTCGTTGGAGTATTTGGGTCCGATGTTGTGGAGGGATTTGTAGGCATGGGTGAGTAGCTTGAAGGTTACTCTCTTCTCGATGGGGAGCCAGTGGAGGTCTCGTAGGTGCTGGGTCATGTGCTCGTGTCGTGGGGTTCCGAGGACGAGTCTGGCTGCGGTGTTCTGGATGGTTTGGAGCTTGTGTAGCAGGGTTTTGTTGATTCCGGCGTAGAGGGCGTTACCGTAGTCCAGTCTGCTGGTTATGAGTGCGTGGGTGACAGTCTTTCTGCATTCGGGGGGATCCACTTGAAGGTCCTGCGGAGGATGCGGAGGGAGTTGAAGCAGGTGGAGGTGACGGCGTTGATCTGGCGGGTCATGGTGAGGGAGGGGTCTAGAATGATGCTGAGATTTCGGGCGTGGTCTGATGGAGTGGGTGGGTTTCTAAGGGCGGAAGGCCACCAGGTGTTGTCCCAGGCGGTGGAGGAGGGTCCAAGGACGAGGACCTCTGTCTTCTCCGAGTTGAGCTTAAGGCAACTGTTGTTCATCCAGGCTGTGACTTCTTTCATTCCTTCCTGGAAGCTGAGTCTGGTGTCTTCGGGGTTCTTTGTGAGGGAGAGGATGAGCTGGGTTTCGTCGGCGTAGGATACTATGCTGAACCCATGCTGTCTAACGATGGCGGCGAGGGGGGCCATGTAGATGTTGAAGAGCGTGGGGCTGAGCGAGGATCCTTGGGGTACTCCGCAGTTGATGTCTGTGGGTTCGGAGAGGAAGGGTGGGAGCATGATCCTTTGGGTTCTGCCGGTGAGAAAGGAGCAGATCCAGTCGAGGGCAGTTCCCCGTATGCCGGCATCGTGGAGTCTGGCGGTGAGTGTGCGGTGGGAGACGGTGTCGAAGGCTGTGGAGAGGTCTAGTGGGATAAGGGCCGCAGTGCGGCCCTGGTCGAGTAGCATGCAGATGTCATCGGTGGCGGCGAGGAGGGCGGTCTCGGTGCTGTGGTTGCTGCGGAATCCGGACTGGGAGGAGTCGAGGATGGCGTTCTCTTCGATGAAGGTGGGCAGCTGGGCATTGACGAATCTCTCTGTGACTTTGGCTGCGAAGGGAAGGAGAGAGATGGGCCGGTAGTTTTTCAGGTCCATCGGGTCAGCCGAGAGTTTTTTGAGGAGGGACTTGACCTCTGCCCGCTTCCAGTCGTCGGGGAAGATGCCGGATTCGAAGGAGGCGTTAATGGTCCGGCATAGTTCGGGTGCTATGGCGGCGGCGGCTCTGTGGTAAATGTGCAGCGAGCAGGGGTCCGTGGAGGCTCCTGAGTGGGTGTTCTTCATGGTCGTGGCAGTGTCTTCGGTGGTAGCCGGTTTCCAGGTGGTGATGGTGGGCTGGTTGACGGTGGTGGAGAGGAGGGTGGTGTCTGGAGTCTGTTCGCTGAAGTTGTCATAGAGGGCCTTGATTTTCAGGTGGAAGTAGGAGCTGAGCTTGTTGCAGAGGTCCTGGGATGGTGTGACGTCTGTGGCTTCGCTGGGGTGTTTGGTGAACTGCTGTATGACGTTGAAGAGTTCTTTTGCGTTACTGGCATTGGTGTGGATTTTGTTCTTGATAAAGGTCCTCTTATTGTCTGTTATGCGCTGGTGGTATTCAGTCATGGCGTTCCTGTAGGTGTTCTGGTCTTCTGTGGTTTTCCTGTTCCTCCAGAGTTTCTCGAGGCGTCTGCAGGAGCGCCTGGCTTCTTGGAGGTCGGTGGTGAACCAGGCTACCTTCAGGGGGCGTTGTCTGACGGGGTGGCGGAGGGGTGCGAGCTTGTCTGCGCAGCTGATGATCCAGCGGTGTAGTTCTTTGGCTGCAGAGTTGGCGTTGGTCGTGGCGGAGTGGGGGTTGTGGAGGAGGGTGGTGTTGAGGTGTTCCTCTGTGACCTTTCTCCAGTTCCTTCGTGGCAGGCGCGGGGCGGGCTTGGGTGTGGTGGTGGTGTTGAAGGTGAAGTGTACACAGTGGTGGTCTGTCCAGAGGGCCTTCGTGGTGTGGCTGAAGTGGATGTTTGTCCCTCTTGCGAAGATGGGGTCAAGGATGTGTCCGGCTCTTTGGGTGGGGGTGGTGATGAGCTGCTTTAGTCCAAGGTTGGCGAAGTTGTCCAGGAGGGTGGTGGAGTCGGGGTCGCTGTGGTTGTCGAGGTGGAAGTTCAGGTCTCCGATGAGAATGTAGTCCGTGGAGGCGATCGCGTGGGGTGCGACGAGGTCAGCAATGGTGGTGGCGGAAGAGGCACAAGGCCCAGAGGGTCTATAGGTTAGGGTCCCGTGCAGCGTGGTTCTAGGGCTGGTCTGGATCTGGAAGTGGAGGTGCTCTGTGTTGAAGAGGGGGCCGCTCGTGCTGGAGGTGGAGAGTCGGAGGGAGCTCTTGTGCGCGATGGCAAGTCCTCCTCCTGGGCGATGGGGGCGGTCCTTTCTCTGGATCTTGTATCTGTCGGAGATGGCGGTGACGATGTCGGGGACGAAGGTGCCGTTGATCCATGTTTCCGTGAAGAAGGCGACGTCTGGGCAGAGGGTGTTGAGCAGGTCCCAGAACTGCCTTGCTACTTCTGAGTGTTTTATTTGTTTGCGGCTGGCCAGTCCAAGGGGGTCCCCTTTGAGGTAAACGGTGTGGGAGCCTCCCCTACCGCGGGGCCTGGTGGACCTCCATTACACCCCAGGTGGTACACAGGATCGCTGTATGTGGGTATTGCACGCAGGACACAGCGGCTGGCCTTTCACAAATTGTACTACTGGCAAAAATACAGTGAATGCGCCACAAGAATAGAAACAACTATTTTGACATAAATGAGCATTCATTTTATTCCTGGCTTTTATTTCAATTGCCGCAGACATGTGGGAGCCGCATCCATGCATTTTAATGGGATAATGGACTATTAACCTTCCTTAACCACGTTCAATCTCCTCCTACTCGTTGACTTTATGCTTGTGTTTGACCATGTACAGTGCACTACTGCCTTTTGGCCAGATTCACTCTATATCAATCACAAGAGAGGGGGACAGGGAGCTAATACAAGGTCCAGTACCCTTGATCCCAAGACCAAATATAAAAACACTTGTAGGGTTACTGTTCCTAACAAAATGTATGTCAGAATGGATAAAAGCAAGAGGGGGCTCTTTCTTATTAGAAAGTAGTGCCCTCACTCACCTGTGAGGGTGTCATGCTTCATCATTGGGCTTAGCTCCTTGTGGGGTTGGCGCAGCAATACCCCATGGGCCCCTCAAGAGGGTTCTTTGATGGAGATCTTTTAAATATAGTGGCTGTGATGAGTGTGGGTGTGTGGGGAGAGTGGAATGAGGTGCAACCAATGACCAGACAGTGTTACCTAGTTCATAAATGATGAAATAACGAAGTAATACTATTATGAAATGTGCCCCATTATGCAGAATAATTTTCCTTTTCTTGCTGCATAATTTACTCAACCCTGCCACATAATTTGTCCCTCTCCTGCCGCATAATTCCAGTGGCCCTGCTTATAATCACTCTTTAGAGCCTGCGATGCGGGATCCACATGAGACGGTCCCATCTGTGCCCACCAGTTGCGGCCAGCATAACTCGAAGGTGGGGGGGTCGCGCGGGGGGAGAGGGGAGGTTTTATTAAAAAAGAAAAAAAAAGCTAACTTACCTTCTCCGTCACGGTCCCGCGTCATCTGTGCTTCTCTGCTCCTCACAGGAAGGAAGCAGCTCCCTCCCCTCCCCTAAGCCAATTACAACGCTGCAATGGTAGCGTTGGGATTGGTTGGGACGCCGACCACACAGGCGTCTATGGGGAGGCCATTTTCTCCATGTAGTCTGCATGCAGTCTACATGGAGAAAAGCCAGAGTGCGTCTGACTGGTTTGGTTGGCCCTGGGGCCGACCAAACAGTCAGCGCCCTCAGAGTGGGCAAGCCACTCCTCCCCTGCCCTAGAACAGGACCGACCACCCGCCCGCCCCCAACCAAACCCTTCTGCTTACTCGCAGTGCGAGAAGAAGAAACATAAAATGGTATTAGAATACCTTTTTATGTTTCTGCTTCTCGCACTGTGAGAAAGCAGTGGGGCGACGCTCCTCCGCCCACATGGAGGAGCCGCCCCTGGTGCCCATCTGCGCCTGTCTGTGCCCGTCCAAACCTGGATGAGGCTGGGTTTGGCTGGGCCTCCCCTTTTTCGCCCTCATTTTTCGTAAATGCAGATCCACTCACTGCGTGCAAGCACCTGCCAAGAGCACTACTATTGTTACTGTCCTTGCACATGCAGTTGGGGTAATCTCAAAGGAAATAGAGGTCAAGGAAAGAAGGCTTTACATTGATGGTAACGTTTCATCCTTGTCTCTCCATTTCCATTTATAGCCTCCAATAATATCGGGTCTGACAGTGATATGAGGCAATGTTGCTTTCCACCTGATGCCAAGCTGAGTCATCACTTATCAAACCTGCGGTATATGCAAGAGAAAAGTAGCCCGTATGATTAGATTTCAAAATAAGGGGGTGAACACATGTGTTGACCAGTTTAGTCCTCCCTTACATGAGGCTCGCTTGGTGGATGATTTCTGCTCCAGAATCTGCTCGGTGCTTAAAGAGCTCCTACTTATGCTGAAGGCTAGATCAGGGCCGTCTTAGCAGCATTATAGGCCCCCGGGCAAAGCAGTGCACTAGGCCCTGCCTACACAACTACTCACAGGAATAAAAATGTGTAATGGGAAATTAGTGTTAAATTCTGGTCTGCATGGGGCCCTTGTGCTCTGCCCAGACAGTACAGTAACCCTGACAAGAGACGGATGCTTTTGACAAACTTCAGATTGAGAATTCCACAATTCCACGGAAGTTGCGATCGTGCTCGACCTAAATAGATTTGGCAACAGTGTATTTGGAACAGTTCTGTCCCTTTGGACCCAAGATTATATAATCACATTCCCTGGCTTAATGGATGTTTTGCAGGAATTATTTTCACATTGAATGCCCCAAGCGCCATCAATCCGCTCTCCGTCTTTTGGAGCCTACGGGCCCAACCACAACGTTAATACCATCCAGTTCAGGGTGGCTCATGGTGCCCTATTTTCTGTCCTGAGGAAGACCCGATCGTAAGGACTTAAGCAGCCTACTTTGTTTCTTGGGGGTCGAAACGTCGACTGTGTCATTGTCACATGCCAGTTGGATCAACAGTGCTTTTTCACTGTGATATAGAACTCCAAATCATGGCTATGTATTGTTTATCATTTAATTGTGTGGCCTAAAAAAAGCTGTGTTTCACTGTAAATAATTGTGTGATGAATAGAATGTTACTACTTTCCCTCTACACTTTTCCAACCCTCACTTGATGCACAATACCTTCTCTCTTTCCCTTTCTCCCCCTTATGTGGAGCACTTGTTTTGTACTACTTTTTGAGTCATTTATGCTGCGTCATTTGCTGATTTACAAGCATCCAAAGATGTTCAATGTGATTAAATAACATTGTTCTATATATCCATAGTGTATCAGTGTATTAATGCCTAATGTGTTTTAATTTTGGTTGTTCTTAAGAATTGTTCTACTGGGACCAATTCTCTACTGTACTGTTCTCTACCCAGGTCTCAGTGGCTTTATTGGGTTAACCCTTTTTTGTAACTAACCCTGCGTTAAGACGGCACTGGGCTAGATGAGAGAAGATTGACTCCAAGCTGCACGAGCTTGGTATAAGGGGTGTGTCATCACTAAGGAGCGTACAAACACTGGGCGAAGTAAACGCAGGGCACCAACTGAGACCATATTTGTCCGACTCTCACCTATGCTCAGCTCCATCTCCTGCAAGGCCTGATAATGCCATTTATACCTGTAATGCAATGACTCTGCCTATTCAAGCTCTACAGCAATCACACGCGTTGAAGATGGAACTCCAGCTAATGCTCTACAGCAAGTTCCACCTTTAGTACTCACAAGTTGTCCACGTTATCATCGACCACTGACTCTATGTCTCCTGCTTGAAGCTTGCCCATATGTGCTGATTTTAGCCATGGTCCAACATCTGCCTGCTGATTCAGAGGAAAACGGGGTACGGGGTACAATTGAAGCACAAAGCAGTTCACTGGCTGACCAAGAATATGAATTTTAATGTGTACAACTCCAGTCAAATGTTGTTTTCTAGATGGGTGAGTCTCTTAAGACAATGCTTGGAGGGTGATTGGTTGGTCATACATTTTCAAAGGGCTACTTTTGTAAATACTGTGTTGACCCAATTTAATTGCTGCACCGAGAGGAATTCGTCCATTGTGGCCTTTACTGCTTGGTTATTTTTATACGCTTCCTAGTAAACTGTGAACAAGGGCTACATGTCTAGAGAGTTGGTTTGCTCTAATGAATTTGTTTTGACCAGCAAAACAGATTTCTTCCTTTGATGAGCTTAGAAAACTTGGACTGACCAAATCATGTGCCATCTGTAGCTGCCTCCGTCCACTCTGCAAGCAAGTCTCTTCATCTTTACTCTGTAGTTACGCTCAAGGCCAGCAATGTTTCTGTGCCTCCCCGCCCCTCCTCCAGACTACCACAGAGGCAGCGCAGACAAAGACAGCGGACCTTCAGAAAACGCACCAGCCTCACAGACTTAACACAAGAGGATGTCATTGCCCACTACAGGCTCAAAAGGACAACCATCCTCCGCATCCTCACCCACATTGCCCACAGGCTGACGGTACCAACACAGCGTACAACCAACATCCCTCCGCGGACAAAGCTGCTGGCTGTGCTGCACCTGTTGGCCTCTGGGACCTTCCAACCAACAACTGCCAGAGTCGGAGGAGTCTCACAGCCAGTCCTATCCAAGTTCCTCACACCTGTCTTGGATGCCATCATCAGCTTGGTACACCGGCACCTTTACTTCCCACACACTGCGCAGGAACAGCTGGGGACCAAGCAAGGGAATTACGCCATAGCTGGCTACCCGCACGTGTTGGGGGCAATCGACTGCACACATGTACTCCTCGTGCCCCCTGCCGCCACTGCACACAATTACCTCAACAGGAAGCACACGCATTCCATCAATGTGCAGGCAATAGTGGACCACCGGGGACTCTTCACCAATGCCGTCGCCAACTACCCAGGCAGTGTGCATGATTCCTTCATCTTCCAACAGTCCATCATCAACCAGCGCTTTGAGGCTGACATCTATGAAAATGCAATGCTCGTCGGTAAGTACCAACTGAACACACCACACACCTCAACTCCACCAACATACAACTCACAACTCTGGGAATGCACATGTTACAAAATCACATACAACATGACAAACAACATGCCCACATACCAGACACGACAACACAACTAACTGTGGTAACCTGGGCTAGCCATGTACACAAGCCAACAACGGCATGGCACCACAGCCACACAATAGCAGAATGTGGGGAGAGGTGGGAACCAGGCATGTGCGAAGGAGGCAAGTGACCCATGAATGAGAATGTACACAATGCCAAGTGTGGCGTGGATGTGCTGGACAGACTTGAGTATCCAGACCACAGACATTTCCATGTCGACATACACTCCTGGTGTTTTGAGTGTAGTGGACAGTGGACGCAACCATGTTACCTCAGCCAGTGGGGAAGATCGCGGAAACGTAGCTTGTTACGTCCCCCCCTGTAAGCGTGAGCGGAGTGGGCTTGCCCGGCGTACGCCAGGCCAGCGTAGGGGTGTGAATAAAAAGCATGTTGCTCTTGGCGTGGTTCTCTTCCGGAATGGCCAACGTGTCTGCCAGGGCGGCGCCTCTCACCCCGCCATGAGGCCGATGCCGTGAGCAGTGGTGCCTGCGATCCTGTGCGCCTGCTGCACCCCAGGCCGCTGGTCCCCAGACCCGTCTTGGCCGCCCCTGCGCACCCAGGCCTCACTGCTCACCTGCCGACACCGGGTGTGTCAAAGAGGGCCCACCACGTGCCGGTGCAAGCTCCAAGCCCGAGGCCCGCGACCTTGGCAGCCTCCTCAGACCATCGCTGGCCTCCGCGACACAGGCCCCCAGCACTCTTTTCTCGTTGACGTACTCCACTGCTGCCTCCGGCCTACACTGCGGTGAAGTAGGTCACACATTTGGAACTGAGTCTTGATTATTCAATGGACGAATTCATATCATTGTACGCAAGGAGAGGAGTAAGAGGAAGACGCCGTTCAGTCCGGAGGAAAAAAGGATCATCGTTAACACTACCAACAACTGCTCTGGTGCTACTAACTCTATGCATCGCAAGCCAATGACATGTGGCTGTGGGCCCCTGCTGACCACTGCCTCCGGCCTACACTGCGGTCAAGTAGGTCACACATTTGGAACTGAGTCTTGATATTTTTATGGCAGAGTTTATACCATTGTACAGGCCTCATCGCAGACTGCATCCCCTTTCAGCTCTGGTGCCACTAACTCTGTGCCCCGAAATTCATAGACACTCTCTGGTTGAACTTTGGTGGCATCTGAGTCTATGGCCTCGGGGTTGTCTTCATCATCATGAAGCTGATACTGACTTGGTGTTAAAAATGAGTCTGTAGTATTCATCTCCTCCATATTGCCTGTTTCTGCTTGGTTCTGCCCTCTGCATCATGCCCTGGAAGAACACCTTCCACTGTCCCCCGAAACACTCCGCGACATTCACCTTCGACATCGACGAGGACCCGCTCAGCTCTCGTGGCCCTACCTCAGTGCACCGCAACTTACCGTCCCGTGGCGGTGTGCCTGTGCCCCGCAGTGCATCTGGGGCCACTAACTCTATGCAGCTCAAGTCATGGACCCTGTCTGATTGAATATTGGATGGCCTCTGAGTCGATGGCCTGGGGGTCATCAACGCCATGTGTCTGTGGCCCTGCGCTGATCGCTGCCTCCGGCCTCAACTGCGGTCCACCAGGGCTCACACATCAAATCGAGTCCTGACCTGCCCGGACGACGCATCACCGCTAGCTGCACACGCCACCACCGCCAGGACCACCTCCAACCAACAACTGCCAGAGTCGAAAGAGTCTTACAGCCAGACTATCAGAGTTGCTCACACCTGTCTTGGATGCCATCATCAGCTTGATACCCTGCTCAGCTCTTCAGGTGCCACTAACTCAGTGCACCACAACTCATGGACCTTTCTGATTGAGTCTTGTGCTGTGGACAGCTCACGCAACAATGTCACCTCAGGCAGTGGGGAAGACCTGGGACGAGGATGAGGAAGATGAGGCAGGTGTAACACACCCCACTGCAGCTGCAGCAGGAATATCCCGAAGGGACACAATCCTAGATAATTTCTTCACATGAGCACGCTCAGCTCTGGTGCCCCTACCTCAGTGCACTGCAACTCACGGCCCCTTCTGATTGAATATTGGGTGACCTCTGTACTTGCTCCGGCTACCACCATGATGCTTCGCAGTTGTTTGTGTTATGTTGGTGTTTTCTGTTTCCGCTTTAGTAGTGATCACTGTTCAAGTTGTTGCCAGCACCAACCACTCCCTGAGGGCTGGCTCACACTCACCCCACACCCATCCAGCAAAGGTGTCACTGGTCAGGTGACCCTGGTAATGAAAAGTGGCCGGGCGCACGTGCCCGTAGCCAGTTCGACTAACTATCAAAGTGTGTCCGTGTGCTCATTACGTATGCATGATGGCCCTGGGCCCTACCACATTACATTGTGCTGTGTACAGCGGACGCAACCATGTCACCTCAGGCAGTGGGTAAGACCTTGGACATGTAGCTTTGTCATCCCCCCCTTTATACGTAAGAGGAGTGGACTGGGCCGGCGTACGCAAGTACAGCGTAGGGGTGTGAATGATTATCCCGGGGCTCTGGGCGTGGTTCAGTACTGGAAATGTGCAAATGCGTGTGTCTCTGTCGCAGTGTGGGTGTCCGTTGGGGAGTGTAAGTGGTCCCTGATGGGAATTAGACACCCACGTATGTAATCTAGTTCGGCTGCCATGAGGTCGAAACCCACCCGCACCTGTTCAGCCACCTCCTTCTGGCAGTCTAACACCTGGCCTTGGAATGCGATGTGTGCTTCGGTGAGGTACTGGGAGCCAGCCGTGGTGGTGGGTGCTTCCTGCTGTGTGGTCTGTGCAGGGGGTGGGGTCTCCTCGATGCAGCTGGGCTGCCCTGCTCCTGGAGGTGGGTTGCCTAAGATGTCCATGAGCTGTTGTAGGGCGTCGGTGTCGAAGGTGTGGAGGTCCTCTTCATCATCACTGATGAGTAGTCTGGTCTGCTCTGCAGGAGGTGTTGATTGTCCCTCTGCAATGTGAAGGGGAGATGCATTTTAACATTGTGTTGACATGTATGTTGACGCATTGTTCTAGTTTACATACAGACTGCATGACAATGTACATTGGGACTGTTTGGGAGGAGCTGACTATTTGATGCGGGACGGTGGACATTTGAACTACATCACGGATGTGAGGTTGCACGTACATTTTCATCTCACAGTTTCCTGCTATGCCAGATGTGATTGGCCAGTTTCTACGCACAAGCGGAACCAGTTGTGTCCTCTGTTCTGTAGTGAAAGTGTTGCACTTTGTACCACATTGTCATCAATGTTGATGTGCTGTTATTGCTATGTGTGTGTGCTGCATTGTGGGAGAGTCGCCCTTGCAGCTGTGATTTTGCTGCCCCTTATCCCTTTGAGGCGGTGTGCCTTTGACTTCTGTGCTTCTACAGTGCTGAGATGTTTCAGACTTGGCTAATTTTGGCTCTTGTTCGTATTTTGGACTCTTGGGCATGGTTTATCCGCAGAGGTGTTGTTGACGTCAGGGGTTGTTTGTGCACGTGGATGTGTCAGAGTGTGACCTGCTCCTTTCCGGATGTGTTCCACACTCAGCTACCCCAGTGTCATGGCGTGCACCATGTCATGATAATTGGACTGCAGCCATGCTATTCGTCATGCAGTGTCACTTGCATTGTCATGGTGGCTCACAGACACGCAGCTTTGCTGGTTTTGACACGTGTGCATGGGTTAGTTGTGAATTGGTGCTGTGTGGGGAGGGACCCCTTTGTGTCCATAGTGGACGGGGGCCTACTTTCTGTTTGTATGTGTGCTGCAGTGTACCAAGGGGATCAGGGACATGATCCAGAGTCATTGTGGGTGTGCAGTGTGCTCTACTTAATTGTGCATGTGGGCCATTGTGCCCATTTCCCCCCGTCCCCCCAGTCCCTGTTCGGTACTCGCCCTGGTGGTGTTGTGTCAGGTCATGTCGAGCACTGCCCGGACCCCAACTCCTGCCACCGTCTCCCCACTGATGACTGTGACCACCATTTCCTCTATCTCATCCAGCTCCTGGTGTTCCGCTGGACTGCCACCTCCAGTCTGCACTGCTGCCTGATGGTTGTCAGCGATTTTCTTCTTGGTTTTGCGCTTCGCATCATTCCAGCGCCTCTTGACCTCTCCAATTGTCCTCCTCCTCACTCCGACTGCATTCACCTTGTCCAAGATGGACTGCCATATTGCATTTTTATTTGCCAATGACACGTTGGAGGTGACGAACAGTTGTTGGTGGTGTTCTATCACCTCCGTGATGATGATCCTGTTTTCCTGCAGACTGAACCTCGTCTTCCTCGTCTTCTTCTCCTTGCCCTTCCGTGACCCCGAGGTCCCAGGCTGGTCCTCCTGGGGGCTTGTGGGGTTCTGGTCGTCCTCTGTACTTGCTCCGGCTTCCTCCATGAAAGCTACGCAGTTTGAATTATTTTGTTTGTGTTTTTCGGTGCTTTTATAGTGCATTTTCCCGCATGACGCGTGGGAATTGCAGGCCTGTCGCTGGTTATCGCTGATTTTTTTATCACGGAGGCCACATCGCAACTTTTTTCGCGTTCTTGTTTCGCGTTTTTTTGCCATCACAGTAATTTTATTGCGGTCATTTGACGCGTTAGCGTGAGACTATCGCATGGTACCGCCGTGTTGAGAATACGTTAACACAGTGTTATTTTCCCGCGATAGACTGCGAAGTGCAAAGTTGCGTTAAGCTAATTTTGCGGTAATTATCACACGTTCTTGAGAATATCCCCCAATATGCTGTAAAATACCCAACAGTTTTAGGAACTTCAAAACAGAGAGGAGGGCGTGTCTGTGTGTATGTGTTTTTTGTGTGTTTTTTTTGCCTGTGAGTGCATGTAAAATTCCTATGTGAAAATACCTCACCATACCTGACTAAAAGCACCTGTACCTAACGATTTAGTAGAGAATACATTTATTGGGCGGGGGTGGGACACCCCACACACCCCCCTGAAGCTACGCCAATGCTGTTGATCTCGCCCCCTCTCTAAGTATTATTAGCTGGAACATATCTAGGTTAAAAGCTCAAACCAACTCCATAGAATTGCTTGCATTTATTGGGCAATTTGATATTTTCTTGTTTCAAGAAACCTGGGCTGTTTCTACTTTATTCAGTAATGGCTTTGATTGCAACTCCCTCTGGGCCATTCCCTCATCTTCTGGGAGGGCGAAGGGTGGTTTGGACACATAGTTCAAGCTAACGTTAAAAGCTACAGGGGCTTATTTATGAGCCTTTGCGTCCCTTTTGCACCGCCGGTGCGTCACTTTTTGTGACGCACCAGCGTCGTTAAAAATGCGCCATGTTGCGTCATATTTACAAAGTGACGCATCTAGGTAGATGCGTCACTTTGTAAACCCCTGCGCCACATTATACCTGCGCCAGGTATAATGTATGCAGGGGGGGGCGTTCCGACGCAAGAAAGGGTCGTAGAAGTGACGCAGTGAAATCTATCAGATTTCACTGCGCCACTTCTAGGACGCAAATGCGCCAATATCTTACGCCTGCCTCATGGCAGGCATAAGACTGACGCAGGCACATTTGAAATGGGACTTGCCCATGTGAAATGACCCATTGCTGGAGTTGCGTCACTTTTGTGACACACTCCAGCAATGCGTCATTTTTGCGCCTACAGATACATCAGAAATACTGACGTATCTGTAACTCCTTGCGACATGATGCGTCATACTGTAAATATGACGCATCATTGGTGTCGCAAGGAGGGCGCAATAAAAAGTGACGCATCTCTGTTTTCTCGCAGCGTTGCGTCACTTTTCATAAATGAGGGCCACAGTTTTTTCAAGGGTTCTGGGTCAAACTTGTAGCGGGTTCTTGTTTGCTTTTTTCTTGTTAATGTATGGAATGACGTTGTTTCATATTCTAACGTCTGTAGTTGTCGGCTCTGTTATGTCGCAGCGGTGACAGAACCGCGGCAACTTAGAGGATGCCCCCATCAGTGTGTTTCCTCAGGGGGAATCTCCTAGTGTCTCCCCGTTGTGACTGGCCAGCATGGTCTGGTCCAGTCACGTGATGCCTAGTTAATAAAAACGTCTACCGCGCCACTGACGTCACTGGACGGGTGTGCGCGGTAGCCATTACGACCCTTGACAGTGGCTCCGTGTCGTCATTGCTAAACACCCTAAAAAATACCTGTTGGTGGTCCCGTGAGGTAGTGCCTAGTCCAGCGGCACAACATAACACTGGCGACGAGGGCGGGCGTGTTCCCGTCGCGTTCCTGTACGGGGGCGGCCGCGCGAGGTTGGAGGAAGCCCCGCGGTGCTCGTGCCCCTGTAACTGGCTGCTGCTGTCCGACGTGGGAGGCATCTGCACCGATCCCTCAGGTGTGCCGCGTCTTTGCTGCTGGGGCGTGCGCTGTGGTTCACGGCTGCGGTGGCTCCAACCCTCGTTGTGTCCCCGTAAGCGCTGGCACTGAGCTCCGGGCCTGCGCGGTGTGGAGGGCCGCGCACATGCGCTGTGGCCAGGTGCGGAGAGCGGAGTTCTGGAAGGCCGCGAGGCAGCGCTTCCATACGTGGCGCTGCCCCCAGTGGTGTCTGCAGGTACTGCAGAGAGGCAGCCGGCACTGCAATTGACACAACGGAAGGGCAACTCAGCAGAGACACAGAGGCAATGGTGCCTGAACGTGCTGCAGGGTAACAGCCAGCTGACTCAGGTAGAAGCAGTTGGGGTGAGTGGTGTATGCAGCCAGCCTGATCTGTTTCACAGGTGCTGCAGGGGAGTAATTGACCTGTGGACGGTGGCGGCATCTGTGCCGGTGGAGACCATCTCGGCCTCATCTACCTCTCATTTAGGAGAAAGACAGTGTTCGACGACACAGCATCACACCCCCACATCCGCCTACCCTAAGGAACTGTCACCATGTCTACTATTCCCCCCATTGAGCCTTTTGTAGTGGAAGGATCCCCGTCTGCCCAGGCATCCAGGTGGAAAGAATGGGTAGAACGCCTTATCATATTCTTTGAGGCAACGAAGGTACACAAAGACCAGAAGAGGGCCATGTTACTCCACCTAGGAGGGAAGGACATCCACCGCATCACGAAGACTCTGGTAGAGGCAACGCCCAAGACTCACATTACCCTCATCAACGCGCTCACGGGACATTTTGAACCGATGGCCAATCAGGACTACGAGCGCTTCATCTTTCGTCAAACGAGGCAGCTACCGGAAGAATCACTCGACACATTCCACGGCCGGCTCAAGCTCCTGGCATCCACTTGTGGATTTAGAGACGAGACGGAGGAGATTAGAGGGCAGATCATCCTGGGGTGTGCCTCGGCGAAACTTCGTGAAAGAATATTGGAAGAGTCGGGCAAGCCGTTAGCGGACATTCTAACCCTGGGACGCACGAAAGAGCTGTCCAAGGCTAGGGCAGCGCACATGGAGGCCGCACTGCAGTCACCTATCAAAGCGGAACCAGTAAATGTGGTCATGACGAAGCCGGCGGACTGTTGCAACAGAAAGCCGTCCACCAGTGGCCCACAAGGGGGTCAACGATATTGTGGGCACTGTGGTGGCCCGCCTCACAAAGCAGCTGATTGTCCAGCAAAGGACAAGAAATGCACAGGCTGCGGCCGATTCAACCATTTCGCAAAGGTATGTCGTTCCAAGCAGTACCGAAAGCCCAAGTAAGCGGTTAATAAGGTACCCGAGGGAGGTGGCGAGTCGAGCGACATGGATGATGACGAAGAGGAAGAAAAGGCGGTTCATAAGGTGCACATGATTGGAGCTGCGTCGAGTAGGAGCAGGCGTCTGCCCCAATGTCGCATTCAGGTGGGAGCCCAGGATGTCACGGCCGTCGTGGACACCGGAGCCACCATCAACATAATGGCAGCCACTCTCTACAGATCCATGCACCCAGCACCCACTCTACAGCCCACTAAAATCACGGTCTTCGCGTACGGACAGGACAAACCGCTAGAAATGAAAGGAAAATTTAAGACCACCGTCACCCATGAAGACAAGTCAGTCAGTACCATGGTGTACATCACTAAGGAGGGACAAGGCATGCTCCTGGGATGCCGGGTCGCAGAGGATCTTGGCATCGTGTCATTTGCCTTTGGGATCCATCAAGAGTCAATCCAGCACATACTCCAGGAGTTCGCATCAGTCTTTGAGGGCATCGGAAAATACAAAGGAAAGGAGATACACCTGCACATTGACAAGACCGTGCAACCCGTGGCCCTACGACACCGCCGAGTGGCTTTTCATCTGCGACCATTGGTAGAGCAAGAGCTACTCAAGCTGGAGCAGGCAGGCATAATTGAGAAGGTGTCGGGTCCCACGCCGTGGGTTTCTCCAATTGTCGTAGCCCGAAAACCGAAGCAACCCGGAACCGTGAGGATATGTGTCGACATGAGATTGCCGAATGCAGCCATCAAAAGAGAGCGACACATCACCCCGACTATTGATGACTTGATCGGAGAAATGGCCGGGGCATGCTGGTTCTCAAAGCTCGACCTGCGATCGGGGTATCACCAACTAGTCCTTGATCAGGCGTCAAGAAACAACACGACCTTCTCCACTCACGTAGGTCTTCGCAGGTACACCCGTCTGAGCTTCGGGATATCAAGCGCGGCCGAAGTATTCCAGAATGTAATCCGCGAACTGATCATGGACATTCCTGGAGTCATCAACGTGAGTGATGACATCATGATACACGCCAATTCAATCCCCGAGCACCATTCTCGACTGGTGCAAGATCTCCAGAGGATCAAGGATGCAGGACTAACACTACACAGAGAGAAGTGTGAATTCCTTAAGAACAAATTGCAATTCTTCGGTTATACTTTCTTGGCTGATGGGGTGAACCCGGATCCTGACAAGGTCAGAGACATTAAGAATGCACCAGCCCCCGTAAACGTCACAGAAGTCCGCAGCTTCCTGGGCATGGTGAATTACTGCGGGCGTTTCATCAGAGACCTCACTACCCTCACTCAGCCCCTGAGGGATCTCACCAAAGACTCGGTCCCCTGGGCCTGGGGCGAACCACAAGCAAAAGCGTTCCAAGACATCAAAGATGCCCTAACTGCGGCCACAACTCTGGCGTTTTTTGACCCCCAAAAGCTCACACTAGTTGCAGTTGACGCAGGTCCAAAGGGACTGGGCGCGGTCCTCATGCAGCGCCGCACGGTGGAAGAAGACTGGGCCCCGGTGGCCTTTGCCAGCCGCTCCCTCACTGACACAGAGCAGCGGTACTCTCAGATTGAGAAAGAGGCCATTGCGATCCACTGGGGATGCCGCCACTTCCATCTTTATGTCTACGGCAAACCATTTGTGGTAGCCACCGACCACAAACCCCTTCTGCCTCTGTTCTCCGGCACTTCATCCAAACCGCCGCCGAGGATAGAAAAGTGGATGCTGCAGCTGCAAAATTACAACTGTCGAATTGAATATCAACCAGGGAGCCGCAATCCTGCGGATTACTTGTCACGCCATCCGAGGAGTGCAACAGCTCAAGAGGAAGAGGAGGCTGCAGACACGGAGGAATATGTCCGATGTGTCACGGAGAGATCCTGTCCCATTCCTCTCCATGCATGATCTAAAGCAGGAAACAGACAAGGATGAGTGCCTGCAAAGAGTCAAACAGGTGGTGAAACATGGCAACTGGCACAAAGCCAGAGAAGAGTGGAAGAGTCTGACGGAAGGGGCTCGCAGAATACTGGAGAGTTTATATCACGTACATGAAGAGTTGGCAGAGGACAATACAGGGTGCCTCATGAGAGGACACCGGTTGGTAATTCCTTTGTCTTTGACTGACCGAGTCATTCAACTGGCACATAGTGGACATCAAGAAATGGTCAAGACCAAGTCGCGACTGAGAACCAAGGTGTGGTTCCCCCTGATGGACGAGCTCGTCGAGGCCGCCGTCCGGGAATGCCAGTGGTGCCAAGTAACTGGGGCAAACCCCAAACCAGCTCCTGTGATCACAGAACCCAGGCCCCCTCGGCCATGGCTAAGCGTAAGTCTGGATTTCGGAAGTCTACCGGATGGAAGACACACATTCGTGGCTATTGATGACTATTCCAAGTATCCGGAAATTGAGATTGTGAACACCTTAAGTGCCGCGGAGATAATCCCGAAGTTAGAAAAGGTAATAGCAACGCATGGCATTTTTAAAGAACTCAAAACTGACAACGGGCCGCCGTTTCAAAGCCAGGAGGTTGCAACATACTTGGCCTCGCTGGGCATCAAACATCGGAGGATTACTCCGCGTTGGCCGCAGGCCAATGGGGAGGTAGAGAGATTTATGCGGACCTTAAATAAGGTCATCCGCATAGCCCATGAACGCCACCAACCCCTGGAGCTAGCTCTCTTCACGTTCCTGAGAAATTACCGCCAAACTCCTCACACCACAACGGGTCTGGCTCCCGGACATTTGTCAATGGGCCAAGTGGTCATGGACTCAATTCCGCATCATCCTCAATGGTGCCCGGAAAGCCCGGATGATCGCCGGATTGATGATCAAAGGCGCAGGATGCATGAGCAGGTCAGTCAGCGCTGTGGAGCTCGTCAGGTCCATCTGCAGCAAGGAGACAAGGTGTTGCTCAAGAACCGTTCAACGAAGAGCAAGTTCCATCTTCCGTATGAGAAGCGCCCCTGGACTGTCATTAGTGTGCAAGGTACGCGAATAATGGCTCGGAGGGGCGGAGAAATTGTGACACGGAACGTGTCCCACTTCAAAAAATGTCATTTTGCAGAGGCCCCTGCGCCTGACCAGGGAAGGGAGCGCCAAGTACAGGTCCCGATCCACCATCAGATCCTCCCTGGAACTCTGGAGGACGTGGAGGGAGCGTCGCCCCCGATACCCGTGATGGACACTCGCCTATCAGGGGACAGTGATCCCGGGGTGGTAGGGCATGATGGAATGCCCGAAAGCTCAGAAGAATCCTTGCCCCCACCATCGAGCGAGGCTGCGGGAGTCGAGTCCTGTGGGAGGGGAGGTTCCCAGTATCAGCTCCGACGCAATCCTGAGCCAACCAAGAAGCTGAGAGACTATTTCACGTAAGACTGTTCTTTTGTATTTTTGGTTCTGTTTTTGGGAGGAATGTTATGTCGCAGCGGTGACGGAACCGCGGCGACTGAGAGGGTGCCCCCATCAGTGTGTTTCCTCAGGGGGAATCTCCTAGTGTCTCCCCGTTGTGACTGGACAGCATGGTCTGGTCCAGTCACGTGATGCCTAGTTAATAAAAACGCCTACCGCGCCACTGACATCACTGGACGGGTGTGCGCGGTAGCCATTACGACCCTTGCAAAAACAACAGTTGATGGACAGAATGCAGAACAATGTCATACATTCACCCCAGTACAGAGATCTGGGCCTAAATCCATCGTTTTTTTGCTCACCATGCCATTCCAGTTTGAACCCAGCCATATGCAAATCAGTCTTGACCCTGTGCCTCATGGGAACAGTCCAGCCCGAACTGCCAAGCCAGGTCTTCCCTGGACTGGAAACAAGCATCCTAGGACCGGTTTCGGGTTTCACCCCTCTTCAGCCAGAATAGCTTGATTCCAGTGGCATGGAGAGCACGGGACCCACGTCTGGGCATACCCGTCCCACTCGGGAGTGACAAATGCAAAAACAACAGTTGATGGACAGAATGCAGAACAATGTCATACATTCACCCCAGTACAGAGATCTGGGCCTAAATCCATCGTTTTTTTGCTCACCATGCCATTCCAGTTTGAACCCAGCCATATGCAAATCAGTCTTGACCCTGTGCCTCATGGGAACAGTCCAGCCCGAACTGCCAAGCCAGGTCCTCCCTGGACTGGAAACAAGCATCCTAGGACCGGTTTCGGGGTTTCACCCCTCTTCAGCCAGAATAGCTTGATTCCAGTGGCATGGAGAGCACGGGACCCACGTCTGGGCATACCCGTCCCACTCGGGGTGACAAATGCAAAAACAACAGTTGATGGACAGAATGCAGAACAATGTCATACATTCACCCCAGTACAGAGATCTGGGCCTAAATCCATCGTTTTTTGCTCACCATGCCATTCCAGTTTGAACCCAGCCATATGCAAATCAGTCTTGACCCTGTGCCTCATGGGAACAGTCCAGCCCGAACTGCCAAGCCAGGTGGCGTGGTGAGCAAAAGAATGATGGATTTAACCCAGATCTCTTGACTGGGGGTGAATGTTTTGATTTGTTCTGCATTCCGTCCATCAATTGTGTGTCTTTTGCTTTCTCGCCCTAAGTGCGCCAGGTATGCCCAGACGTGGGTCCTGGGCTCACTGTGCCACTGGAATCAAGCTATCCTGGCTGAAGAGGGGTGAAACCCCGAAACCGGTCCTAGGATGCTTGTTTCCGGTCCAGGAGGACCTGGCTTGGCAGTTCGGGCTGGACTGTTCCCATAAGGCACAGGGTCAAGACTGATTTGCATATGGCCAGGTCTAAACTGGGGTGGCGTGGTGAGCAAAAGAATGATGGATTTAACCCAGATCTCTTGACTGGGGGTGAATGTTTTGATTTGTTCTGCATTCCGTCCATCAATTGTGTGTCTTTTACTTTCTCGCCCTAAGTGCGCCAGGTATGCCCAGACGTGGGTCCTGGGCTCACTGTGCCACTGGAATCAAGCTATCCTGGCTGAAGAGGGGTGAAACCCCGAAACCGGTCCTAGGATGCTTGTTTCCGGTCCAGGGAGGACCTGGCTTGGCAGTTCGGGCTGGACTGTTCCCATGAGGCACAGGGTCAAGACTGATTTGCATGTGGCCAGGTCTAAACTGGGGTGGCGTGGTGAGCAAAAGAATGATGGATTTAACCCAGATCTCTTGACTGGGGGTGAATGTTTTGATTTGTTCTGCATTCCGTCCATCAATTGTGTGTCTTTTACTTTCTCGCCCTAAGTGCGCCAGGTATGCCCAGACGTGGGTCCTGGGCTCACTGTGCCACTGGAATCAAGCTATCCTGGCTGAAGAGGGGTGAAACCCCGAAACCGGTCCTAGGATGCTTGTTTCCGGTTCAGGGAGGACCTGGCTTGGCAGTTCGGGCTGGACTGTTCCCATGAGGCACAGGGTCAAGACTGATTTGCATATGGCCAGGTCTAAACTGGGGTGGCGTGGTGAGCAAAAGAATGATGGATTTAACCCAGATCTCTTGACTGGGGGTGAATGTTTTGATTTGTTCTGCATTCCGTCCAACAATTGTGTGTTTTTTGCCATTACGACCCTTGACAGTGGCTCCGTGTCGTCATTGCTAAACACCCTCATAAATACCTGTTGGTGGTCCCGTGAGGTAGTGCCTAGTCCAGCGGCACAACATAACAGGCTCCTCCTTGAATCTGTTGATGAATTGTATAATTCCAACTGTTCGACCTCAAGCAGGTCAAATCTGGTTCTCTGTGGGGATTTTAACGCAATGCTGCAGGCAGAGGTTTCCATTTTTAATCATCTTGGGACACATCCGACTGATAGTTCAACTTTGGATCTTTGTGATCCCAGAGGGCAGGAACTTTCCAATTTTATCCACCAGAGGGACTTGGTGAACATTCACATCTTAGCTGTAGTTACGCCAAACCCTCGTACTCCGGACGTGTCTGCCAGTCGGTGATTGACTCCATCTTTTTTTCACAAAGTCTTTTAATTCATCTTTTATTCCGTGAAACTATTGACAAATCTTATAGCGATCACAAGACTCTTACAGCTGTGACCCTCCCCTTTAGCCAATCTTTGTCACTTATCGAAGGACAGAGTTGATGACCCTTGTGGTCTTTTAAAATCCCTTATTCAATGTCACTTTGCCCTTTTTGATTTATGCCTGTCTGAATAATATATACGGGGACCTTATAGTAAAGTCTTTTGTAGATTACTGGTGTAAAATCAAATGATTTCTGCTTAAACCAGTACATAGCCCTTCCCATTTGGCCCCTAAGTGGTTTGATGCCCCATGCTCTGCGGCTAGGAGGCATCTGTGGAAAGCTTTAAAACCGAACCCAGGGATGTAGCAGTGATCTCAGCCTATCATGCTTTACATAAGACAGCCGTTAAGAATAGGAAAAATGTCCTTTGCAGACAAAAATTGGACTCCATAAAGATTGCTTGTGAGCCTGAGAATATCAAATAGAGCTATTATAGCTAGTGATGTTAACCTATCTAGGATAAACATAGACATAACATCAGCACAGTGGGTTGCTTATTTTTTCCTGATTTATCGCTTGTCACCTTGTCCCGTCATTGGTTTTCAGAATCTTGCTCAAACTGATTCAGACCCTAGCTTGACTATTGAACTACGGGAGGTTTTCTGTGCATTGCAGGAGAGTCTTTCAGGCAAGGCGCCTGGGTGAGATGGGGTGCCTATGGATTTTTTTCAGAGTAACATTAATTTATGGTCACTGCTACATACTAATGTTTTCAACAAGATTTCTGTTAAGCAAATACCATGTTCCTTGTCATCGGCAGCTATTGTACCTATTTTTGAAAAAGGGGACCGGCAGCACCCTAGCTGCTATAGACATATTTCTCTAATTGATTCAACCATGAAAGTCTTGGGTAGGGTTACCTTTAATAGGATTAGTGAATGGGCAGCGGAGAATAAAATCGTTAATCCCTACCAATGAAGATTTCGTGAAGGTTTAGGCACATTGCATCAATGCCTGAATCTTCACCTGATTGTAGGTAAATAGGCATCAGTTAAGGGTTGCCCAATTTACTTGGCCTTTGAGGATCTATCATCAATCAATCAATCAATCAGGGGGCTTTTAAAGTGCGCTACTCACCCGTGAGGGTCTCAAGGCGCTGGGGGGTGCAGCTCCGGGTCAGCCAAAGAGGCAGGTCTTTAGGCTCTTCCTGAAGGTGTGCAGGGTGGGGGAGCATCTGATGTTGACTGGGAGCTCGTTCCGGGCCTTGGCCACGATGTGGGAGAAGGCTCTTCCACCTGCTCTGGATCTGCGGATGCGCTGGGTCTTGCTAGGGCGAGGTCGTCGGAGCGGAGGTTTCTTTTGGGTACGTGGAAAGAGACTCTTTCGTTGAGGTAATTGGGTCCGTTGTTGTGGAGGGATTTGTAGGCGTGGGTAAGTAGTTTGAAGGTTACTCTCTTCTCGACGGGGAGCCAGTGGAGGTCTTACAGGTGCTGGGTCATGTGCTCATGTTGTGGGGTGCAGAGGATGAGTCTGGCTTCGGTGTTCTGGATGTTCTGGAGCTTGTGTAGCAGGGATTTGTTGAATCCAGCGTAGAGGGCGTTACCGTAGTCCAATCTGCTGGTTATGAGTGCGTGGGTGACAGTCTTTCTGGCTTCAGGGGGGATCCACTTGAAGGTCTTGCGGACGATGCGGAGGGAGTTGAAGCAGGTGGAGGGGACGGTGTTGATCTGGCAAGTCATGGTGAGGGAGGAGTCTAGAATGATGCTGAGGTTCCGGGCGTGGTCCATTTGGGTGGGTGGGTCTCGGAGGGTGGAGGGCCACCAGGTGTTGTCCCAAACGGTGGGGGAGGGTCCAAGGACGAGGACCTCTGTCTTCTCTGAGTTGAGCTTTAGGCAGCTGCTGCTCATCCAGGCATTCAACCAAGTTAATTGGTAGAAGCTGTGGGAAACCCTTCTTAGGCTGGGATTGGATAATTCTTTGGTGCACTTTCTTGCCAACCTACATTTAAACTTCGAGGCCAGAGTGCCCTTTGGTCTCAATGGTGAGATCTCTGTCCCCTTTAAACTTGAGATTAGAGTGCAACAGGGCTGTGTTCTTGCACCTATTTTGTTTCTCCTTTATATTAAAAACTCAGACAATCTGTGGGTACTTTGTTTAACTTATCCTCTGCGATTGGCAGTAAGCTGCTCACTCCACTACTAGAAATTATAATAGACAATGTGTTCTGGTTGCACTGTATTGCGCTGGAATCTGGGGATACACAAATGCGCTAGTTGTTTCAATTGGAAGAGAATCGTTGTCTCTGTCATCTTTTGAGTCTTCCTTCCTCTTTCTCTATCTATATTTAACAAGAGGAGTTAGGTCATCTGTTTCTAGTTGATTTAATCAAACTTGCTACACTTTTACTTTGCTTTCTGTTTGATTCACCCTTTCGGTGCGTCAGACAGCCGGGAGCCCGGAGCCGTCCGCGCACATGGCACAGGAAATCCCGCTGGTGCGGGCACCATAGGGATTTCCTTTTTTGGCAAAACACCCTCGGGAGCTGGGGAAGAGCTTCCCCAGCTCCCGAGGGTGTTCTGAATATTTCTCCGAAATGACAGTCTGCGCGCACGTCGCACTGACGTCATTTGGGCGAAACTGAAACTGATACTCAGTTTCAGTTTCACCTCGTTGCTCGGGGGGCTATCTCATCCTCCTGAGCACCGAGACAGATGGGAGCGGTATAATTGGAAAGGGGAGAATCTCCCCTTTCCAATGGTAGTCCTCCCTAATTGATCCCTGCCTGGGGATCTCCAAGCAGAGATTCACAGAGATCGCCAAGCAGAGATCCACCCACTAGGCACCAGGGAGGGGGTAGCGGCCCCTTGGGCAAGGGCTTTTTCTCCCCCCATTATTTTGGGCATAAATAGTCTTTCTGCCCTCCCCTAGGAGGCAGATGGGGTCAATAGCCCCCAATCTGCCCCCTGGGGGGCAGAAAGCACACTAGGCACCAGGGATTTTTTCTTTACTTCTATAGGGGTTGGGGCTGCCCAAAATGGGCATGCCAATGTCCCCACCATCCCCCCCCAAATTCCACAGTCTTTCTGCTCCCCCTGGGAGGCAGATGGGGGCAATAGCCCAGGATCTGCCCCCCTCGGGGGGCAGAAAGCACACTAGGCACCAGGGATTTTGTTAAGTAGATAGGGATGGGTGCTGCCCAAAATGGGCATGGCAATGCCCGCCCCCAATTTCCACAGTATTTCTGCCCTCCCAGGAGGCATATGGGGGCAATAGCCCCTGATTTGCCCCCGGGGGGCAAAAAGCCAATGAGGCACCAGGGATTGGGTTTTTTTTAATATGTAGGCTGTGAAAGCTGCCCAAAATGGGCATGCCAATGCCCCACCCCCAAAAACAATTGCCACAGTCTTTCAGCCTCCCCAGAGAGGCAGATGGGGGCAATAGCCCCTGATCTGCCCCCCCGGGGGGGCAGAAAGCCCACTAGACACCAGGGATTATGTTGTTTTTTTTATAAGTAGAGGTGGGGGCTGTCCAGAATGGGCATGCTAATGCCCCCACACCGAAAAATGTCTTTCTGCCCCCCCCCGGAAGGCGGATCGGGGCAATAGCCCTTTATCTGCCTCTCCGGGGGGGGGGCAGAAAGCCCACTAGGAACCAGGGAAATGTTTATGGGCATGTCAGGGAAAAGCCCCATAGGCACAGGTCGCTCCCCTTTTTTTAGGCACACATTTTGGCTGTTTCAGTGATATTTTTAGTCTCATTTACCCCCAAGCTGGGGCCCGAAAACCACTAGAAACCAGGGAGAATTTGTGTGTGTGTGAACTGGAGTTTGACTGACAGTCTGCATGTACTGACCTTTGCTGGTGGTGTGTGTGGGCTTGCACTTGGCAAATGGTGTGTTTGGACTCGCACTTGATGACGGTGTGTGTAGATTGGCGCTTGCCTGGTGGTGTGTGTGGAGTAGGGGTGGGCGGAATTTGCGTAGTTGCGTTACGCAAAGTTCCGCGAAACGGCACAAAATCTCCGCGAGCTCGCGAAATTTCTTGCCTTCTGCCGTTTTTTGGGCTGATTGATGCGTTACTGAATTTGATCTTCAACTCGGGCACCTGCTTTATTTATACCTGTAAGTGCTTCCTGTTGCGGTTTAATTTTTGTGACAGGAGCATCGTGCCAAAATGAATCCTGCCCTGCATATTTACCCAAGACGATGCCACCGTTTTGTGCAATACCTCTACTCAACTGGAGTACTTAGTTTCTACTGGCTAATCAGTAAGTGCTACCTCGTTGGGTAAATGTATAGCGCTTTTCCTACACGACAGCTGTGTAAAGGGCCAGAAGAGTTGTCTCCAGTGACCATGTGTGTCTGTAACTTTGCCACCGCGCAGCAAGGCGCTGGGGTCCCTTGAGTGACCTGTCCATCATAGTGTGTAAAGGCCAGGGCGGGAAGACGTTGCATACCGCTAGTGTGTGTGGTGTGGGCGGGCCAAACGGGCGGCGCTTCTATGCGAGTTCACATGCCTCTAGTTTATAAAAGGTCAGAGACCGACCAGAGCAGCAGATGAGGAGAAAGAACCTCCATCAAGCATCACAGCTAATTTATGACGGGAGATATGGGGAGAAAGCACACCTGCCCAGCCTCGATGGAGCTCACGAGTTTACTTCACACCCATCACAATGTCCCACACGTAAACACAACATGCGCCTTTTGGAGACAATGAGACGTGGCCCACTCGTAGGCTCACGGTTTACTACTTTTCTGCGTTCCTACTGTCAGACTGTGCAATAAGAGGGCAAATCACGGCCTGCTGACCTCTGCCCTCCACCACTGCTGGGGCGCCGCCCTTGCCCCCGTCCCCCCGACTTCAGTCAGATGTCAGAGCCCGGTTGGCACTGCATGGCGGCGCTGTGCACAACACCCTCAACCTTGTTTCCACTTCAGCACATGGCCTGCTCCTAGTCCGTTCCACCTGCATCCCCAGCCCCCCCCCCGAGCTCACACCACTGCCGAGTGACTGACAGTTTTACCAGATGAATCCAGGGCACCAAGACTGCAGGGTTTAAGTCCCAGAGTTTTCTGTTTGCAGGTGTCTTAGTTCAAATGGAGTGACTCGGGACTACTACTCCCAGAATGCATCAGGGTTGACTCGGGACTACAACTCCCAGAATGCATCAGGGTATTGAAGAAAAATACAGGCCAGGAGTGTTGCATGTTTGGCAACATGAAACCATCAGGAAACTTTACAGCCAGGCCGCCCAGCTACAGATAGACCAGGCTTTGGTCTCTGCAAGTAATTCTGCCTAGGGCGAGAAGGCTTCGAGAGGCCCAGCCATGAGGAACTGTTACCAGGAGGAACTACTGCACATCCTACAAGAAAAGGCAAATACAGCAATCCTAAAACTGAAGCCTGATGTAGAAACTGGATTGTCAAGAAAAGTATTTATTTATTTTGCACAAGTTATGTTGTGGTGTCTTTGCTTTCCTTTAATACAAGCCATGTTGTGGTGTCTTGGACTCTTTTTGGGGCTGATTAACGCGTTAATGAATTTGATCTTCAACTCGGGCACCTGCTTTATTTATATCTGTAAGTGCTTCCTGTTGAGGTTAAATTTTTGTGACCGGAGCATCGTGCCAGAATGAATCCTGCCCTCCCATGAATTCCGTTCCGCCGCAGATCGCGAACTTTTCGACAATTCCGCGTTCCACGCGGAACGCGGGATTGCCAAAATTTCGCACATTCCGCGAGCGGAACGGAATTTGCCTCCCACCCCTAGTGTGGAGTGGCACTTGGCTGACAGTGTACGTGGACTGGCGCTTGGCTGACGGTGTGCATGGATGGTGCTTGGATGGCCATGTGCAGGGATGGCGCTTGGCTGGTGGAGTACGGGAATGGCGCTTGGCTGGCGGAGTGCGTGGATGGCGCTTGGCTGGTGGTGTGCATGGATGGCACTTGGCTGGCGGTGTGCGTTGATAGCGCTTGGCTGGCAGTGTGTGTGGATGGCGCTTAGCTGGTGGTGTGCGTGGTTGGTGGTGTGCGTGTACTGACTCTTGGCTGGTGGTGTGGCTTGCATGTATCATTTTACTCAGAAGACCAAAGGGAATGCTGGGTGGTAGGACATTGTGCCGGCATGGTAATCCCACACAAAAATGTTTGGAAAAAGTGATTTTATCCAGCTAAATTTAAGGTTTGCAGGGGATTCTGGGTAGGAAACCGTTGGGGGATCCATGCAAGCCATACCTCCCTGGATTTCCCAGGGTGTCTAGTTTTCAGAAATGTGTGGGGTTGGTAGGTTTCCATAGATGGCCGCTGAGCCCAGGGCCAAAAACCCAGGTGCCCCCCTTGCAAAACTAGGTTGTTTAGTGATAGGTAATTTTGATGTCTCCACAATTCTTTTTGGGCCCTTGCCGGTCGCAGCTACTTGGCCCACCCACAGGAGTGAGGTACCATTTTTATCGGGAGACCTGGGGGAATGTTGGGTGGTAGGAAATTTGTGTCAGCCTGGTGATCCCACAACTTTCCCACACAGAAATTTGAGAAAAATGTGATTTTTTCACCTAAATTTGAGGTTTGCAGGGGATTCTGGGTAGGAAAATATTGGGGCGTCCACAGAAGCCATACCTCCCTGGACTACCTCGAGTGTCTAGTTTTCAGACATGTGTGGGTTTTGTAGGTTTCCCTAGATGGCCACAGAGCCCGGGGCCAAAAACCCAGGGGCCCCCTTGCAAAACCATGTTGTTTTGTGATAGGTAATTTTGATGTCTCCACAATACGTTTTGGGCCCTTCCCTGCCACGGGCACTTGGCCTACCTACACAAGTGAGGTACCATTTTTATTGGGAGACTTTGGGGAAAGCGGGGTGGGTGGAATTTTATGGATCCATGCAGATTCCAGAACTTTCCATCACAGAAATGTGAGGAAAATGTGTTTTTTTTTATACAAAGTTTGAGGTTTGCAAGGGATTCTGGGTAACAGAACCTGGTGAGAGCCACAAAAGTCACCCCATCCTGGATTCCCCTGGGTGTCTAGTTTTAAAAAATGTATAGTTTTTCTGGGTTTCCCTAGGTCCCGGCAGAGCTAGGGTTAAAAATCCTCAGCTAGACACTTTGCAAAAAAAGGGTCAGTTTTCACTGTAAAAATGTGGTGTGTCCACGTTGCGTTTAGGTCCGTTTCCTTTCGCGGGCACTAGGCCTACCCACACCTGTGAGGTACCATTTTTATTGGGAGACTTTGAGGGATGCGGGGTGGGTGGAATTTTGTGGATCCTTGCAGATTACAGAACTTTCCATCACAGAAATGTGAGGAAAATGTTTGTTTTTTTTACAAAGTTTGAGGTTTGCAAGGGATTTTGGATAACAGAACCTGGTGAGAGCCACACAAGTCACCCCATCCTGGATTCCCCTGGGTGCCTAGTTTTAAAAAATGTATAGGTTTGCTAGGTTTCCGTAGGTGCCGGCAAAGCTAGGGTTCAAAATCCACAGCAAGACACTTTGCAAAATATTGGGGCGTCCACAGAAGCCATACCTCCCTGGACTACCTCGAGTGTCTAGTTTTCAGAAATGTGTGGGTTTTGTAGGTTTCCCTAGATGGCCGCAGAGCCCGGGGCCAAAAACCCAGGGGCCCCCTTGCAAAACCATGTTGTTTTGTGATAGGTAATTTTGATGTCTCCACAATACGTTTTGGGCCCTTCCCTGCCACGGGCACTTGGCCTACCTACACAAGTGAGGTACCATTTTTAGACACTCAGCTAGACACTTTGCAAAAAAAGGGTCAGTTTTCACTGTGAAAATGTGGTGTGTCCACATTGTGTTTTGGCCCGTTTCCTGCCGCGGGAACTAGGGCTACCCACACAATTGAGGTACCATTTTTATCGGGAGTCTTAGGGGAACAAAGAATTGTAGAGAAAGTGTTATTACCTATTGACTTTCTATGCATTTCTGCCTTCCAAATGTAAAACAATGTGTAAAAAAGAAGTCTTTTCGAAAAATGTCCTATAATTCACATGCTGGTATTGGTACCCACAATTTCGGAGATGTGCAAATAAGTACTGCTTCTAAACTCTATATTATGTTCCCATTTCAGAAATACATAGGTGTACTTGATACCTATTTTTCACTTTTTATATTTTACCAAATGAATTGCTATATACCCGGTACACAATGAAAAACCATTGCATGACGCAGCTCAGTTATTGGCTCTGGGTTCCTCGGGTTCTTGGTGTACCTACAAGTCCTATATATCCCCAGAACCAGAAGGGTTCAGTGGGTGTAACGGTATATTGCTTTAAAAAATCTGTCATACTTAGAAAAGTTAAGGTGAAATGGTTGGCACAAATGACTGTTTTTTTTAACTCATTTTCAATATTTCTTATTTTTAATTGTTAGTTTCTATAAAAAAAACTTAAAGGATCTACACAAATGACCCCTTGCTGAATTCAGAATTTTGTCTACTTTTCAGAAATGTATAGCTTTTTGGGATCTACTATTGGTTTCACACCCCTTTCTACCACTAACTGGAAGGAGGTTGAAAGCAAAAAAAGTAGCAAAAATAGGCTGTCCCAGTAAAATGCCAAAACTGTTTGGAAATTTTGGTTTTCTGACAAACGTCTGCCTGTCCCTGAAAGCTGGGAAGATGGTGATTTCAGCACCATGAACACTTTGTTGATACCGTTTGCAGGAAAAAAACAGACACTTTCTTCTGCAGCACTTTTTCCCCATTTTTCCCCAAAAAAACAAAATGTAGCTGTATTTTGGCTAATGTCTGGGTTCCCTCCTGGGCAATCCACAAACCCTGGGTACCTTTAAAATCCCCATGATGTTGTAAGAAAAGGACGCAAATTTGATGTGACTACCATTTATGTGGACAAAAAGTTACAGGGGCCTAAGCGCGAACTACCCCAAATAGCCAAAAGAAGGCTTAGCACAGGGGGGTAAAAGGCCTAGCAGCGAAAGGGTTAATCCCCATGCGACCTTTAACCAACTTGTTATCAGCGATTGTCTAAGTTGTGAAAAGGGTATTAAAGTTCCCGGATGCCATATGTTAGGAAAGCAATGGAGACCCTGGGGAGACCTAATCTATTTATGGAGCCAGCCAAAATTTGCAAACTGGGCAGATTGAATGTCAAGCTGTTGTTCTTAAATAAAAAATGCATGGATATCGAATGAGAAGAACTGCTTAACCCCTCTGTTAGGACATATGCTACTATACAGGCGAGTTTAGGAACCGAACCCTAAATATTAAAAGTAGTTTTAACTTGTTTTCGGACTGGGGTCGTACGTTCTCAAATATGGTTTCCCTTGGGCCAGTATGACCGCTCTAAGATATTTGTCTGTCGCTGTGACGGTCATTCTGACCAGGCACTTCTGCATTTTGTTTTCTTTTGTAAATTTTACTGTATTTATTCAAAATGTCTTTTAATTTCACTGCTGAAAAGGTATATTGTTATCGAATGTAGACCCGCTTTGTGCTTTTTACAGTTGCTAAAGGGGGATGTTGTTTGCTTTGTAGTCTGCTCCTTTTTAAACTCTGTCATGAAATGCCGTAAGTTGAAGCTTTTTAAAATTTCTTTAATTGTAATATGTTTTACTTTTATGATTATATATTTGTTATTGAATAAAGTATTCCTTAACTAACTAACATGTATAATAATGTAGAAACACGGTCACTAAACAAAAGCACTTGGGAAAAGTGAATCCTATCGCATGCCAAAGCATCATCCACTTTGAACTGGATAAAGACCATACATGCCCTTTTGGGTTAACAGAAACTCTTGTGCCTTGTTATGCAACTATGCACAGGTACCTTGGTCATTAGGAAATGTAATGTGTGCCGGACCCTTCAAAAGGAATCCCAGGTATAGATGAAACATCAGGTGTTGCAAAGTCATCCTTTGTACCCCCATTGTGTGCTGACTGATACTGATGGTAACTGACTCTGACTGTCCCTGGGCTCTGTCTAACCAGGCCCAGGGCCAGTGCTATGCTGAAAACACAGTGAAAACACACACATGCATTATGGTACATTATGTATTAGGGTACACTTACCATTGGTATGACGTACCCTATAAGTCCTTAGTAGATAATAGGGCAGGGAAATTAAAACTACCTATATGTCCCTAGTATAATTTAGGGCATGGCAGTTTAGAGGCCAGCAGCCCATTCTGCACTTGCATGTGTGCACTGCTGAGCACCTGAGGTCATTTTAAAAGCAGCCCTACATTGCAGCACTGTTTTTAAAAGTAAAGTAACTGCAAATTTGACTTTGGTGGTAGGGGCACTTAAAAAGGGGTCATGTGGTCATGAGCAGGGTCTTTATAGAATATGTTTTATTTCCCCTGGGGATAGAGAAATTACACATTTCGCTTTCCCCATTGTAGTAAAGTCCCTCCCAAAATCGACTTTGGTGCTATGAGCACTGTGGAGTGAGGATCTACACATTGTTTGCATATTCAGGACCCCCAAGATCTCCCTTAGGTGTCTCCAGGGTGGGTGGTCATGTAACTATAAGCAGGGCCCTTATAAACAATGTTTTATATGCCCTGATGATGGAGAAATTGCACATTTGACTTTCCCCATTAAAGATGCCCAGCCCCGTAGGATAACATTGCAATAGTTTACAAATGCATAAATATTGCTAGGAATTGAAGAAATATTATTCAAAGACTTAGGAGAATGGTATTGATAAATGTAACAATATGCTATTATTGAATGTATCCTAACGTATCCTAATGTCTCCATCTGTAACGAAACTGGTGCTCCTGTGAAGCGCTCTGATACCTGATATCTTCGGGTCGAGTTTGCGCTGTATAAAACTCTAAAAACAAAATAAAAAATAAAAAAACATGTACAGAAAAAAGTTATAAGACTTACTTGTCTGTAAGCCAATATTCAGCCTTCCTGCAGGCTTCCCTGATTGGTAAGAGTTAACAGGATTAACCAGGCTGCTTTGATGAAGTGATAAGTGTCTCACCAGGGAGAGGCTATCTGCTGAAGAGAGCTTTGTCACATAAATGCCAGAGCAGGGGGTATGGGTTGTAAAGCATGAAGCTTCAAAGGAGGAACAGGACAGGCAGGGAATGCCAGGTCCATCTACCCCTATCCCCTCTGACACAGCCAGATGGGAGGCTTAAGAAAATAATCTGCAGATGTTAGGGGGTGGAGAGCTATGGAAATGAGCCATACTGAGAGTTGGTTTAGTTAGCTCTTTATGCTCTGCTGAGAGTTCAGCCATGATGAATTTTGGAGGAATAGTGCTTTCTGGGAAAAGAATATGCCACGCATTGGAGGAAGTGGCAATGCACTGGGGTGTTGCCTTGCACCTCACACAACGGAGAAGGAGACGTATTGCCATGCTGTAACCTTGACCCATCAGGTAGGTCGCTCCCCCTCCGCACAGCTCCGCCTGTGTGTCCCCGCCCCAGCTGCCGCTGCTGAGGAAGTTCGAGGCCCTCCTCCACCCGCAGGCTACCACCTGCGCCTCATCCCTGGTGGCCAGTGGTAGGCCGTAAGTTTGTTCATCTTCCACCTTATTGTTTTACTGTATTGCCTGTATTTTCATTGTTGTGTCTGTGACTGCTGTTGTCTGTCTTCTGTCTTCCCCCGCTGCCTGTACGTTGTCCTTGCCCGTTTTCTTTCCTTCTGTACCCCTCGCTGCCCCCGTGTCTCTGCCCGGTTTTTCCTTCTGTACCCCTTGCTGCCCCGTGTCCCTCTGCCCGGTTTTTCCTTCTGTACCCCTCGCTGCCCCGTGTCCCTCTGCCCGGTTTTCCCTTCTGTTCCCCTCGCTGCCCCCGTGCCTCTCTGCCCGTTTTTGCCTTCTGATTCTTAGCTGCCCCTGTATTTCTGTGCCCTTTGCATTCTGTGCCACTCATTTCCCCCTCGTTTTTGTGCCCTTTTTGCCTTCTGTGCCACTCGTTTTTCAGTGATTTTGTGCCCTTTGCCTTCTGTGCCACTCGTTTCCCCTCGTTTTTGTGCCCTTTTTGCCTTCTGTGCCACTCGTTTTTCATTGATTTTGTGCCCTTTGCCTTCTGTGCCACTCGTTTCCCCTCGTTTTTGTGCCCTTTTGCCTTCTGTGCCACTCGTTTTTCATTGATTTTGTGCCCTTTGCCTTCTGTGCCACTCGTTTCCCCCTCGTTTTTGTGCCCTTTTTGCCTTCTGTGCCACTTGTTTTTCATTGATTTCTGTGCCCTTTTTTCCTTCTGTTCCCTCCGTCGCCCCTCACCGCCCCCGCCGCTATGTCCCCTGCGGCCCCGCCCCCCTGACTGCCCACTGCCCATTCGCTGCCCCCGCCTCCCAGCTGCTCCTCCCTCCCACCTCCCCATATATGCTGGCTGCTGCGCGGCTGCGCTACTGGCGCGCCTAAGGCAAGCCCGTCTGCGCCTGTCCTTGCCTGGACCGCGCCCAGCGCCAGATCCCCTGGCCCCCGCTCCCGCCACGACGACCGCCGCCGCTACAATGCCAGCACACTCCACGCCCTCAACCCCGGACGGACCAACACCTGCTTCAAGGCCACCCCGAAATGCACACACGGCCCCTTCACCTGCCGGAACTGCAGCTACACCAGCCTCAGAAATGACAAACCACCCGCCAAGAAAGACCGCACCCACCTGCGATGCATACTACTGAACACCCGCTCCGCGCGCAGACACGCCGTCGAGCTCTTGGACTTGCTCGACACAAAATCCCCGGACGTCGCCTTCCTGACAGAGACTTGGTTGAACGACTCCTCCGCACCCGACATCGCCATAGCCATCCCAGACGGCTACAAGATCACCCGCAGAGACCGCACCAACTGAGTCGGAGGAGGAATCGCCATCGTCCACAAGAACAGCATCAGGGTCTCGACTAGCACCGACGACGCGCTCAGCACCGCCGAACACATGCACTTCCAGATCCACACAGACCCCAACTCCACCCTCAGAGGCACCCTCGTCTACCGACCCCCCGGACCCCGCCCCCAGTTCAGCGACTCCATCGCTGACTTCATCAGCACGCACGCCCCGACCTCCACCGACTACATCCTCCTCGGAGACCTGAACTTTCACCTTGAGAACAACAACGACAACAACTCCACAACCCCGATCGATAACCTCGCCAACCTCGGACTAAAGCAACTCGTCACAACACCCACCCACTCCGCCGGCCACACGCTCGACCCCGTCTTCTCCTCAAACCCGCACGTCTCCGTCAGCCACACCACCGAACTCCTCTGGACCGACCACCGCTGCATCCACTTCACCTTCCAGAAACCCACCACACACCACCGCACCCAACAGATCAGATCCCCTGCCGCTGCTGGAGCAAAATCACCGAAGACCAACTACGTGCAAACCTCGCTCTCAGCCTACCCACCGAACCCTCCAACACCGACGACGCTGCCCACAGCCTCAGACGCTGGATCGAAGACTGCGCCAACACCCTCGCCCCGCTGAAGAAACCCCCCCACAGAGACACCAGCAAGAGGGCCAGCTGGTTCACCCCAGAACTCCTAGCCTCCAAGCAAGCCTGCCGGAAACGAGAGAAGAAATGGCACAGCGAACAAACTCCGGACAACCGCGCAGCACACGAGGACGCCATCCGCAACCACCACCACCTCATCAGGGCCGCCTAGAGAACCTCGTTCAAAGACCGCCTCGACAACAACGCACACAATAGCAAGGAGCTCTTCAACATCGTGAAGGAACTCTCCAACCCCAGCTCCAACACCAACGACATCCCGCCGTCACAAGCCCTGTGCGACTCCCTCGCCACCTTCTTCCACCGCAAGATAGCAGACATCCACGACAGCTTCAACACCCAGACAGACCCAACAGACAGCAACACAACAGACCCTCCGCACACCATCGACCACGACCCCCTGCTAGCCTGGGCCAGCGTGAGCATCGATGACACCATCAAGACCATGAGCACAATCCACTCCGGCTCTCTGTCAGATCCCTTCCCGCACCACATCTACAACAAAGCAAGCAGCTCCATCGCACCCCACCTGCGCAACGTCATCAAACTCTCCTCGAGACCGCGACCTTCCCAGAGAGCTGGAAACACGCCGAGATCAACGCCCTACTGAAAAACCCAAGGCTGACCCAAGAGACCTCAAGAACTTCCGGCCCATCTCTCTGCTCCCCTTCCCAGCCAAGGTCATCGAGAAAATCGTCAACAGACAGCTAACCCAATACCTCGAAGAAAACAGAATCCTGGACCCTTCCCAGTCAGGGTTCCGCAGCAACCACAGCACGGAGACCGCCCTCATCGCCGCCACCGACGACATCAGGACCCTGCTGGACAACGGCGAGACCGCAGCAGTCATCCTCCTAGACCTCTCCGCCGCCTTCGACACCGTCTGCCACCGCACACTACTCGCACGCCTCCACGCCGCAGGGATCCGAGACAAGGCTCTGGAATGGACCACCTCCTTCCTCTCCGGCAGAACCCAGAGCGTCCGCCTCCCCCATTCCGGTCCGAAGCCTCCGAGATCATCTGCGGCGTACCCCAGGGATCCTCCCTCAGCCCGACACTGTTCAACATTTACATGGCCCCGCTCGCACACGTCGCCCGACAGCACGACCTCAACATAGTCTCCTACGCCGACGACACTCAACTGATCCTCTCCCTCACCAAGGACCCCATCACCGCCAAAGCCAACCTCCACAAAGGAATGAAGGCCGTCGCCGACTGGATGAAGACCAGCAGTCTGAAGCTGAACTCGGACAAGACGGAGGTCCTCATCCTCAGCTCAAACCCTTCAGCCTGGGACGACTCCTGGTGGCCGACGGCACTGGGAGCAGCCCCGACACCCACCGACCACGCATGCAACCTGGAAATCATCCTCGACTCAACGCTCTCAATGACCAAGCAGGTCAACGCTGTCTCCTCCTCCTGCTTCAACACCCTCCGCATGCTCCGCAAGATCTACAGATGGATCCCGACAGATACAAGAAAGACAGTCACCCAGGCCCTCGTCAGCAGCAGACTCGACTACGGAAACGCCCTCTACGCGGGAGCCCCGACCAAGCTCATCAAACGACTACAACGCATCCAAAACACCTCGGCACGACTGATCCTCGACGTACCACGCCACGGCCACATCACCCCCCACCTGAGGGACCTGCACTGGCTCCCCGTCAGCAAGAGGATATCCTTCAAGCTCCTCATCCACGCACACAAGGCACTCCACAAGACCGGCCCAGCCTACCTCAACAGACGGCTCTCCTTCTACATCCCCAACCGCCAGCTACGCTCCGTCGACCTCTCACTCGCCACCGTCTTGCGCATCCGAAGAACAACCACCGGCGGGAGATCCTTCTCCCACCTCGCCGCAAAGACATGGAACACCCTCCCACTGAGCCTACGACAGACCCAAGACCTGCTGACCTTCAGGAGGATGCTCAAGACCTGGATGTTCAATTAGTAGCGGCCCCCCCCCCAGCGCCTTGAGACCCTCGCGGGTATGTAGTGCGCTTTACAAATGACTGATTGATTGATTGATTGATTTTGCACCACCAGGTCCTGCATGCTCACTGACTTCGCCTGCTGCATTATATGGAACTACAGCTCTGTGGATGTACCTTGCTTCTGAAGGATGAAAGAGTGGACTCCCTGCAAGCTACAGGCTAATAGAGCTCACCTGCGTCATCAGCACCAAGAGTCCCTTGCCTGGGTTGTGTCCAGTGGACTTTTAAGGGCTTTGTCCAGGTGCATTGTGGGAATTGTGGTCCCAAACTTTCAAGGGCCATCTTGGAGCTTTCAGACACTTGGATTGTGTTTTGGACACTTTGGACCCGCAAGAGGAATTCCAGTAAGAAGAGCCAGAAGTTTGGTCAACTTTTGGAGCAACTTTGGAAAAAAGATCCACAAGATGACTGACTCAACCACGAGGACCAAGCTTCGCCACGTTCAACCGCGACCAAGCCCGGATTCCAGGTTTGTCCCGCTGAAGAGCTCCAAAGGTCTGATTTCCAGAGTTTGACCAGGAGCTCCCTGAAAGTCAAGCGGGAAAACCCTCACTGAATCCCGACTGGTGAAGAGCAGTGAGGGCCCTCGGAAGAAAAAGCTCCAGAAAAGTTTCTAAGTCCGCTCAGTGTATCCGTGTAGGGTTCCATCGCGGTCAGCCTGAAAGTTTGACTTTGTCCAGGTCAAGCGCGACCAGATGTGCCAGAGAGGTGTTATAGGTTTGTAAGAACCAGAAGTGTTTAATCTTTAAAAATCCATATCTCTGGTTCCCTGCATTGGATCTTTGTCGATTTAGTGTCATTTTTAAAGATATTTCCTCTTTTTGTAAATTGGTGCGGGATTTTTATTTTGTGTAGTGTCTTAATTATTTACTGGATTTATGTTTTTAAATGTTTTACATACCTAACTCCTAAGACTGCTTGCTCACATCTAAGCAACCCATAGTGGAGCATGGGAATAATTTATTGAGACCTATACTGAGCCCTAGACCTTGTTAGTGGCCTTATTGCCAGTGGTAAATGCATATTTACCACTACTAATAACCCACTTTCCAACATCGGGCATGTATGGTTTACACACACACAATGGGACATACTACAACTAAAAGAGTCTGCAACTCTTTATGGATGCCCAGGTGGAATTATCTTTATTCCATAGATACCTTTCAAGCACCATATATGCTTCACCTTGTGCAGCATCTCATCATAAATATAGAAACATTTAAAACTGAAACACATATGAATAAATTAAATCAATTATTGAAAGTTAAAACCTAAACAGAGGAAAAATGTATATACTTGATAAGTGTTTTTGTAATTCCTTACACAATATAGCCCAGTTTTAAGTTCTCTAGTCCCTGTGACGAAGCTCATACGTCACAATGACAATTTACCAACATGTAACAGGGAGCCTGGGGCCTGTAACCTACAAACCACCTGCACATGATCTGGGTTGCTGCATTCTAGGCAACCATCAGTCCTTTGAGCCTTACTGGAAAACTAGTTGGTAGGGACTTCTGACACTTCTTTCACCATGAATGGACACTCAATCAAGAATCCAAATTATACATTTTAGGGCTTTATTTAAATCAATGTCCTAACGTAGTGTAAATAATGTGGATACATGTAACTATAAAAATAAACAACATAGTAGCAAAGAAAACAAATAATACACAGAAATTTAAAAGGAATTGGAATATTGTTTCAAATGTTAATTTCATGGAATGATGAAACAAGTCTTTGTTCACTCACACCTGCCTCCAAACCCTTAGCTAAGCTGTTTCAGCACCAAAAGTGCAGGAATTAGTTTCTAGAGGTGACCTCTCATTCCTTAGCTGAACATCAGATCTGTTTGTTTTATACTTCAAGAAATTGCTCTTTGCCTTTGCTCTTTAGTTATAGCATTCCAGCAAGCTAATAAGAACAAGGCAGCTCTGAGAATCATGCTGGGGGCCTTCACTACAGATTTATACAGCTCTGCTTGCATGGACCAAGACTCCCAGGAAGTCAAAGATTCTCCTCTCTGTCAAATACTTGTTTGTACCAACTTAAATACACGTTTTCATAATTTTGAAAGGGCAGGACTTGCAATAAATGATGTCGAATGCAAGAAATAACTTATTAATCTTGTTGCACCTTCACTTTATTCTTTGAGGTATTATAAATCATATGAATACATATATATGAATAATTGATGTGTTATCAAACTATCATAAAGCAAATGTTATATGTTATACATGTGCAACTATCACTAAATACAACATAAGCTTATAAATGAGAAATGTGCACTCAAATAAATGAATATATGTAATGCCAAGGGAGGGAAGTAAGAGACAAATGCAAAGATTGTGTCATTCTCTTTTAAACTGCAGTTCATTGAAGTATGCATACTACCTTGTATGGAAGCAAGAGAATATTAGTGTAGTATAATATTCCAGTTCTTATAAACATATCTTAGATAACTTTTTACAATTAAAAAAACATCAAGGGCATACACATAAAACAAAGAAAAGTGACTTTCAGTGCAATAACCCGGTGTTATACCTAACACAGATAACAAAATATTATCATACAAGAAAACAAACACCATAACCAGCGATATCTCCCCACCAGTAATATCTTCATATTGGTTTATAATTCTTTTGATATTTCAGTCTTTTCAAAGACACTAGTGTTCGATGTTTGTGAACCTTCATAACTCCGACCATCCTTCATCAGGACCTTTTAATTCACAGGGTAATAATGTAGAATTGAGTGTAGCACGCACTGTTTTAAAGAATGTCCTAGATTTTAGTGCCATTTTAATGGCCCATCTCAGCCGTTATACTGCACAAGAGTCATTGGGGCATATTCACAAGGACCTACCGCCTATTTATCTCCACCTTAATGCATCCAAAGTGGAGATAGATTCAACACCCCATTCACAAGTGGGTGCAAACTGCAGACATCGCCAGTATTCCCGCGATAACTGCCCCAAAACTTATCTCCACGGTGGACACCACCAACTAACCCTAATGAGATGCAGAGTAGGCGTTCCCGTGCAAAAACACACGAAAAAACCACAACACCACTTTCACAACAAATTGCCAGATCTGCGATGCGAACCAAAAACAGGCGATAAGCCGCGGTAGCACCAGTGATTTAACACCTGCCTTTTGCTGGTGTTAAGCAGGACGACTACCTGCAGCATGAAACGGAGCCCAGCCAAGAGCCACACCCGAAGACCCACAGATGCCATGGAGACAATGATCATGCAGCTCGGATACCCATGAGGGCCACAACACCCACCGCCACCATCCCCATCTCCCCCCCCGGCCGCCCCCGGACATACACATACCGTGCACGACACAAGAGCCACAAAAAGCGCATGATGACGCACATTGTCAAAAAGTAACACACATGTGTGGCCAGAAGAACGAGAAACAGTCACACAGCACTGAAGTAACAACCAAAAACTTTATTGAAACACAACACAAAACACCAATGCGGAAGACTCCTGTCGGGTCCATCCGGGACAATCACGATGTCACAGCCTGGAAAATAAAGCACAAAATCAGAACGTGTGCCATGCGCACATCAAAGGAGCGAGACACAGAGAAACAGAGAATGAAAGAAAGGCAGAGAGAGAAAGAGAGAGAAGGAAAGGAAGGGAGAGAGAGAGAGAGAGTGAGAGAGAGGGAAGGAAAGGAGAGAGAGTGAGAAAGGGAAGGAAGGGAGAGAGAGAGAGAGAGAGAGAGAAGGAAAGGAGAGAGAGTGAGAGAGAGAGGGAAGGAAGGGAGAGAGAGAGTGAGAGAGAGAGGGAAGGAAGGGAGAGAGAGAGAGAGACACCGCCGCCCCTGCGCACCCAGGCCCCACTGTTCACCTGCTGCCACCGGTGTGTCTCCAACCACGTGCCGGGATACACTGCAAGCCACCAGGTCTGCAATCTGTAATCAAGGCCAGAGTCAATCATGGCAGAGTCCATCACACAGCACACGGCAACAACGCCTGTCCAGCCCTGCGCACGCATGAAGCCGCACCCTACCCCCTCCCGCCGGCCAGCACTGGCTGTCCGCACTTGCGCACCCCAGGCCCACTGCTCACCTGCCGCCAACGGTGTGTCCACCAGTGGGCACACCATGTGCCCGTGCAAGCTCCAGGCCCTGGTCCTGCCACCATGGCATGGTCCACATCATGCGGACCCGCCCCGCGGCCCAGCAGGTCCCACACATGACGCTGAGTCCTGAGGCATCATTGGCAGAGACCACATCAGTGCACACGTCATCATCGCAGGCTGCACACCCGCTCAGCTATTTCGGTGCCACTAACCCTGTGCAACCCTAGTCAGCGCCACGTGGTGGTAGGCCCGTGACGGGCGCAAGGCTTTGGGTGCCACTAACCCTGTGCAACCCCAGTCAGCGCCACGTAGTGGTAGGCCCGTGACGGGTGCAAGGCCTCCGTTGCGACCAACCCTGTGCGCCATAACTCATGGGCCCTTTATGATTGAGAACCGTGGAGCGTCCGTCATCCAGTCACCACCGGCAGTGGGGAATGTGACGTTGTTGGCCCCTTATATTGGCGGGGTCACATGGCCTGTGACGCCTGTGCCAGATGGGTGTGGTGTGTGTGCAGACCTGCCCTCAGGGAGTGGCCGTGACATGCTGACAACTAGACCAGTGACCTGCATACCACCAGCGTGTACGCCTGCAACATGTAGCTATGTGGGCCCCCCCTCGGAGCGTAAGCGGAGTGGTCTGGCCTGGCGTACGCCGGACCAGCGCAGGGCTTGCAACAATGACTCGGGGGCTCTGGGCGTGGTTCAGTCCATGTCTGGACAAGGGAGTGACTAATGCGTGTGTCCCTGTTGTAGTGTCCACGGCAAGCGGAACACAATAGGCAATGTAGCACACTGTGACTGGCATCCCACTAGATGAGCATCTTTGACGTAAGGGAAATCACTGTCCCTACATTCATCCACACATTCATACATGAATGATGAAAGCCATGACACAGCAGTGCGTTTCTGGATGTTTATTGCACATCCAGTGGAGTTTTGCAGCTGGAGCGGTACAGGGCCATGCCAAGCACACCACACAATATGGGCCCGTGGAGGGCCAGCCAGAGTCCATCCGGGGATGACAAGTCGCGGTCCAAGGTGAGTGAAGGGGAGTGTATCAGGGGTCAGTGGCAGGTCATGGGGCCATGTGCGGCACCAAGCAGAAACAGGCAAGGTTGCGGAAATGAATGCTAGTGCCTCCTTCTGAACTCAATACCATCCACGTCCTCATCCTCGGATGTGTGCTCTGCCCCACCTGTGGGTGTTGCAGTACCGGCAGCGGCACTGTGTGCCACTGACATATCAGGGGCCGGAGGAGGATTGTCGGCCGCACTGTGTGGCAGTGACACATCAGGTGCTGGAGTGGATACGCCTGCCGCACTGGGAGGCACTGGCACACCAGGGGGAGGAGATGTGGATGGTGTGGCAGCAGCATTCATCATCGCCACGCCTTGTGGCAGCAATGCCATGATGAGGATCTGCAGGGCCTGGTAGATCCCAGCTACATTTCGCTGATGTGCAGCGGTGGCTGCCATCCTTTCCACCTCCATCCACACCATGTCCTCCATGAGCCTCCGCATGTGTGCCAGCTCACGGTTGGGATCGCTGGAGCCACTCTGAGCAGACAGGTGTTCTTGTCTCCGAGTCATGACAACAGCGATGTCAGTCAGGGCTTGTTGGAGACCATGGAGTGGGCCGTGGGTGTCCGTTAGGGACTGGAGCTGGTTCCTGATGGGACCTAGACACCCATGGATGGCGTCCAGTTTGGTAGCCATGAGGTCGAACCCCACCCGCACCTGCTCAGCCGTCTCCCTCTGGCCCTCCAGCACACGGCGTTGGAAGGCCATGTGTTGTTCCTGGGGGTCTTGGGAGACTGCCGGGGCTGTGGGTGCCTCCTGCTGGGTGGTTTGGGTAGTGGCTGGGGTCTCCTCGATGCAGCTGGGCTGCCCTGATCCTGGAGGTGAGTTGCAGATGATGTCAATGATGTCTTGGAGGGCTTGGGTGTCGATGCTGGGGGTGCCCTCCTCGTTATCAGTGAAGAGTGGCTGGGACTGCTCTGCAGGAGGTGTTGACGGTGCCCCTTCAATGTGAAGGGGAGATGGTGTATTACAATGTGTCCACATGTATGTAGCCACATGTTACAGGTTCACATTGTACATTGTGACAGTCTGTGGATCAGGGCCATAATCCAGAGTCATTGTGGGTGTGCACTGTGCTCTGCTTGATTGTGCATGTGTGCCATTGTGGCCATCTCCACCCGTCCCCCCAGTACCTGGTGGTCACTCACCATGTTGCTGTTGTGTTGTGTCCTGTCGAGCAGTGTCCGGTCCCCCGACTCCTGCCACGGTCTCCACACTGATGACTGTCGACACCAGCTCCTCCATGTCATCCAGCTCCAGCTGTGGCGCTGGGCTCCCACCTCCAGTCTGCATTGCTGCCTTCTGGTTGCCTGTGAGTTTCTCCTTGGTCTTGCTCTTGATGTCAATCCATCGCCTCTTGACCTCGTCCATTGACCTCTTGTGCTCTCTGACGGCATTCACCTTGTCCACGATGTCCCGCCATATTCCATTTTTGGTGCCCAATGACACGTTGGAGGTGACGAACAGTTGTTGATGGTGTTCCATCACCTCCGTGACCAGGATCCTGTTTTCCTGCGGACTGAACTTTGTCTTCCTCTTCTACTTGTCCTTGCCCTTCCCTGTCCCCGAGGTCCCAGGCTGGTCGTCCGGGGTGCTTGTGGGGTTGCGCTCATCCTCTGCGCCTGCTCCGGCTGCCTCCATGGTGCTTGGGTGTTGGTCATTTTGTGTTTGTGTGTTTTTTCTACTTTTATAGTGGTTTTTCCCGCCTGCCATGTGTGTATTGCAGGCCTGGCGCTGCTTATTGCTGATTTCCTCATCGCGCTTTGGCCCATCGCATGTTTTTTCGCGTTGAGGTTTGTGTTTTTATCACGATTGCGGTTGTTGTATCGCAGACATTGGCCGCGTTTTCGGGGGACTATCTCATGGTACCGCCGTGTTGTGAATTCCAGGTTAACACTGGGTTATTTTCCCGCGATCGGCTGCGATGTGTAAAGTTGCGTTAACATTTTTTGGAGATGTTTAGCACACGTTCTTGTGAATATACCCCATTGAGTTCTAATTCATATTCCAAGGGAAATAATCAAGCATTTCAAACAACTAATATGGAAATGAGTTCCTACTAAGTATTGAGAATTGCAGCATGACAATACTGTAGTACGGAGATAACTAACACATCAAAGTAGAATCCTAACTCAAATTGTGGAGAAAATTAACAGCTGGTAGAAATCATGAAATACATTCTTCTGTGGAGCTTTCTAAAGAAACATAGCTACTGGTGAGCTAGGCTACAACTTAAATAGAATTCAATGTTACTACCTCACTGTTGGAAAATGGGTTAAACCCTGTAAAAAAAAACAGTTCCTTTTATTCTGGATATCTGTTTTTTGGCCTACCCTCTTCTGTGGTGTAATTCTCTGCTAAACTAGGTTTCAAAGTTCCAAGATACAGCTTTTATCATAGGATGAGGCCTGTTGGCCTCAGTGTGTCCCATTCTAAGCTTAAATGTTGGCCAATATGTAGTGATGAAGGTCCACCATATTTTCCCTGAATGCAAAAGGAATGGATATTCCTTATGCTAAAGGTGCATGCCTCAGTGTATTATACTTTATGCCTAAAATAGGTTAAACATATCTTGCAATAGACACATAGCAGAGTCCAGAACTGTTTTTGTATCTCTATTTCAATTTGTTCCTGGAATTCATATTTGGAGTTCGTTTTACCCCAACTACCTTTGTTCATGTAAATGCGCATGAACTATGATTTCATAGTGACTTGGCAAATGAAATTCACGTTTGATTTGTATGCCTGGTCGCCTTAAAGGCTGTCCCTATGCCGACACACCAAAGGCGATCTAGACAATATGCTCACATTTCAGAGGAGACTAGTTTATGTCTGATAGAGGAAGTGCCATGGATGTAAGTTTCCTAGGCTGTTGCAGCATCCTCTGGATAATTAGGTGAGCAGGTGTTTCCAGCCTGGCCAAAGGGCAGAGGGTGTAATTCTATATTCACCTCACACCATGATACCGCTTGGAAGTAGTGGATAGAATAAAGTCTTGTAATGGGAGGAGGGAAATGGAGCAGAGCTACTCTTATGTAACTTTAAATCTCCAAGAATGCTTCATTGGGTTATGAAAGTCAGTAGACTGACCCAAGAAGACAGCCAGGATTGCCCCTGTTAGTGTAGAACATAGTCTGAGGCATGAAGTGGTAGAGCCAATGGGTAATGTCTCCACCATCCTTGTAAACCATTGTTACAAGGAGTGAGAGGAGATGGAAACCCGAGACTGCTGAAGTTATGTGGTTAAGCCTGCTGGGCTGAATCGTGGAAAAGGGAAAACTGTGGAATGAACCTTTGGCTGAATACTGGCAGCCCAGAGGAGTCTGTGGACATAGTAGCTGGAGAGTGCAAGCACTGCATGGTTGGTGGCTGAGCACCTGTGAAAGCCGCTGTGAATTTTGCAACCCTTTACAGACAAGACACCACCTACTTGCTGTGGGAAACTCCAATCCAGGTTGCTGCTGACAGTTCTGGTGGACTGCTCGAAGAAGGACTGACCTCCATTAAGGAGAAGGCTTTACTGGAATGCACTCCACAGAGGAAAGACTGCCTTTGGAGGTAGTGAACAGTCCCACTGTTGAGGACCCCTGGAAAGCTGTATGCGGACTCTCTTTTCCCAGGTGCTACTGCAGGACCTTAGGGGAGCTACATGAGGTTTGCATTGTCCCAGTAGCAGAGATACAGGGCTCGAAACGGGATCTTAAGTACTGAGACACAGGGGAAGGATTGGTCACTTCATGCACCTGTGTTGTGGGACCCTGTGTCCTGACATCTAGAATACCCACAGTTTCCCCCAATTGGACCTCAAGTTTGGATTGATCCACTCTTCTGGCCTGAAGGTGTATCAGTTGGGTAGCTATATGTGGTGAAGTAGAACTTACTGCTGCAAACCGCATTAAAATCCATGCCGCAGTTGTGGGGTTATCAGCCCTGAAGTTCTTGTTTGTGTGCGGTTTTCTTTGATCTCTTTCTACCCAGGACTGCATGCATCCAAGGGCCAGAGAACAAGAGGACTACAAGTGGTGGTTTTTCAGCAAAGCACCTTTGAACTCTACTGTGGTGAAAAAATCATAACTGTGATTGATGGCTTCAAGATATTCCTCTTTTAAACCACGCCACCTGCCAGGCCCAAGAATTACAGTGTGGGGGCACCGAGGTTCACCTTTAGGCTCCAAATTGGATCCCATAATTGCCGTTGCCACCCGTGACCCTCCTGTTCGCGTGCCTGGAGTATCAGTGCCAACATGTGGTATGCTTTTCTGTCCTATTTGGGTGGTAGTGAGATATCAGGTTGGGCAACTGCAAGAATGGCCAGAAGAGTCATTCATGAAGCATCACAGGAGCCTGCCTATGCAAGAGAGGCGCTGTGGTGCTAGATCTACCAGAGCATCACGCCGCATCAGGGAGCCTCAAAGATTCATGTTGCAACCAGTCGTGACAACTACATTGCCTGCATCTCAAATGAGTCCAGCAGGTGAAGAATCATGATTGACGATTACCGTTAGTACAGTGCACCATTGTGACAACACTGATAGGTGGCCAGAGCCTGTTCAAACTTCTCGCAGACCTCTAGCCAGGGAAAAACTAAGAGAGCTGACACGCCTATTGAATTTACTGTCAAACCAAATAGGTAGAGGCTTGTGTATTGTGTAATCCCTTTCACAAATACAATAGGAAAGAGTTTTAAAATTATGTGAACTCTGTGACATATACAGCTGTTAGGAGCTTTTGCACTGTTTAAACCCAGTAATAAATACAGTAAGAAGGGGCTTTTGCATTGGGCTGACTTGAAATACATGTTCACCTAGAACTTTAGTTTAGGTGAGATTGGAGAAGTCTGGTTTTCATTTAGTACATTTCTAATTTTAAGTGTAGTTTTTTGTTGTGTGTGAATGAAATACGTTTTCAAGCTAAAGCCAGAATTGGAAACACTATTGAGTGTTATGACTGTGTCTGGTGAGTTCTGAGTTTTTAGTCCAAATCAATCCCTGGGGAGGCTATGGAATCTGACACACTATTCTGGTTTAGTCCTAAAGAGTTGTATTTATTCCACCATGTTGGTTTAATAGAAAAAAGACTTTAAGTGAAAGTAATGGAGCCCAGTAATCTCTGGTTGCCCTGGGGCCACCCTGAACACTTCTCACTCATTCTTATTAACAATGAATGAACACTTTCCTAGTCTAGTATGAGGCTTACTGTCAGAAAAAATGGGATGTTTTCGGCTAGAGTGATGAAAGATTCCTTCACTTGTTCTAGGTATGACATTTGAGGACATAGGATTGCTAGCGGCTCTCCAAAGATGTTGTAAGTAAGGCCGGATAACTGGTTATAACTTTCCCTGATGAAGGACGTCATGCTTAATGCGCCAAAATGCCAACATCGAATGAAATCAAGCTATACTTGGATATTCTTTGCACCCCCCCCGCCCTCTCCCCACACCGCCAAAAACACTGGATATGTTTCCCTGAATCTTGAAATCCAACGATGTATGCAAGGGAGTTTGAACTAGGGTCAAGTCCCAAACAAAGCTAAACTGGGGCACACACGATGCCCTCTGATTGGTGGGTAAGTGTCCCCAGGGCACCTTGTGATGGGTTCATGTAGTGGAGTGCGGAAAGGAGAGTATCCCAGGCTCAATGAGGCTGGGGTGTTAGTGTTCCGAATATGCAATATTATGTGTTAGGCAGGTGTCTATAGAATCATGTGCTGTAGCCTATGATACAGTGGAGAGTAATTGCTTATTGTGCCTAACATGATGTGCATTGACATGAGCTCATGTCCCAGGGATGGACTGAAGTCTGGTGTGTTATTTAGTTAATATTCTGGAGACAGGAGCCAGGGGCTGAGCAATGTGTCACCATTGCTCCTGGTGAGTGTTTAAATATATGAAGGATGTGTAACTGGAATAAATGACCTATTTGACAGTTGCCCATCTCCAAACTCCTATTGTGGACTTTTCTCCAAACTCCTATTGTGGACTTTTATATTTACAACAAGATCAATCCTAATGTTTGCTTTGGACCTGCAGCAGGGACTAATATCATCTATTCCTTTGATCACAGAAAGAAAGAAGCTGCAGCTTTGAAGCAAGATTGTTCTACAGTGCTGTTGATATACAGGGGTCTCTGTGGTGCCTTGCTTTATCTTGCTGTGTGGCAGTGTGGGAGTCCTGTTGGTACAATGCAGGTGAGTGTTAATTATGTATGTGGTGTGTGTAAGAGCTGCTTTGTAGACTGATGGGATGTTCAATGCGTGATTGGTCTGTGAGTAGGATGTTTCCAACAAGAGGGAGTTGAGATGTCTAGGGTAGATGGAATGAGATAGGAGTGGTATATTCTGATGGAGTGAGGATATGAAGATCCCTGATGAATATATGTGTACCTGTACAGAGTTAATAAACCTGGCTGCATGCCCCCTACACTGTACATATGATCCTCTTGACAGTAGCCTCCTGGGGGCCCATCAGGGACTAAAATCAGAAACAATTCCAGAACATTTATTCTCGGACAAAGAATAAGAGATCAGATGAGGACTATCATCAGCAGCTAAATAGGTCATGTACACCTTTTGGAGATCTTAATTTTGGTCTGCAGGAGAAAAAAAAGCAACTGGTGGTGTGAAGCTACAGAAGGAAGTTAAAGAAATGCAGACAAGAGCCAAGGAATATTCTATTTTCCAATTCTGTTTACTGGTGGTGGCATGGTACGCTTGGTCTTCTATTCACCGTCGGTAGGAACAGAACATGGCAGTGTGGTTAAAAAACAAAGGAGAACCACTGGTTGGCAGGAGGAATCATGGAGCAAATTCTACATACATTTTGAAGACAAGATTAAAGACTGTCGTAGAAGGGCTAAGTAAAGTTACTTCCAGTAGAGCTCATCTTAGGAAATATTTACTGTAGTTTGTGAACTTTTTTCTACCTTTACTTTGTATATTTGGGGGTGCTTAGGAAGTAGAGGGAAATTAACATTATTAAGTGACCACACTAGAGAGAGGAGATCACTTCAGTATCCGCTAGGGTTAGCTTTATGACAAATAGCACAGTATGGCAAGGGCTACATCGGCAAAGACTGAGATGAAAGCATCTGCTGGCTCACAGACATTTTTAGCCACAAGCTGAAGTCCTCACAGCCAGGAGGGGTGGAACGCTGACTCAAAGGGGGCCATGTGATGGGACATTGATGGTTGCAATTCATGTTGTTCATCCTATATTATATAAGCGTCACCTCGAGGGTTGCTGGGCTTTTCAGACAACTTTAAGTGGATGATGGTGCTCCTGAGAACTCTCTCCCAGCTTGATTTGGCTGTCCTCCCCTTACTGAGACCGTGCGGCATTGCTTTGCCCTTTATCCCAATGATGACCTCTTGAATTTGGCATGGGTTAAAATGCAGTTGACTGCTGAACATACAAACCAAGACAAAAAAACACAACTTTTCATATCAATTTTGATGGATTGTTCTTGCTAACAATTGCCATCTCCCTGTTGGTCATTTGTTTTCATTATCACATATGTTACTCTATATATCAATCACTGTGTTATAGCATAAGCAGTTATATCTGCATTCAGTTTATTTTTATTGACTGCTTTAATATATGTGTATCCATTCTAAATGTCACGAAAGGAATCTCACTGCGCTGCCCTACGCCAAAACAAAAGGGCAGGAATGCACCATATCAATGAGATACCGTGCATTCCTGTCCTTTTCCTCTGCGTCGGCTCACAATGGGCTGCCATGCACCAACGCAGGCACCCTATCACCACGGTGCAAGGGTGCCTACGTTGAGGGCTGATTGATTTTGTGCAGGAAGGGACACCTTCCTGCACAAAATTAATCAATTCAGGTGATTTCCTCTTTCTATGTGTGCTACAGAATGCAGCACACATAGAAAAAGGAAACAAGCATTGGCATAGCCAATAGGTCTCGCCTTTGGGACCTTATAAGTGTTTAGCCAGAGATATTGACTTTGCCTACGTCTTTAAGCTATGCTGTACAGAAGTCTGCAGCATGCTGAAAAGTTATAATAAAGAAGTGTCAGAAGCATTTTTGTTACCTTATATATAACCAAGAAAGCATTATGTACAACTGAACGACCATATTAAAAAAGTATTAACAATAAATAATGTCTTGAGGTTTTTTTTGTCCTTTCAATGCTGGCAACTTCTATCTGTCTGTCCCAATGGTTGCTTGTTATGGTTTTTTTTGTTATGGGGGGCATAAATAACAGGAGGGTGAAGGCTGGGAAATAGTACCTGTATAACAGTCAGTGAGAGAGTCAGTCAGTTAGTCAGTCAGTCAGTGAGAGAGTCAGTTAGTTAGTTAGTAAGTGAGAGAGAGAGTGAGAGAGTCAGTCAGTCAGTCAGAGAGTCAGTGAGAGAGTCAGTCAGTGAGAGAGAGAGAGAGAATCAGTCAGTGAGAGAGAGAGAGAGAATCAGTCAGTGAGAGAGAGAGAGTCAGAGAGTCAGTCAGTGAGAGAGTCAGAGAGTCAGTCAGTGAGAGAGAGAGAGTCAGAGAGTCAGTCAGTGAGAGAGAGAGAGAGTCAGACAGTGAGAGAGTCAGTCAGTGAGAGAGTGAGAGAGTCAGTCAGTCAGTGAGAGAGTCAGTCAGTCAGTGAGAGAGTCAGTCAGTCAGTCAGTGAGAGAGTCAGTCAGTCAGTCAGTGAGAGAGAGAGTGAGAGAGTCAGTCAGTCAGTGAGAGAGTCAGTCAGTCAGTCAGTGAGAGAGAGCGTGATAGAGTCAGTCAGTCAGTGAGGGAGAGAGAGGGAGAGAGTCAGTCAGTCAGAGAGTCAGTGAGAGTCAGTCAGTCAGTCAGTGAGAGAGTCAGTCAGTCAGTCAGTGAAAGAGAGATTGAGAGAGTCAGTCAGTCAGTAAGTCAGTGAGAGAGAGAGTGAGAGAGTCAGTCAGTCAGTCAGTGAGAGAGAGAGTGAGAGAGTCAGTCAGTCAGTGAGAGAGTCAGTGAGGCAGTCAGTGAGTCAGTCAGTCAGTGAGAGAGTCAGTCAGTCAGTGAGAGAGAGAGTGAGAGAGTCAGTCAGTTAGTCAGTCAGAGAGTCAGTGAGAGTCAGTCAGTCAGTGAGAGAGTAAAAGAGTCAGTCAGTCAGTGAGAGAGAGATGTAGAGTGTCAGTCAGTCAGTGAGAGAGAGAGTGAGAGAGTCAGTCAGTCAGTGAGAGAGAGAGTGAGTCAGTCAGTCAGTTAGTGAGAGAGTGAGAGAGAGAGTCAGTCAGTCATTTAGTCAGTCAGTGAGCGAGAGAGTGAGAGAGTCAGTCAGTCAGTTAGTCAGTGAGAGAGTCAGACATGTCAGTCAGTTAGTCAGTTAGTGAGACAGAGTGAGAGAGTCAGTCAGTGAGAGAGAATCAGTCAGTGAGAGAGAGTGAGAGAGTCAGTCAGTGAGAGAGAGAGAGTTAGTCAGTGAGAGAGAGAGAGTCAGAGAGTCAGTCAGTGAGAGAGAGAGTCAGAGAGTCAGTCAGTGAGAGAGAGTCAGACAGTTAGTCAGTCAGTCAGTGAGAGAGAGAGTGAGAGTGAGAGAGTGAGAGAGTCAGTCAGTCAGTCAGAGAGTCAGTCAGTCACAGTCAGTCAGTGAGAGAGTGAGAGAGTCAGTCAGTCAGTCAGTGAGAGAGAGATTGAGAGAGTCAGTCAGTCAGTCAGTGAGAGAGAGAGTGAGAGAGTCAGTCAGTCAGTAAGAGAGAGAGAGAGAGTCAGTCGGTCAATGAGAGAGTCAGTCAGTCAGTCAGTGAGTCAGTCAGTGAGAGAGTCAGTCAGTCAGTCAGTGAGAAAGTTAGTGAGAGAGAGAGTCAGTCAGTCAGTTAGTCAGTCAGAGAGTCTGTGAGAGTCAGTCAGTCAGTGAGAGAGTGAGCGAGTCAGTCAGTCAGTGAGAGAGAGAGAGATTGAGAGGGTCAGTCAGTCAGAGAGTGAGTGAGTGAGAGAGTCAGTCAGTCAGTGAGAGAGAGAGTGAAAGAGAGTCAGTCAGTCATTTAGTCAGTCAGTCAATGAGAGAGAGAGAGAGAGAGTGAGAGAGTCAGTCAGTCAGTGAGAGAGTCAGTCAGTCAGTGAGTCAGTTAGTCAGTGAGAGTCAGTCAGTGAGTCAGTCAGTCAGTGAGAGAGTCAGTCAGTTAGTGAGAGAGAGTCAGTCAGTCAGTCGGTCAGAGTGTCAGTGAGAGAGTGAGTCAGTCAGTCAGTGAGAGAGAGATTGAGAGTGAGTCAGTCAGTCAGTGAGAGAGAGAGTGAGAGTCAGTCAGTGAGAGAGTCAGTCAGTCAGTTAGTCAGTCAGTGAGACAGAGTGAGAGAGTCAGTCAGTGAGAGAGAGAGAGTCAGTCAGTGAGAGTGAGAGAGTCAGTCAGTGAGAGAGAGAGAGTCAGTTAGTGAGAGAGAGTCAGAGAGTCAGTCAGTGAGAGAGAGAGTCAGTCAGTGAGAGAGAGAGAGTCAGACAGTCAGTCAGTCAGTGAGAGAGTCAGTCAGTCAGTGAGAGAGAGAGTGAGAGCATCAGTCAGTCAGTCAGTGAGAGAGTCAGTCAGTCAGTGAGTCAGTCAGTCAGTGAGACAGTCAGTCAGTCAGTGAGAGAGTCAGTCATTCAGTCAGTCAGAGAGAGAGAGAGTGAGAGAGTCAGTCAGTCAGTCAGAGAGTCAGGACCAATTTTGGCAAGGAGGGACAACTAAAGGAAGGTTGTTATTATTACTACAATAATTATTAAGGTGATCATTATTATTAGTTCTAGTAGAACTAGTATTAATATTACTTTTCCTGCTGATGATTTAAAGACTAACAAATAGTGTAATGAAGGGCAATAATGTCAATGGCAAGGTTGCTAGGAATAATAATAATTAATAATATTATCATACTTAAGAATAAAAAAGAAGACAAAAGGGCGCCTCAAATGCATTTAAACCGTTGCAAAAAAATAATAAGGGGTTAAAATAACGCGTGCGTTTGCAATATATGCACAAGGACAAAAATCATGGGAACAGAAAACAGGCGCGGCCGCAAAGTGAAAGCGACCGCGCTGTGTTTCATTAGTAACATGATCCACAACAACAAGGGAGGAATGCAGCTGCCACAAAGTGCGCCGCTGCTCGCTCCCGACACCAAAACACTGTGGGAGTGACCTTTACATAAAGAGGTGGGACATGCACCCGCCTTTGGCCATTTGCGTGCTTTCATTATTGAAAGCCACAAGCAAAGGCCAATAGAATGTGTGGGAGTTACCAGACCCACACGAAGAACTTTTGGGGAAGTTTGGAGTGCTTACAAGAAGCCTCCCATAGGGCAGTGCATGTGCGCTGCGCTAGGCTCGACCTAAAAACGAGGAGAAATGAAAAATTTCTCCTCGTTGCGCGACCATAACGCCCCGCCATGGGTGGCATTAGATTCTGACGCATTCCCAGGTTTACGATTTCTCGTAAATCTAAGAATGCTTCAGATTCCATGGGTGTTGCATGGGAACACCCACAGCAACACCCATGGAACGCCCCTTTCACACAGTGGTCACAGTGAAAGGGGCACATATTTACAAGGCCATGAAAAGCCTAGCAAAGTGGCTTTATGTGGCCTTGTAAATATGCCAGGGCACATTGCGCCACTGGAACATCAAAAAAGTTTCATTCGGTGGTGCAGAAGTGCTCATAAATGAGGCCCGGAGTTTTTAGGTAACTCCAAGCAATTCCACGGAGTAAAGCTCAGTGGGTTCTGCCCATCTATAACCATGGGTTAGATCGTCCTCAGGGAGCCCAAATTTTTTTTTAAAATTCTGTGTTCGGTCCCCGAAGCAACAGGCTCATGTGCTCAAACAGTATAGGTTACAGATACAAGCCTAGTAGAAGATGTGCTATTGTCTTTGGTGTGCCTAGGTATCAATCCAGAGGTCAGAGGAAACAGTACAGCGAATTCCCCAAGCTGGGCCTTGCACTCTCCCTTCTGGTCAAAGGTAAATGTGGAGGCAACAGCACTCCCTGTACTGAACCATCTTTGCAGGATTCTTTCAGAAGTTAGTGGAGGGGTACTCTCCCCCCCTCAGCCTTCATTCTCTACACCAACAATGAGTCTGTTCTCATAATAGTGGCTCTCTAGTGGCCCTATTGTCATTTAAATAATCCACATTGCACATCTCTTAATGCAGAGGTGTTCACACTGAGGGGCGCGACCCACCTGGGACACTTGTTTCAGGGTGTACACATAAAACCCTGTCTGTGTTTGCCACAGGCAGCTCCTTCCTGGGCCCCCTGCTGTGAAGAAGGTCACAGACTAGCTTAGGAAAATACACCGACGCCAGCCCTTTCTTAAGTTGCAGCCCTGGAACGTCTTTCAGTACTGAGTCAGTTAAGAGCAGCTCATCTGGACCTTCAAATCTAAATACCAGAATAAGCAGGTAATGGAAAAGATTCACCCTGCCTGCCATATCACATGCGAGCGGGGTGGGGTGGGTGGTGTCGTCCTGGTGTGCTATGTATAACTAACTTAATATTGAACCTGTACATAGCACACACTGCTAACATTAGTACCTACCCCAATGCCATTCATTTGTATCAGGGAAGAATAATCTTTTTTTTAAGTTAGGCCAGCAAGGGTTCAAACACAAAACAAGCAGAAGCATTGCCCCTGAACAAGTTCCTAGGGTCAGAACGTGTGATCCGCGGATTACATACGGATATTTGCAACAACCACATGAACCAAATTAGCCATATGTGTCGGATTATAACCGATGATCTGCCAGTTCCGCTCAGTGCCACACAGAATACTGCTCCTAAACTGGGAAACTGTGGAAACAAGTTGCACATAAAAAAGTACAAATCTGGCAAACGTGTTTATGGGCCTAGCAGGGCTCATGGTCTCAGGGTCAAATGTTTGCTTCAAACAAAGGTGGTACTCTAGGCACTGCAGATTACTGAAGCTCCTGGCAGGGGGTGCGCATTAAGGTTACCTCATGAATATGTGTCACTGGAGACAGAGTTATTAAATTCAGTTTTTTTACCAACCTCATGCCTTCTGGGAGTTGTAGTCTTGGTTGATCCATTTGAAGTAACAAACTTGAATCAGTGAATTCTAAACAAAAACACAGGACATGATTCTTACATCTTTGGTGATATGAAGCCATCCAGTAACCTTGATACAGATTGTTTGTGACTCTCTGGACTTGAGAGCTCAGGGCAGGCTGGTTGGTAGTCACATGAACACTGGCGGCAGTGAAAGGAGATATATGGTTAGTGAAGAGTGTCTAAAGTAATCTGGGAGCACGGAAGTGGCACTGCAGGCCTGATGTTCGAATACCAATTTGCAAACCAGAATTTGAAGTTTGCACACAGACTAGTTTGTGAATCGGTGTGCAATTTGCGATGTGACGTATGTGAAAACAGGTGGCAGGGCAATTGGTCATTTGCATGGGGTTGCAAAACGACCTGCTGAATGCATATTCATTAGGCTAGTCAGAGTTTGCCCTATTCTGCGATTACCTGCAGCTGCAGACACGAAGGCCTTCAAGGGTAAGCAGATCCTTAATTTACATTCCCAAATGTGAAACATTTTTTAATGCAGTTCGAACCCATTCAAGGGAAAGGTGTTGCTTTTAAAAGAAAAATGTTTCTGGTGTGGGAAGGCATCACTCTCTCCCAAGACTTCTCAACACGATTCTCAATGGGGAAGCTATGCCTTTGCGAATCAGTTACCACAACAACTTCGGGGTCGGTAACTGATCACTGTAATGCGACCACACTTGCAGTCACAAACCATGATCTACACCTCTGCCTCCTATCAAGAGGGTTGCAAAAGCTATTGTACTAGTCGAAAGACTTTTCGGATTTTTACAAGGGCTTTTGTACAATGTAAAAAGGTATTTATTCATCGTGAACAGTACGATTTAGCAAATCGCAGGCTTTGGAACTGAAAAAGTCCTTTGTACATCAGACCCTATAAGTTTTAGGACTTATAGACAGGGACTGAAGGCTAACAGAGGTCCTTTGAAGATAAGTGAAGGCCAGCAGAAGAGGAGATCTTTGAGGTTCTGGTGGCTGGCTGGGTCATGTAGAGGGTCTTTGAAGGCCAGCTCAGGCTTTCGCCGGGTGAAGTAAAAGCTATGACTCCCAGATGTCCATTGTTACTGATTTTTGCACGAAAATATAGTCTGAAACAATCAGCTTTCCTATATGTATTAATTTGTAAAAAGACGTTTCTCTACATGCTTTCGTTCATGACCATCACACCAGTAGTTTTGCATACTGTCAGCACAGTGTATTACAAAACGTGTTCCCCTAAAGCATACCAATAGCTGCAGATGTGAACATCTGTTCATACTACAATGTCAATATTTTCAGTTTAGTGTATTGCTTTATAGTGTATTGTTATGTAAAACACTAAAACTGGGGGGGCGACTTGGCACAGGATGGCGTTGGTCACTTGAAGACTGAGCTCTTGGCTGTGGCCCACCAATGATTTTGATGGTCGCACCTGCTGCAATAATCTCTGAGTGGTGAGGGTCCCGGAGGAACTGGAGGGCCCCTGTGCTGAACTTTATCTGGAGAAGTAGTTGGCTACAGTAGTGATGGGATGGAAAATTTCGCAGTGGTTTACAGTGGAGATGGCGCATAGGGTACCGCATCTTCCACCTCCTCCTGGGGCACCACTATGGGCCATGGTGGCCAGGTTGTTAAACTTTCGGGACCGGGAAGCCATACTGCAGGCTGCATGGACATGGTCTGTCGTCCAATGTCAATAGGATCTTTCTGGGTGGTTAAACAATATCTCTACAAGTTGGACATCAGGTTTGCCCTACTGATTCCCAGCGAAGCTTTGAGTGGAGGATCGGGATGAGACTCAGATTTTGACAGCAGCAGAGACTGCCTGGGACTGGCTGGGCAGGCAAGGGTTTCAACCACTGGATGAGAGGGAGTGGTTCTAAGTGCCAAGGTGGCAGGTGCGGAAGCGCAGACAGAAGGCACTACAGAGGGTATCGCCAACAAAGTAACAGGCCCAAACAGACAGGGCGAGGGTGGTGGCAGATCTCCAATGTTAGCCTTCTCTGGAAACTACCAATAGATGGGAGGCATTGGAGACGGAGTGAGGGGAGATTGTCATTGGAGAGCTGGGTCTGCGATGCAGATGGTGAACTTGGACCTCCCCCCAAGGGTTACCTCGATGACCTTGGGGGAGATTGTGTAACTGGATTGGTGGTGGGTGTGTGACTGGGGGGGGGCACTCATGGCCATGGGAGCAAACGAGGATTTCAGATGGCAGCAGCCGGATGGGGGATGCGATGTGATTAATATCTTAGAAGACTGGGTAGCTCATGGGGTAATAGAGGGTTGCTTTATTGGCATTGCCTGCACTGGTGTGTAGGGACAGGGGTTGAATATGATGTTGCTCCGAATTTTTGAGTGTGTTGGGCAACAGACGTACCATGCATTGGGGTGGTGGCCAGCGGCATGGTAAGGTAGGGTTGGAGAGCAGTTGGTTTACTGTTGTGGTTTGTATGTTTTTTATTTTTGCAGCCATTGAGGGGCAGGCGGGGTAGGGATGAGAGGCTCCTTCACTAGGCCTCTCCCGGATGAGGCAACCCAGTCGGCTGAATCATGAATTCACATGGCCCTAGGCTGCTTATGTGGAATGTTAATGGGCTGGGCAGAGCGATTAAGAGGGGTCTGGTGGCTTAGGCCCATATCCACTATTCCGCGGATGTGGTGTTCCATCAAGAGACGCATCTGAAGGGGACCCATTGTGTGCCCGTGGAAAGAGGCTGTGGCAGGCCATTCGGGTTACACTACGGGATCCAGAGGGGTAGCGATACTGGTGAGAAAGTCCCTCCCTTTTCAGGTGACACAGACGTGTTCGGATGACAGCGGCTGCTACAGGGTGGTCATGGGAATGTAGAAGGGGGATCCAAGGTGTTGATTAATATGTGTGTCCCCCCGGGGCTTCAGGCGGTGTCTCTGCAGCTCTTGGGCCAACTACTCTGGGACCTGCCACAGATGCTGACTGTCTTGGAGGGGACTTCAATATGGCGATGCACCCACAAATGGAAACGTCCACTACCCGCGGTCCTGTAACCCCCACCCGGGGCAATTGGGGTATTTTGTAAAGGCTATGGGGTTCGAAGACATCTGGCGGTCACTGCATGGGGTGGACAGGGGATACTCTTATTACTCCGGGGCACAAACCACTCATTCGCGTCTGGAATGCTTTTTAACACCTCTGCCAACACTACACTGGTTTGCGGAGGAGGAGTTCCAAGCGCGGGTAATTTTGGATCATTCTCCGCAGAGCATTACTGTGATGACAACTAAACCAAGAGGTAGAATGGAATAGAAAATGGTGTTGTGGCACCAGATAAGCAAGGAAGTAGTGGACTGCTGAGAGAAACCACAGAGCTTTATTTTATGGAAATCACAGCATTGGAAATAGATGCACAGGTGCAATTGGAGGCCTACAAGGCCTCCCTCCGGGGGGTCATTATCGCTGACGAGGTGGGGGACAAGAGGGACCAGACTCACCGCTGGTTAGACCTAGAACAGGAACTTATGTACCTGGAGGCAGACTATCACTTGGCACCATCTGATTCTAAACAGGTAAGCATCTTGACCAAAATGGAGGAATCCTGTACCTTGTTCAGAGAAGAGGTCACACGGGTTCATGCTGCCAAGCTAAAGTGCATTTATGAGGTGGGGAAATGTCCGGATGGTTGAGTAAGGGCGACTGAAAATGGAACCATATTGGGGGCATTATGTCCTCACTACCAGTCACAGATGGGTCACTGTGACCAGTATCGAGGACATTGCAGATTCAATGGCAGACTATATGGGGACCTTTTATGATGATCATTGTAGGGTCCCAGAGATGGAGCAATATGCAACGGACCACCCCTATAGGAAGTTGGGGGATGACGCTGCTTTAGAGTTAGAGGCTGAGTTCACATGAGAGGAAATTCTCCTGGTGCTTACACAGTTCCAGGCAGGGAGGACCCCGGGTCCTAACAGCCTTCCAGTGGAGTTTTTTTAAAAGGATGGCCGGGAGAATCGCTGGGCCCTTGCATGAGATGTACCTTGCAGTGTACGGGGGTGGGGGGAGTTGCCAAGAGACCTCCGCATAGCTACTATTGTTTTGATTCCTAAGGTGCGTTAGCCACGGGAGTTGTGGGACTCCTATAGCCAGTTTCTCTTTTGAATATGGATGCCAATGTTTTGCCCAATTCATTGGCAAATAGGCTGCATAGAAAGAATTCAACAACAGGAGAGCGAGGGAAAACAAAGATGTCACTCTTAATCCCCCAGATATATATCAAACAACAACTAAAGAGTGAACTCAAAAGAAACGAAAAGAACAAAAAGAGAGAACACAAGGAAAACCATTAGTGTTTAAAAGAACCCTCACTCACCAACCTAGTTGGTGACATGCTTCATCATTGGGTCCCCACCAGAGAGGCCGAATGCCTCTCCGGTGTGCTACAACGCCTGATTACAGCGGAGCTGGTTAGCTGTGATTGGTGTGAGTGATAGTGAAGATTAAAAGATGCCTCGGTTTATTCCCAGAAAAATTTAATGGTGGAAAACCAGGCAACAGTAAAAAACAACAAGTGTATTGGATGGTGACTGCGAAGCTTTTGTCAGGACCAACCCACCACGGCGAATATTCGGATCCACGGAGGGCTACGAGTAGGTGCTGAACGGGCGATGGTCTACATTTAAGGCTTGAACAGATGTCAAGCGCCCCCCACCGGGACCCATGTTGCGGAGTTTAGTATAACTTCCTATTTATAATGGCTTTCAGAAGTTCTGAAGGTCTGATCAAGTAAACCGTGAGTTTATTTGTTATACCCCACAGGTTAGGGTGTGCCTTAGCGTGCACATACCGCCGTGGTGGGTTGGTCCTGACGAAGCTTCGCTATTCGCACCTTGAAGCAGAAACATGTTGACCATTCTTTTATACACTTCACACACTGGATGTGCTTGGACAAATTAGCCGGGCAGTCACCATCCAATACACTTGTTGTTTTTTACTGTTGCCTGGTTTTCCACCATTAAATTTTTCTGGGAATAAACCGAGGCATCTTTTAATCTTCACTATCACTCACACCAATCACAGCTAACCAGCTCCGCTGTAATCAGGCGTTGTAGCACACCGGAGAGGCATTCGGCCTCTCTGGTGGGGACCCAATGATGAAGCATGTCACCAACTAGGTTGGTGAGTGAGGGTTCTTTTAAACACTAATGGTTTTCCTTGTGTTCTCTCTTTTTTGTTCTTTTTCGTTTCTTTTGAGTTCACTCTTTAGTTGTTGTTTGAAATAGGCTGCATAGCCAGATATCGGATTTGATTCACCCGGACCAGAATGGGTTTCTCCCCCATCGATCGACCAAACTGAATCTACGCCGCCTATGCAATGGTATAGCGGGGAGCTGAAGACCCCCTTGGAAGTGGCGTCCCTGGATGTGTACAAGGCCTTTGATTCCATTCAGTTGCCCTTTTCATTTGCTATTATGGCAAAAATGGGTTTTGGGCCTCGATATTTGAGGTGGGTCCATCTCCTGTATTTGTGACCTCAGGCCAGGGTGAAGGTGAATGGGGTTCTTTCTCGAGATTTCCCCATCTGATGGGGTATATGTCAGGGCTGCCCCCCCGGGGGGTATATGACAGGGCTGCCATCGCCATAAAGGGCACTGGCAGAGTAGATCAGGGTGGATGCTCAGGTGTGGGGTTGGCGCTGGAGCGACTCGTGAGGGGACTGGATTTCAGGGTACACAGACAATATTCTGCTGTATGTAGTGGACCCAGATCATTGTGGCGCTTGGGAGACATTCCGGATCTGAGAGAGCTTATTTTGGGCTGACAGTCAACTGGGTGAAATCCTTAATATTTCCGATGGGGGATGGTCAGTGGGGAATTGTCTACCCTTGCCACTGAAGGTGGAACCCCTGCACTTTAAAGATCTGGGTCTATGGGTCTCCAGGGAGGGCGGCACGCATTACACAGGCAATGTTTGTCCCCTGCTGCGGAGACTGGAGGGGGATATAAAACACTGGCAGGCCCTACCAATGATGCTTCTGGGGAGGGCTGCACTGTTCAAAATAATCGTGTTACCTAGGTTTACATATATCTTGCAGAACATCCCCTTTGAGCCTCCGGATGCATTCTTCTGGGCCACAGTTGCATTGTTAGGTGGGCCAGCAAGTCCTGCAATGTGCACGCTGTGGAGGTCAGTTATTGAGGGGGGTATCACGCTCCCAGATGTCCAGAAATACAATGAGCCAGCACAGGTACAGGTCATCAGTAAATGGGTGTATGCCCCACTGGCAGATCCTGCGTGCCGATGGACCAAGAGATGTTGGGGGATGGTCCAGTTTACACATTTGAAGGTGGAATATGACATAGCTGCCTCACAAATATTCAAATACTTACAATTAAGGCACGGTTTGCAGGCCAGGATTCCTAAGGACAAGGAAACCAAGGAGTATTTCCCACTAGAGATACAGTTGTTAGAGTCACTTGGACATCAAGGCAGTATGCCACACTGTTGAGGATTATGCAGGGGGAGCTAATGCGCTTAAGGGATCAATGGCAGGCCGAGGTGGGGAATCTTGAAGATGAGGACTGGGGGGAGCTGTTGCAGTTCTCATGGGGAGTGGCCATCCGGGCCAACGTCCATCTTGTTCCACTGAAAATCCTCCCCAGGACATACGAAACCCAGGTTTTGTTCCAAAAAATGGGCCGGACTACAGATGATCACTGTCTCTGGCAGGGTGGACAGAGGGGTTCCTTCTTTCACACACTGTGGAACTGCCCAATTCTTAGACCCTTTTGGGAAGGGGTTACAACATTTTTGGGGGAGGTCGCAGGGGTGTCTTTGCTGTTAACCGCAATGCAGGTGTTGTTAGGGATCTGGACTGACTCTGAGGTTTCTTCTTACACTAAGTTATTGATTAACTTGGACTACATCATAGCAAAGAGAGACATTGCTAGGCACTGAGGTAGCCCGCACTACCCGAGGTTAGCGGAATGTATGGGATTATGCAGATTAAAGGAAAGAATGATGTATGAGGGTCAGGGCTGCTGCGCAAATACAAGAAAATATGGGTGACCTGGGTAGGGAGAGATGTAGACATTGATCAGGGGAAGGAGAGTGTGGGAGAGACTAATCTACTGGTGGGTTCAAGATTGTGGGGGGAGGGTCGTATGGTTGTGATCCTCCCTCTGAGAAGGAGGGGGGCATGAGGAGGGGTGGGAGGAGACCTGGTTGTAGTTGCCCTATTGATGGCTGCTGGGTTTCTTTGGAGTGTTACTTTTTGGTTTTTGTGTGTTTTTGATCCATAAAATCAATAAACTATATTATAAAAAAACACTAAAGCCATTTGTGTATGCTTTTATCAATTAAATATATACATATACATGGAAAATATTTGTTGCAACGTCATCATTCAATCAACAAAAATTTCAATATGGATACATACCAGCTAATGGTATTTAGCTTCTTTGGGGTCAGCAGAGGGTACCTTGGAATACGCTGAGGTCATTGTAAGGGTATCTGTTTTAAAACACATCCTCAGTGGACTTCAGAGTACAGAGTGGGTTAAAAGGCTGCAAGGACTGGCTGAGGATGTTGTACAATTGTCACAGCATCTCTGAGTGTGGCTGTGAGCCAGCATCTGGAGATCCTGCTTGGAATAACCTAGGCTGACTAAGGGGGTTAATGACCCACTGAGGGTCTACCTTAGGCTGTGTGAAGTTTGGCTGAGATGCTACGAGTGCCAATTAGGAACCTATAAGAGCCGACAAATGATCTGTGTTGACACGGCAAGGGCCCCCTCACCAGCTTGCTGAGGGTGAATGAGTGTGTTCTGCAACACTACCAGAAGGGAGTAGAGGTCCAAGGTTTACATTTTATGCAAAAAGGCTCTGGGGAATGACAGTAGTTCCGAGAAGCCCTAATGGCCCCCACTGCAGCCCGACCCCAACATTTAAGCATGTCCCTGAACATATCCCCCTCCAGTTTGCTCTTTTAGCGAAGGAGGACGTCTGAGTGGACTCTTAACCTTCTCTTCGCCCTGGGCAGAACAGCCCAGAAGCAAGTTTCTGCCACCTTACACCAGCCTCCAGTCACAGCTAGGGTCAGGAGGCCTCCTACATCAGGCCCCTGCTCTCACTATTGACCTTCTGCTGTCCATGCTCTATTTGTTCTGTCTGTAAAGTAAGCTTGAATTACTGTTGACCTCGATGAGGCATCGCTCTAGTAATGATACTGTGTTAAGGCAAAAGCTGCATTCAAATGCCCAACAGAGGTAATATGGGCTCAACTGCAGGCAAGAAAAAAGGGAGCCTAAACTCCACTCTTTATTTTTTTTAACTCTTTTTACTGAACTAGTTCATCGTTCATCAATACATTAAACAGATTGTAGCGGTTACAGAGACATTCACATTGTGTAATCGACACTTGACCAGTGTGCAATATTACATCACAGAAGGGTGAATCGTGTACAGTTATCTCTTGCAATAGTCAATAATCGTAGTATTCATCATCTACGTTGCAGAAGGTCACTGAAGGGCCCAGCCCCTTCCACATATTTGTCCACACCCCAGGTCTAATGCAGGTCTAATGCACGGTAGGCTTGCCATGGGCCCCATATTTATTCCCATTTTTTAATGCGCCCCCTACTGCGATATATTGTTTCTTCCGCCCTCTGGCACCAGTCTAGATCCTTATTCCAGTCAGCCACCACTGGTAGGAGCCTTGATCCCCAATTCCGTGCAATATTCCTTTTGGATACCCCCACGGCCAGTGCTAACCATATTCAAGCATGTCTGGACCAGTCTTCCTCCCCCTGTATCAACAGCAGCAGCCCCTTCCCCTCAAGTGGGACCTTCACTGCTAAACTCCACTTGTGATGCAAAAGACAGCTATACATGGCACAGGGGGACCATCAAACCTCTGGGCCTTGGTGCCACACCAACTGCTGCACTAATGATAGCCAATGCCCCATTGTACTCTTGCTTCTTGTGCTGTGTCTTTTTATAGTTCCTATGAGGGCTTTCACTGCTACTGCTGCCTCTTGTGTTTGCCATTTTGGGTTTAAATCTTTTTATTGATTTGAAAGACAAGAAGGACAAAACAAGATGCATCAAGCAATGTTGCCCAATTTGTGGGCCATATACAGTTATAGTGCTACTCATTGCATCAGGAACAATCAAGAAAAACATCCCTAATTCCCCTTATCCCCCCTCCCCCTCTGCCACTTCCCCCGCCCCCACTACCACCAAGGTGGCAACTAATCATGACATGAAGCAAATCAGTGGGTCTGAGAGTGTTTGAGATCTTGTGATAGTGCATGGAGACGCAACAGCCGCATATACCTAGGGCAGGTGAGCTCGCGAAATTCAGAGCACAGCAAGGCGATGAAGGGACGCCATAAGTCTGCGAAAGAGGCCCCATCTCCCTGGAGAGAGAAGAAAATACGCTCCATTCCGAGCACATACCATAACCTATGTAGCCACCCCTGTGTCGTAGGTGTCTTGTCTGAGCCCCAGAGTGACAGTATATTCTGTAGTGCTGCCCCTAGGGCTATACCCATTTGCCTGCCTTTGCGGGATTTGAGGGGAAATGTGAGTCTGTCCGAGACACCTAGAATGATATATTCCGGGAAGCGTAGGATAGTGGTATCAAAGTTTTGGTCGATCTCATCCAGCACCTGTGTCCAATAAGCCTTAAGCATGGGGCAGTCTCATAGTAGGTGCAACAGTGTGCCTACAGTGCCACATCCCCTCCAACAGCTCGTGGAACGACTGGGGTCGCTCTTGTGCAGCCTAGGGGGGGTGAGTTACTAGTATGTCACTATCTTGGTAGCAGACTCCACACTGGAGGTATTGCGCGCAGAGTGTCGAGCCCTGTAATAAATATGTCCCCATTCTTTCTGAGTCAGTGTCCGCCCCAGCTCTGTCTCCCACCTTTTCTGGCCTGCAGATTTGGTCACTTGTTCCGGAGGCTGTAAGATATGATATAATTCTGTGATAAGTCTTTTAGTGGACTGCTTAGAGAGCAGCCACCGCTCGTACGGGGTAAGCAGTCTCTCAGCTCCCTGGCGTACCTGGGGTTGCATCACCCAATGCTGTATCTGCTGATAGTGGTACCGCTCAGTTTCAGGCATAGCAAAATCGGATCGAAAGTCTTCGAAGGACATGGGGCCACCCTCAGTGAAGAAATGCCCTTTAGACCTGCGGCCTTCCTTGTTCCAACAACCAAAAGCGGCTTGGTCGAGACCCGGGGTACGGGGTAAGCAGTCTCTCAGCTCCCTGGCGTACCTGGGGTTGCATCACCCAATGCCGTATCTGCTGATAGTGGTACCGCTCAGGGCCTGCGACTTGGTAACATTTACTCGAAAGCCAGAAGCAGTGGAGAACTCCTTCAATTCGGCGAGAAAAGCTGGAACAGACGGCTCAGGAGTCTCCAGTGTGGCGATAATATTGTCCACGTACAGGCTGATGGTATGCCGCTCTCCTCTAAAAAGGACGCCCTTAATCCGCTGATTCCCCCGGATCCTCTGGGCTAGAGGCTCCATATAGAGGGCAAATAAGAGTGGGGAAAGCGGGCAGCCCTGTCGCGTGCCTCTGGCGATCAGGAAGGGATCAGACGTGAATCCGTTCACTCGGACAGTGGCCTATGGGTGGCTGTATCCGCTGAGCACCCACCTGCGAAATCGACTCCCTACCCCAAACCGCTCCAGAGTGGTCTCTAAAAAGGGCCAGTGTACTCTGTCGAACGGTTTTTCGGCGTCGACAGATAGCACCACTCGTTCCACTGGTTAACGATGTGCCTTGTCCAGGAGGTGAAGCAGCCTCCTAGTGCTTAGAGAGCAGCCACCGCTCGCACGGGGTAAGCAGTCTCTCAGCTCCCTGGCGTACCTGGGGTTGCATCACCCAATGCCGTATCTGCTGATAGTGGTACCGCTCAGTTTCAGGCATAGCAAAATCGGATCGAAAGTCTTCGAAGGACATGGGGCCACCCTCAGTGAAGAAATGCCCTTTAGACCTGCGGCCTTCCTTGTTCCAACAACCAAAAGCGGCTTGGTCGAGACCCGGGGTGAAGTCAGGGTTATTCGTGATAGGGGTGAGAGGTGATGGGAATGTAGTTAAACCATTACGCGAAGCTGTGGTGTCCCATGCGTTTAGGGTGGCTCCCGCTATCGGGGAGCCATAAATCCCAGGAGGCCTGCAGGCCCTACGGAGAAAGGGAATCCTCCACAGGGGCTGGCCGGCCAGTGCTCGCTCCATAAAAAGCCAGTGCTTCTCAGATTCAGGTTGAGCCCATTCCAACAAGCAGCGGATCTGTGTAGCCTTATAGTAATGATCCAGGTCGGGTATTCCTAAGCCCCCCTCCCCAGGAGATCTAAAGCTCATATCCCTACTCACCCACGGTTTCTTATCCGCCCAGAGAAAGGAAGAGAATTTAGCCTGAAGCTGCTTCAACATGCCCGGAGGTGGCTCCACAGGTAAGGTTTGAAAGAGGCATAAAATTTTAGGGAGTATGTTCATTTTAAGGGCTGCAACTCGGCCCAGCCACGAAAGACTAAATGGACGCCAGCGCTGTAAGTCCCGCTGTGTCTGCACTAGTAAGCGAGTGTAATTTAAGGAGACTGTCTCTGCAGTTGAAACTGCTAACGTTATACCCAGGTAAGGAATGTTTTTTGGTCCCAGCTGATAGGGCATGCCTGGACAAGGGCAGCTATAGTTGGTGGCTGTAAAGAGGAACCTAGGGCCTGCGACTTGGTCACATTTACTCAAAAGCCAGAAGCAGTGGAGAACTCCTCCAATTCGGCGAGAAAAGCTGGAACAGACGGCACGGGAGTCTCCAGCGTGGCGATAATATTGTCCACGTACAGGCTGATGGTATGCCGCTCCCCTCTAAAAAGGACCCCCTTAATCCGCTGATTCCCCCAGATCCTCTGGGCTAGAGGCTCCATATAGAGGGCAAATAAGAGTGGGGAAAGCGGGCAGCCCTGTCGCGTGCCTCTGGCGATCAGGAAGGGATCAGACGTAAATCCGTTCACTCGGACAGTGGCCTATGGGTGGCTGTATCCGCTGAGCACCCACCTGCGAAATCGACTCCCTACCCCGAACTGCTCCAGGGTGGTCTCTAAAAAGGGCCAGTGTAGTCTGTCGAACGGTTTTTCGGCGTCGACAGATAGCACCACTCGTTCCACTGGTTAACGATGTGCCTTGTCCAGGAGGTGAAGCAGCCTCCTAGTGTTGTCACTGCATTGTCTCGGCGCCATGAAACCGGCCTGATCTGGCTCTATCAATCCAGGTATTAGCGGGCCCAGTCTGGCTGCCAGTGTCCCAGTGAAGATCTTAAGCTCGATGTTCAACAGGGAGATAGGCCTATATGAGGCGCAATCCTTACCATCCTTACCAGGCTTGGACAAGACTGCCACCTCTGCCATGAGCATCGTAGGAGGCATGTCTGAAGTGTCCCCGATCGCATTGAAGAGTCGAGTCAGTATCGGGGCCAGGATCGAGCAGAAGGTTTTATAAAAGATGGTGGTAAACCCATCTGGGCCTGGGGATTTAAGGAGCTTAAGCTGAGCGATAGCCGAAATAACCTCTTTGACCCGAATCGGGCTATCTAAAGAGGTGGCTTGATCTGCTGTTAGACGGGAATGCGTGATCCCCTGGAAGTATGCAAGGGGATTTTGTTCTGGTATTTGCTGCGCAGAATAGAGATCTGCATAGAATTCCCTGAAGGCTCGTGATATGTCTGCCTCTCGCACCAATTCGGCTCCCCCAGTTTCGAGAATCATTGGGACCGCTGCTGCCTGGTGCTGGGCGCGCAGCTTGTGCGCTAACAAGCGGCCACACCTGTCCCCTCCTGTGCAATACATATGTTTCAGACGGAGGGCCGCATAATCAGCCTCGATCCAGGTCCAGGCTGGCTAGTTGGGCCTCGTGTTACCTTTAGCTGCCTCCATACCCTAGGAGCACGTGTACGTTTGTGAATCCCTTCTAATTCTGAGACCTGCTTGGAAAGCTCCTCCCTTTTCTCCCTACGTATCCTAGTGTCTGCTGAGGACGTGGCTATTAAATCGCCCCAAGCCACTATTTGAGTGTTTCCCACAGGGATACTATGGAGGTGTCTTGGATATCGTTCTCAGCTAGATAGTCCTGTAGCGTCTTAGTGAGGCATGCAATAACTTCAGGGCGGTGGAGGAGTGTATCCCTAAGTCTCCAAGAATATGGTGGGCGAGAAGTGGGGGGGAGTAGTAGAGTTGTTGTCAGTGCTGCACGGTCAGAGGGAGCCTGTGGTTCAAAAACTGAGTCCTGTAGGGAAGGAAGGAGGGATCGAGACCCCATGAAATAATCTAAACGGGCATAAGTTCCCCGGGAGTGGGAATGGAAAGTATAGTCTGTTGAATGGGGGTGGAAATGTCGCCACCCATCAATTAACCCCAGATCGTGCAACCACTGCCGGCCACTGGCAGATGGAGCCCCGGTCTGTCCCTGCCTCTGAGCCGAGCGATCCAGTTGGCCGTCGAACACAATGTTCAGGTCTCCCCCTATAAGTATTTGCCGGTCTGAGGAGGATGTCAGGTCCGCTACTGCTTCACGGAGGAACGCCTCCTGGCCCTCATTAGGAACATAGATAGTGGCTAACGTAAGCGGGGCGGTCCTATGGTAAGGGAAAGCGCCAGGAGCCTCCCTCTAATCTCTGATACTTTCGCCCCCACCACCCCCGGAAAAGCACAGGATATAAGGATAGCGACCCCTGCTCTCTTAGTGGGGAGTGAGGAGAAGTATTGCTGTGGGAAGGCCTTTGAGCGTAATCTCTGTGTGTCGCCGCGCAATAGATGAGTCTCTTGTTATAAACAGATATGGGCTTTAGAATTCTCCAAATAAGACAGGATAGCTCTGAATTTAACAGGGTTATTAAGCCCTTTCACATTAAGGGTCAAAATTTTAATATTCATCCGGGAGGATGGAGAGGGCAGGGTGCAGTGTAGATGCGGTGGAACAAACCGCACATTCCCAGTATGGGGCCATGTGGGATCGCAAAGCTAGGCACCAAGTTAGGCGAGAGTTGCGCTCATGCAGGGGGGCCGGGCATGCTGGGGGGGGGGGGAGGGGGTGTCCCTACGAATATTTGATACCAGCCTCTCTGAGGTAAGAAGTGATCGGGCGGAAAGTTTTGCGCTTGAGTAGGGTGGAGGCTGCCAGGTCTTGGAATAACGTAGGCTTTGAGCCTTCATAGGTGCAGTCCGTGCAACGCCGAGCCTCTTGGAGAATCCGCTCCTTTAACTGATAGTTGTGGACACACGTCAAGATATCCGCTGGGGGAGCCGGGGCCGCCCTCCTAGGGCCTACTCTATGGGTGCAGTCCAATTTGATAGTGAACTCGGAGGATTCTCCCAGAATGGAGCGGAAAAGGCCCACTACTAGTGCCTCGATGTCGCTGTCCCCCTTGCCCTGAGCCATGCCGCGGATGTGGATGTTGTTCCGCCGAGACCTATTCTCCAGGTCTTCCGTGTGGGCTTGGAGATCCAGATTCTGTTCTTGCAACCTAAGGACTTCCTGCTGGAGGTGCTCAAGCTCTTCGTCTCGTCCTGTTTCATGCTCCTGTATTGTATTGTATATAACATTTATAGAGCGCGACAAACACGCTACGGGTACCCTGGCGCTAAAGATACGTGAGCAAAGACCATCGTGGACCTCTAAGGTGTTGATCCGTTCTCCCAAGGAGTCCACGTCACAGCGTATTTCCCTCATGTCCGCTGATAACTCACGCTTCATAGTGGATAAATCCTCACTGAGCGAGGAGAACAGCGACTCTATGAAGGATCGGCTGACCGGGCCCTCCAGACCCTCACCACCCTCATCCGAGAGCTTCGCTGTAGGCGAGCCCTCCGTCTGCTGCGCCGCCAGTTTAAGCAGCAGATCTTTCACTGATCTGTCTTTCTTGCCTTTTGAGGCCACCATTGCGCCACTCTTGTGGTACTTCTCTGTGTGGATGCAGGCCCAAGGCAAAATGCCCGGCGGGTGAGCCGGCGCAATGCGGCGCCAATAGAGGTGTGGGGCTGTTGGACTGCCACTGCTGCAATGATACCTCCCCTGGCCGTGCACCTCTGTCCTGATGGGCTCGCCTTACATGCCTCTCTTTGGTCGCCAGTGGGGCGGTGTTCAGTATTCCACCGGAACTCTGAATCGAGGCCTCTCTGTTGCACTGTAATTCTGCTCCTGCCCCGCCGCCACTCTCACCTCTTATTGGAGCCCGCGATCGGGCTGCAGGCGGGGAGGTAGTCTTGAAGCTGGTGGGCCGGAATGCTCCTGTAGCCTTCCCTTGGTTAAAATGTTTGTGTACCCTGATAGGTAGATACCCTTAGATACCCCCAGTATGGTCTGGATCGAAGGAGCCTCCTTGCGTGCCTCTCCTCCAGTAGGGCCAGTGAACGATATGTGCGGCTCTCAAAGGCCTCAATGGGCTGCTAGTACTCCACCAGGGGAGACCTGCTTTCTCCCAACGACCACTGGGGGGAGGGGGTCTTTATCGGTGGGTGGTCCACGTAGGCTATGTGTGCGGCCGGTGTGGGTGACAGCCCAGGTATTCTATTAAGTGCTAAACTGGAGGCCCACCAAGGCCTGTGAAGCCGGAGTCTCCTTGCAGGCCTCTGCTCGGGCAAGGCCTGTGAACATTGCAGATGTCTCCCGGAGGCCCTGAGAAGCTGTAGACTGTCCCCCCGGGGGTCCTTTATCCCTGTGGCCGTGAGGGGGGAAGATCCGAGCTGGCTGGGCGGCCGTGCGGGTTCTCCGTGCAGCCGGCGCGGGCGGCTGCTGTGATGGGCGATAGCTGCTGAGGTGAAGGCCCGACTAGGCCTGCCGAGCCGGGGTCTTGCGTAGTTCACGCAGCCCACACTCGCTCCTGTGGCCACCGATGCACGTTTCTTCTCTCGCTGCCGGTGCCGCTGCCCAGGAAACGCTATAAATCAATGGCGGTCCCCTTGCTCATCTCGAGGGACTGCCAGGAAGCTTGCCAAAGCGCCTTTTTCTCAGGGCTTGCCGCCGCGGCCTCGCTCAGATTCCGGCGCGTCTTGGACCGCACCGCCGCGGCACCGAAACAGCCTCTCTCGCCGGGACCCAGCCCTCCGCCGCCACCTGGGTTGTAGGTCTGCCCTTATGTAACTGCCCAGGCAGACTCCGATGCCCCTTCCACCGCTGGAGATACGTTAACGGGCCCGGCGGGAGTGGAGAGAAGGGCAATTGCGTCTTACCAAGATGCCATCTTGGCCACGCCCCCGTGTTTGCCATTTTGTTAATTTTTTTTCAGTAGTCATGAAAAGCCTTTGCTAATTTTATTTTTCTGGAATATCCTACTTAGCATACCTATTGACATTACAGGAATCAGTGCTCTGAGGTCTCCCTATTCCTCTTCATGATTTCTGTTTCTGTGTATGTGCCCCAGTCTTCATGTCATTTTCCAACTTTTCCATTGAGCTTTGGCAAATTTCATCTCACTTACTTTAAAATGACCAATAACAGGTAGCTCTCTTAAACACCCTATTCATAGCTTTCGCAATCTCATAAAAGCTTGAGCTACACTCATTAATTGCAGGTGTGCACTCTGACTATCGAACCCACAATATATGTGGGACAGAATATCAATCACAAAATATTGAAAAAAATATCACTATTTAAGTAAGTCTAGATTTTGTCTATCTAAATCCACATCCATGTACCTACGCAGTACATACATCTTCAAGGTACGTGGATATGGAGTTAGGAATAGGAAATCTATACTTCCTTATATGCACATACCCTTGGATATTTTGGTCCTTCATATTCTGTCCACGGTATTCTTGTACCTTAATATTGTTGCTGTTCATATTCAAAAGTACAACCTTAATTGAACATATCTGGTATTTCAGATTACTCCAAATTTATTTTTCACTAATTTCTGCAAAGTTTAATGTTTGTTATCTCCTTTGTAAATGTGTTAATTGATTTATACCTTTAGTACTCCAATGTTCCCAATTTGCTGTTACACTCCCTCTATCTTTAGAAAGAATTCTGTCTTTATTTCAGGATTATTCCAAATTGGGTAGGCAGCTACATTTCTTCAGAGAATTTCCACTGCTAAACTATAGAAGTCATGTGTTGTTGGCAGTGTAGTGCTTCACAGTAGAACTTCCACTGTGTATCTGGAGACATGGTCTATCACAACAAAAGTATACTTGTTTCCTGTAGTAGTACATGGATCATAGGGACTGACAATGTCCATCCTTACCCTAACCAATGAAGTTCCAACCACCAGCAGTGGAAGCAGGGGTGATGCGTTCTGACCACCAGGATTTCCAGGCAATTGGCAAGTCTGGGGGTGAAGCAAGAAGTCAATGTACCAGCATTAACAGGAGCTTAAATGAATGTTCTGGCACCACAGCTCCAAGTTGGCCACAACCAATTACCTCAGGAACAAGAAAAAACTGTTCAGGAGTCATAGATCATGCCGCTCTCATAGGAAAAAAATAAGCAAATGTAGTCCTATTGTAGAGGGGTATTTGAAAACCTACCCATCTGCCAAAACGGATAACCCATATTGCGAAGAGATCAGGATAATTGCTAAAATTACAACAGTTCATATACAGTAGATACATGTTGATTAAACATTACAACGTTTGTGTCTTGAGTTTCAGCAAACTCAGTTCATTTCCTATGGCACAAATATGATCTGCAAAATCAGCTCTCCTTCCAGTTGAGGGTGTTTCTAGATCTAGAACAGACAGCTATGTCACTAATGCAAGGTGATAATGGCCCTGTGTCAGTAGCTTAGAGTCAAGGAAGGGCTGATTCCAAGCCAGTAAACCCGCCAGCTGCTGAAACTGCGCACAGAATGGCAGAGCCAAGGGACCATCAAGTGTGGCTCTGTGACGCTTCATCAAGTACCCATTGCTGCTAAGGATGGTGGTGAGCCCATGTTAGCACAGAACTAGTCTGAGTGGAAAGGGTCCCATAAAGATGAAACATATCACATGCTGGAACACATGGATCGTGCTCACCAGACTAAGGGGTATATTCACAAGAACTTGTGATAACTACCGCAAGAGTAGCGTAACGCAACTTTCAACATCGCAGCCTATCGCGGGAAAATAACCCTGTATCAACGTGGAATTCACAACAAGGCGGTAGCATGCGATAGACACCAGATAACGCGTCAAATGTCAGCGTGAAAATCCACGCACGCCGCAAAAATGCGAAACGCGAAAATTATGTGATGAGGCCAATTGCGGTACAAAAAGTAGCGAAAACCAGCCACAGGCCAGCAAATCCCACACGTCTGGCGGGAAAATGCACCATAAAACCCACAGAAACAACACACCAGAAACAAGCCAAAGCACGTAGCAACATGGATGCACCCTGACCCAGCGCAGAGGTCCACGCGAACCCCACAACCCCCACAGACCACCAGCAAGGAACAACTGGGTCTGGGAAGGCCAAGGAGAAAAGGGAGAGGAAGACGGGGTGCACACCGCAGGAAAACAAGACCAGCGTCACGGAGGTGACAGAACACTACCAGCAACTGACCCACAAGCAGACCACCTGGAATGCAGTCGGAGTGCCAAGGAGGTCAATCCAGGAGGCCAAGAGGCGCCGGCAGGACGTGACAACCTAAACCAGGTACAAACCCGCTGCCAACAGGAAGGCAGCAACGGCGACAGGAGGTGGCAGTCCTGCGCCACAGGAGGAGCTGGAGGAAACCCAGGCCACAGTCATCAGTGTGTAGACGGTGCAAGGAGTAGGGAGTATGGACACAGCTCAAGACGACCTGACACAACATCAACAGGGAGTGTAACGAACAGGGACTGGGGGACGGGGGAGATGGGCACAATGGCACACATGCACAACGAGGTGTAGCACACTGCACACCCACAATTATCCAGGATCATGTCCCAGATCCCCTTGGCACACTGCAGCACACACACATAGCAAGAACAGCACACCCACATCGACGATAATGTGGTACAATGCGCATAGCCGACACTGCAGAACAGAGGACACAACTGGCTCCGCACATGCCCAGAAACATGCCTACTACACCTGACAGAGCTGGAAAGTGTGAAATGGAAATGTACGCGTACGACCTCACATCCGTCATGTAGTCCAAATGTACACTGTCCCGCAGAAGAATCCAGCACCTCCCAAACAGTCACAATGTACATTGCCAGACAGTCTGCATGTAAACCAGAACAATGAGCCAACCTACATTGCAACACAATGTCAACATGCATCTCCCCTGCACATTGCAGAGGGGCACACAACACCTCCGGCAGAGCACAGAAGACAACACATCTGCGATGCCGGAGAGGACCACCACACCGTCGACACCGACGCCCTACAACAGCCCATGGATATCCCACGCAACCCACCACCAGGACCCGGGCAGCCGAGCTACTCAGAGGAGAACACAGAACCTGCAACAGACCACACAGCAGGAAGCACACGCAAGCACAGCTGGCTCACGACACTTCACCCACCCACACATGGCACCCCAATGCCAGGTGTCAGAACACCAAAAGGAGGTGGCCCAACAGGCCTGGGTGGGGGCCGAACACCTGGAATGCAAACTAGAACACATACGTAGGTGTCTATCACCCTTCAGGGACCACCCACACCCCACAAAGGAGACCCACACTGCCATAGAGACACATGCAGATGCACATTCACAGTACAGAACCACGCCCAGGGGGGCGCAAATAGCAGTCACACATCCATGTTGGCTCTGCGTACAACGGCCCCGGCCACTCCCCTTACGAATTGAGTGGGTGACGACAAAGCTACATGTCCAAACTACAACCCGCTGCCTGCGGTGACATGTCTGCATCCGATGTACACAGCACAGTGTAATGTCCTAGGGCCTAGGGCCCTCATGCATACAACAAGACCACAGGGACACATGCATATATCATGTTGAACTGGCCACGGGCACGTGCGCCCAGCCCCTTTATTGGCAGGGCCACATGTACAGTGACGCCTGTGCTGGATGTGTGTGGGGTGAGTGTAAGCCAGTCCGCACAGAGTGCTTGGTGCTGGCAACAACTTGAACATTGGACACCAGTGCAACGGAAACAGAATACACATGCATAATAGAGTCAACAGCTGAGCAACATGGAGTGAGCCGGAGAAAGTCCAGAGGACAGCCAACATGCAAACAGAAGTGTCCGTGAGTTGCAGTGCACTGGGGTTGGGGCACTAGAGATGAGCGCGCTTATGTGAAGAAAAAGTCTCGGATTGTGTCCCTACGATATATACTCCTGATGCAGGTGCAGTGGGGTGTGTCAGACCTGCATCATCTCCCCCATTAACGTACCAGGGCTCCCACACTGTTTGAGGTGACTTTGCTGCGCAACCTCTCCACAGCACACAACTCAATCAGTAACGGACAATGGCTTGCGGTGCACTGAGTCACTGGCACCTGGAGTGCTGAGCAGGGAATCAGGCCGATGATGGCATCCACGACAGGTCTGAGCAACTCCGTAGGTCTGTCAGCACCACAGTTTCGACTCTGGCAGATGGCGGTTGGAGGTGGTGCTTGCGGCGGTGGCGTGTGCCTCCTGTGGTGATGCGACGTCTGGGCCGGTCAGGACTCGATGCTATGTGTGGGCCCTGGTGGCCCGCAGTTGAGGCCGGAGGCTGCGGACAGTGCAGGGCCACAGACACATGGCGTTGATGACCCCAAGACCATCACTTCAGAGGCCATTCAATGTCTCAGAAGAAGGGGTCCCAGACCTGACAAGCACAGAGTTAGTGGCCCCGGATGCACTGCGGCAGGCACAGGCACCCAGCCACGGGACAGTGTCTTGCGGTGCAGTCAGATGGGCCATGCGACCTGAGCAGGTCCCCATCAATGTCCGAGGTGTATGTTGCGGAGGGTTGCGGGGGACAGTGGAAGGTGTCCTCCAGGGCATGATGCGGAAGGTCTGATGTTATCTGGAAGCAGCAAATGGAGGAGTGGAAAGCGTAACCCTCGTCCTCACCAACAATTCGGTATCAGCTACATAAGGATGAAAACTAGCCCCTAGTCCATAGACTCAAATGCCACCAATGTACGACCAGTGAGTGTCCGTAAATGTCAGGGAAGAGACTTAGTGGCACAGGTGCTGTGAGGGGATGCAGTCTGCGATGATGCCGGTACACTGATATGAACTCCACCATTGCCAAATCAAGACTGTGACACACTGGACCGCAGTGTAGGCCGGAGGAAGCGGTCAGCATGGCCCATTCACATAGTGTCGCCGGCATAGGTTGGAAGGCCCCACCGGCCTGCGTTGTTCAGATTCAGTGGCACCATGTGTGGCCGGCTGGCGTTGAACAGGGTTAGTGGCACCACGTGTAGCCGGCTGACGTTGAACAGGGTTAGTGGCACCACGTGTAGCCGGCTGACGTTGAACAGGGTTAGTGGCACCACGTGTCGCAAGATGCCCATATGGAACTATGCCTCACTGATCGGGGGGGGTCTGGTGCTGTGGCCGCTGGCCCGGATTTGGGGTCACTGCCATTCATGGCTCAGGACACAGTTTCACATATGGGACCTACTGGTCTGAAGAGTAGGCCAAAGGCGGCAGTAGAGTATGTCAACGAGAAAGGACTAAAGCGGGCCTGTGTCGTGGAGGCCGTGATGGTCTGAGGTGGCTGCCAAGGTCGCGGGCCTCGGGCTTGGAGCTTGCGCCGGCACGTGGTGGGCCCTCCTTGACACACACCGGTGTCGGCAGGTGAACAGTGTGGCCTGGCTGCGCAGGGGCGGGCCTGACGGGTTCGTGGTCCAGCGTGCCGGGGTCCGGCAGGCGCACAGCATCGCAGGCAACTCCACTCACGAGGACGGCGTCGGCCTCGTGGCGGGGTGGAAGGCGCCGCCCTGGCAGAGACGTGGGGCTTTCCGGGAGAGGACCATGCCCAGGCCTACGTGCTTTTTATTCACACCCCTACGCTAGCGTTGCCTACGCCAGGCCATCCTACTCCGGTGACGCTTAGGGTGTGGTGTCACAGGCAACATTTCCGCAAGGTCCCCCACTGGCTGGGGTGACATGGTTGTGTCCACTGTCCACTGCACTCCATACTCCAGAGGTGTATGTCGCCATGGATATGGGTGTGTTCTACATACTGCGGTCTGTCCAGCACATCTCCGCCACTCTTGGCATTGTGTGCTTTCCCGATCATGGTTCTACTGCATCCTTCACACATGCCTGGTTGCCACCTCTCCCCACATTCGGCTATTATGTGGCTGAGGTGCCATGCCGTTGATGGCTCATGTTCAGGGCTTGCCCAGGTTACCGTTGTAAGTTGTTCTGTCATGTCTGGTGGGTGGTCATGTTGTTGTGCATGTTGGTTGTGATTTTGTGACGTGTGCATTGCCAGAGTTGTGAGTTGCATGGTTGTGGAGTTGAGGTGTGTGGGGTGTTCATTTCGGACTTGCCAAGGGGGGTGCATTTCCCTTGTTGCCATCCTGTGAACGCTGGTTGATGATGGACTGTCGGAGGATGAGGGTATCATGCACACTGGCTGTGTATTTGTAGGCGACATTGTTGGAGGTTCCACGGTGTTCTGTTGTTGCCTGCACATTGATGTGAGACGTGTGCTTCCTGTTGAGGTCATTGTGTGCTTTGTCACCAGGGGGCACAGGTAGTACATGTGTTCTGTGGATTGCCCCCAACACATGCGTGCATCCTGCTATGGCGTATGGCCCTTGCTTGGTCTCCAGCGGATCCTGCGCATTGTGTTGGACGTATGGGGACTGGGGTACCAGGGTGATGGTGATGTCTAGGACAGGTGTGGGGGACTTGGATGTGGCTGGCTGTGAGACTCCTCCGACTCTGGCGGGTGTTGGTTGGGGGATACCAGGGGCCAACAGGTGCAGCCAAGCCAGCAGCTTTGTGTGGGGTGGGATGTTGGTTGTCCGCTGTGTTGATGCCGTAGGCCTGTTAGGGGATGATGGTCAGGATGCGTAGGATGTTTGTCACTTTCAGCCTGTAGTGGACGGTGACATTGTCAGATGTTGGGTCTGTGCGGCTGGTACGCTTCCTGGGGGTCTGCTGTCTTTGTCTGCGCTGCCTCTGTGGTGGTCCGGGGAGGGGGGGTGTTCCGGGTGTGAGTTGGGGTCCTGGGGTGGTGGCGGTGGGTGTTGTGGCCCTCTTGGGTGTCCGGGCCGCATGATGAGTGGCTCCATGGCATCTGTTGCCCTTCGGATGTGGCCCTGGGCTGTGCTCCCTTTTGTGGTGCTGGCTGCCGTCCGACTTTACACCAGGTCAGAGCAGGTGTAAATTTCCTGGTGCTAACGCGCCTTATCGCCTGTTTTGTGTTCCTATCGCCAATGTGGCTGGTTGTTGTGAATGTTGAGGTGTGATGTTGTCTCTGCTTTTGTCACGGGAACGCCTACTCTGCATCTCAGTAGCGATATTTGCGGGGGTCCTCTGTGGCGATGTTTTTTGAGTCTGCTATCGCGGGTAAACTGGTGCTGTGGGCTGTTCACACCGGCTTGTGCATGGGGAGGTAAATTTATCACGACTTTGGCTGCAATAAAGTGACGTTAACTCGGCGATAGCTCCTTGTGAATATGCCCCTAAGATTTAGAGTACGGATGGTGGCCTGATTTAGAGTTTGGCTGATGGACATACATTGTGTCTGCTACCCTGGTGGACTATGGCCCCGTCAAACTTAGAGATCGCTGCCACCGAGAAGTGATCCCCGCGCCTTCAGAGGAACCACCCTCATGGCTGTCACATTTGTGATTTAGTATCCTATCAGCCAAACTCTGATTCAGACTCTAAGTCATGCGTCAGCTCTAAACAGCACTCTGGCAATTACTTTAGAGGGGTTGAGAGGATTCCTTGGTTCACTGAGAATACATCCCAAGAGTCATTGTGCAGGCTGGTGAATTCAGCACAGAAAAAGTGCAGGCTTCAGCAAGGCACCAGACCTACTCCTAGTCCACGGGAAAACACGTGACACTCACTGCAATGTTCAGGAAGGTACTAGGGCAGGGTCCATACATGTGCGGTCAAATTGAACGTCTTTGAGGTGTTGGTCTGAAGATTCAACTCTTACATCCAGTCGTGGGTAGTTAACCATCAGCTCTCTGTGAAGAGGATCTAGGCATCCTTAAGGTTTAAAACCGCAACCAGTCAGGTTCCTGCCTCTGGAGGCATCCTTCTAATGCTTTCAGTATAAATGACAGCACTGGCACAAAAAATAGCCCCAGGCGTGTTGTGAAAGTGAAAACTCTTTGGCATCAGAAACATGCTAATGAGGCAGGATAATCAGGGTACGGGCTGTCACTGTTTCTTTTGCACTCCACCTTTATATAAAAAGTTATTCATGATCAGCTACAGGTATTCATAATTATAGGAGTAATGGAGATGATCGGAATTAAAATATTGAGATGTTCGCAACTATTGTGACTGAGGCCATGTAAAGATAGGAAACAAAAGCTAAAACAAGGAGCTATTTATATGATGCATCCATAAGAACCAGTCTGCATCTACCATGGGCTAAGCCTCTACACCCCTAAAGTATAGATATAATGCACCCTACCTTTACCCAAGTCAAGAGATTGAGGTGGAGACCCCCTGCTAGCATGGTTTAGGGTTTACTCTCTCCCACTGGTCTTCAAACGCGACCCTAGGGGGAGCCAGATTTCCATTTGGGGTCCCTGAGCTTAGGAGTCTCCTGAAACGTCAAAAAATCTAAAATCGTGGTACCTTCCGGGGAGAAAGTAATAAATGGAAGGATGGAACAACTGGTACATCTGGCTGAGAAGTGTTGTCCTCACACGTGCTGTAGAGGAACTTAAGCCTTAAAGGTAAAGGTTTGACAATGAAAACATTGCTTTGCTGGAAGGTATCCCTTGTACTTTTGCGTTTTATCCTCGAAGATGTTGCCTTTCTCAGAAACCTCTACTTTTGCCTGGACTGTTCAGTGCTGCAAATTATAATTTTATGTGTCAGTCAAGCTGATGCATGCTGCTATTCCTGGAAGAAATTTGAAGGTCTTTCAGGTTGCTTCACAGGTGCAAATCTCAGCGATTCTCTCGAGCTCGCAGGGTTTCCAGATGAGTCTTTACAGAAAACCATTTCCTTTTCTGTTTCATTTAGTCAGGAACGCGTTTCCTTTGCGCACAGAGAGCAGTCCCTTTTTCGTGCCTTAATGTATGCAGTCAGTGGAAGAGGTACTCATCTCTGAGTCATGGCCAGATTTAAAGTTGGACGATAGCAATACATTTGTGGAGAAAGTGCTAAACGCTATCCCAAGTCCACTAGTGGCATTCCTGCACCCATATTATCTTTATAGCATAGGAAAACGTGGCTCTGGATTTGCCACTGGATTTCCCCCGGCGATAAATAATATGATTTTACATTACCAGCCAACTCCAAAACAGGCCCTTAATCCTAACTATTGAAAACTCACAGCAGACCTAAGACACCAAGGGGCATATCTACGAGGACGGCGATAAGTCAACGCAAAGCGCCCTTAGCGCTTTTCTACTTATCGCCGTCTATCGCTTGATCATATCGCCCTGGTAGCGCGTTATCTACAACGCTTTTCCCCAGGGCGATATAATTACCAGCGATAGCGGGGGAAATCGCCATTTTGCAGGGAACATCGCTGGTTTTCCAGCGATGTTCCCTGCAAAACGGCGATAACCTTGCTGATGCGACCCTGTGGTCGTATCAGCACAATCCACCCCCATAATAGGTATGCCTAAGTCTGCATTTTAGCAGACGTTAGTTTTCGGCGAAAACAGCGGTTTTCGCCCAAAACTAACGTCTGCTAAAATGCGTTAGTAGCCTTGTAAATATCGCGATGTGCAGATCAGCGATATTTACAAGGTTGTACTGCCCAGTGACGCCCACTTTGCATCTCATTAGAGATGCAAAGGGGGACGTCGGGTAAAAGGGTGCTAACATGCGCCAATGCATGTTAGCACCCTCTTGTTAATAGAGCGATGATTTTATCTCCGCTTTTTTGGCTTTAGAAGCCAAAAAAGCGGAGATAAAGCCCTTGTAGATATGCCCCCAATTAATTCTTAAGAATCCTGCAAAGGTAAGGCACAAACACAACCATCAACTGGCCTATTGAGAGAAAGTTCAATATGGAAGTGCATCACAACTTACAGGTTTTTTTTTTCAGTAGCAGATCTATTTCTAGGGATTTGTGATACACAACATTTTTTGCAGTCAGAAATTACACTTATGACCTCAACATTTTGGATTTTTGGTCACAATTCATCAAATCCTGATTTAGTGAATCAGGATTTGAGGAATTTTCCAAAACTAAATAATGATATTTCATTGTTCTAACTACAGAGTTAAGGGAATGGCACCGAGGAATTTAGTGCCAATGATAAAGTCAGAGCTTAGAATAGATATTCACAAACGTTCTTAAGAGCGTTTCACTGTAAACTTGCGCACCAAACATTGGTGATAATAAAAAACCCCATCGTAAGTATCCAAATTGGGTGTGCACATGCACCCAATAACCCCAATTTTCAAAAGTGTTAATGAATTGAATTCTCCACATTTAAAACTATTTTCACGGTGAAAAAAAGGAAAAAAAAATAAGAAAGATTTGTACATTAATCCTAAAAGAAAACCAATGGATTTCCACCAACGAGCATACACATTGTCAAATTTTGTAAACTTACGTTTGCATGGAAATAGACAGTTTGGATTCCCGAAAATGGTTGTAGACTGGATGTATGGAATACTGTATATCGACGGGACAGAATGTTGATACAACAATATTGAGGGACAAAATATCGAAGGGTAAGATTTTATACATTTTCTATACCTAACGCCACATATATGTACTGTTAGACCTGGCATCCTTGGCGTAGTCCCTCCTAACGTTTTGCCTTCAGACCTCCTGTTGTGCTGACTTCGTTTTGGCTGGCCTTAGGATTTTGCACACTTCACCACTGCTAACCAGTGCTGCAGTGCTTGTGTTCTTTCCCTAAAACGTGATAACATTGGCTTATACCCAATTGGTACATCTGATTTACTCATAAGTCCCTAGTAAAGTGCATTATAGGTGCCCAGGGCCTGTAAATTAAATGCTACTAGTGGGCCTGTAGCAGTGATTGTGTCACCTACTGAAGTAGGCCGTTAAACATGTCTTAGGTCTGCCATTGCAGAGCCTGTATATGTGCAGTTTTAAACTGCTATGTCGACCTGGCAAGATACATCTTTTGCCTGGCCCAAACCTTCCTTTTTATTACGTGTAAGTCACCCCTAGAGTAGGCCCTGGGTAGCCCAGAGGGCAGGGAGAATTGTATTTAAAAAGCAGGACATGCACTTCTAAGTTTTACATGTCCTGTTAGTGAAAAACTCTTAAATTCGTTTTTCACTACTGCAAAGCTTAAATCTCCTGTAGGATAACATTTTATAAGTGTAATTTCCAAATGGGAAGATATAACGGTTTCATGTTTGATGTCTATGGAATCCTAATTTTGAATCCTATCTAATATGAATAAGTCAGATTTTAAATTACAATTCGGAAAATGCTGATTTTAGAAAGTTGGCATTTTCTTGCCTTAACCCCTTCGGTGCTGATGACGAGCTGGACTCGTCATGGCACACAGTGGGCGTGTGCTCATGATGAGCCCAGCTCGTCATGGCACCCACACACGGGGGAAGCGCTGGCGCTCCCCCCACAGGTGTCCGATTTCGCCCTCCAAAGGGGGATGGCAGCGGAAGAGTTTCCGCTGCCACCCCCGACCCCCCCATGGGAATCCCATGACGTCAGCGCGCACAGCGCACGCTGACGTCATCAGGAAGTCCCAGACGCTCTGGAAGCCATTTGCTTCCAGAGCGTCGGAGAAACAAGGTAGGTTTCCTTGTTCCTGGGGGGGTTTGGAGAATGCATCGAGGCATCGGGGGAGAGGAAAGAGATTTTCCTCTCCCCTGATGTCTCTTTGCAGGGCATTTCTGCTTCACGATCGCGCACAGCATCGCGATCGTGCAGCGGAAATCCCCCACTAGCACCAGGGATTTTTTTTTTTCCAATGGAAAAAAAGGGTCGCTTCCTAAGGGGCGCATTTTTTAGGTGATGTTTTTCTGCCCCCCCTCGGGGCAAATCGGCCCGTTCTTTCGGCCGTTTTGCCCCCGGGGGGGTAGAAAACGCCACTAGCCACCAGGGTTTCCTTTTGGGGGCATAAATTTAGATGGAGGCGACCCCTTGGGCAAGGGTCGCTTCCAAAGGGGGCATTTGTTAGGTGATGTTTTTCTGCCCCCCGGGGGCAAATCGGCCCGTTGTTTTGGCCCTTTTGCCCCCAGGGTGGGGCAGAAAACGCCACTAGCCACCAGGGTTTCCTTTTGGGGGCATTTACATTTAGATGGAAGCGACCCCTTGGGCAAGGGTCGCTTCCAAAGGGGCGCATTTGTTTGTTGATGTTTTTCTGCCCCCCCTGGGGGCAAATTGACCTGTTTTTTTGGTTGTTTTGCCCCCAGGGGGGGCAGAAAATCCCACTAGCCACCAAGGTTTCCTTTTGGGGGATTTAAATATAGATGGAAGCGACCCCTTGGGCAAGGGTCGCTTCCAAAGGGGAGCATTTTTTGTTGATGTTTTTCTGCCTCCCTGGGGGCAAATCGGCCCGTTTCTTCGGCCGCTTTGCCCCCAGGGGGCAGAAAACGCCACTAGCCACCAGGGTTTTGGTTTGGGGGCATTTAAATTTAGATGGAAGCGACCCTTGGGCAAGGGTCGCTTCCAAAGGGGTGTATTTTTGTATTGATGTTTTTGTGCCCCCCCTGGGGGCAAATTGGTTTGTTTCTTTGGCCGTTTTGCCCCCGGGGGGGCAGAAAACACCACTAGCCACCAGGGTTTGTTTTGGAAGATTTAAATATAGATGGAAGCGACCCCTTGGGCAAGGGTCGCTTCCAAAGGGGAGCATTTTTTAGGTGATGTTTTTCTGCCCCCCCTCGGGGCAAATCGGCCCGTTCTTTCGGCCGCTTTGCCCCGGGGGTAGAAAACGCCACTAGCCACCAGGGTTTCCTTATGGGGGCATAAATTTAGATGGAGGCGACCCCTTGGGCAAGGGTCGCTTCCAAAGGGGGCATTTGTTAGGTGATGTTTTTCTGCCCCCCGGGGGCAAATCGGCCCGTTGTTTTGGCCCTTTTGCCCCCAGGGTGGGGCAGAAAACGCCACTAGCCACCAGGGTTTCCTTTGGGGGCATTTACATTTAGATGGAAGCGACCCCTTGGGCAAGGGTCGCTTCCAAAGGGGCGCATTTGTTAGTTGATGTTTTTCTGCCCCCCCTGGGGGCAAATTGACCCGTTTTTTCGGTCGTTTTGCCCACGGGGGGCAGAAAATCCCACTAGCCACCAAGGTTTCCTTTTGGGGGATTTAAATATAGATGGAAGCGACCCCTTGGGCAAGGGTCGCTTCCAAAGGGGAGCATTTTTTGTTGATGTTTTTCTGCCTCCCCTGGGGGCAAATCGGCCCGTTTCTTCGGCCGTTTTGCCCCCAGGGGGGGCAGAAAACGCCACTAGCCACCAGGGTTTTGGTTTGGGGGCATTTAAATTTAGATGGAAGCGACCCCTTGGGCAAGGGTCGCTTCCAAAGGGGTGTATTTTTGTCTTGATGTTTTTGTGCCCCCCCTGGGGGCAAATTGGTTTGTTTCTTTGGCCGTTTTGCCCCCGGGGGGGCAGAAAACACCACTAGCCACCAGGGTTTGTTTTGGAAGATTTAAATATAGATGGAAGCGACCCCTTGGGCAAGGGTCGCTTCCAAAGGGGAGCATTTTTTAGGTGATGTTTTTCTGCCCCCCCTCGGGGCAAATCGGCCCGTTCTTTCGGCCGTTTTGCCCCCGGGGGGGGGGTAGAAAACGCCACTAGCCACCAGGGTTTCCTTATGGGGGCATAAATTTAGATGGAGGCGACCCCTTGGGCAAGGGTCGCTTCCAAAGGGGGGCATTTGTTAGGTGATGTTTTTCTGCCCCCCCGGGGGCAAATCGGCCCGTTGTTTTGGCCCTTTTGCCCCCAGGGTGGGGCAGAAAACGCCACTAGCCACCAGGGTTTCCTTTTGGGGGCATTTACATTTAGATGGAAGCGACCCCTTGGGCAAGGGTCGCTTCCAAAGGGGCGCATTTGTTTGTTGATGTTTTTCTGCCCCCCCTGGGGGCAAATTGACCTGTTTTTTTGGTTGTTTTGCCCCCAGGGGGGGGGCAGAAAATCCCACTAGCCACCAGGGTTTCCTTTTGGGGGATTTAAATATAGATGGAAGCGACCCCTTGGGCAAGGGTCGCTTCCAAAGGGGAGCATTTTTGTTGATGTTTTTCTGCCTCCCTGGGGGCAAATCGGCCCGTTTCTTCAGCCGTTTTGCCCCCAGGGGGCAGAAAACGCCACTAGCCACCAGGGTTTTGGTTTGGGGGCATTTAAATTTAGATGGAAGCGACCCCTTGGGCAAGGGTCGCTTCCAAAGGGGTGTATTTTTGTCTTGATGTTTTTGTGCCCCCCCTGGGGGCAAAATGGTGTGTTTCTTTGGCCGTTTTGCCCCCGGGGGCAGAAAACACCACTAGCCACCAGGGTTTGTTTTGGAAGATTTAAATATAGATGGAAGCGACCCCTTGGGCAAGGGTCGCTTCCAAAGGGGAGCATTTTTGTCTGGATGTTTTTCTGCCCTCTGGGGGCAGATCGGCCCATTTTTTGGCCTTTCTGCCCCCCTGGCCCACCATGCCATAGGAATTGTGTTTTGTAGTGTGTGGAAGCGACCCCTTGGGCAAGGTTCACTTCCAAAGGTGGTTATATTTGTGGATGTTTTTTTCTGCCCGCCCCCCCTGGTGGCAGTCGGCCCTTTTTTTGTCCTTACTGCCCCCGGGTAGGGGGGGGGCAGAAAACCCCAGTAGACACCAGGAATTTTCTTTTATAGGTAATGGAAGCGACCCCTTGGCCAAGGGTCGCTTCCAAGGGGGTTAAAATATGTTTGTGTATTTTCTGCCCCCAACAGATCTGCCCCATTGTTTTGGTCTTTCTGCCCTAGGTGAGAGGGTAAGGCAGAAAACCCTACTAGGCACCAGGAATCTAATTCTTTTTCCAAGGGGCGACAAATATCTGTCTGTTTTCTGCCCCACCTGGGGGATAGAGTGGCTTGGTAGAAAACCTCACCTAATCCCTATTTTTCTCAGCCCTATTTGAAGGCCCATCTGGCAGATTGACCATTTGGGTAGCGACATTGTGTGTTATAATTTTAATTGTCATATTGTTTGTGAAATGTAATAGTAATTTTTTTATTTCTCTATTTTATTCTAGTTCAAGGCTTTTGCTCTTTAGACTGTTCCAGGTTGCGGTTTTGTTACTGCTGGTTTTGCAGCTTGTGTAGTTGCATGTGCTTGGTAAGAGAATTTTTTTGTACTATTTACTCTAAATTAGTTTAATTTCCCTACATGAATGTGTTTTTTGCAAATGGTGTAATAATAGCAGTATGTTTGGCTTCTGTGTTTTGAGTGTCAAAATCTTTTTGCATTAGTGCTCGATGTGTACTTTGTTGTCTTATGAGTAATTGGTTTTGTTTTTTCTTTCTAGTGGGATATCGTTGCTTTTTGCTGTGTCTCTGCAGAGTAGGTGCTGGTGAGTGTAGCTATCTTTGGTAAGAGAGTTATATTGTTTTTGAGTATATAGATCTTTGTGCTAAAGCCACACTTTGTTTACTACTTATTTTGCACAGTGTTGGTTGTTGTTGACTTGTTTGTGCAGTCTCCTTTCTTAGTAAGGATAATGGCTAGCCGCAGGATTACTGCTCAGCAGGTTGTTGGTATGCTTTTTGAGTCTTCCTCTGACCATGGTTCAGAGACTGACTCTGATTCTGAGGCAGAGGTGGGAGGGGAAGATTCAGGCAGTGAGTTTTCTCTCCACATGGAATCATCGGATGATGAAGCTACTCTCAGTGCGGATGAAGCTACTCTTAGTGCGGATGAAGTGCCTGTGTTAGAGGAGGACATTGATGTGCAAGGCTTCACGTTGGTGTAGTGCGGCAAGAGGCATCTGGGGCTGCAAGGCTTCCCGTTGGTGTAGTGCGGCAAGAGGCATCTGGGCTGCAGCCTGGGGCTGCAAGGCTTCCCGTTGAAAGTGCTGACCTCTGGGTTGCCCCAGGCATGGTACAGCCGGCATTGCCAGACTTTACTGGTGTTCCAGGGTGTAGAGTGAATACTGAAAACTTTTTGCTGATAAATTTTTTTCAGTTGTTTATGAACGATGTGTTTTTGGCAGAGATTGTTGAGCAGACTAATTTGTATGCCGAACAGTTTTTGAGGGACAACAGTGCCAGCCTTAAGCCCCACTCTAGAGCTACCCGGAGGACTCCCACAAATCTGGAAGAGTTGAAGAAGTTCTTGGGTTTAACTTTTTTGATGGGCTTGCTAAGGAAGCCATCAATGTCTTCATATTGGTCTACTAGTCCCTTGATGGCAACAGCTATATTTCCGGCAGTCATGAGTCGTGATAGGTATTTGCTTCTGCTTCGGATGCTGCATTTTGTCGATAATGGTTTAGCGTTGGCACGAGATCACCTTGATTGTGACCGTCTTTTTAAGATTCGGCCTGTCCTTGATCACTTTGTTGATCGATTTTCTGAGATCTATGCTCCAGGAAAAGAAATAGCAGTGGATGAGTCTTTGGTGTTGTTCAAGGGCCGCTTGGTTTTTAGGCAATACATTCCTAGTAAGAGGGCACGCTATGGAATTAAGCTGTATATGCTGTGTGACAGTAGGACTGGATATGTCTCTAATTTCAGGGTGTACACCGGTAAGGAATCCAGGATTAACCCCCCTGGTTGTCCGTCCACTTTTGGAGTGACTGACAAAATTGTGTTTGAACTTGGTAGAGGGTTATTTAACAAAGGCCACCATTTATATATAGATAACTTCTACAGTGGTGTGCGTTTGTTCAGGGAATTGGCCAAAGTGGGCACTGTTGCTTGTGGCACAATCCGCTCTAACCGTAAAGGTTTCCCAAAAGAACTTGTTTGTCAAAAGCTTGTGCGGGGACAGTGCAGTGCGTTGCGTTGCGAGGAGTTTCTAGCTGTGAAGTTTTCAGACAGGAGAGATGTCTACATGCTGACTACCATCCATGATGAAAGCACTGCACCTGTGACTGTTTGGGGTCACATTGCTGAAGTGCGCAAACCTGTGTGCATTTTAGACTATAATAGGCACATGTGTGGTGATGACAGAGTAGATCAGAGGTTGGAACCTTACGCTGCTCTTCGTAAGGCTTACATTTGGTATAAGAAGTTGGCTATCCATCTTTTCCACTTGGCAACCTTTAATGCCTTTGTTGTGTTCAAGGATTCTTGTCCTGAGTCAAAGATGACTTTTGCTAAGTTTCAGGAGTCTGTAATAGGCAGCCTTGTTCTAGTGGAACAACCAAGTGTTCCTAGAGTTGGAGTGGTGGAGGATGTGGCTAGATTGAAAGATCGCCACTTTCCTGAATACATTCCTCCCACACCCTCAAAAGACTTTCCCACTAGGAGATGTAGAGTCTGTTGGCGAAGAGGTGTGCGGAAGGAGACTCGTATGTACTGCCCCGAGTGTCCTTCTAACCCTGGACTGTGTGTGTCTGCTTGTTTTAGAACGTACCACACGCATAAGAATTTTTGGGAGCATCCATGAGTGGTAAAGTGAACTGCCTGGTCTGTATTGTTTAAAAAAAAATGTTCTCTTTCAAGGTTGGCATTACTGCAATGTAATTAGTTTCAGATTTTGTGTTAGTAGATTTTTATCTATTTGCAATTTGTTTGTGTTTTCTTTTTTGTATAAAAAAATCCTAAATGTGATGGCGGTGTGTGTAGGCTGGCGCTTGGCTGGTGGTGTGCGTGGACTGGTGCTTGGCTGGTGGTGTGCGTGGACTGGCGCATGGCTGGCGGTGTGCGTGGACTGGTGCTTGGCTGGCGGTGTGCGTGGACTGGCGCTTGGCTGGCGGTGTGCGTGGACTGGCGCTCGGCTGGCGGTGTGTGAGTAGTGACTTGCTGCTGGTCACTACATACACTGCTAGCCGAGCGCCACTCCACGCAATCCATCAGCTTGTGTGGTTGCTGTGTCAGGAATGTGGGTGTGTGAAAGTGATGGGCCCTTGAATGGTGCTGTCTGCTGGTGTGAGTGTTGTAATGTGATGGGCCCGCGGCTGGCTGTGTGAATGGTTTTGTATGTGTCACACGTATGAAAGGTGTATGAATGGCCTGTAAAGAGGTTGGTGCCTTGTCGTGGGTTTACAGCTCACGAGCTGTGAGTCAATGGTTCAGTTTCTCGTCCTTTCAATTATTAACAGTGCATTTCATTTTTGTATATACTGAACCATCACTCACCCTCGTGCCAAATCCAACCAGTATGTGTGTGTGCTTGAGGATTAGATGGCTGTGCAGTAATTTTTGTCTTTTTTGTCTTTCTCAAGCAGGGTGTACCTTTTCTCTTTTTGTTAATGTTTTAATGTGTTGGTTTCGTGCCTGGTGGTGTGAATGGTCTTGTGTGTATCACGTATGAAAGGTATGTGAATGGCTTGTAAAGCGGTTGGGGCCTTGACGTGGCTTTACAGCTCACGAGCTGCGAGTCACTGGTTCAGTTTTTTGTCCTTTCAATTATTGACAGTGTATTTAATTTTGTGAAATCTCTTGTTAATACAATTTTATATACTGAACCATCACTCGCCCTCGTGCCAAATCCAACCAGTATGTGTGTGTGCTTGAGGAATAGATGGCTGTGCAGTAATCTTTGTCTGTTTTGTCTCTCTGCCAAGCTGTACATTTCATCTAAGAATAACCTAACAACTATAGTTTTTGTCGTAAACTAAAAACCCATGGGAGTGCATGGTGATTTCTCTCTTGTGGATCCCAACAACTTATCTTACCCACAATGTCCTGCAAACCTCAAAATGTGACTATGACATTTACCATGCATTATTGTGCCCAAATTTTCACACTGCAGAAAGTAACAACAAATTTCCAACCCCCCAGCATTTCTCCAAGTATCCCAATAGAAATGGTACCTCACTTGTATGGGTGGGCCAAGTACCCGCGGCAGGGAAGGGCCCAAAACCTATTGATGCAACATCAAAATTACCTATCACAAACCAAACTGGTTTTGCAAGGGGGGTCCCATGAGTTTTTGGCCCGGGGCTCGGCGGCCATCTAGGGAAACTTACCTAACCCACACATTTCTGGAAACTAGACACCAGGGGGAGTCCAGCGAGGTATGGCTTGCGTGGGTCCCCCATCATTCTCCTACCCAGAATGCTCTGCAAACCTCAAATTTCGCCGAACAATTCACTTTTTTCTCAAATTTCTGTGTGGGAAAGTTTTGGAATCTGCGTGGATCCTCAAATTTCCTCCCACCCAGCGTTCCCCCAGGCCTCCCGATAAAAATGGTACCTCACTTGCGTGGGTGGGTCAAGGACCCGCGACAGGCAAGGGCCCAAAACCTATTGAGGCGACATCAAAATTACCTATCACAAACAAACCTGGTTTTGCAAGGGGGGTCCCATGAGTTTTTGGCCCGGGGCTCGGCAGCCATCTAGGGAAACCTACCAAACCCACACGTTTCTGGAAACTAGACACCTTGGGGAGTCCAGCGAGGTATGGCTTGCGTGGGTCCCCCATCATTCTCCTACCCAGAATCCTCTGCAAACCTCAAATTTTGCCGAAAAATTCACTTTTTTCTCAAATTTCTGTGTGGGAAAGTTCTGGAATCTGCGTGGATCCTCAAATTTCCTCCCACCCAGCGTTCCCCCAGGTCTCCCGATAAAAATGGTACCTCACTTGCGTGGGTGGGTCAAGGACCCGCGACAGGCAAGGGCCCAAAACCTATTGAGGCGACATCAAAATGACCTATCACAAACCAACCTGGTTTTGCAAGGGGGGTCCCATGAGTTTTTGGCCCGGGGCTCGGCAGACATCTAGGGAAGCCTACCAAACCCACACATTTCTGGAAACTAGACACCCGGGGGAGTCCAGCGAGGTATGGCTTGCGTGGGTCCCCCATCATTCTCCTACCCAGAATCCTCTGCAAACCTCAAATTTCGCTGGAAAATTCACTTTTTTCTCAAATTTCTGTGTGGGAAAGTTCTGGAATCTGTGTCGATCCACAAATTTCCTCCCACCCAGCGTTCCCCCAGGTCTCCTGATAAAAATGGTACCTCACTTGCGTGGGTAGGCATAGTGGCTGCAACATTAAATGGCCCAAATCGTACTGTGGAGACTTCAAAATTACCTATAGCAAAACCACCTGGTTTTGGGGGGGGGCACCTGAGATTTTGGCCCCGGGCTCGGCGGCCATCTTGGGAAAGTACCAAACCCAAACATTTCTGAAAACTAGACACCCGGGGGAGTCCAATCAGGTATGGCTTGCGTGGATCCCCCAACGTTTTCCTACCCAGAATGCCACGCAAACCTCAAATTTAGCTGAAAAACCCCACATTTTCCACATATTTTTGTGTGGAATCACCGTGCTGGCTCAAATGTCCTACCACCCAGCGTTCCCCTTGTTCTCCCGAGTAAAATGATACCTCACTTGTGTGGGTGGGCCAAAGGCCTGTGGCTAGGAAGAGCCCAAAACATAGGGATTTAGAGAATAGCACTGAGAATTCTAAGCACTACATTTTTTTAAAAATTCGTTTTTAGCCAATTCTGCTTTGGACACCCACACAAGTGAGGTATCATTTTACTTTTTTTCTATGTGTATGTAACTATATATATATAAATATATATATGTTTGTTATATTTGTAAATTAAAAAAATAGAAAATGATATAAATTAAAATAAATATTTTTATAATAGTTTTAGAATATATATGTATATATAAACATACATATATATGTGTGTGTTTGTGCTTAAATAAGTATATATTCATATATATTTTAAAATAATATTTAAATATAATTAATTTACATTATAATAAAAATTTCTTATTGTTAACTACATATATATATTAAAAAACGATATTTTTGTATAGGTTTTTTCAATATTAGTGTAAAACGATATATTTTTTCCAATATTTTGTACTTATCTTTAAACGTATAAGAAAATAATATTTTTGTGATTGATATTTTTGACACAAAGGTCCTCATTACGATGCGTCGTAGTGGAAACGGGACCACCCAACAAGGAGTCGGCAGTCCCGCTACCATGATTTGGATGCATCCGCGTTCTCGGCGGTCGGAAATTGTATTTCACCTATTGCGGCTTGTGCTGCGGGCCACAGCACAAGCCATGAACCGTGTGGTAGGCACCAAGCGGTACCTCCCACACGGTGCATGGATGTTTAGGGGGCACCACAGGTGCACCCCAGGGCCCATAGCTGAGGGTCACGGGGAACAAGGGGCATGCTATGGGCCCCAAAAGACCCTTTATGCCAGCCTTTTCATGGCGGAAGAACCGGAATGAAAAGGCTGTCGGAGAGGTGCATCATAATCCCCACGGCGGTGCCTGAGCAAGCACCGCCTCCATTTCGGGGATTAAGATCTACCCGCCGCCACGACAGGCTCCTTGAGCCTGTAGGAGACAGACTGAAGTCCCCCCACAGGCATCGGTTGGACCGCCTGTATCGTAATACGGGGGTCGGATAGATGCCTCAGATGTCGGGCGGACCGCCACCGACGAGCTGTCGGATGGCCTTCCGCCCGACATCGTAATGAGGCCCAATATTTCTGTATAACGATATTTATGGTTTTGATATTATGTCAGTGACTCCTGAGAACTGCTGGTGCCCTTCCTCACTCATGCTCTGGGCTGCCTTTCCTCTTGCCCAGACCAGCAGTCAGCATAAGACTAGACCGCTTTGTATTTCCCTAGGTGCAAGGGCTCCATCTCTGGCCACCGGGGAGGTGCAATGGTTTTAGCATGGCTCTATGTGGGTTAGAGGAGGGAACTAGTGGGCTTGACATGCTTCTCTGGAGGCCATGGAGGAGACTGATGTACGAGGTCAGTGCACTTACGCAGGAGGAAGCAGGGGCAAGAACATTTGTGTTGCTATTGAGGTGCAAAACTAACATTACCTGAGGTCTTTGAGTGTCTGATTTCTAGCTGACCCAGTGGTGACAATTTCTGGCATTATACTCCTCTCAGGATTTGAGAAGAGATTTAAGGCTTGAAGACAACCATTTCGATTGTTAAGGAAGCTGGAATAAAGAGGATCCAATAAAGAATTCACTTGGGAAGCATTTCTAGAAATAAATGAGGAGTAACGGATGTCAAAGCTTACGTCGAATTTGAAATAGGACTACAAATAAACAGTGATTAGTGCTATTAAGGTGCTGCTATAAAAACTGCAATCATTCAAAATCTCCATGTGGAATAATAAACCACACTCACACGAGAGCGCCACCTATAGCCTTCATCTCTGAGGCGAGCAAATACAAGCAGCCAATGGGAGGGAGCCACGTTAAGGACCAATTCAGGTGTGCTGCAAGCCTACTGACATGGTAGTGTGTAATTCACCACAGAGTTATACAGTTAAGGGGCCTTTAGTAGGGTACTACATGCTGAAATCCTAAGCAGTCCCACGGGGTGGAAATCTCTTGTTCAGTCTGTTTTCTCTTTTGCCTTCTGGTCGTTAGAGCTTTCCCTTCCTCATTATAAATGTATAACTGCATGTACCAAAAAGCAATACATGTAAATAACAGGGCTGCGTGAGCTACTCATGACAGAAGTGTGGCAACTTGAGTCACCAACTTGATGTTGTCTTTACGGTGGCAGGGCTTATATGGAATCCTCAACATAGGCACTGGGTTACAATGTGGTATCCAACTCAATCCAGTAGGAAACATGGCTTCATCACAGTTCCACAAAGGTGTGAAGGAACAAATCATGGGGTCAACAGAGTGCATACAGGCACTCTATGATGCAGTATTCTACTATGGGTACATATAAAACTAGGTCAAGGAAACAAGACCACAAAAAAACTCACTACTAATAAAGGTATGAAACAGGGCTGTATTCTCGCCCCACTACTGTTCAATCTATATACAGCTGATCTAGAGACCACAATAAAGAAGGACAACTCATTCCCCCCCCAGAATAGGGCAACATAACTTACCGATCCTACCATATGCAAATGATTTATCAATTTTAGGTCACACAAAAATAGGTCTACAGCATTCTCTGGATGAGATACATAAATACAACATGCCCAATAAGTTGTGGGCAAACTCTAGTAAAATAAAAGTAATGATATTCGTGAAATTGAAGGGGAAAGATAAGAAAGTATGGAAACTCGGCCCGGCATAGATCGATTACACCAATGGTTATAACTACCTGGGACTATAGCTAACCGATCCAACTCAGCCACAATTTCACCTGAGATGACTGGGAAAAAAAGCCAGCAAGTTAATATTTGCACTATGTCACCTAAACGCAAAACTATATAGCCATCTGCCGAAGCTATCATAAGGGTAATAAAAGCAAAACTGGTACCAACCATATCGTACAGTCATTTTGCTTTTCCAGGGATAATGTCCGCATTGGTAGATAAGATGGAGTGCATTGCCTACAGATGAGTATTCCAGCTTTCGCAATATGTCAGCCGCGCAAGGATACGTCTGGAATTCACCTTAGGAAAACAAGACCTAGTTGGCAAATCTCAATTTCTCAGGTACTACTGCAAGATTGCACATGCAAAGGAGGGCTCATTAAAAATTGTACTGCAAGACATTTTTAGTAGCCCAAATAATGACTGGACAAGATATTTCAAGCAAAGCTAGTGTCGATTTAGAGATGAATCTAGATATCCTTAGAACAAGCGGCATCTCACACGCAGCTATGAAAGCAATAATGAAAAAACAGGTGACTGAAAGATCTAGATTAACAGATAAAGAATAGCTATGCACATGTGAACCTTACTAGGTTGCTCTCAGTGGCAACTTCTAAACTTGTGAAAAGGTGGGGCACAAAGTTACATTGTGCTTCCCAACCCCTGTGCTCAATACCTATGACTTCTCAGGCTTTTAAATTGAACACACACAAACATACTTCTATAGTTAAACACGTGCTCAAGCTTACAAAGACAGTCACACAGACATACACATACAGTCCCTGGCACACACGCAAAGACACACTCATACAAAAACAAAATCTGCCTGCTCCTCTTTGACATGAGTGTGCACGTTGTTTGATTCCTGGCTTCTCTGTCTTCTTATTCCAGCTACGCTAGCAGAGCATCAATGCCATTTGCACTGGCTTATATCCAATCAGAAGCCAGAATAGGCTTGACGGTATGGAGGTATACCTTTTTTTCTCTGTTCTGACTTCTGATTGGGTAAGAGGAAGTTTCATTATCTGGCATGCTTGTACCGCATGACGCTAGTGCAGTATGTCAGATATGTATTGTGTGTGTGTGAAGCAGGGCTGTAACAGCCACTGCCTGCCACATGAGCAATACAGCAGTGTAACCCTCCTCTGCTGGTAAAGGTTTTTAGGTCTCCCCTAGGCAGCGCGCATGCGCTGTCTCTCCGAGACATCAAGTAATCTGTTAAAGAGGTGAAACTCCGCCTTTTGCCGGGAATTTCTCCTGCCGCTTGCCATTTGTAAACACTGGCATTGTTTTTCTTACAGGGCTCATAATTGGCTGTAGATCCGATGCGTCACTTCCGTTCATTCCGGAAGCAGCACCGCCTAACTACAGTTCCCGTCCGCTTTCGTGCTTCTGTTTTCCTTTTGGGACTACTTTTTAAAATTGTAGCTTTCTACCCGCGCGTTCTGTTCATGCTCGCTGCCGTGTGCGCCTCCGAGATTTCAATGCTAATCTCCCCCCTTGTTTAAATTGTAGCTTTCTACCCGCGCGTTCTTTTCTGCCTGTTGCTGCTTATTTTATTTCGAGGAGTTTTCACGAGCGCAGTTTATGCTCGCTGCCGTGTGCGCCTCCGAGACTTCAATGCTAATCTCCCCCCTTGTTTTATTCTGGAAGCTTAAAGGTAGCTTTTATCTGTTACCTCTAGGCTGCACCGAGTACTTTATTATGCGGTCTCCCTGCTAAGCCTGTTAATGCTGAATTTCTCCTTCCGGGAATGAACGGCTGTTTACACTATTCCTCTTTCCTGAAAATCTAAATGACGTGGTAATCTCTGTTCTTTATTGTTTATTTCAAAGGTATGTGATAATGAAGTCCAGTCACATCAGGTTCGGGAGAACTGCTACTCCGGCGCGTGACGTGTATGTGGCAAGCGAACGCTGGCAGCGTGCAGATAGGCAGCGCGTGGCACACTTTAGCACACTTTGATCACCGCGAAGAAACACAGCAAGCGGTATGCTAATTAGCAGGCATCCAACATTTAATCGTTTTGTTGGCTTTTTGAACATGCAAAATCAAGCTGCAACTTCCAGTTCACAAAGAAAATAAATGTACAGCAATGCCTGGCACGCGCTGTGTTTCAGCACAGTCATTGCAGGCACCTGTGGAAGATGTTTCAAGTTGCTTGTGAAGATCATTCACGAGCGGCCATGGCATGTGTGTCGAGCAGAATTAGACTGCGTATATTAGCTGAGCATTAACGATGAATATTTATTTGATTTCTCCTAAAAATATATTTCCCTTAGTGCAAGTTAGATAAACAGGAATAGAAAGGCAAACTGATGTGTTCTGACTGTCCAGATGTGTTCGAGATGGTGAAAACGATTAGCAGCTTTGCTGATGATGTTTCTCTCTGTCAGGCTTTCACATAATTTATTCTCGGCGACTGCTGTTCAACACACCTAGAACAAGCATTTGCAATGCAATAGGTCTCGCAGTTGTTAGAGTTTAGGCTATTGGCATTGTAAATGGCAATGCCTTTATTTATGTGTTGGTTTTTAAAACATAAATAAAAGGCATTGTCATTTACAATGCCAATAGCTTAAACTCTCGCAAATGCGAAACCTATTGCATTTCAAATGCTTGTTTTCTCTGCTTTTTGTTAGGATCAGTACTTCCACTACTTACGTATTTCAAAATGTTTGTTGTGTTGTGTTAAAGATATTGTTCGGTGTAACAACAAAAATTAGTGCAATTGTTTAAAAAAAAATCTGTTTATTAAGAATATATATACATTTTTGTTATTTATTAAATGCGACATATGTGATATATACTTATTTTATTGCATTATTCTACCTTAAATTTGTTCAACAATGTCATTTATGCATCCGTTTGAAAATAATACTTTCAATGTAATTGGCAAATGTGCCATCAACGTTTGTTTAAAGCTAACTTTTGCCTTGCGTTATGAAAGCGCCTAACACGCGATTACGCTTTGGGATCTGCTGTGAAAGCGCCTAACACGCGATTAGCTTTGTTTAAAGATAACTTTTGCTATCTGTTGTGAAAGCGCCTAACATGCGATTACATTTTGGTAAAATTAAAATAGTTTAACTAAATAAACAGCGGACAACAGTCACATTTTGCTGCAGTGAACAGATGCAGTGATGAAGCCTGAGGTCAGTTTAAAAGCAGCACTGGGTGGCAGGACTGCTTTTAAACAGTAAATTGTGTCCAAACTCGACTTTGGTGGTAGGGGCACTTAAAAATGGAAAACCTACAATGTTTTGGCATATTAAGGACCCCCAGGGTCTCCCCTAGGTATCCCAGGGGTGGGGGTTCAGTTATCTATAAGGTACACCCTTATAAATTGAGTTTTTATGTGCCTATGTAAAGTGAAATTTTACATTTCACTCCCCACATTGTGTTAAAGTGCTGCTAAAATTCGACTTTGATGCTAGGAGCACTGGGTAAGGAGGATCTGCAATATTTCTGCAGATTCAGAACCCCTAAAGTCTCCCCTAGTTGCACTGAGGGTGGGGGTCCTGTAGAAATTAGGGAAATACTTATAAAATATGTTTTTATAAGCCCTGGTGCTAGAAAACTGGCCCAAGTCATTTTCCCCATTGCAAACCCCATGGCCCATAGATTAACAAGGTAGGAAGTTATTGATTAATAAATATTGATAGGAGAGGACTAGCCGGACCATTCAAAGACTTCCCAGAATGGTAGTAGTAAATCTAACAATATTATATCGTTGAATTTCTCCTAAAGTGTACATACAAGAAGTTATAAGACTTTCTTGTTTGTAAGTCCAAATTCAGCCTTCCAGTGGTCTGCCCTGATTGGTCAGAGTTAAGTGGATTAGCCAGGCTGCTTTCAAGAGGTGATAAAGAACCCCTGGGGTTAACAACTTTGCTGGGAGGGCAGTGTGCTGGTCTATAGGAATGCCAGGCCAGGGGGTAGAGTCGTAAACCATGCTCTTCAAAGGCAGAGGGGAGGCTTGGGTTTCAGTTTCACTCTGACACTCTTGACCCAGAGTCAGAGCTAGGCTTAAGGAAGGTATGTGCAGATGGTAGGGGATAGGGCATAGAAATAAGCCATCCCATAAGGCTGTTTAAAAGCTTGATACTGAGGAAAAGGGTAGTATAGAGTCTGACAAGACATAGTGCTATTATACTGTAGTAAGCAGAAACTATGTTGAAAATTGTATTGTGGTGCTATAGTGATTATTTTACATTTACATTGATATACTGAAGACAGCTATTTAAAGCATTGTCTGTTGTGCTTTATAATATAGTAATTGCTTTTTATTTGTACTAAAAATGCAATTAGTGCTAATTAGCAGAATTACAATAAAACTGGAGAAGTGTAACAATTACATTTTTGGTGCACTGATATATTAAGTATAAAAGCACTTGCTTGAATGCAAGTGCTGCAGACAATGTATAAGACTGTTTTAACAAGTGTTTGTGATGTTTTAACAGTGCAATGTAGTCTAATGTAAGCAAAAAAAAATCTCGTTGCCCTCATTTAAGTAATATGGTGCAGTGCACCTGGTGCACTATTAATAGAAATGTGTATAGTTTAGTTAGTGATCTCTGATGTACTGGTCCCACTAAATCACTAAATAAAGTCCCATCTTGAAAGAGTGAGAGATGTAAAGCAAGTCAAGGGTCCAGGATAGCGCTAAGACGCTGTGTACATCTGACTGAGGAGGCAAGCTAGTCCAGATGCATTAGGGGCGAATTTACACATTCCGTGCTGCTTGACTCCCGCAGAATAGGAGCATCAGCTGAGAGGTCACTATTTGAATGGGCACAATAACAAAGCTGTATTTAACTGCCTTGAGGACACCTCTATTTGGAGGGTTGCGGCTAAGTACTGTAACAATTCCCGCATCTCAATGATAGTCATTTTCCTGACGGTGGGAGGACGGCGCGCAGCCAGCCCTGCTAGGGTTCAAACTCACAATCTGCAGTCTGCGAGGACGTTTCTCCAGCAGATGTATAAACCCGCTGAGTTACCTCCTACCACCATCATGCACTCTGGCAGAAGTTATGAGGGGCCAGCTGGGCTATAGCGCACACACGAGTGGCGATGACCTTCAGGCGCTTTCACAGCAAAGTACAAAAAGTCCCATCTTGAAAGAGTGAGAGATGTAACGCAAGTCAAGGGTCCAGGATAGCGCTAAGACGCGGTGTACATCTGACTGAGGAGGCAAGCTAGTCCAGATGCATTAGGGGCGAATTTACACATTCCGTGCTGCTTGACTCCCGCAGAATAGGAGCATCAGCTGAGAGGTCACTATTTGGATGGGCACAATAACAAAGATGTATTCAACTGCCTTGTTTTTTAAAGCGGGTGGGGCAAGCCGCATGGTGGTGGAGGTAGGAGGCGCGCGTGAGGGATAGAAGCAACATTCGGCCATGTGTGAGAGGCACGATCAACATGGGGGAGGAGGATTGGAAGCTTCCTGGAGGGCACAGGTGGAGGGAAGCAACATGAGCGCAGGTGGGAGGAAGGACCATGGGGGCGAAGATGGAGGCTCAAACAAGTGAAAGAGCAACGTGGAGTGGCGGGGCGAAAGCACACAGAGAAGAAAGCAATGAACGGGATTGGCAGACAAGCACATAGGCAAGAGAGAGGAACATGGATGCAGCCGAGGGGGAAGAGAAAAAATTAGGGAGACAGCGGAAAAACACATGTACTATCGTAAAGTTCTTAAAAACAGAATAGTGGCGTTTGAAAAACTGAGAAGTGGAAGGAGATAGTAATGCGTCCAGGCCCTTGGGGCCCTTGGGGTTGTGGCAAACACAAGAAGGGAAAGGAAAGTGCATACAAGTATCAAATAAGACGCGAGCAAATGTGAGTGAGTGTACTACCAACCAATGCTAAGCAATGAAGGGTCCAAGTCTACTGTAAGATAACTCACAACAGACAGCGCATACGCTGTGAGACCTAAAAAAATGTACAGAGCTGCCATAATCTTCTTGCAGTTCTAGGGTTTGTAAATTTTGCTACAATGAGAGGGTCAGAGGGAAAAGTGTCATTAAACTCTAGGTAGGGCTCAACTGGAAATGTGTCACCTGCTTCCAGTGATGACGACTTCCCACCCGCCGTGCCTTTCCTTTCCCGTGTAGTGACACTACTGCAACAAAAGGATGTGCTGCTTATTTTCGCAACTGCGGGACAGATAAACATGACTGCGCCCAGGATGATTCAGAAGGCAGACCTGAGATACGACTTTGCCATAAAGTTACTGTCAGGATCTAGAGGTTCCCACCAGGATTGTGTGTGCCAGTTTGTAAGGAGACATTACATGGTATGAGGGCTGCAGTTTGTCTCTCTCAACCGCTGATCCCCTAAATATTTGTTTCGGCTTTCATTAAGACCAGGTCTGTTATTATATATTAGTTTGGGCTTTTGTTTTTTAACGTGTGCACAAAATATACGTATTGCGCATTACAGGAAAAGTAGCTATAAACAAACATGTGCAGTCCCAGCACTTGTTTTATCTGAAATTAAGCATTAGGTAAATGAAGTCCTGGCACCTGTTTTATCTCAAATTAAGCACTGGGAACGTAAAACTAACTAACGCTATAAAAGCGGCTCACATGTCAGCAAAAATAATGTCTGGCTTTCCTTGAAACTTGAAACTCTATCTCAGCGCAGCCAACTCCTGCTTTCCCCAAGTTTAAAAAAAAGTTCAAAGTCTCCTTTCCACCAAACGTCAAGGCAGAATGCGCATTCCTCTCGTCTGCTTCACAGCCCTCTGAAGACTTTTCTTATCTGCTTGTTAAATAAACAAGCGGATAAGAAAAGCCTTCTGGGCTGAGTTAAAACAGATGCGCTTGTCGCGATGGGGCATTCCAAAACTGCAAGGGCGGTAACAAAAATGACATCCAGCAAATTGAAAGCCAGAATTAAACATAAATCAGGACGCGAGCAAATCATAAACAATTCGGACACAGGGGCGTGGATTTCAGTCCCCTTCTTTCTAGTGTTTACTATAGCTCTCGCAGGCGAGGAGCGCATGCGCGCTCCAAACGCCAGGCCGAGACCTAAAAACCATAATTTACTCGAGGTAAAACATCTACGAAGGGAATTATTCAGTAGCACACCGATTAAAGGCCAAAATGAAAGGTGTGTGTGTCACGCTATGTATTTCCCCGCACATTTAGATGAGCATTTTCCAAAATGATGCTTTCAGTCCGAAATCTGGTTTGCCACTTTATTTTGTGACTTTTTTTGCGGAAGTTCACACTTTGCATAAAAATGTCTTGAGAAGTTCTTGCAGGAGACTGGTTCGAGCAGAATATGTGCATCTTACCAGACTTTTTTTTATATGGCATACGACCTCACTTATAAAACAAAATTTGCAATGCAATAGGTCTCGCATTTACGCGAGTTTGAGATATTGGCATCGTAAATGACAATGCCTTTTATTTATGTTTTGGTTTTTAAAACATAAATAAAAGGCATTGTCATTTACAATGCCGATAGCTTAAACTCGCGTAAATGCGAGACCTATTGCATTGCAAATGCTTGTTTACAGCTGTTGCCTGCAAACAAATGGTCCATGAGACCATTTGTTTTCATGCAAAAGCTTTAACATGCAGTGACGGCTCCTCCCCTGAGGTGGAGGAGCGTCGCCCCACTGCTTTGCAGCAGTGAAATAAAGGAAACATAAAATGATAATAACTCGTTGTTATTATCATTTTATGTTTCCCTGCTGCGGCAGCTTTGCGGGCGGACGGTGCTGCTCTGCTTACAGAGCAGGAGAGGGGAGAAGTGGTTTGCACTCCCTACGTGCTCATGAAAGTTTGGCCGGCCCTTTTGTCATCCGCACTTTACATGGTCTCCTTGCAGGCGGCATTACAGCCTGTATGGAGAACATGCCTCGGCTCCCATTCCCTGTCTGAGCGCCGAACCACGGCGCACAGGCAAATCACAACGCTGCAATGCAGTGTTGTGATTGGCTATGGGGAGCCTGGGAGTCGGGTGCTTCCTGCTTCCCTGTTCCAGCCAAGAGAGACGATGGAGAGTCAGAAGAGGAGAGACCTGACAATCAGGTGAGATTTTTTTCTTTATTTTTAACCACCTCCCCCTCCCTCACCCCCACCCCCGATCTGTGCCAGCCGCCACTGGTAACGTGCAAAGCAGTTAGTGGAAGAGAGCGAGGCAGTGGGTCGATGCCCTGGCGCCCTCTAGAGTCAAGCCACCAGTGGCTGTTTAACATCCTTCGATGGCCTGCATCTGCAGTACCACATGAAAGAAGCCCTGAGTCAGGACTGTAGGAGAAATATATTGCTTGCTGGGTTTTTAACATTACCTACTGATGTTCTGATGTATTGGACTGTATTTGGTTATGTGTAAAGTTGTATGTGTTTTATGTGGACCTCTTCGGAGTCTCGTATCATAATTATAAATAAACTTGAAACTTACTGATGTACTACGACCAAATTGGAGCAACAGAGTCAACATTACTCCAAATTGCAGATTTTGCACATGTAAAAAAGAGTCATTCATACATCTACTATTATGCTGCTAGGAATGTGGAACTGCTCGTTGCATCCTTTTAAAACAAGTGTTTTTAGTACATAGAATACATACTTGAAAGGAGAAATATCATTGTTTATTAACTCAACTGATGCAACGGTTCTGGCCTGATATGGGGAGTTTTTAATATAATGCTGAGAACTTTTAAACTTTAAAACTAATTAAAAGAACCCTGACAACTACAATATTTTTAAAGAACTTTTAATTAATGGTTACAAGCCAGCAGATGGGCCTTGGCCTTACTAAGCAATCTCCTCATAAGACTGGCCTTAAGGCTAATATAATACGAATTTTATAAGTTGAATTGTATATCTTGAATTAATTACATGTGCTTGTTTTGATTTTAATACTGATGGTCATTTTTGTAAAGATTTTAATTAATCTTATACAATAAAATAGTACATACATACATACTATGGGAGGGCCCTCCTAGGAAGACCTCCTTGTGCTCCCTTGTGGCTATGAAGGGACAAAGAATGGTACAACAACCTCAGCCTTCCCCTGTGTCCCATTGTATGCAAAGGGCTCTCAGTGGTGTCCTTCTGCCAACTCTGAAAAGGGAGAAAATAATTGAGCCCCTTGTGACACCCACATACAAGGCCTTGAAAGGGGGCCACAAATTTGTCCTCAACTATCTGTCACTTTCCACCATTGTGTCCCCATAGCCTACATAATGTGTTGGTATTTCTAGAGCACAGACTTAGGGGCCGATTCCGATCTCGGCCGGTAGTGCTCCGAATCGGATTCGGATTTACCGGATCCGATTCGGAGCCCTGTTTCCCGACCGAATCGTACGCGGGTCCGGCCGAGCGAGTACGATGCGAGCGCACGCGAAATTGCCGACCGACTCGTTCACGGGTCCGAACCGCACCGACCGACTCGCCCGGACTCAATGCGCACTGCGCTATGGAGACGTTTCCCGGCCGGGTAAGTACGATGCGCGCCGCGAGCAGTCCGACCGACTCGCGCCGTCCGGCTCGAAAGAGCTGTCGGAGCCGGACTTTGGGGGTCCGCGTCGGACCCCCTGTACGCGTAGGCGCGCGAGTCGCACACAGGGGGGAACCATGGGTCCCCCTACCTGTGCATGTACGCCGCGATGCGCATGGATGCGTACCCGCTGTAGGGGGCGCCCTTGTTCGCCTCGCACCAATTGAGGCAATGGGAGCCCGCATACGCGTTGTACGACCGGCTCCCATTGACTTCAATGGGAGTCCGACCGAATCGAGTCCGATAGCATGCGAATGCATCGTACTCGTCCGGTCGGACTGCTAGGGTCTGATTCGGTCGGAATTCTCTCCGGGTCCGGCTCGGTCGGAGAGATTTCCGGCTGGAATCGGAATCGGCCCCCTAATTGGGAGCAATGGCAAGCTGTACACCATAAAAAGTGGACAAGAGAAATCAAAAGTGAAGTGAAGCAGGGACACTAAGGTACCTAGAAGTGAAGCAGATGTGTCCTCTGGCATGCCCACAGTGGGAAGGAGCACATTGGGGGTTCCTGGTTGAAGATGTGATCCCATCAAAGTCACAAAGTCAAAGTGCCTATTAGCTGGTACCAGTATGGGTTTCACAATAGGAGAATATGGTACCATTGAACTTTAAAACATACTTGTTCACTGCCAAACTGCATTGACTATGCTTAAGCGAGCAAATGATTCATTAAGGAAGTCAAGTGAATTGATGTACTCTACGCACTCTCATTGTGCCATGCTGCCAACAGTCACTCTGTTTCCACCACCAGTCTGGGGCAATGATTGATCGTTGCCATTCCTTTGCCTCTACTGCCATTTCAGCAGTGTCCAGACTTGCGCTTGCAATTCCATCACTCACACCTGATGGTCTAAAAGGAGGTCAGAGTAGTAAATCTTAAAGCTATACCACAATAGCAATGCAGACATTCTGGGAGTAGCTTTACTTGCACCCTGATGGCTCGCCAACAAGCTGTGTGAAGCTTGTGGGTCCATCCTATATAGCAAAGAGTTGCAGAGGTACTTATTACCTTTGCAAAGCATGGAAAGATGTTTTCCTTGCATGACAGCAGTACTTGGGGCCTTATTATGATGGTGGTCAGATGAGCTTCTGACCGGCCTCCTGTCGGGAACAGGACCGCCCGACTAGCTGTCGGCGGTCCCGCCATTGGGATTAGGATGCAACCACCTTCAAGGCAGTCGCAATCTGTGTATTTTGTATGGCGGCGTGTGCTGCGGGCTGCAGCACACGCCGCAGTCCAAAGTAAACACATTGCACATATCCCTGCACTATGTGGCAGGCACCTGCCACATGGTGCAAGGATATGTAGGGGGGGCACCATAGGAGCCCCCTAGGGCCCATATCAGAGGGCCAGGGTGAAAGGGGGCATGCTACGGACCCCCAAGTCACTTTCTGCCTGCCTTTTCATGGCAGGTTAACTGCCATGAAACGGCTGGCGGAAAGGGACATTGTAAACCCTATGGCAGCGCATGAGCAGGCACCATCACTATTGTAAGGATTGCAGTCCCTCTGATGCAAGGAGCCCGTCAGATGAGTGGCGGTCGGTCTCTCCGCCCGCCCGCCATCCGCCAACCATCATAATGCGGTGGGCGGTCATGCAGTGTGGCTTTTCTTGGCCTTGTAAATATGGCCCCTTATCACGCAGCACTTTGCGGGAAAGGGACATGCCATGGGTGTTGCCATGGGTGTTGCTGTGGGTGTTCCCACGCAACACCCATGGATTCTGCCGTATTCCCAGATTTACAACATTTTGTAAACCTGGGAATGCGTCAGAATCCTGGTAGAACTACTTATATTTCTCCTCATTTGTTCCTCCTTCTATGCTTGCTGCATTCTGCAGCACACATAGAAAGAGGAAAACGCCTCATTATTGTTTTTGTGCGGGAAGGTTTCCCTTCCTGCACAAAAATACTCTCCCCTAAAACGCAGACACCTCTGCGCAATGGTGCAAGGGTGCCTGCATTGGCACATAGCATCACATTGTATGTCAGCGCAGGGGAGAGCACAGGGATCCGTCATATTGTTGTAAATATGATGCATCCCTGTGCTTTGAAAGTGATGAGGCGTAGGCATAGCCAAATGGCTTGCGGTGCCATGCTGCGTCACTTTCTTGTAAATAAGGCCCGTAGTATTCTGTTAGTTCAATAAGCCCAGAACACATGCATTGGCGATGGGAATGCTATTTTACAGAGGCACTGGCTTCAGAATGAAGCCTGGATTCAATTTAAGTGTATCAACAGATCAGCATACCAATATACTTCCTTCTGCAGAGCCCCTTCTTCTCATCCAGAATTAAGTAACTCTACTCTGATGGTAGGCTGTGGTCAACTGCAGCCCTGGAACTCTCTTCCAATTTCTCTCTGGGTGGAAACTAATTTTAACTCATTAAGGACAAGGAGACAATTGGTGCCGTTTCTAAAATCCCGCACCTCAGGCATCACTGTGATGGACAGTGCCTACAGACTGGCTGTAGCATTATAGTTTCCATCTGAAAGTATATACTGCAAAAACATATTTTACAAAAACAGACTCCAAAATATACACTGCCAAATTTTCAACCTTACATAACTTTCTTGGTACAAAACTTTATTCTGTTTTTAATTCCTAAATCAAGATTCAAGACTTCCCACACATATAATGACTTGGTTGAGAAACTCTAAACCCAGTTCTAGGATTTTTGGAGGCAGGAACTACATAATGGAGTTAGGTGAAAGTTCAAACATCGGTTGGGGATATTTATTTAAGTTTGAGATTTTGATAGTATGTGTTTAGCAGTCTATGTTTTTGTAAAATATATTTCTGCTTCCACATGCTTCTGTCTTGTGCGCTATATGAATATCCTTCCTTACTCGGTTGTGCTAAGTATAGCAGCAGCTAGCTAAAAATCTGTGATCTTGTTAACAAGATCACCTGATGATGCAAGCAAAGAGAGTTCAGACATTTAACCACCATTTTAAACATGCACCGGGAAAGTCAATAGGTCTGGCGGTCCAGCCTTTAGTTGGCTTTGACAAGTCTTGTTTTCTTCTGTCATGATTTACACAAAATTTTATTGTTGAGGAAGCAGCCGGGCCATTACCCATCCCCAAAAAACTCATTGGCTACAGGCAAAAATGTTTTTGGATTTAAAAAAAGCAGACATTAGCGTAGTAGACCCTGACGCTGAAGGGGACTACTTTGTGTGGATGTGCTCCCTGTGGTAGGGCAGCAATGGTGTTACTCTAAATGAAGGCACCTTGTGGCTGCAGTGAGTTAACCCACTGTCTTATGACGCATGCTACGGTGGCTGGAATTAAAAATGTGGATGACACAACAGACTAATGGATGAAGACTAGCTGAAAACCCTTATAAGTAACTATGTTATACACAAAATTGTAGTAAGATCAAAAGATCTTGGCTAAAACCAGACCTAAATAAGCCTGGTGTTGGCTCCCAGCCTCTTGCCTTTCTCAAATACTTTTTGTAATTGTTTTGTAAAATTTTCTTGCAAAAAAATAGAGAGGCTTGCAAAGACAGAAAAGTAGAGAGGCTTGCAAAGAAAGATACATAGAGAGGGTTGCAAGTTAGATAGTATTGCAAAGATAACTAGTGCAGCAAAGATAGATAGATACATAGATCTATAAATGCATAGAAAGAGAAATAGAGCTGCATATATAGAGACTGTTGCATAGACGGAGAGATAAATAGGGTTGCAAAAATATAGATAGACAGACAGACAGACAGACAGATAGATAGATAGATAGATAGATAGATAGATAGATAGATAGATAGATAGATGGATGGACGGAGAGACAGACAGACAGATTGATTTGCAAAGATAGAGAGACAGACAGTGATTTGCAAAGATAGACAGATAGGTTTGCAAATAGAGAGATAGATAGATAGATAGACAGACAGACAGACAGATAGATAGATAGATAGATAGATAGATAGAACAGGAAATTGAAATAAATGGCAAAGTTAAAATTGGTAACAGAATAGTTAAATGTCTATATAAACAGAGCACGCAAGAGCATTAAAAGCAAACTAGAAAACCATACACACCGGGTATACAAACTATATTGGTTTACAAATGTAATAACCTAACAGCACACTGAAAGCAAACTAGAAAGCCATGCAAGCAGGATATGCAGACTAAATTGGTTTACAAATATAACTGTAGCCCTTGAAAATACATACCAGCATGATATCCAGGAGTGCAGCCATAAATGCACTTTATTGCATGCATATTAAAAAAATGACAGCTTCATTAAGAACAGTTTGAAATGGACGCAATTTGATATGCTGTTGAATGGCAGCAGTCAGATAAACAAAGGCCACCCCAAAGAGCAAAATGCAATCACTCAAAGTAAAGTTAACCAGCTTCTAAAGTGCCCCATGCTGTAGTGGGCGGAAGCAAATTATGAATGACACAATAACAGACTAATGGATAAAGACAGCTGGCTGATATCCCCTTTAATTAAGTATATTTTTTAAATCAAAACGTTTTGGCTGACGCCGGACAAACAAAATATCAATATTGATCGCTTGTTCCATAAAAATGTCAATGGTCGTTCTCCTGTAGCCGCTTTCTAAGTCCTTGGGGTCAGTTGATGAGTATGGACAGATCCGAATTACAGTATTAAGACCTCAATTGAAAGCCCTAACTATCTTTCATAGAAATCTGAAGATTTCACTATTTGGGGCAGTGGTGTTGTATGTAGCTTTCCTTATTGCAGCAATGTTTGTTTGCAGTGGAAGATTGATTGTCCTTTTCTTGATTGTACCCAATACAAAATTTCCAAAATGAAAGCACATGGTAACAATTACTGAAGTCAATATCAAATCCTAACAATATCTGCAGAGATTATAATGATTATTCTTCTGATTTTTAAAAAGAACTTACAGTTGTATTACTGGACCATGATCCAGAAATGCTGCACCAAAAGTGCCCCCAACTTCTAAAACAACACAGAGCTTCTATGGCTTAGAAAACAGGGGGAACATTTGGTGGGATCCTTTTATGAAGAACGCAAAATCTAAAATGGCTAGTCAATTTTAGAGCCTTTTTACATAAGTCCTTCAGCTCCATATTAGTTTTAAATAAAACGGTACTCTAAATATAATTGACTGTCACTAAACAGCAGGCTTTATTCTTTGCCAAGCTACAAAGGTGAGCAAAGGGAACACAAATGGTAAAAATTGGTTTACCCATGAACATTCTGTGATTCAAGTGTGATAAAAAGTTGCAGATTGTTAATTGAACCCTGTAGGAAATTACGTTACTGCTTGGGAGGGGGGTGAAACCATACTTAAGCTGCAACCACAATTCTTGTCAGGGCGAAACACAAGCAAACCCCAAATTAACCTGTGCTCAACCCTCTGGTTGCTTAGGATAAAAGGGTCAAGCTTCACTTTTGACGCTACAGCAGCTTTTTTTTTTAGCGCCGTATTTACAAGTTGCCGCTAACCGCAGTTAGCGGCATTTTTCCTGCCTAAAAGTGCGATTTTCTGATCACCAATTCTGTTAGCGGGACTTAACAAAAATGAGATGCAAGGTTGCCGTTAAAAAAGTGCCGCTAACCCCACTTTGCGATATTTACAATGAATGTTCTGTCGGCATTACTCCCAAAACAATGCCGCTAAGGCCAGTTAGCGGCTGGCTTTTAAGACCAGAAAAAAGCTGGTCTAAAAAATGGAGCAAAAAAAACAAAACATGAGGGAGACAAACCCAGAGCCTCATTTGCTCACCTAATGATGCCACGGAGGTACTACTCCTGCAGTTTGGAGCCCCAAGAAGACCACAACCACCACCACCACTGCCACCGCCACCAGGACCACCACAGAGGCAGCGCCAAAGAGCGGGTCTACCGCCAACGCATCACCCTGATAGACCTCCGGCCAGAGGACGTGATAGCACACTACAGGCTCAAGAGGACATCCATCTTACGCATACTCACACAGATAGCACCAAGGCTGCTGGCACCATACCAGCGCTGCACAAACATCCCTCTGCAGACAAAGCTACTTGCAGTGCTGCACACGTTGACCTCTGGTACCTTCCAACCAACCACTGCCAGAGTGGGTGGTGTCTCACAGTCATCCTTCTCAAGGATCCTCCCCAAAGTCTTGGATCATCAGCCTGACGCCACAGCATCTACACTTCCCCAACACTGCACAGGAACAGCTGGAGAAGAAACAAGGCTTCTATGACATTGCTGGATTTCCGCATGTGTTGGGGGCAATTGACTGCACCCATGTCCTACTTGTGCCTCCTGCGGATTCTGCACACATATACAGGAACAGGAAGCACACACACTCCATTAACGTTCAGGCAGTTGTGGACCACCTGGGCCTGTTCATCAATGTCATTGCTAAGTTCCCTGGGAGTGTGCATGACTCATACATATTTCACCAATCGGTCATCAACCAACGGTTTGAGAATGGCACTTATGGAAATGGACTGCTTGTTGGTAAGTACAAACTGAACACACCACACATCTCAAGTAAACAAGCACGTAGCTCAAATATGAGACAATGCACAGGTAGCAAATGTAATACGACATACCTTGGAACAGGTCCAAACAATGCACGCAACCACACACTGCAAATCAATCAAGACATGTGGAACAAGCCCAACAAGGGAAGAGCCATGAAAATCTCACACAAACCACTATGGCATTCTTGTAATATACATTTGGCAGAACTCATCAGACACAAATTTCAATTAGTCAATGCAGTACATTACACAGAACATATGATACTGCTGTGCCACATTCATGTTGAATACAACACATGCCCCATATGTACAAATAGATGACAGATCACCCTGCTCTCACTTGTAGTGGGTGTACCTTCATCATGGCTCTGCAGGTAGTGCCTAATGAAGGGAGCACCAACTGACCACAAATAAAAACAAAAGTTGTTTCGAACATCAGTCTGTGTTGTTGCTGAATGGAGCATGCATAGGAAGAGCATAGAAACTATCCAAATCACATCCTCAACACATGTCGTATATACACGTGTCCCCTGGTGAGGTGTAGCAATCTGAGGCCCAAGATCAGAATATGGTTTGTTTGGGAACAGGCACACACATGTGTACATTGACATGTCGTACCACAACATGCATACATGCAGAGTCTAAGTCAAACCATGCACAAGTACATCAATGCATATGTATGTGGTCCACAATTGTCCCAGTAGGTCAAGTGCACTATGTAGCAGTGCCACTGTCAACTAGACTCTGTCCCACATTTGTGGCAAGGCGTATGTAAAGAGCACCCAATGAGTCCAATCTTTAGCAGACAAGATTTAGACTCTCAAGGGCCGATTCACAGAACTAATCTGAGACAAAATCCTAAACTTACTACTTTTGGTATTCACAGTAGGCATTTAGTAGTAGTAAAGTTAGGAGTCCTAACTTTACTACTACTAAATGCCTTCTGTGAATACCAAAAGTAGTACGTTTAGGAGTTTATCTCAGTTTAGTAGTAGTAAAGTTAGGAGTCCTAACTTTACTACTACTAAATGTCTTCTGTGAATACCAAAAGTAGTAAGTTTAGGATTTTGTCTCAGATTAGTTCTGTGAACGTTGAGAGCACCTTCAAAGAGATAGGATATCTACCCTGCAACATCAGTGTACTCATGGTATGTGTCCTGCAATGCACACTAACAATTGTACATAACCAGTACCATCCTTCAATTATGATCACAAGTTGCAACATGCATACTTCACATGTGAGTGATGTTAAAACAAGAACATGACAAGACTTGACAACAGGTAATGTTCATTGTTCATGCAATAAGTCAAAGGTAATGGGACTACTAGATCATGTACAACGCAGGCAATGCCATCCCTGTCACTCTGCTGCAACTCAGCAGCATCTGTGTCTAGACACCAGGGGCTCATACAAAGGCACAGTATGATCCACAGGACATGTGGACTGCTCTTGCTAACTGGCATTGTCGCTTTTGCAAGGACTGTGACATGCAAAGTGCAGCCTTGATATTACAAAGGACCAATGACATGTTCACATGTGCAGCTGGGTCTGCAACATGCTTCATCATGGCTCAGTGTGTCATGTAGAGCTATGCATAGATCTGAGGATGCAGCTCCCTCATGCTATCTGTTACACACAAGATAACATTAGCTCATTAATGACATGCATGTCTTTTCATGTGATGTGTGCACAAGAACAGACCCACACCATGTAATTTTTTTACCAGCATTTTAGGTAATGTTGTCAATGGAGATGGTCATTGCACACCGAGCAGAGACCATGTAATGGCTAGCAATGCAGGAAAAGCATACACGTATCTAGTTAAAATGAAGCCATGAGTGCCGTACAGCAACCTGTCATCAATGTCCTCCTCTGTGTCCACAGATATTCATACACTCCAATGTGAATTTGCAGCCATAGCTGTGCATTGCATGCAGATTTGCAAATTTCAGAGACAAGTTGTGACTGCCTGTTGATCAAGTACATATGTGTAGCAAGACCATCAGACTCACACAAACATTTACAGCAATGTGTGATGTTAGAGGCTCACATGTAGTGACACATACCACCAATGCCAACCGTAATGTGTGACACCCTGGCAAGGGATCTACGTACACACATGTCCAGTCAGGAACAGACACCAATGTGAGAAAATAGTGCCTCCTAATGGCTCTGGACCACTAATAAATGTACAGAACAGATAGACCACACAAAAGTACAACACACAGATCACATCACTAATACATATTGTGGTGTTATTTTAGACTAAATGCATGAAATGGAACATATATTGTTCATGTATAAATTTGCGATTAAAAAAAAACGCCATTACCCCTTTGCAGCAATTTTTTCCATTTCCGGGACAAAAATACTCGCAAAATACATATATATATATATATATATATATATATATATATATATATATATATAAAATATTCCCACTCAGCCCTCGGCGTGTGAATTTTCGTCGCAAAATGAAAAAACGGCCCGCAAACTGACAGGAAATTATGTCAGTCTGCATCCTTGCACATGGAGGTGTACAGTACACTTTCACTTTCTCTTTCAGCCACACTGTTACTGTGTTTTGAGAGTTGTGGAGGTTTTGGAAGGTGTCTGCTGTTCTTGGTATGTTTGAGAGAGTTCTGTGTGTTGTGTACTGTCCATACTGTCCTAGTTAAGTCCTGTGGGCCTTAACTTCTGTGAATACCGAAATGAGTAAGTTCATTCTGTGAATACCAAAATGAGTAAGTGTATTCTGTGAATACCAAAAAGTACTAACTTTACGTTTTTGACGTAAGTTAGTTCTGTGAATCAGGCCCTGTGTCTCTGTCCCTACGTGTGAATTGCAACTGTCTGATTGTTTTGTGGGATGTACGTCTCTGGGGTATCTTCGTATAGTTAAATAGTTAATAGGGGTTGCTTGTGGTTTTTTTTTTGTTTGCCTGGGGGAAATATTGTATCGGGGTATGTTAGGGCAGGGTAGAGAGGGCAGGATGTCAGAGGGGGCCGTGGGCCTTCCTCTGGCTCGTAGAAGTTTACCTGCCCAGGATGGTTGAGGTTGGGAGACGCATCCTACTGGGGTACGATGTAAAGGTACGGAAGGTGAGATGGAAGCACATTCGTGAAAAGATGCTGAACATGTTTGGTGTGGACAGGACTGTCCAGCAGTGGAAGTACTGGTGGCAGGACTTTGTTGGCCGTGAGGAGGACCTATTGGATCACCTTGGACTAATCGTCGGGATGCAAGGTGGTAAGTACATGACCAACATCATCTCACATCAGAGGATGAATGCACAGGATACAAATTCTGTTGTGCACAAGATAGACGCACTCATAATTTAAATTGCCATTTGGCAAAATAGCTTGCCTGTCATGACATACTGTGCCACACCTTCACCCTTAATAATTGGGTACACTTCACATGATCAACTGGCTGCCAATCTCTACAAGATACATAATGTGGGTCACCAAAAGTTCTGAGCACGTGACATACCTGTGCATATCTGAATAACTGATTTGACCCTCAAACGTCACGCCTATTGATGTGTGAGAGTAGATTTAACATCCATGTAGAATTGGGACAGGTCATAGTCTGTTATGTCAATCAGATCATGGCATGGATGCCCATTACGGCACCAGTGTGACCTTGACATGTGTTGAAAGACCAGCTCAGCAGATTGCAACATGTATGTAACGTGGAAATACACCTGACTATTCCAATGACTGTATTTGTTCCATTTAACTATCAATGATGTATGTGATCTTGCAAAATGTGATTTTAATGACATTAATTGTACCTTTCACATGTTTCCAACTACAGGAAGACCCTTGATCACACAAGGAGATGTGGATGCATTCATGGACCCACACGCCACAGGTGAGTATGTCGTCCCTAGCTCTGGATAATGTGTCGACATATGCAAGCAATGCCACAGACCCTGTATGTTGTAGTACACAGTGTGGATGTGCATCACATGACAATCCCCTCTGGTGTGATGATGCTGCATCAAGTCAAGGCTATTGCACATCAGCACCATGTGATGCTGGAGGACAGAATTGCCATTTCTAACTTGGTGTTGCAACGCCTCATATTAGTCACAACACCGTATCTATGTCCAAGCACAGAATGCATGATATGGGTGATGTCATAGCCATGTCATAGAGCCAATCACACCGCATCACAAACATCTATGTGCCCTGACATTATTGTGCAAGGGTTCCAGATCTGCATCCGCCAATTTCAATTGGAGACAGTTGTATATGATGATAAGCTTGTTGCAATGAACATGTCACATCTGTTGTTGATCATTATTATGCAAAGTGATGTGGCATTCAGACATGAACTATTGACAGATACCCAAATACAACCTTATTGAAAAATAACTAGAATGTACTACCATCACCATATGGTATTTTCCCCCATGGCATCAACTGGGTCACCACAAGACAGTGTGGCATATGTACAAGCCCCTATGGCCACCACAACGTCACTTTCTTCTACTCAGTGGTGGCAATGGTGTGTGCGCGTTATTTACAAGGCAGAGTTAAGCCACTTAATGCATTGTATCTCCTCATATCAGATTCTTTCCATGTGTGCTGCTTGTGCAGCACACATGGAAAATGCAAATTGCCATTCTTTCTTTATGTACAGGAAAGTGTCACTTCCTGTACATAAACAAACGTTAAGGAAAATGCCATTTTGTCACTTTCATGTGTGCTGCATGAAGCAGGACACATGAAAGTGACAGTATGGCAGTTCAGGATTGTGAATATGCATTTTGGTGCACCATCTGACACATGAACAATCACTGCACGCAGACACCTTAGCACCATGGTGCAAGGGTGCCTGCGTTGGCGCTAACTTGCTAAACTTAGCATCATCGCAGGGTGAAACGCAAGGCTGCACCACATTCTTGTAAATATGGTGCAGCCTTGCGTTTCGGAAGTGGCGGAGAGAGGCGTTAAGCCAGGAAGGACAACACATCTCTCAGCCACTTCCTTGTAAATATCCCCCCCATGAGTACGTGTCACAGACGGATGAATGACATGATGAAACATCAACAACTTTCACAGGAACAGTCACACAATGTGGAATAGATTGTAGGCACATAAATCGTTCACATCAAATACTTGTGTATTTGATGAGGAATAAGGCAAATCAATTTAATGCTCATGCAAATAAGCAAGCGTCTGTAGCCAATAGGAAAGCTTGTACTCACAACATAGTCTTGGACAGACTAATGCAGAGTCAGTGTGGAAGCATGCATTAGAAAATCAGGGTAGGACAATCTCAACACAGGCATCGTTTCAGACCACATTTAGTTGATGAGTGTTGGACATTGTTACACTGCTAAGCCCACTCATCATAACACAGTGGGCACCTTCAATTCCGTGTAGTGTCTGATTTTCATACTGGGCCCGATTCACAAAAGTAATCTGAGACAAAATCCTAACTTTACGACTAGGATTTTGTCTCAGTTAAACTTAAGTTTGTCTTGGGTTTAACTTAAGACCAAAACTTAAGAAAGTCGTAAAGTTAGGATTTTGTCTCAGATTACTTTTGTGAATCGGGCCCAACGTGTGTGAATAATGTCATAAACATACTCTTTACAGTGACATGCTCAACAGTTCTGCCAATTCACATGTTACGAGTTGGTCAACTTGATGTGTCACACATAAAATACAGAATAGTTCACTGATGGATCAAGTGCATGATGGTGATCCTTGCGTAACATTGACCAACATGTGCTCAAACCAGACAACAGAACACTTTTGGGCGAGGGTGTTTTCCTTATCAATACCATAATTGTGTTCACACTGCCACTGTTTTAGGAACAGTGCAGACAAATGTGTGGTTCACATGCAGCATCTTTGCTGTGCCATTGGTTCATGGCACATAAATGTGCATAGTTGGGTAATACGTGTACACACAGCTGCATGCAACAGATGCCCTCTTTCCTTGCATGCATGTCAAACTTTTAGCATTGTTCCACAAATTGACAATAACATGTGTACATGATCTAATCTGGTTGTGTACCTGTGGTGACACCTCCAAGGGCTCACTCATACAATCATTTTACATTTGCTCAAATGTATTACATGACTAACACTGTTGTGATTAGTCATCAGACTTGTTCGCAGACTCTGCAGCCTACTCTCTTTGGTTAGTTGGAATGGCAGGATCTGCTATGGGCCTGTCATACTTCATACTTACCGTACTCCCCTTATTGGCCTTGATTGCTGTTAATTTGCACGGCCAAATTGCAAACAGAAATCCGCGAATTGTTGTCACTGCACTTTGTGCCTGCCTTGTCCAAGCACATGACTAATCATGTTGTCATGATGAATAGGACACTTTACCCCGCATGCGTTACTCAGCAGTGCCATTGCCCTGCAGTTTGTACACCGCAAAATGTTTTACAACGCAGGGCTGTACACCGCAAACTATTACAACTCATTCCCCATTACAACGCAATTTACTATTCTGACTCCACCGTTGCGTTGTAATGGTGAATGAGTTGAAATAGTTTGCGGTGTACAGCCCAGCGTTATAAAACATTTTGCGGTGTAAAAACTGCAGGGTAATGGCACTGCGGTGTAACGCATGCGGGGCAAAGGATGTTTCCCTGTCATGACCATCTAATCTGGAAAACGGCTATGACGTGTTCATGATTTATCAGGTCATGTGTCGATTTGAATATGTTCACGTAAGCTATGGCTCATTATTCATAGTTGTGGAAAATATGCATTATGCCATCATGTTATTGGAGTCAGGAAACATGACAATTATCATTTCATTTTTTCAGATAACATGTCCCCGGAGGAGCAGCGTCAGTTCCTCCTGCGAAAGGAATGTTATCACCACATCAGGCGTGTGGCTAAGGGGTACAAGGCAATGACCAAGAAGTACCAGGATGAAAGGGCTGCAGGCAGATGGAAGTCCATCACAGACAGAACAATGATTGCTGGAAAGTAACACACAATACTGCCTGCATCGTCAACACACCAGAGCCAGACACAGCAAATCCCTGGACCATCTGGAATTCATCTGCCCACTCAAAGGAGAAAGTCTGCTACATCAGGAGCTGCTCCACGTGCCGCTGCCACATCTTCACACATGAGTCTTCCCCACTGAGAGTGCACAACCAGGGACATCCTCCAGAGCTCCAGCACACCGTGAAAGGTCTGTCCTCATCAAGAGGGAGAGGAGGTTAATGTTCAGTTTGAACGACAGAGTTGCCCGACTTGAACGGGACCATGATGACATTAAGGGCCACCTCATGGACATTAAGGGGGCCCTGGGGCTCCCTTATTGATGGACAATGATTGTTTGGTTTCCCACCCTGTCCAGTCCCACGTTTACCCTCTCCTATTTATCATCCTGTTAACATATTTAGTAGTTAGTTAGTGTAGATTTAGTGTAGGGATAATGTAGTGTTAGGTGTAGGTAGCTTATTAATTTTAGGATTTTATCTTTATAGTGCTTTTGTTTAAGTTTCCGTTTCCTTTGGGTGGGGGGTTGATGTGTTTTTGACTTGTAAATAAAAAAAATTAAAAATTTAAAAATATATATATTTGGTTAGTATGTATGTTTAGTTAGTTGATGTATAGAATAAGGTGTCTTTGTGCCGTCAACAATGTGCCATAAGGGGGGAGGTGGGTTAATGTTTAAGATATGTTGTTCTGTGTATAGTCTTAGGTAAGCTAGTTAGGTTAGTGTAGTTAGATGTTAGTACAAGTTAGGTTAGTGTAGTGTAGGAGTAGTTAGGATAATTATTGTATTTTTTTACAAGTGTTTTGTTACAAATAAATTGCCAATGGTTGAGGCTTTCTGCCCCCATTATTTTTTGCTGTGTGGATCTGTCCTGTTGAATTGGTAGTGGATCACGGCAGATGCATCCCCAAAAATCATTTTTGATGTCTACAATTGTGATTTCAGCATCTTCAAGGGACAGGCTACCAACAAACCTCATTTGAAATTAGTTTTTAATAAACTAATTGATGTTTTGGGGAACTAAGTTCATTTTGGAAAAGTGTTTTTGATTGCTCTGACAAATATTTAACCATATGTGGTTATTCAGCTAGGACAGATTTACACAGGATGCACTGTGGGCATTGTGCTCTGCACAGCATTGTTTGAATGCTGTGGGTATGGAGTCTGGACACTTTTTGACATCTTTTATTACACTAGTCTCCACAACAGCTTCACTTTCTACGTGGGGCTGCAGGGGATGTATGCTTATCGTTCTTCACAAGTCCTTCTGACGCCTCTTTACAGGTTTCTGCACAGCCTTGTAGATTTGGAACAACATTGTGACCAATTTGGCAAATGTTGTGCGAGGGATGTAGTGATGTGTGTTACAGCTAACCTTGGCACGTCTTGGACCCATTATCGATTTCAGAGCTATGCTTTCCTGCACCATTCCTCCTCTTTCTGCTCGATAGACTTATTTTTAATATGTAACATGTTGAGTAAACTGACTTTATAGGTGTCATGCCACGACACACATCTTTTCACACATTGTCCACCACATTGACTATGGGTAGTTCTTCAGTGTATGTATTTATAAAGTATTGTTAGTAGACACTTCGGGGCCTATGTACGAGGAAATGGCAGAGAGAGGCGTTAGCCGTCATGGATTAACAACTCACTCTGCCACTTCAGAAACACAATGCTGCACTATATATACAACATTATGGTGCAGCCTTGCTTTTCCCACCTGCACTGGTGCTAAACTTAGCAGTGTAGCAGCAATGCAGGCACCCTTGCACCATAGTGCAATGGTGTCTGCGTTTAGGGGATGATTGTTTATGTGTAGGAAGGTGTCCCTTCCTGCACATTAACAATCCTAAAATGTCTTTTTCTCACTTTTATGTGTGCTGCTTCATGCAGCACACATGTAAGTCACTAAATGGCATTGTTTTTACAGAACATTTATGTACAGGAAGGGACACCTTCCTATACATACACAATCCATGGCAGTTAGCTTTTTCCATGTGTGCTGCACAAGGCAGCACACATGTGAAAAGCAGATACGTGGAGGTAAGATGCATTTCTCATGTTTTGCCATGTTTAGAGCAGGTTTTCCATGGTCTAAATGTATGCGCTGCCTCCTATGTACGCTGCCCTTGTACATAGGGGGCTGAGTCAAAAGAAATGGGTGTTGCGGTCGAACGCCCACCGCAACACCCACTGCCTATACCTTTGACACTAACCATAGCGTGTAAGGGTGCCTTATTAACAAGGCAGCGTTAAGCCACGTTAAGTGGCTAAACACTGATTTGTAACTAAGGCTATGCCCCTATCGCCAACACAACATCGGAAAAAGTGAGCTTGTGTTGGCGATAGGGGCTTGTACATATGCCCCTTCATGTGGCTGTACACTGACTTGAGCATTGTTCCAAGTCACGATCAACATCATGGGCATGGAGTAAATTTCTTTCTCTGAGACAGTAATGTCTAACAGATCAGGGCATTGTTAATGTCACACGTGTCAGGCACTCACATTGCATATCATGGACCCAGACTAAGCATATTCCCTTTGTCAGATGTTCTTTGGTTAGTAGTAATGGCTACCCTGAACATGCATTGTTTGCACATTTCAAACATGATTTGTCACAGGCAGCACACATCTTCGTGACTCAATGATTCTTATTGACATGTGCAGTGACTGATGTGGTAGACTGGCCCAGTTCTTTGTGCAACAACAAACCATTGTGTGAATGCCCGGGCGGTCCATACAGAGTCCAGTGGGGAACATATGCAGCGACATGTTGAGGAAGAGGCAGAGTTCAGTCAGCAGGCTGATTGCAGTGTCATTGGGAACAACACAAAATATGGCAAGCCATATCAAAGTCCAAGGTGATTGTAGCTGAGTGATTATGGGGACAGTGGAAGCTGATGTTCCGGGGCATGATGCTAGGCACAGATCCAAGCAGAAACAGTCCATTTGACAGTGATGAGTGCTACTGCTGACTTCTTCACAAGATTGTTGATTCGTCCACATCTTCCTCCTCTGATGTGTCATGTGCCTCCCGTGTGCATGATGGAAGATTGCCTGGGGCACTGTGAGGCAGTGACACATCAGGGGGGTGAGATGTGGATGTTGAAGGTGCAGCAGCATTCATCTGTGCCAAAGGTTGAGGCAGCACTGCTGTGATGAGAAGCTGCAGGGCTTAGAGGACTCCAGCAACGTCTCTGTGGTGTGCAGCCATGGCTGCCAAGTGTGAAGCTTGCATCCGCTCCATGTTCTCTATTATCATTCTCATGTGATGCAACTCCTTGGTGACATCGCTGGAGCCACTTTGACTGGACAGTTGTTCTTGTCTCTGAGTCAGTACTCCAGCGATGTCAGCCATGGAATGCTGGAGAGCATGGAGCAGACTGTGGGTGCCTGTGATGGACTCTAGGTGGTCCCGAATGGGACTGAGACACCCACGTACCCCATCTATTTTGGCCTCCAGGCTGTCAAACCCCACCTGCACCTGACCAGCCATCTCCTGCTGGACCTCTGCCGCACGACTTTGAAATGTTAGAAGTGGGTCCTCAAGGTCCTGGGAGACAGGTGTGGTGGTAGGTGCGTGCTGCTGGGTGTTTTGTGCAGGGGGTGGAGCTACCACGATGCTGCTGGATGTCCCTGTTTCCGGAGATGGGCTGCCAATGGAGTTGAGCAGCTCTTGGAGGGTGTCCTGGTCGATGGTTGAGATGTCTTCATCTTCATCATTGAAGAGTGGATCAGGCTGCTGTACAGGAGGTGATGTTTCGCCCTCTGCAATGTAAAGGTGAGATGCTGTTGTAAGTGTGTCTCAAGTATGATCATGCATTGGATCAGTTTACAAGCAGACTGCATGACAATGTTCATTCAGAATGTTTAGGAGGAGATACCTATTACATGCAGGATAGTGAATCATTGTACAACATCACTGATGTGACATTATAGTTGTAAATTATTTCCTTACAGTTTACAAGTATGCCAAATGTGACTGGCCAATTTCTACACACATGCAGCACCAGTTCTGTCCTCTGTTCAGTAGTGACAGTTGTGCAGGTTGTACCACATTGTTGTCAATGCAAATTAGCTCAGATGTATGTGTCTGAACACTGAATTGTGGTAGAGTCACCCCTACTCAGTACACTATGATCTTTTTAAAGATTGTTAACTTTTGGAAGTGTGGATTGCATGCTACCACACATTGCTGTTGGCAATGCAACATGATTGTTGTTGTGGCATGAGTAGGGCTATCACACTGTTGTGATCTGGGTTGACGTGATGTGCCACATGATATGGACAGGGAGGTATGCTTGATTTGCCATGATGCAAACTGTGTAGGTACATGCTAATGTTGTAAAGTCAAAGTGAGTAATGACATTATCATCGATGCATGTTGATCTGCAGGTATGGTACAGCTTCAGTTTTACTGCCCCTTATCACTTTCACCCAGTGACCCTTGCACTTATGTGCATTTACAATGGTGAGATGTTGTAACCTGGAGGAAATATGGGTCTTGGTCACAGTTGAGACACTGGTGCATTGTTGGACTGCAGATGTCTTTCTTACATCAGGGGTTGTATGGATACGAGGAAGTGACAGAGTGAGACCTGCTCCTTAAAGGATAAACTCTGCACTCATCCACTTCAATGACAGAGGCCTGCACCATGTTTACATGTTTATGGTGCAGGCATGCATTTCATCATGCACTGGCACTTGACTTGTCAGTGTGGCACACAGACAGGCAGCTTTGCAGGGTAGTGCAAATGTGCACGGGTTCAGGGCGAGAATGTTTATGTGTGAGGAGGGACCCCTTCAGGCACATTAGCAATGATTGACTATTTGCTGTTTTTATGTGTGCTGCACAATGCAGTACACATGTAAACCGCAATAGCTTTAGCAATTGGGATTTTTATTGTATGCATGTTGGGGGTCATGGTTTTCCTTGCATACATTGCTTACTGTCCGCCTGTTGGCTTAACCGTTGTGAGTATAGGGCAGCGTGACTTTCTATGGGTGTTGCAGGGTGGACAGACAGAAACAACACCCATTACCCTCAATGTTCACACCACGTGCAGTGTGTAAGTGGGCCTAGATTACATGGCTGTGGATTTTCACTGGCTTCTTAGTGGTGCTCAGCCCCTATCACCACCCCAACGTCACATCAGGTGTGATTGGCAGGGTGATGTGTGCTTGGGAATATGCCCCTCAGATGGACACATGGATGATACATGCTGTTCTGCTCATGATTGTTGGATGCCTTTGTTTGTGTGAGGATGTTTACAGACATGACTGCGTATTTGTTCACTGCCACTGTTGACTTTCCCCAAGTACTTGTTTCCATGCACGTCTAGGTGTAATGGGCATCTCACACCAGGACTGTGATTACTGTAGAATACTGTTATCTGCATGGCACATGTGTACACTTTGGAGTAGATGAGTGCATTGTGACACGAGGGGTGATGGTGACAAGTAGCAAGTTGACATGCATTGGTGCTAAATTATTATTCTTGCTTGGTGTCGTACTTCACTTGTCATGCATCTTTACAGGGACATTATAGTTCTGTGAGCATGGCACACAGACAAGGCATGTAGATAGCCTTTTTGGACACATTCCTAATATCCATAGTCCATGCACTGTACTGTTGGAAGCATATCCCCTCTGCTCATAGTATGACATCACATTAGGCCTCAAGTATGCAAAATTTGTGCATTGTGGATTATGCACCTTTTAGACAGAAGGGTGAATAATCACTATGTTGTGGCAATGCATGTGTTTATGGTATGCAGACTCACTACATGCTTTGTCACTTGGTGAACACAGGGCTGCATCTCATGAACAAGCAAATGGGCATATTGACTGGAGAGGCAGCAGAGTGTCACATTGGCCTCCTTGCCTCAACACCACGCACATACAAATTGGCTACACAGGGCTGCATCTCATTGACAACAATATGATGATGCCCCTTGTTAGAAATGGGATTTCTGGTTGGCTAGGGCAAGCGCCTAAGCCAGGCAGAAACCACCACTCTAGTCAGAGCAAGGGAGTTACACACTGAAGATAACCCCTGCTCACCCCTTGGCAGCTTGGCACGAGCAGTCAGGCCTATCCCCGGGGAAATGTGTAAAGCATTTGCGCAACACACTCATACAGCAGCGACACACTAGGCACACCACAAAAGAAACTCCAGACAAAGTCAGGCCCCTCATCATCAGGTAACATCATTACTGCCCCCAACACTGGTAAAGTGCACACATCGTCATTACATCAGGCCCCTCTTAGGCCTAAACCTCATCACCAGCGGTGCACGTCCTAACTTCACCTAGGACGGCCTATAAGGCAAAACATAATCAGCATAATGCATTATGTATCACATCAGCAGCCGTGCACCATAGTAACACCTGCCACAGGGTTCTTGTCCCCAAGTTGGTGTTCCCAAACGGGGGCCCTGTCCTGGGCTCCCCCCGCAATGCCCTTGTCCAAAAGTCAGGGCTCTCCGAGCATGTGTCCTTGTAACTAGCCACCAGGCTGCCGATGCAGTGGAGTATTGGTCTCAACAGGCCGGTACAGAAATGGGGGCGAGGGTGCAACTCACCCGTGTCTCCTCATTGACACCAAAATGCCCCCCACATTGCAGCTGCCTGTGATCTGGTGGTGCAGCTGTATAGCAAGTAGGCACCAACAGTGTGCCGTGTGAGCCCCCTCACCGGGGCTCCTCTTCGTAGGACAATTGGCACAAGCAGGCACCATCAGTGTGCCTGGGAAGCCCCACTCACCGGGGCTTCTCCTCCTTGTTGGCAGATGGACACACGGGCAGTCCGGCACGGAGCGAAGCCTCCGTTAGCCCCGCCCACAACCAGGTGTCCATCGCCTGATTTCCTCTTCTCCTCTCCCGACGGCATCCAGTCAACACGCGGGGCTCTCCCTTTCCTCCCTTTCCTCCCAGGAGTTCTGCCCACAGACAGGCGCAGACTTGCCTGACTTCCGGTCGCAGGGATCACTGAGCGAACTCTCCGTTGGTCCCGCGCTCCTCCTCGGTCACCACGGAACACAGCAACACAGGGTGGGCTCCCGCCGGAAGATTGGCTCGACGGCGTCTCTCCTCCTTGGGCACCACACCTTCCACCCGGCTCAGTCCTCGCCTGGCTTCCGCTCTCCGCCCACAGTCAAGCTCTGCCTGACTTCCGGTTTTGCAGGTCGATTATCGCAGGTTCCAGCGCTCGTGAGCACGAATAAAACGATCGAAGGGCTCCCCAGGCCCCCTCACATGCCCGCAGCAGTAGGGGATCTGGCCACAGCGCTCCCCACGCCACCGGTGGCCCCAGCAGCACCCAGCCGGTCTCACCCCTGCAGACACCAGAAGGGAGCAGGCAGCACTTTTCTCCCAGAAGTGCATAGACAGGCCAGCACACCGGATTTCCTGGAAAGAATAGCAGATCCTTCAGCTGCCAAGCAGGGCAGCAGGTCAGTCCCCCAGTGGCGGTTCCTCCTGGCAGTCCGGCAGCCTGCCGGCCCCAAGTAAGCCTAAGCAGCACACTTTTCATGGGGTCACAGCCCCAATACTTATACCACATGTCTTCTTTGTTCTGCCCTGGCACAGGGCTTGAGACCCAGTCCAAACCAGTTCTGCGGGGCACTTAACAAGTGCACAACAGTCCCCATTGACAGTGTAGGTCCTGGCCCCAGACACACCACAGGGGGCAGAGCCAGCATTGTGTGAGGCAGGCACAGACCTATTCAGGGTCAGGGACTACTCCTCCCACTACTCCAAATGCAGGTGAGGCCTATTCAGCCTAGCGCTGACTCACCCAGCCCCTCTGGAGCCACTGCACCTCCCCAATCTCTGTCACTCCAGAGCCAGACATGCAATACACAACAGGCAGGCACAAAGACACATAGCACACAGAAATGCCCACTTCTAAAAGTGGCATTTCTAAAATAGTGCGCACACCACCATGCAGCATTTATCACCATTATTCCAAAAATACCAAACTTGATCACGCTACTCCTCTCAGATCAGGAATTACCACTGAAACACATATCAGGGAATCCCCAATGCATTCCTATAAAAGGGCAGCCTCACAGTAGTGAGAAACCAAAATAGCTGTTTGTCACTACCAAAGCGATACAAAAGGGGATGATGGACGGAACGTTTGAGCCAATCAAACACTCACCCCCAGTCAACTGATCTGGGTTTAATCCATCATCATTCTTTAGCTCACTCCACCACCCCAGTTCAGACATGGCCATATGCAAATCAGTCTGACCCTGTGCCTCATGGGAACAGTCCAGCCCGAACTGCCAAGCCATGTCTTCCCTGGACCGGAAACAAGCATCCTAGGACCGGTTTCTGGCATTCCAGCCGTCATCAGCCAGGCTTGCTTGAATCCAGTGGCAAAGTGAGCAAGGGACCCACGTCTGGGCATACCCCCGCCAACTTAGGGCGAACAAAGCGATACAAAAGGGGATGATGGACGGAACGTTTGAGCCAATCAAACACTCACCCCCAGTCAACTGATCTGGGTTTAATCCATCATCATTCTTTAGCTCACTCCACCACCCCAGTTCAGACATGGCCATATGCAAATCAGTCTGACCCTGTGCCTCATGGGAACAGTCCAGCCCGAACTGCCAAGCCATGTCTTCCCTGGACCGGAAACAAGCATCCTAGGACCGGTTTCTGGCATTCCAGCCGTCATCAGCCAGGCTTGCTTGAATCCAGTGGCAAAGTGAGCAAGGGACCCACGTCTGGGCATACCCCGCCAACTTAGGGCGAACAAAGCGATACAAAAGGGGATGATGGACGGAACGTTTGAGCCAATCAAACACTCACCCCCAGTCAACTGATCTGGGTTTAATCCATCATCATTCTTTAGCTCACTCCACCACCCCAGTTCAGACATGGCCATATGCAAATCAGTCTGACCCTGTGCCTCATGGGAACAGTCCAGCCCGAACTGCCAAGCCATGTCTTCCCTGGACCGGAAACAAGCATCCTAGGACCGGTTTCTGGCATTCCAGCCGTCATCAGCCAGGCTTGCTTGAATCCAGTGGCAAAGTGAGCAAGGGACCCACGTCTGGGCATACCCCCGCCAACTTAGGGCGAACAAAGCGATACCAAAGGGGATGATGGACGGAACGTTTGAGCCAATCAAACACTCACCCCCAGTCAACTGATCTGGGTTTAATCCATCATCATTCTTTAGCTCACTCCACCACCCCAGTTCAGACATGGCCATATGCAAATCAGTCTGACCCTGTGCCTCATGGGAACAGTCCAGCCCGAACTGCCAAGCCATGTCTTCCCTGGACCGGAAACAAGCATCCTAGGACCGGTTTCTGGCATTCCAGCCGTCATCAGCCAGGCTTGCTTGAATCCAGTGGCAAAGTGAGCAAGGGACCCACGTCTGGGCATACCCCCGCCAACTTAGGGCGAACAAAGCGATACAAAAGGGGATGATGGACGGAACGTTTGAGCCAATCAAACACTCACCCCCAGTCAACTGATCTGGGTTTAATCCATCATCATTCTTTAGCTCACTCCACCACCCCAGTTCAGACATGGCCATATGCAAATCAGTCTGACCCTGTGCCTCATGGGAACAGTCCAGCCCGAACTGCCAAGCCATGTCTTCCCTGGACCGGAAACAAGCATCCTAGGACCGGTTTCTGGCATTCCAGCCATCATCAGCCAGGCTTGCTTGAATCCAGTGGCAAAGTGAGCAAGGGACCCACGTCTGGGCATACCCCCGCCAACTTAGGGCGAACAAAGCGATACAAAAGGGGATGATGGACGGAACGTTTGAGCCAATCAAACACTCACCCCCAGTCAACTGATCTGGGTTTAATCCATCATCATTCTTTAGCTCACTCCACCACCCCAGTTCAGACATGGCCATATGCAAATCAGTCTGACCCTGTGCCTCATGGGAACAGTCCAGCCCGAACTGCCAAGCCATGTCTTCCCTGGACCGGAAACAAGCATCCTAGGACCGGTTTCTGGCATTCCAGCCGTCATCAGCCAGGCTTGCTTGAATCCAGTGGCAAAATGAGCAAGGGACCCACGTCTGGGCATACCCCCGCCAACTTAGGGCGAACAAAGCGATACAAAAGGGGATGATGGACGGAACGTTTGAGCCAATCAAACACTCACCCCCAGTCAACTGATCTGGGTTTAATCCATCATCATTCTTTAGCTCACTCCACCACCCCAGTTCAGACATGGCCATATGCAAATCAGTCTGACCCTGTGCCTCATGGGAACAGTCCAGCACGAACTGCCAAGCCATGTCTTCCCTGGACCGGAAACAAGCATCCTAGGACCGGTTTCTGGCATTCCAGCCGTCATCAGCCAGGCTTGCTTGAATCCAGTGGCAAAGTGAGCAAGGGACCCACGTCTGGGCATACCCCCGCCAACTTAGGGCGAACAAAGCGATACAAAAGGGGATGATGGACGGAACGTTTGAGCCAATCAAACACTCACCCCCAGTCAACTGATCTGGGTTTAATCCATCATCATTCTTTAGCTCACTCCACCACCCCAGTTCAGACATGGCCATATGCAAATCAGTCTGACCCTGTGCCTCATGGGAACAGTCCAGCCCGAACTGCCAAGCCATGTCTTCCCTGGACCGGAAACAAGCATCCTAGGACCGGTTTCTGGCATTCCAGCCGTCATCAGCCAGGCTTGCTTGAATCCAGTGGCAAAGTGAGCAAGGGACCCACGTCTGGGCATACCCCCGCCAACTTAGGGTGAACAAAGCGATACAAAAGGGGATGATGGACGGAACGTTTGAGCCAATCAAACACTCACCCCCAGTCAACTGATCTGGGTTTAATCCATCATCATTCTTTAGCTCACTCCACCACCCCAGTTCAGACATGGCCATATGCAAATCAGTCTGACCCTGTGCCTCATGGGAACAGTCCAGCCCGAACTGCCAAGCCATGTCTTCCCTGGACCGGAAACAAGCATCCTAGGACCGGTTTCTGGCATTCCAGCCGTCATCAGCCAGGCTTGCTTGAATCCAGTGGCAAAGTGAGCAAGGGACCCACGTCTGGGCATACCCCCGCCAACTTAGGGCGAACAAAGCGATACAAAAGGGGATGATGGACGGAACGTTTGAGCCAATCAAACACTCACCCCCAGTCAACTGATCTGGGTTTAATCCATCATCATTCTTTAGCTCACTCCACCACCCCAGTTCAGACATGGCCATATGCAAATCAGTCTGACCCTGTGCCTCATGGGAACAGTCCAGCCCGAACTGCCAAGCCATGTCTTCCCTGGACCGGAAACAAGCATCCTAGGACCGGTTTCTGGCATTCCAGCCGTCATCAGCCAGGCTTGCTTGAATCCAGTGGCAAAGTGAGCAAGGGACCCACGTCTGGGCATACCCCCGCCAACTTAGGGCGAACAAAGCGATACAAAAGGGGATGATGGACGGAACGTTTGAGCCAATCAAACACTCACCCCCAGTCAACTGATCTGGGTTTAATCCATCATCATTCTTTAGCTCACTCCACCACCCCAGTTCAGACATGGCCATATGCAAATCAGTCTGACCCTGTGCCTCATGGGAACAGTCCAGCCCGAACTGCCAAGCCATGTCTTCCCTGGACCGGAAACAAGCATCCTAGGACCGGTTTCTGGCATTCCAGCCGTCATCAGCCAGGCTTGCTTGAATCCAGAGGCAAAGTGAGCAAGGGACCCCCGTCTGGGCATACCCCCGCCAACTTAGGGCGAACAAAGCGATACAAAAGGGGATGATGGACGGAACGTTTGAGCCAATCAAACACTCACCCCCAGTCAACTGATCTGGGTTTAATCCATCATCATTCTTTAGCTCACTCCACCACCCCAGTTCAGACATGGCCATATGCAAATCAGTCTGACCCTGTGCCTCATGGGAACAGTCCAGCCCGAACTGCCAAGCCATGTCTTCCCTGGACCGGAAACAAGCATCCTAGGACCGGTTTCTGGCATTCCAGCCGTCATCAGCCAGGCTTGCTTGAATCCAGTGGCAAAGTGAGCAAGGGACCCACGTCTGGGCATACCCCCGCCAACTTAGGGCGAACAAAGCGATACAAAAGGGGATGATGGACGGAACGTTTGAGCCAATCAAACACTCACCCCCAGTCAACTGATCTGGGTTTAATCCATCATCATTCTTTAGCTCACTCCACCACCCCAGTTCAGACATGGCCATATGCAAATCAGTCTGACCCTGTGCCTCATGGGAACAGTCCAGCCCGAACTGCCAAGCCATGTCTTCCCTGGACCGGAAACAAGCATCCTAGGACCGGTTTCTGGCATTCCAGCCGTCATCAGCCAGGCTTGCTTGAATCCAGTGGCAAAGTGAGCAAGGGACCCACGTCTGGGCATACCCCCGCCAACTTAGGGCGAACAAAGCGATACAAAGGGGATGATGGACGGAACGTTTGAGCCAATCAAACACTCACCCCCAGTCAACTGATCTGGGTTTAATCCATCATCATTCTTTAGCTCACTCCACCACCCCAGTTCAGACATGGCCATATGCAAATCAGTCTGACCCTGTGCCTCATGGGAACAGTCCAGCCCGAACTGCCAAGCCATGTCTTCCCTGGACCGGAAACAAGCATCCTAGGACCGGTTTCTGGCATTCCAGCCGTCATCAGCCAGGCTTGCTTGAATCCAGTGGCAAAGTGAGCAAGGGACCCACGTCTGGGCATACCCCGCCAACTTAGGGCGAACAAAGCGATACCAAAGGGGATGATGGACGGAACGTTTGAGCCAATCAAACACTCACCCCCAGTCAACTGATCTGGGTTTAATCCATCATCATTCTTTAGCTCACTCCACCACCCCAGTTCAGACATGGCCATATGCAAATCAGTCTGACCCTGTGCCTCATGGGAACAGTCCAGCCCGAACTGCCAAGCCATGTCTTCCCTGGACCGGAAACAAGCATCCTAGGACCGGTTTCTGGCATTCCAGCCGTCATCAGCCAGGCTTGCTTGAATCCAGTGGCAAAGTGAGCAAGGGACCCACGTCTGGGCATACCCCCGCCAACTTAGGGCGAACAAAGCGATACAAAAGGGAATGATGGACGGAACGTTTGAGCCAATCAAACACTCACCCCCAGTCAACTGATCTGGGTTTAATCCATCATCATTCTTTAGCTCACTCCACCACCCCAGTTCAGACATGGCCATATGCAAATCAGTCTGACCCTGTGCCTCATGGGAACAGTCCAGCCCGAACTGCCAAGCCATGTCTTCCCTGGACCGGAAACAAGCATCCTAGGACCGGTTTCTGGCATTCCAGCCGTCATCAGCCAGGCTTGCTTGAATCCAGTGGCAAAGTGAGCAAGGGACCCACGTCTGGGCATACCCCGCCAACTTAGGGCGAACAAAGCGATACAAAGGGGATGATGGACGGAACGTTTGAGCCAATCAAACACTCACCCCCAGTCAACTGATCTGGGTTTAATCCATCATCATTCTTTAGCTCACTCCACCACCCCAGTTCAGACATGGCCATATGCAAATCAGTCTGACCCTGTGCCTCATGGGAACAGTCCAGCCCGAACTGCCAAGCCATGTCTTCCCTGGACCGGAAACAAGCATCCTAGGACCGGTTTCTGGCATTCCAGCCGTCATCAGCCAGGCTTGCTTGAATCCAGTGGCAAAGTGAGCAAGGGACCCACGTCTGGGCATACCCCGCCAACTTAGGGGCGAACAAAGCGATACAAAAGGGGATGATGGACGGAACGTTTGAGCCAATCAAACACTCACCCCCAGTCAACTGATCTGGGTTTAATCCATCATCATTCTTTAGCTCACTCCACCACCCCAGTTCAGACATGGCCATATGCAAATCAGTCTGACCCTGTGCCTCATGGGAACAGTCCAGCCCGAACTGCCAAGCCATGTCTTCCCTGGACCGGAAACAAGCATCCTAGGACCGGTTTCTGGCATTCCAGCCGTCATCAGCCAGGCTTGCTTGAATCCAGTGGCAAAGTGAGCAAGGGACCCACGTCTGGGCATACCACCGCCAACTTAGGGCAAACAAAGCGATACAAAAGGGGATGATGGACGGAGCGTTTGAGCCAATCAAACACTCACCCCCAGTCAACTGATCTGGGTTTAATCCATCATCATTCTTTAGCTCACTCCACCACCCCAGTTCAGACATGGCCATATGCAAATCAGTCTGACCCTGTGCCTCATGGGAACAGTCCAGCCCGAACTGCCAAGCCATGTCTTCCCTGGACCGGAAACAAGCATCCTAGGACCGGTTTCTGGCATTCCAGCCGTCATCAGCCAGGCTTGCTTGAATACAGTGGCAAAGTGAGCAAGGGACCCACGTCTGGGCATACCCCCGCCAACTTAGGGCGAACAAAGCGATACAAAAGGGGATGATGGACGGAACGTTTGAGCCAATCAAACACTCACCCCCAGTCAACTGATCTGGGTTTAATCCATCATCATTCTTTAGCTCACTCCACCACCCCAGTTCAGACATGGCCATATGCAAATCAGTCTGACCCTGTGCCTCATGGGAACAGTCCAGCCCGAACTGCCAAGCCATGTCTTCCCTGGACCGGAAACAAGCATCCTAGGACCGGTTTCTGGCATTCCAGCCGTCATCAGCCAGGCTTGCTTGAATCCAGTGGCAAAGTGAGCAAGGGACCCACGTCTGGGCATACCCCCGCCAACTTAGGGCGAACAAAGCGATACAAAAGGGGATGATGGACGGAACGTTTGAGCCAATCAAACACTCACCCCCAGTCAACTGATCTGGGTTTAATCCATCATCATTCTTTAGCTCACTCCACCACCCCAGTTCAGACATGGCCATATGCAAATCAGTCTGACCCTGTGCCTCATGGGAACAGTCCAGCCCGAACTGCCAAGCCATGTCTTCCCTGGACCGGAAACAAGCATCCTAGGACCGGTTTCTGGCATTCCAGCCGTCATCAGCCAGGCTTGCTTGAATCCAGTGGCAAAGTGAGCAAGGGACCCACGTCTGGGCATACCCCCGCCAACTTAGGGCGAACAAAGCGATACAAAAGGGGATGATGGACGGAACGTTTGAGCCAATCAAACACTCACCCCCAGTCAACTGATCTGGGTTTAATCCATCATCATTCTTTAGCTCACTCCACCACCCCAGTTCAGACATGGCCATATGCAAATCAGTCTGACCCTGTGCCTCATGGGAACAGTCCAGCGCGAACTGCCAAGCCATGTCTTCCCTGGACCGGAAACAAGCATCCTAGGACCGGTTTCTGGCATTCCAGCCGTCATCAGCCAGGCTTGCTTGAATCCAGTGGCAAAGTGAGCAAGGGACCCACGTCTGGGCATACCCCCGCCAACTTAGGGCGAACAAAGCGATACAAAAGGGGATGATGGACGGAACGTTTGAGCCAATCAAACACTCACCCCCAGTCAACTGATCTGGGTTTAATCCATCATCATTCTTTAGCTCACTCCACCACCCCAGTTCAGACATGGCCATATGCAAATCAGTCTGACCCTGTGCCTCATGGGAACAGTCCAGCACTACCAGCACATGCCACACAGTTAAGGCACATGTCTCACCTTTTACCTACAGCGCTCCCTGCCCATAGGGCTAGCTAGGGCCTACCTTAGGGGTGACTGATATGTAGTAAAAGGGGAGTCACAGCGGCAGTAAACTGCGCGCGCAGGCCCTGCAATGGCAGAGGCCTGAGACAGGTTTGAAAGGCTACTTTGGTGAGTGGCGCAAGCAGCGCTGCAAGCCCACCAGTAGCATTTAATTTACTGGCCCTGGGTATCTGAGATACCACCTTACAAGGGACTGATGGGTAAATTAAATACGCCAAACAGGTGTAGACCAATCTTACCATGTTTTACCATAGAGAGCACATGCACTTTACACTGGACAGCAGTGATAAAGTGCCCAGAGTCCTAAAACCACCAACACCAGGTCAGAAAAAATACCAGGAGGAAGGCAAAAAGTTCAGGGAAGACCCTGCTAAAAGGGCCAAGTTCAACACTCAGACACCCGTGTACAATGGTGCATGTGTGCTGCCATCGGTGGTGTCCTGCTCACTTTTGCCCATGATCAGTCTCGTTCACGGGGCATCATCATATTGTTGTCAATGAGATGCAGCCCTGTGTAGCCAATTTGTATGAGCGTGGTGTTGAGGCAAGGAGGCCAATGTGACACTCTGCCACCTCTCTAGTCAATATGCCCCTTTGCTTGTTCATGTTGCCCTTATTTTGCAGTCTGATGTAAATATTTGTTTTGCTATATTTTGGATTAATTTTCTGTGCAGATTTCCAAGTCCGTGACAGCACCAATATGTGTCTTTCAATATATTCAATGACTAAGGTGCTATGTGGCTATACCCCCAGGGACCATAGTATCTGGGACAAGATCTGCAGTCAGCGTGGGTGTGCACTGAGGGATATTTATTTGGGCATGAGGGACATTGGTCCCATCCACCCCCATCCACCAGTCCCTGGTTGTTACTTACCCTGTTGCTGATGTAGCTGGTCATGTTCAGCACTATCCTGTCCCTGGACTCCAACCACCGACACCTCGCAGATGACTGTGGACACCTGTTCCTCCAAGGCATCCAGCTCCACCTGTGGCTCTGGACTCCCACCTCCGGTCTGCAGTGCTGCCTGGCGATTGTTGGACAGTTTCTGCTTGGTCTTACACTTAGCATCATGCCAGCGCATCTTGCAGTCGGCCACTGTCCTCTTGACCTCTGCGACAGCATTCACCTTGGCTATGATGGACTGCCATATTGCATTTTTGGTCCTCAAATACACAGTGGAGCTGACAAACAGCTTGTGTTGTTTGTCTGTCACCTCCGCAATCAGTATCTAATTTTCCTGCTGGCTGAACCTGGTTTTCCTCTTCCTCTTCCCCTGGGTCTCTGGCTGGCCCTCCTGGCTGTTTGTGGTGTTAGGTGGGTTGTTCTCTCCTGCCTTACTGGGTCCAGCTTCCTCCATGGTTGTTCTGCTATTTTTTTTTGTGGTGTTTTGGGTACTTTGCTGGTGTTTTGTAGTATATTTTCCCACGAAACATGAAAAAAGTGGCTTCACGCTGATTAGCGTGCAGTTTCTGGCCGCTGACTGGCCGGCCCCCACTTTTTTCACGTTTGCGGCAAGATGTTTATCGCCGTAACGCAGAGGTTAACGCCAACAACTCCCGCTGCGATGAGAAACTATTGCCATGTAGCGACGTAATTGTAAATACGTCGGTATCATGGCGATAGTTTTCAGCTGTACAGGGCGGTAGGAAAATTGCCGCTAACTAATGCTAACGTTAGTTAGCAGCAATTCTTGTACATATACCCCATAGTACCTTAAACCCTGGTTGCGTAGCATTGCAAGATCCCACGTCGAGAATTACTAAACTTGATTTTCCTACCTTCTCCCAATTAAAAATTATCACTTAATAAATGTAATAAGGGAACCCACTGTTATCCTATGGGAGAGGCAGGCCTTGCAGTAGTGAAAAACGAATTTAAGAGTTTTTCACTACCAGGGCACGTGACATGTAAAAGTTAAAAGTACCTCTCCAATGTTTTAAATACACTGCACCCTGCCCTATGGGTTGAGTTGGGTCTACCCTAGGGGTGAAATATGTATTAAAAAGGAAGGTGTAGGCCTGGCAAAGGTTTCTTTTGCCTGGTCAAAATGGCAGTTTAAAACTGCAAGCACATGCTGCAATGGCAAGCCAGAGACATTTTTGAGAGGCTACTGAAGTGTGGGTGGCACAATTAGTGCTGCAGGCCGATTAGTAGCTTTTATTTACAGGCCCTGAGTACAAGTAGCACCACTTTACTAGGTACTTATAAGTAAATAAAAAGTGCGATTTGGGTGTAAGAAAATGTTACCATGTTTTAGGGAGTGAGCACACACACTTTAGCACTGGTTAGCAGCGGTAAAGGGCACAAAGTCCTGAGGCCAACAAAAACGAGATCAGCAAAAATAGAGGAGTAAGGGAAAAATTATGGGGGGAGACCATCCTAAGGCAGACCTGTCTAACAGATCCTGAATTACTCAGCAAGTGACTTAACTTACTCGGTAATTACACCAATTACATTATCAGCTTAATTTTCAATTTGATCACATAGACAATCATATATTATGTTTTGTATCATGCAAGCTTGCCATTAACCTGGAGTTGTTTTGGCTGTAAATATTTGAATTGTCTCCTAGCCCTGGGACGTTTTGATTATGTCTTGATGCACAGTTCTAACTGTCTGGGTTGTGTGTTTCCACACTGCTCTGGGGAACACACTGACCAGTGGCAGAAGACATGCTGTGAAAAAGAGACAGGACACCGGTATTAGCAATGCTTCTAAGAAACAGACACAGGGATTTCACCTTGTAACTAAAAGTGCATCACTTCATCACAAGCTCCCTACTTTGTCACTCAGACTCTTAAATGCTAGGTAAATCCCTGATGGAAGGAAAGGCTTGAATGAATCTGAAAATGGGAATAACTATTAGGCAATTCCATTTAATTGATTGATAATTGCCTATTTAAAGTGTGCCTATGCTCCCCACTGAACATAGAGCTGGAGTCAGTGGTAAGCACTTGCTTTGCATATAAAAGTTGTATGATTGGGAAAGCAGTGCCACCTTCTCCCTGTTCAGCTTTTTTTCTGGCCTACTTTTTGTTTTTCTCACATGTAGAGTCATTATTCTGAGTGTTGACTGGTGTTGCTTCATCTTTTGTGGTCCAGGAGTGCATCTAAGGTTTACACTTTTCCATAGTTGAGGGAGACTGGTTATCTTAGTTCATCATACTTACTATGGCCGCTAAACCTTCACCTACCAGAGACCCCCTCGGAATATCAGTGAAAAGTCCTATTTATGTGAGTCTCACATTCTCCTATTGGGATGCGGAAGAAGGTATGTATATGTATGCACACATTTGTATGTGTGTGTGTGTGTGTGTGTATGTGTGTTGTGTTTGTGTGTGTGAGAGAATGGGAGAGAGAAGTAGAGAGAGACATGATGAGTACCTGCACAAAATGGTGAGTTGCGTTCAAGTTGGTTTTGTCCTTCGTAGTGCATGTTCCAACTTACATGCTGCTGTCCCTGGGTCTCTGCCACACAGATAGTGTAAATAATTGATGCTGATTCCCCGACAATTTGTTTCATCCTACCGTCGTACCTGAGCTCCCAGCTCATCTTTGTGTTGTACTGGAAGTGCCTAGCAAATCTTAGTCTTAGCTAAGAGAACCTGGGGACAATTCACATTCCTTTGCCCAGTCCTTCCAAGCCGTCCTCTGTCTTTTGGAAATCATGGGTGTAGGAAATCCACCTTTTCTGCATGGTCGCCCCAGATTTTTTACCTTTTTGCTCGACTTTGAACTCTGTGCACTTTTACCCCTGCTAAACTGGTGTAAAGTGCCTGTGCTGCCCCTTTAAACATGGTTAAATTGGCTTATCCTTGATTGACATATTTAACTTGCCTATATGTCACTAGCACCAAGGGCCTGGAAGTTAAATGCCACCTGTGGACTGGAGTGTCTATTGTGCCACTCACAGAGTGGGCCTGTAAAATATGGTTTCAGGCCTAACACGTGTAGCCTGACCACTGCAGCCTAAAAACCTGCTGTCAAAAATGTCAAAATAACCCTTTTAGTCAGGTGGGAACCCTGATTTTAAATATTAATCTGTCCTCCCTAAGTACTCTTTCTTTCCTACAGGGTAGTGTGGCTGTGCAAAATTAAAGATGGCATGTTCCTCCAGTGGGTAGGCCATGAAAGTTGATTTCACTGGCAGGGATTTAGCTCATTCCTAGAAAATGTCAAATTACAGATTATAAACTTTAACCTGTAACTTGTTACAGGAAATGGTTGCAAATGCATTTCTAAAACTATTTTTTATATTTATGTAAAGTTGGATTTTTAATAAATATTCAGGAAAAGTATCTTTTAGAAAGTTACCTTCTACCTGCCTGAACCACCAGTAGCGTAATTAACATTAGCCTACTGACTGCTTTTCTGCCAGTGTTTGATCTTAATGAGGTATAAAAACTCCTCCAAGAGCAGAGAAAATAGCCTGATTGTGGGGAGGTGTTTTTCTTTACCTTGCTGGAAGGCTAGTTGGGGTGGACCCAGGAACTTCATTAATTTGTAAAGGGCCTGCCCTGCCACAGGTAAATGTAAGTTGAAGCCAGTGGAAGGCAAACCTTTGTTACCCCTGCCAGGCTGGCTCTGAAGGAGGGCAGCTACCCTCAGAACTAGTTCTGAGTGACCACAAAGGAGGGGGCTACTGCTGAAAAACTGGATGAGGCTGCACCTGGGGACTTTTACTCCATTGGTTAGGGAGGAGCCTCACCCACTACGTAGTGCTAACCATCAATCAGAAAAGAACTGGACCTGCTGTCTGTGATGTCAGAGGAGCCCTGAAGGACTAGACCTACTCTTTCTTGTAGCCAGGACAAAATAAGTGGACTCACGCAAGCACTCATTACAAGCAGGCATGACTATGCAACGCACTCTGCACCGGAATTTCCGAGCAACTCCTACACAGACTCCAGACAATGAAGAACACCACCGCAAGACTCATACTCGACCTTCCGCGCTGCACCCACATCGCACCTTACCTCCAGGAGTTTCACTGGTTCCCCATTCACAAGCGCTGCCAACTCAAACTTCTCACACACACAAACATATAAAGCCTTACTCAACACTCGATCAGCATACCTAAACAGGCACATACACTTCCTCCAGCTGGTCAGACTCCTATACTCTTCCACACTCTGATTCGCTCACACACCTGCATTCACAAAAGTAGAGCAGGAGGTTGCTCATTCTCCTACATTGCATCAAAAAACATGGCAAGACCTAACTCAAACACATCAGAGCTGTCTCTTTACTTCTTGAGTTCCGAAAGAAGCTGAACAGCTTGCTCTACGAATAGCTCTGCAGGGTCCACACACCTACACACCTGCTCAAGCCCACAGATACTCTCACTGGTGATTAGTTGCGCCATATAAATCGTCATAGCATATCTCAAGGGTCAGTTGACTGACCTCCTGTACGGCTACAGAGACACTACAAGCTGAAATAGGCCTTTTTCCTGAAGTGACCAGTTTAAAAGTACCGACTGGACCTGGACTGGACCTTGATGGTGTCCTTTGCTGGAGTGCGTCCTGGCCCCTATGTGCTGTCCCTGAGGTCCTATGAGCCTTAGAAATGACCTGGAGGAGTTCTCCAGAAACCTTGATAAGTTGGGACGTGCAAAACCTCCAAAGCCGTCAGCTGGACCTCATGGAAAAGGTATCCAATTTTGATACAAATTCATCAGATACAGCTTCAGGTGTGTCCTGTTGGAGGATTTTGTGCTCCATAAATGAATGATTCCACTTGGTGTATTTGACCCACACACCATCACAGTCAACCTGAAATTGCGGCTGGGTCCTGGTCTACGGCTTAAATATACTATTTGTACTTAAAAATTTGAAAAATCATATTTCGGATCCTTTATTGGATTTTTGCCATTTAGATGCCATTGTATCTATTACAGTTCACTCTAGTTTTCTAATTCAATTTGGGATTTTTATTGTTTGGTGTTTTGACTTTATTTTCATTGTTTGGTGTTGACCTTATTATACGCTTGGTACTGCATAATACTTTACACATTATCCTACGTTAAGCCTGTCTGCTCTGTGCCATAACTACCATGGGGTTGTGCTCAGGATCATTTAGTGACTTTGGGTTTCACCCTAATAAGTTAGTGTTATTATTCCTTGAGGTGGGCAACCACCCACTTTAAATAATAATCCACTTTCTTACCTAGGGTAGATGGATTCTGTCCTGGCTGGAGGAGTGTTTCAATTGTGAACCAAGCTTATATTGTAATTGGCCCTGCCTTTCACCATTGGAACAACCCAACACTGCTTTAATTTAGCAAAGTGCTAAAGATGCACCTCTTTTATGAACATTACATGACAATGTAGTACCAATCCACCTCTGTTCACAGAACACAACTTCCTCTTAAATTGTTTGTTGACCGTAACTTTATCTTTGACCCTGTACAGCACTTTGCTGCCTTTTGACTAGGCTCATGCTACACAGTTATCACATACATACTTAAATACAAAGCCCCCATTGTAAAAAAAACATTGTCCCCCTAACGCCTAGTTTTACTCTGCTTGGAATTCTGAAGGCATATCTGGGTGCAAGACGTTAGCCAGAAACAGGACTCTCCCAGTCACTCAAGCCCAAGTCTAAGCCTCTGAAGAAGCCCTGTTATTGATGCAGAAGAAGAGGAACTTTTTCATGACTTGTGTGAGACAAAGAGCAGACCTGTGACCTGGAAGGCAAATCAGAATACCACCTGAGCTGAAGCATGCATGAAGCTTGTCTTTAGAGAACAAAATAGCCTTAGAGTCACAAGGACTTTGAAATCCACTGGATAGAAACAATTCAGGAAGCCATGACACGACAAGAGTATTGAGGACCTTCAGACAGTACACCAGAATTGGAAGTGTGGTGAGCTTGCATCATATCTGACCTGCCCAGTAATGCCCCTAACTTTATGGGAAACTATATCTACCATTTTTGTAAACACCTGAAGGACATAGACACTTTTCCACTCCATGCTTAGGTATCAGGATAGTATCTCTTTGGCTGTGGCACGTAGTGCTAAATTAGGACCAATATGAGTGATTGTTCTGTTCCTCACAGTTCTGAAGCAATCATCACTTGAAATCCTGCATGGACCGTAATCCATATTCCAGTTTCTAGCCTCAGAATGTGAGCATTTTGATCTTCATTTAGTTTGGCACAACAGTCCCATGCACAAGTCAAATTCTCAACCAAGACCATCCACTTTTGAAATTCTGGTACTTTAACATTTGTTCAATACTGAGACTTATGTGAAGGAGCCCAGGCGACTTTGAGATTTCACTTTAGGCCATTGGTTATTTTGGGAGGTGGGATTTAGAGTTCCTTGAGCTTTTAAAACAATTTACTGGACTCCTTAAGAGCTGTGAAACCCATTGAGTTGTCCAGCCTTAAATTAGTGGCAACTGAGATTTTAAGGCAAATGCAACACAAACTACAGCTAACTTGCTATATTGTGGTATTCTAGCAATACAAAACTTGCAATTCCCTCACGCATTGAGAGTCAGGGCAACCACAGGGTTTTCGACTGCAGAATCTCAGATGACTGCACCATCATAAACCCTTGACTTGATGACACATCTGCCAGAGGGACAACAGTTTATTGTGATGGTCAGGCAAGGCGGCTATCACCGAGTTTCTCTTCCGGAGTCTACTATGCAAGGCAAAGCAATGTGCAGTGGGAAAACAAACAGTGGTCCCCAAGAGGAGGGAGAAAACTCCCGCTGCCTCAGGGTCGGTGGTATTGTGCTTTTCATAAATTGGTAGTCTGAAAAATAAAATAAATGCAGAACAAAATTTTAAAGATAAAAAGAATGCATCAATCTGAGCTTTCAGTGCATCTGCCTCATTGACGAATGCACTTAAATGTCAGGGATCTTACCAGACAGGTGGAGATCTCCAAGTGTGGCAGGCTGCTGCTGCTCGGTGGACAGAGAATGGGTTTCTGCCTGCCTGGTGGGCTGCCTCCTGAACACTGTGCGGTTCCATTTTTTCAAAACATAGCTAAGGCTGAACATTGAGCTTATGTCCTGCTTAGCTTGAGTTCCAAATTCTCACCTGCTTTCTAGATAAGCCTTGACTGCTGGAGTTGAGGCTACCAAGGGATTAAAAGTGTCAAGGGATTAAAACAGGCATATATCCCATCCACCATCATTTTCCATCTACTTTCTTAGGTGGCGCTGGCTCTTCTATCCGAATAACCCTAGTGTGACACGCTTGTGGGCGGAATGGGGTGGCTTCCATATTTAGTGGCCTCTCTGACAACATGTACATTGTCCATGCACACCAAGGCTGTTAGGGACAGAAAGAAAGCATGCATTGGCAAACAATTCATGGCGCATCAGAGACTGAAGACAAACACCACTTTTTGGAGACTGTCAGCAACAAATGTAAAAAGTGGTGACGGGACCCCTGACCTTCTCTTCAATGCAGACCTTTCCTTGCTGTTTTTTTTCCACCAAAATGGCTCCATATGGGATGGAGCCACTGAATGAAAAGAAAAGGGAAGGTACCCCTATATACTTCCAGGTCCAAGAGAAGGGGAAACAAAAGAGACTATAGAAAACCTCTAAACTGACCTACATTGCTTTTACTAATGGCCTAAGGGCTCATACCAAGGACATATCCCCAAATGATTGTCTTGCAAGATAAATAATTCAAAAACTGTATTTTATTACATATAAAAATATTTTTTACTTTTTTCTTTTTTCAAATATATATCTGATTTATCATTGGTTTTTTTTAAATATTTTTTTTTTCAATGTAGCAAAAAAGACATTTTATAATACTTCTTCCAAAAATTCACACAAAGTGAATATAAAGATCGAAATACATACCATAAATAATAAATACATTAAGCATAGAAAAAATCCTGCGGATTACTCATACAAAAAGCTTGATTATTTCCATTCTTTCCATATTCTGTTTAATCTAATTACAGAACCCACTCTCCTTGCATATATAGTTTCCCGTTTAAAAATTCTATTCATTTTATTTATCCTTTGGGAAATAGTTGGAGTTGCTACTGTTTTCCAATTGGCCAGAATTAGTGACTTTGCTACCAATGTAGCGATGAAAATAAATTGACGTTGAGATAGAGTTAATAAACTTCGAGCTTCCGCTCGACCTAGAAGAGCTGTAGAGGCCTCAAAGGGAAGATCGACTGCCAGTATTCTTTTCCCAAAAGCTTGCAATCTGGGTACAAGTACAACCCACATGTAGCCAATCTCCTAGAGCCTGATGGCATCTAAAACATCGAGGATCGACTGCAGGGTAGATTTTATGGAGTTTGGCCGGTGTAAAGTAAATCAGCCATTTACTGAAAAACGCCATTCTCCTTAGGTTAGCTGCTCTTACTGCTTTATGACTCATTTTATTGAAACTATGCCATTGCTGAAAGTTAAGACGGCAGACAATTGATTCAGAGATTTTTTTCCAGATGGATTTGAACTATTTGATCATTCTGTGTAGATTTAAGCAGTTTAAACCAGTTCCCAATTCCCCGAACTTTAAGTATAAAATGAGCTCTACTTAATAGTAACCCTTTGGAATTATCCAAGTTCCTCAGTCCTGAACAAAACTTATTTATCTGGAAGTAGCTAAAAAAAAAGAGACACCTTAATCTTGCTGTTAAGCAACCTGATTTCCTGCCAGGTTCTCATTCTACCATTTAAAAAAAAATCCTGAAGCTTACAGAATCCCAATTTAACACAGAGATCGCAAGTCCGAATGGACATATGTAGTCCCAAGTAGAGACATTCCACTAATCTCAGCTGCGGATGTAGCCAAGGGATATCAAAAGTCTCCCAGACTTTCTGAAATTGGGAGGCTACAATCTTGGGAATTTTGTATCGTGATCTCTTTGGAAGCTTAGGGATTCGCAGGAAAGGTGCTAGAGCAATCTCTGTTTCCCCCAGCATTAAATCAAGGAAAAAATTAGCAGGAGACATTTCTTCCAAACTGTTGTAATTTAACCAATTAATTAGTGAGGCTTGGTAGTATAATCGTAAATTGGGTAAGCAAGACCCCCATCTATTGTATTGTATTGTATATAGAATTTATAGAGCGCACTGCGACCCCACGGGTATCCTGGCGCTTGAGCACGTATGATCAGTTATCTTAGAGTGTGATAGCGGTTGCAGAGATAAAAAAACACTAAATTATACCCTGGGAAAGAGCCAGGTCTTCAGTTTCTTTCTGAATGACAATAGATCATCTATCTTTCTAAGTTCAGTTGGTAATTTGTTCCACGCCGAAGCTGCTGCAACGCAGAAAGCTCTTCCACCAGATCTAACTTTTCTGAACCTGGGCACTCTCGCCAGTTTTGCTGAGGAAGAACGGAGATTGCGTGAAGGAGCATACCATTCAAATCTGCTCTGTAAGGGCTTGGGCCCAATGCCATGTAGAGCTTTAAAAACTATGCACATTGATTTAAATTGCACCCTCTGTACAACTGGAAGCCAATGGAGCTCAGCCAGGGCCTGAGATAAAGAAGACTGGCGAGATCTCATAAGTGCCAGCTTGGCTGCCATTGACTGAATTCTCTGGAGTTTCTCCATCAAATATTTAGGAGACTCCAGCAATATAGCATTACAATAATCCAGTTGGCTAAGGATAATACTTCTTACTACCAGTGGCCTAGCCTGCTTAGGCAACAGTGGGAGAATTCTTCGTAGCACCCTCATCAGAGCAAAGCATTTCCCAACTGTCTGGTTCACTTGGGACTCGAGGCTTAGTTTACAATCAAAACTGATCCCTAGGTTGCGAACTACATTTGTCGGGGTCAAAGAGGCTGTCACTGGTAGTGGCCAAAACCTAGTGGGTAGTGAATAAGGAACCTTCCCCACTGAACAGCACAGAATCTCAGTTTTCTCCCCATTAAATTGCAAATAGTTATTTTGAAGCCAGAGAGCCGTATCTTGCATACAATTATGAAATTTTTCCAGTGAAGTTGCCTGACAGCCTTCCAGAGATAAGATCAACTGGGTATCATCAGCATAGTTCACTAGACTAATGTTATGTGACTTAATAACAGCCACAAGAGGCTTCATGTAGATATTAAACAAGATAGGGCTGATTGCAGATCCCTGTGGTACCCCATGTAGAACTTTCCTATACATGGATTGATACGGGGGAAGAGCAACCGCCTGTTCTCTGTCTGAGAGGTAGGATTGAAACCACTTCAGTGCCAATCCACTCACACCTACTCTAGCAAGCCTGTCCAAGAGTACCGCATGGTTAACCGTATCAAATGCGGCGGACAGGTCCAACAAAATCAACATGGAGGCTTGTCCCCTGTCCGCCCGCATTCGAAGATCATCTAATACGGTTACCAAGGCAGTCTCTGTCCCATGTCCAGGACGAAAGCCAAACTGCACATCCTCCAGTTTATCATTGGCTTCTAGAAACTGAGAAAGTTCCCTACTGACCAATTTTTCGATGATCTTCACTGGGTAAGGCAGCAATGAAATAGGCCTGTAATTCTTCGGGCATGCTGGATATAATGAATCTTTTTTTAAGAGAGGTGTGATCAGTGCTTTTTCCAACTTACTGGTACCGTTCCACTCTCCAGAGATTGCATGCAAATCAGCCTAAGTGCCGGGAGAAGTTTAACTCCTAAGGTTTTCCATAATTTATGCGGTAATGGGTCCAAAGGAGAGCCTGAGGACACACTTACAGCTAGTTTAATAAAATCATCCACTTGTACTGTTGAGAAATGATCAAGACTATCTGCGGTCTCTGTTGTTTCCCACTCATGTTCCTGGGAAATACGGTAATTCTTAGATATCCCATTCTGAGTATCCTGTGTGGGTACATTACTAGATTGTAACCCTTTAATGATTTTGCTAATCTTTTCTTCAAAAAACATAGCTAGCCCATCACAGAGAATCTGTGTTGGGGAAATTTCCTTTTGTGCAGGTAGGATTAGTGATATCATTTACTATTTTAAAAATGCTCTTAGCGCTATTAGAAGATTTCAGAATAATATCAGCAAAGTATTCAGCTTTTGCTGTAGTTACTTCTTTTTTGTAAATAGATATCGTTTCCTTCCAAATTTTTTTATCCTCACCTATGTAAGTTTTCCTCCAACTCCTTTCTGCCAACTTACAATCCTTTTTCAAATGTTTTAGATTATCATTGTACCAGGGGGCTGAAGGTCTATCCCTTTTTTTGATAGTTTTTAGGGGTGCTAACTGGTCAAGTTGCGTAGTGATTTGGTTACAAAAATTCAAATAGATTTCGTCCACCTGTTTACCTGCATCAAACGTCCCGTGAGTGTAGGACTCAGGTAATAGCATTGTTACATCGGCGAGTCTTCTCCAGTCCCTGCCTCTAAAAGTCTTGTTTTCATCGAAATAGCTGTGCTAGGTTTCGGGCAGACAATTCTAAATTGTACTAGATAATGGTCAGTCCAATCGACAGGCAGGACTGTACCGATCTCAATTAAATCTTTGTCAGCAAAATTCAAATCCAGTACATGTCCCCCTCTATGCGTGGGTTCTCTGACCCACTGTACCATGTTCATATTTCCACATGTCTGAAGGAGGTTATAATATCCAGAATCTAGGCTTCCATTGAGCCATAGATTGAAATCTCCTAGAAAAAGAGGTCTTGAGTGGGTTAGTGCCATATTGCTCAGAACATCTGCCAAAGCGCTTTGCTGTTGGGGACTAGCTACTCCATGTGGTCTATAGCAAACTATACCCGTCACAACATGCCCCTTGGAGTCCCGAAGGGCAAAACCTAAAAGTTCAGAGCCACTCACTTCATCAATATCGACTGAAATGAAGTCCCATTTATCTTTAAAAAAGATACCAACCCCTCCACCTTTCCCAGTCTGCCTAGGTTTATGTATTGCCTTGTAGCCTGGAGGGCAACTTAGCCCCACCTCCTCGTCTGACCCAGGTTGTGTCCAGGTTACGGTCATAAAAAGGACCTCCAGTTTATAAGTATCTATAAGTAATTGAACCTCTACCCCATGTTTGTGCAGTGATCTAACATTGAGCATACCACACACAAGCCTAACCTTTTCAATCGGCTTTACCTGCCTCCTGGGCAGAGCAACCTCCTTTGCCAACACTCCAGACTCTCCAATTTCTCGCAGCTCCCTACTTGTGTAGGCAATGCCCCTTTGACCTTTGTCTAGAGAATTTATTTGGGCAGAGTGGCTGGCGCTGTGTGCAGACGATGCGCGGACGGGCGCAGACGGGCTTGCCTTTGGCGCGCCTTCGGCGCGACGCCGGCGCGTCCGCTGCGCAGTCGCGTCAGCATGAGTTTAAGTACCCGGAAGCAGGAAAGAAACTAGAGCGCTGACCCGAATCACCGTGGGCTCGCTCTAACAGGCGGGCACCACCGGGTCCAAGCGCTATCACAGATACGCTAAGAATAGAGTGACACAGAATAACAGTTTAAAAATAAGTTTTAAAAAATCAGCATCCAAATTCAAATGCAAATAGGCAATTTTAGCAGCAGTAAAACCTTCCCCCCACACTCGCGGTAGCTAACCACGTGTCTCACGCTGCGCGGTCGCGTCAGCATGAGTTTAAGTACCCGGAAGCAGGAAGAAACTAGAGCGCTGACCCGAATCACCGTGGGCTCGCTCTAACAGGCGGGCACCACCGGGTCCAAGCGCTATCACAGATACGCTAAGAATAGAGTGACACAGAATAACAGTTTAAAAATAAGTTTTAAAAAAACAGCATCCAAATTCAAGTGCAAATAGGCAATTTTACCAGCAGTAAAACCTTCCCCCCACACTCGCGGTAGCTAACCACGTGTCTCACGCTGCGCGGTCGCGTCAGCGTGAGTTTAAGTACCCGGAAGCAGGAAAGAAACTAGAGCGCTGACCCAAATCACTGTGGGCTCTCTCTAACAGGCGGGCACCACCGGGTCCAAGCGCTATCACAGATACGCTAAGAATAGAGTGACACAGAATAACAGTTTAAAAATAAGTTTTAAAAAATCAGCATCCAAATTCAAGTGCAAATAGGCAATTTTAGCAGCAGTAAAACCTTCCCCCCACACTCGCGGTAGCTAACCACGTGTCTCACTTTGACTTCTAGTTGAAGAGTTTCCAGCTTTAGTCTAGGTTTTTTGCCTTGCCATATAAAAGATCTTATTTCAGAGTTAATTTGCTCAAAAAAAGACTGAGGAACCCTGACCATCAAGTTGGAAAATAATTATAAGAACAAGGGGAGTATGTTCATTTTAATAAGAGCTACCCTACCCATGATTGTCAAAGGAAGGTCCTTCCATTGGGATAGCAAATTTCGCATTTTATTAAAAGTAGGGATATAATTAAGCAGAAACAGATCTTCCAGGTGGGATGTAACAAATATTCCCAGATATCTTACAGAATGGGACCTGAGGTATTGCCCTTGCATCGAGGGAGGTAAGACCGCTGGCGAGAAATTAAAAAGGAGAGCCTCTGACTTTGCTTGATTGATTTTATAGCCCCCAATAACTGTGAATTCACTTATTTTGGCCAAAGCGCGCCGAATATTGTCTTCTTCAGCTGCCAGATATAAAGCCATATCATCGGCGAACAGCTTCAATTTAGCGGCGCCTGGGATCGGAGGTAGGATAGAACCATCTTGCCTTATTGCGCATGCTAGAGGTTCCAAAAATAAGGAAAACAGTATTGGAGAAAGGGGGCAGCCCTGCCGCATCCCCCGGCTAATGGAAATCGTGCCAGCTGTATTCCCATTTATTATTATGGACACCTGAGCGCCCAAATAAAGATTTCTAATTGCTCGACAGAGTTCAGAAGGAAACGCCAATTTATTTAAAATAGCAAACAGTACGTTCCACTGAACTCTGACGAACGCTTTCTCTGCGTCCAACATCATGATGACAGCTTTTGTTTTATTGGTATTGAAATAATCAATTGATTGGCAAAGATGGTGAGTATTAGTGGCTAAAAGTCTACCTGGGATAAACGCATTCTGGTCTCTGTGTACAAGAGAGGTAGACACTTGAGATAAGCAATTCGCCAGAATCTTAGAAAAGATCTTATAATCATTGTAAAGAAGACTTATTGGCCGATAAGAGTTGACCTCCTCCTCCGCTTTACCTTTTTTAACGAAGCTGACTACTACCACTTGCGTAAATGAAGCAGGGACCGTTTCGCCTTTCAAGATTTCACCGAATAGTAATTTCAAAACAGAGTTTAGCTGGGGTAAGAAAAGTTTGTAAAACTCTGTAGGGATCCCATCGCACCCACATGCTTTAGCAGAGGGTAAAGACATCACGCAATGATTTATTTCTTCTGCTGTAATTTCTGTGATTAAACTGTCTTTATTCTCCTGCGATATTAAAGGACAATTAATGCCATTGAGCCAGACATCCCCTGCCTCAGATGAGCTGATAAGAGAATCAGAGTAAAGCTTCCTATAGTGCTCCAAAAAAATGGCAGAAATTTCCTGGGGATGTGAAGTAGATCTGCCAGTAACTGGGTCATTTATTTTTTTGATAGTGTTCCTATTGACCCTACGTTTTGCTGACCATGCAAGATATTTACCTATCTGTTCATTCTCTTCATACCTTTTTTGCAGGACCGCATCGTGCGCAAGGATTTCTTTGGAAATGAAGAAATCTTGTAAATTATGTTTAGCGTGATGCAGCTTTATTTTATTTTCCCTGGAGGGTACTGCTAGGTATTGAGCCGTAAGATTAGAAAACTGATTCTCAATCTGAGACTTCACTTCCCGCTCTTTTCTCCTTTTATATGCGTTATAATTAATTACTTCCCCTCGAAAAAATGCCTTGAGAGCCCCCCAAACTGCAAAAATCGGGGCTGTGTTTTTATTGCGTTTCCAGAAATCCTCTAACCACAAACGCATGCCTGCCACCCATTTCTCATCCACTAAGAGACTTGTCCAAAAACCATCTAAGCTCAGTACGAACTGGGGTTTGAATTAAAAATTGGACCGAAATTAACGCATGGTCAGAAAAGGGATTTTCAATGATCTCTGATTTAGTGCTCAAAAGAGCATGTGAGACAAGAAAAAGGTCAATACGTGAAGACGAATGATATCTCTTCGAATGGCAGGTAAACTTCTTCTCTCGGGGGAATTCATCCCGCCAGCAGTCAACTAATCTTAAATCACGTATCAGCTCTTGACACAACCTGACGGATTTTGGTTTAGACTGAGTTTTCTGGGGTCGTGATGAATCCATAGATGGATTAATTAGCAAATTGAAATCCCCCCCAATAACCAAGAATCCTGCTTGAGCAGTGGCAAAATCATATAATGACTGGAGCGTCTCTGGTGAATCTTCTATTGGACCATATAAACTAACAAAATTAAATATTTGGTTGCAGATCTTCATCTTTAGCCAAAGCCATCTTGCGTTGTTATCCCTCAGGACCATTATTATATCCCCCCTGTATCTTTTTACTAACCAATATGGCTACGCCTCCAATAGCCGCATTTGCGGAGGCAAAAAAATCATATTGAACAAAGGCAGGGATTTTATCCCTTGGCGCACCCTCTTTATAATGAGTCTCTATGCCGGAACGGTCACGGGAGCTCTCGTCATGCTCCGTGACTGAGGTGGGCGTGGCCAAGCGCTGGCAGGCTATTGAGTTCGAGAGGAGGCGTCGGTGGCGGCTCTTGTTTGGAGCTCCTGAGCGTGTGTTTTCAGACTCTTCTTTAGTTCGGAATGACTCTACCTGTGGCGCCCTAACTGCACCCGCGATCTCACGCTACCTGTATTACCTCTTTGGACAGAACTTCTTCCTCGCGCTGGAAGTCAGCGAGGTGTTTAACAGGCAGAAGCAGAGGCTGAGGCTGAAACGGCAGGATTGGAAATCCGGTGAGAGCACTGTGGGAGAGCTGCGATGGCTGCAAATATTTTCCACCTGAAAGCCTTTAGAAGAGGTTTATGACGCTGCTCTTGGGCCCTTCTTGGATTGACGCTGCAGTTGTTCTTGAGGTGAGATAAGGAACAGCTCGCTGATAGAGCTCCCGGAGGAAACACATTTGCAGATTTGCGGAATTATAGAAAGGGACCGTAGTCTAGTACTAATGGAGTGGTGCATTTTCCCATGAATCCTCGATAGGATTAATGGGAAAACGCTGGAGTAACGGGGTCGTGGGCGTACAGAACAGCTTATACCAAATTATACGCTCAGGACGATCTAATTGGACTGCAAGCAAAATTGGCACCACTCTATTAGTACTAGACTACAGTTGTAGTTGGATACTTTTTCAGCCTGCGAATCAGGATAGAATCAGCCTGATGCTTTAACGGACTACGCCAGCTGAGGGTCTTACATGATTTGTGGCCTATAAGTTTTTAGTCATCCCCATTTAATGGGAGCTAAATAGATCTATTCAGATAACCCCGGTCTACTTCCCTTTGAGGTTAATATGACTTATAATTGGTCCTGATGAAGGTGGTTTAATTTAAGGTTCCACCGAAACGTGCGTAGACCATTTTTTAGATACATGGGAATCCTCTCTGAGACACACATAGGAGAAGAAACTGATGGGACGTATTTGTGCAACAAATTCAAATTTCAAGTGTCTCTGTCAACTCTTACAGGATCCCTCAAATGTTTTTGATTGTTTTGTGTTGTATGAATGGTAGTATGGTTGAGTAGGTTTCGATAGGTGAGACTGTAGTGTTGATGGATGTGTGGGGTTACTCTTGTATTTGTGAATTATGATATTTAATATTGCATTGTTTGTTATATCACATCTAGTTCAGGTGAACTGATCCAACAAGCAAACCTTGTAGCCATGGCGAGAGATGTATTTATGTATTGATACTATTTGTTTACAATTCTGACAATGATTTTGTACAACAATACTGGAACAAGTATACAGACTCATGGTGTTTGTTTGTTTTTGTGTATTTATATGAATGTTTATTAACAATAATAAATCAGATATATATTTGAAAAAAGTAAAAAATATTTTTATATGTAATAAAATACAGTTTTTGAAATATTTATCTTGCAAGACAATCATTTGGGGATATGTCCTTGGTATGAGCCCTTAGGCCATTAGTAAAAGCAATGTAGGTCAGTTTAGAGGTTTTCTATAGCCACTTGATGAAAACACATTTCCATCCCATCCTCCGCCCCTACATTTAGAGTAAACTTGGTTATTTAATTGGCGTGCAATGGTTCCTCAAACCCTGAGACACCAAAATGTTATCTTTATTTTTGTTACTTTGTTTGAGTTTTTGAAAAACTTTGCAAGCCACCTTGTAGTCAGTCGCCTCGCAGACTCTCGGAGTAAGGATGCAAGAATGATGGAATACAAAGTAGCCCTTAAGATGAAATATTCAGTCATCCTGCTGAAGGGTAGGGACAGCTTACAGACGCATACATTTTGAAGATGCACACATTCTGAAGATGAAGCAATGGTGACAAAAGTAAAGCCTTTTAGAGAATGCAATGAATGGCTGTTATAAGGTGTCTGGCAGGCAGACAGTGGTAACTTTCATTGCACACCAAAGACAGATTACTGCCCAGTATCCACTGACTACCCCTGGAGTCACGCAAAAGCCACACTGCAGAATTTCCTTTGCAGTGACAAGTAACAACAGATGCTTGCTGTTACCCAGATCAGTGGTACTTGTTTATTGACCCCTTTTGGATGAAAAGGGTAGAGAAAAAGTCGTAATTCAAACCTGTCTGCTTGGCTAAACACAAACGCTGCGGTAGATTTATGAATGCCCCGAGCCACTAGAGCGGTTGAGACCAGGCGAAGTGGTCATTGGCACTTGTCTGCTCTTAAACCATTTAGTTCATCAAACGCTCCTCACAATTGCATCCTGTTACAAATGGCATGATTAAGAAGTGCTGCGCGTGCTGTCGAAGCGCAGCGCCAGATTTTCCGGATGCGCATTCATGGACATCACACGAAGCGTCTTCCTCTCAGGAGATCCGAGCCATCAAACAACGTGCTGCCAGAATTCAGCATTCTGCTCCTTTTGTGTTTACTGGCACGCGAAAACTCCCTTTCAGGAAATAAAATTCCGCCTGAAGAATTAATCCAAAGATGACATGTATTTGTGTTTCCAGTGTGCTGGCTGTAAAAGGGCCCTGTGAAGAAGGCAGCAGATGGCACGCGCTCATAATAAGCCCTGTTCGATACTGAGGGGTTCCCGTGATGTCACTTCCGCGATAAGGATTTCTGTTCTTCTGTTCCAGAAGCTGTTATTTTCTCGCGCCATCTGCTGTACATCATAATTCAACTGCACACAATTGGATATATATTGTTTAATATCACTTGGAGACCTCTGTGCTACCGTTCCTTGGTAAGCAATGTTCCAGTGCCATTTTGAAGCCGTTAATGCTACTGTTAGGAATTACTGTTAGTTTAGCATCAGTTTTTTTGATCTATTCCTTATGGTGTTATTCTGAAGCTGTGTTTATAAATTGATGTATATATCAGCAAAGCGTGACATTTAATTTTTAGGTGTGGCATTAGCCGAGGTCTTTTGTTTTTGTTAGACAAATACCTGCCTACTTACAGGAACCTTATTTTATTTATTTTATTTTATTTAAAAAGTTTTATATAGCGCTAGCTTGAACCTTGGGTATCAGAGCGCTTTACATACACACAATAAAGACAGAAGAAAAAAATTGCATTACATAGTAGGAAGGCGGTAAGAAAGCAAAACAGAGATAAAAAGTACAACATGAAAAATAGGTAAACAGTGCAGAGGAGGGAGAGAAAACAAACGAAGGTGACTAACACAGTCCGGTCACCAACTATCCTTGAATGTCAAGAGAGAGAGGAGTCAACTCGGATATTGAAGTCTAGGTTCGTTGACGTTGGACGGGAAAGTATTTGTTGAGGAGATGGAGTTTCAGGTCCCTTTTGAAACAGGAGAAGGAGGGGTTGCATCTGAGGTCTCTAGGGAGAGCGTTCCACATCCTGGGAGCGTTGCCAGAAAATGATCGGTACTGAGTTGTTTTCTCTTTCAGTTTCGGAGGGATAGGAAGGAGTGAGTTGGAGCTTCTCAGATTTCTGGATTTTCCTGCTTTTACCAGTTTGTTGTTTAGGTAGTTGAGGGACGGAGAGTGAAGGGTTTTGTGTGTGATGCAGGCCAGTTTGTAAATACACCTCCCTTCCATGGGAAGCCAGTTGAGGGATTTGAGAGCTGGTGTGATGTGTTCAAATCTTTTTAGCCCAGATATGAGTCGAGCGGCCATGTTCAGCACTGCCCTTAGCGGGGCTAGGTGAGCTTTTGGAGTCCCTGTTAGGATGGCGTTCCCGTAGTCGATTTTAGAGAGTACTAGGGATTGAACTATTGTCTTGAGGTCATCATGGGGAAGAAAAGGTTTCAATTTCTTGAGGTGTTTTAGTGAGAAAAGCGCACCTTTTGCAGAGTTTTTGATGTGGGCCTCCATTGATAAGTTCTTGTCAAGGGTAATGCCTACAGACTTAACTGAGTCGGATAGGACGAGGGGGCAGTTTAGGGCATCCAGATTCTTGAGCCACTCTTGGATTGGACGGTGGTTACTTTTTGGAGAGAATAGAATTAATTCCGTTTTATCAGGGTTGAGTTTTAAGTGGTTAGCGTTGAACCAAGTTTGGATCTCGGTTAGAGTGACATTGAGGTGTCGGATGTCGCTGGGTGATTTGATTTTGTAATAGATTTGGGTGTCATCTGCGTAAAGGTGGTAATTCACTCCTGCTTTTTTCAAGATGATTGTGAGGGGCTCCATGAAGAGATTGAAGAGGGAAGGGGAGAGGATCGAGCCTTGCGGGACCCCAATTGTGACTTTTGTTGGCTTCGAGAGACAGGAGTTGATTTTAATTTGTTGCGAGCGGTGCTGAAGGAAGGAGGTGAACCATTTTAGTACTGTGCCATTAATGCCAGAGCGCCTCTTCAAAGTCTCAAGTAAAGCTGGATGATTTACAGTGTCGAATGCCGCAGATAGGTCAATAAGGATGAGTAGACAGGCTTCACCTTCACATAAGACCCTGTGAATATCGTCAGAGATGTTGAGCATAGCTGTTTCAGTGCTACAGCCTTTCCTGAATCCTGATTGAAAGGTGTCGAGGAGGTTGAACTCATCAATGTGTTTGTTGAGTTGGTGGAGAATGCATGTCTCCAATGCTTTTGCAAGGAACGGGAGGTTGGAGATAGGTCTGAGGTTGTTGAGGTCGTTAGGTTTGGCTCCCGGTTTCTTGAGTATGGGTGTGATTTGTCCTAGTTGAAGGGAGTCTGGGACACAGCCTGAAATGAGAGAGGGGTTGATGATTTTAGTCCAGAAAGGGGTAATGGTGTGGTTGAGTTCTTTTATAATTGTGGATGGGAGGGGGTCCATAGTGTGGGAAGAAGGTTTTAGGCTTGCAATTATACTGAAGACCTCGGTTTCCGACATTAGCTCGAAGTCGGACCAGTGCGCATTGTTTTTTATATCTGGAGTCAGACCTGATTGTCTTTGGTAAGAACTCTTTCTGATTGGTCAAGGGTGATTAAAGGGGGGCAGGTTACGAGGGAAGGAGGATTTGAGGTTTGGATGAAGGATTGAACAATGTTTGAGACTTTATTAGAGAAGAAGGTGGCAATTTTTTCACATCGCTCTTTGGTGGCTTTGATTTCGTGAGAGGGAGTGCAGTTTGTTTGGCTTTTGACAATATTGAAGAGTTCTCTCGGTCTTTTTTTCGCCAGATCTAGTTGGCTGCGGAAGAAAGATGCCTTTTCTCTAAAAATGTGTTTTTTGTATGCCAGCCGAGCAGATCTAAGTTGCATTAAGTGCAAGGTCGAAGGGTTTAGTCTCCAAGACCTTTCCGTTTGTCTGAGTTGACACCTTTCGTTATTAAGATCCACGTTGAACCAGGGTTTAGATTTGATTCGCCTCATTTGTTTGAGTTTGAGTGGAGCTACTTGGTCTAAAACCTCTGTCATTGTTGAATTAAAGTGTGTAGTGAGGTCATCGGCCGTCCAGGTGGAGGGTTGGAGTTGTAGATGGGCATGAATCCTGGATTCAAGTTCGGTTATAGAGACTTCTTTGATGTTTCTGGTCCAGTGCTTAGGTTTGTCATCACGAATAGGTTGGTGGCTGACAAGTGCGTCAAACTTGAACAGAATGAGGTGGTGGTCGGACCAGTCAATGGGAGAAATCGCTCTCAGAGAGACCAGTTCATTTTTGGTAATGATTGCATCCAGCTTTGCACCTTTTATGTGAGTTGGTTCATTGCAGAGTTGTTTGAGGTTGTGTATTTCCAGTAGGTTGGATAGGTTCTGGACAGTGGAGTCTTCTGGGTCGTTCCAGTGGATATTGAGGTCACCCAGGAACACGTCTTTTGTGTCTGTCAGTGAGAAACGTGTTATTAGGTCTGTTAGTTCTTCGGTGAAGAGGGAACGCTCTCCAGGAGGATGGTAGATGGTGTGGAATTTGATGGGTGCGGTGCCCTTGGCAGTGAGTTCGACACCTAGGTATTCAAACGATAGGTATTCTGCAGGTTTAAGTTTGGTAATCTGTATTCCAACTTTGTGAATGATGGCTAGTCCCCCACCAGTTTTGATCGGCCTGTCTTGTCTGATGATGTTGTACCCTGGAGGGGTGAGAATGTCAAGAATGGGGGTGGAGTGGACATTGAGCCAGGATTCTGTGAGGAAAGTGATGTCTATTTCTTCAGCTAGTAGAGCTTCAGCAATGCCTGTGGCATGTTGTACTGCTGATCTGCAGTTGAGGAGCATGCAAGAGAGAGGGCGGGGAGCCTCGATGATGGGTGGAGCCTAGTGGATAGAGGTGTATTGAGCAGGAGGTCTAGGCGAGTGGACAGTTTTAGGGATTCTGTTAGTGCCAACAATAACAGGGATGGTGAAAGGGGCAGTATTCTGGTTCAAAGCGAGGTAAGAGTCGTTGATCTCATCAGGTTTCGGTACCGAAAAGGGGTGGCGATCCCGGTTGGGTCGAAGTGCCTGACTCGCCGATGGAATGGAGGGCCGAGGGGTGCTCTGTGGGGCCATGGGAGAGGTATTGAGGGGGGTAGGAGCAAATATACCCGGGGAGTGGGAGCACGGTGGCTTGATCCTGTTGAGAAGGTCTTGTTGTAAGTATAGGAAATCGGCAGCAAGGGAGTTAATTTTCCGCTCCATTCTGTTCAGTTGCTGTGTTATTGAGCTGAAAAAGCTTAATGTTTTTGGCAGGGGCCGAGAATGGCTTGGGTCTTTGGAAGGAGAGAGAACAGGGGTCAGGGATTGGACGGAATCAGTAGGATTAGGAGAGGGGAGAGGTTGGACGCGGGGAGCCGGGTTAGTAATGCTACCATTCAATGTGTTCATAGGAGGAGGAGTGTGTCTAATGTCCAAGGGAGGAGGGAGAGAAATTTTAGGTAGGAAGTCAGAGTTCCGGGGAATGTCAGTGAGATTAGCGGTGGAGACAGGTTGTGTATGAGGGACGGTGGAAGGGGAGTGGGCAGTGATAATAGGGAGGAAAGTGTCCGCTGGATTGGTGATGACGTTGGACATGGGGATGTCACAGGGATTGTCAGTGAGATTAGCGGTGGAGACAGGTTGTGCATGTGGATGTGGGACAGCGGAAGGGGAGTGGGCAGTGGTAGCAGGGGGGTGAGTGTCCGCTGGATTGGAGATGACGTTGGACATGGGGGTAGTAAGGGCCGGGGGAAAAGGGTCAGTGTTGGAGGAAGGGGTAGTTTGTGAGGGAGGGTTCAGATTATCGGGGGTCGAGAGGGGAGTGCCTGTGGTGATTTCAGTCGCGGGAGGGCTGTGGTTAGTGTCCGAGCTGTCTAGATCGAGATCAGCCTTGTGGTGTTTGTTAGTTGTGAGTTTGCTGTTCTTGGTGTGATCAGTAGATGTTATAATGGTGGGTGTTTGGCGACGGAGAGTAATGATAGGGGTAGTGTGATTGTAGTGAGTGATGGTGGATGTCCATGAGTTGAAGAGTGGGTCTTCAGGGCAGGGAGATTGGATCGGTTCCACGTTATTAGTGAGGGTGGAGGGGGATAGGGGAGGTAGGGTTTGATGGCTCAGTTGAGTTAACGAGGAGAGTAGTGTGGGGAAGTGGCGGTCAAAAGTGGTGAGGTGTGGGTCGGTGGCCTGTATGAGAATGGTTCCAGTTCTGTAGATGGAAATGGTGAGTTCCCCTTTGAAGGTAGGGGAGATGGTTGGGGAGATTTTTTCACAATAGGGAATGATTACTGACTTGGCGACTTGAAGGTGAAGAAAGAAGGTGTTTTTCCATTTAGTCGGGCGATTAGTGTAAAAGATGAAGTTAGTTTTCGTGTTGCCGTTGGTCGCTGTGTGGTAGTTATCAACTAAGAGTGTTTCCGGGTGTTGTTTTAGAGTACTGTGCTTGAAGTTCTTTTTAGCATTACTGGTAATTTTGTCTGGGTAGTTAATGGACCAGGAGTTGGGTCCGTAACGCACGAGATTAGAGTTCCGGGTGGGGTTAGGTGGGCGCATGGTTGATGTAAGAGAGATCGGTGTATGAGTTGAAGGGAGGAGAGCTTCCTTCCTTGAAGGTCAAACCGATTAGCAGTCAGGAGCAGTCCACTATAGACAATCATAGACCTAACATAGGCGAAAGGCGATACTTTCCGCTGTTTGGTCGTTCGGAACCTTCAGTCAGCCTTCTTCAAACACTGGTGTGCTTTATTGTCATTCGCATTTTGCTTCTGCCCACCACAATATAGAGCCTGGGGGATTGTACTACTGAATATCAATCCCCAGAATGTAGTCATATAGGAACATCGAGGGCAGAATATCTAGGGACAAAATATCGAATCGTAAGTGTGTATAGGGAAGTATAGATTTTCTATACCTAACTCCACATCTACTTACCTTGAAGAAATGTGTACCACGTAGGTACATATATGTGGACTTTGGTATAGAAAATCTAGACTTACTTACCTGTCATTTTTTTCTCTCAATATTTTGTCATCTATGATCTGTCCCATAGATATTTAGGGCTCAATATTCAGGCTGAACACCACATGGCTTAATTGAGCATTCTGCTCCTGCAGATTGTTTACATCCGTAGAATTAGTCAATTAGTTGTCTATTCAGAGCCAGGGACTATTGGTGCAATTTGAGTGATAGATAGCTAGCTAGCTAGCTAGACAGACAGACAGACAGACAGACGGACGGACGGACGGACGGACGGACGGACGGACGGACGGACGGACGGACGGACGGACAGACAGACAGACAGACAGACAGACAGACAGACAGACAGATAGATAGATAGATAGATAGATTGATTTTAGGCTTTCAGATGTTGCTTGTTTTCATACAATGCATGCTTTCATACAAAAGTCATTCACCCGCAAAATAAGCTTTGGCAAAGCCATAAGGTCAGCAACCAAGACCATAACTATTGGCTTTGTAAACGCTTGTTAATATTTCATATTTTCAAGCAAGCAGGGTATAGCATATTTGGTGGCAGTATCCATTGCTCAGGCTCTGGCCCAGTCTTCTCTGAAAGTGCTTTTGGCAACGGATGGAAGTGGACCAAACTGTGGATAAAAAACACTTCTTGTAAATTTCCCATAATTTAGATTTACCCTTTGACAGCAGATGGTTCGCAGAGTGACAATCTGCAACCTAGGGTTAACATAAATATGAACACACAAATTTTTATTCTTTTTCTCAACACGCAAATAATGTTTTCCATGTAGGGAGATGCCTTCCACTACTCAACTACAAAATGTCTGGGTTATTCATGCCCTTTAAAAAGTCACTATATCGTTTACAACACCCAATTATTATTTTTAATATTGTTAGCAAAACCACACAATGCAACATTGTGCACATTGATCACATTAGCAGTCAACAACTCGTAATATGGCCAAGGGATCACTTATTTGTCTGCCTCAGCCCACAGTTGCAACTGCAGATTGTTTGGCCACCAGGGGTCGTATTACAGAAAGTGCCCCGAGGTAGAACAAATATGTGCGCCAGTTTTGTGGGTCCCCGGGGCATTTTGCCATCCCATCTGAATTGCCAGGCGCTTGGGCGGCCCCTTCTGTAATACTGTTCTATCTCAAGAGGGCATTCCCTCATTTGCATGGGGGTGTGACCCTATGCAAATGAGGGAATCACTTTGCCTCTCCCCCGCACCATATTATGGATGCAGGTGCAGAGGCAAACATGCCTTTAGGAGGCGCACTGAAAGTCTCTTAAAGGCTCTTAAAAAGAGAAAGACACCCCATGAATACCCCCTGACATCCCCTTGCAGGCCAGTGCAGTCACTCACTGCACCCACCTGCAAAGGGATCTCTAATCTCTCCTCAAAGTGCAGGTGGATGCTGTCTGCACTGTGAAGCACAGCGTTGCTTTCAAGCAGCTGCTATGTATTTCACTTGAATGCACGGCCCCCAGGGATGTGTGAGTTCATGGCTGCCCTGGGGGCAGCCCATTCACTGTAATAGGGTGCACTTTCGCTGTTTGCACCAGGCGCACCTGTTTTGAAGTGCACTGTGGTGCAAACAGGCAAAGTGCGCCTTTATCCTAATACAGGCCCCGGTGAATTGTTCTGAAGTGTGCCATCTGAGCCTGTTTCATCCACAGTTCCTGATTCTGTGTCTAACAATCCACCATTTGCAAGCACAGAGGCTACTGTTTATGTACCTAGGAGTGGTTTGGGGTGCAAAACATTTTGTGAGTTAGAGACTTTAAGTTAAGTGTTTTTCCTACTCATTTGCTCTTTGCTGAAACTCAATAGCTAAATAGATTAGCTTTTAATCACATTTTCCAGGCATGGGCTCTAAGCTTCTGTCAATAAACAGTTAGGGCCTCATTACGTTGTCGGTCGGTAAACCTCCAACCGCTTATCAGAGGCTTACCGACCGTCACTGTAGATTTACAGTCCGACTGCCAAATTTCAATATCGGCGGTCGGAGTATAAACCGCCAGTCAATCCGACTGTGTTCCGACGGGCTAAAGGAGCCTGTCGGCGAGTTGGATACCCTTCATAATCCCTTACGGACAGCGTTTCTGCCGTCGGGAATATGATAACGGTTTCTGACAGCCTTTCCATTTCCTGCTTCCCGACATGGAAGGCTGTCGTAAAGTGACTTTGGGGGCACCTAGCAGGGCCCCCATCCGTTTGCGGCCTATGGTAGTTGGCCTGGGGGGCACCTATGGTGCCCCCCTTTAAATCCCCGCACTGTGTGGCGGGCACAATGAGGTTTTGGAGCATTTGTGATCATGATGTGCAAATAATCAGGCCTCTGATCCTTGATTCACCTTAACGTTACAGATGCCATTGTGCTTTTGAATTCCATAATGCTTCTTGGGCATGTCAATTCAATTTTTGGGCATGTGTTTGATGATGGTTGGAAAGGAGGAGGGGAACATTCAGGGACTGTTTTGTCATCTTTTATTATATTGTCTTACTACACCTATCAGCAAGGTCGGAGTGGAACAGAAAAAAGATTTGGGCACCAAAATAAATGTGCCCCCCCATTAGTGAATTAGATAGCTAAAACGTGGCCATGTTTGCAAATTGGCAGACTACAGGGATTCGAGTTTGCTGCAGGCAATGTTTGTTTTAATTTTAGGGCAGCCACCCACAAAAACCGGCCCTGCAGACCAAAAAACAGGCCCACAAGTAGCCAAAAAACTAGACCACTCACTGACCTGTCAGACCAGCCCATCAGGCACTGCTTAATTGCCCTATAGTCCAGTCCGACACTGACTATCAACTGTGATCAGTGGTTACACATTATCAATAGGCAGAACATATGGCAAGGCTGGTGTAGATGTAGTCTTGAACGGCTAACTTTTTCTTCAGTAGGGACTCTTTTCCAACAGATGTAGGTATAAGTGGAACTAAGGATAGAGATTATTTACTTACCTTTCAATGTAGTAGATACTTTATTATTGCCATGCAAAATATCACATGCAATATAGTGACCGCCCACTACCCCGCACACTTTTGATGAAGCAAGCAGGGCTGACACCTCAGTCTGGCTTTCTCTGTTCCTTGCTACACAGCTTTCCCCCTCAGGTTGCTTCGAACTGCAGATCATTTCCACAGCTGCACTGACTGATCTCCATCACTGGCCTGAACCCGCTGGCTGAAAGTGGATATTCGCTTTGCACCTATCCTGAAGACTTGCCTTTTACTTGTGTGTGACTCCTATCCAGTGAAGCCTGCTTTTGTTTTTCACTTCTATTAAATATGGGTGTGACAACATTAGGAAATAGATCAAGCCTAAATGTTTGGATATTTATTGTGTAAATCATTAAATATGTTGATTATGACTTCTTTGATGTTAGTTATTGTTTACTGTGGCAAGGTGAGTAGAAAAACGTTTCATGTTGTGTCCTATACATACAGATGATATTGAGGATAGTGTATTTAGACTAATCATAATATAAGACCAGGCTGGAGAAAATAAAACACACACACACACATGCATGCATGCACACACGCACACGCACACACACACACACACACACCTTTCTTCAAAAGAAAAATGTAGTACGATGATTCTGGGAGTTTCGAATGCGGGCGCTTTATTGAATTCTTTAGCGCCAGAATCCACAGTAGAGAATTTAAATACCTCCTCTTCTGTCCCTTGTCCACTTTTACTTCTTATTCAGATTCAAGTTTCCATCTCAATACCATTTTCCTCCGGTGGCAGTGGATGGGTCAGGTTCTCAGTAATATAAATTCACAACACAGTTCCTCATTCATTGAGAGCCCATTAACCCTAGCAGGGCAGCTTTGGTGGGCTGGAACGAGCAATCCTCCGAAGCTCACGGTGGAGGATTGTGGTGATCAGCCACACCCTGATGAATTCAGTAAAGCGCCTGTATTGGAAACTCCCAGAATAAGCATTCGTGTTTCTCTTTTGAAGACAGTGTAATCTATATTGAGCGGGTGCTCGTTCCAGCCCGCCGAAGCCCCCTGCTAGAGGTGGTGGGCTCTCAATGAACAAGAAACTGTGTTGTGAATATATATATATATATATATATATATATATATATATATGTATTTATGTGTGTGCGTGTGTATATATATATATATATATATATATTCACTGAAAAAACCATAGGTTTCAGACACGTTATAGTTAGAAATTTGCATTTAAAAAACCTTACAAATTCACCTTAAAAAACCATAGGTTTTAGGGACAGTTATAGTTAGTTGGACATTGCACTCGTACAAAACCCGTGAAATTCCCCCGTTATAGTTAGTTTAGCTAACTATAACTCGCGCCCCGCAATGCACTGCTGATGACGTCACATATTACATCACTCATGACATGGTCAGTGACATCACTGATGACATCACTCATGACATCTCAAATGACATCACTGATGACATCATCCAGTGACTGTGTGTTTCTGTAAAGTTTAAATATGTTTAATATATATAGGGAAAGGCGTATTGAAGAATGAGTGGGTGTATAAGTGTCTGTATGGATGATTTAGTAGGTGCGTGACTAACTCTATAAGTGAGTGATTAAACGTATCTTACTGAATGCATGGGTTAGTGACTAAACTGGGTGAATGTCTGTATCCGTCTGTCTGTTGCTGTGTAAGTGGCTGCATGGGTTTGTGAATAGCTACATGAGTGTCTATATGAGTTATTGATTGGTTGTCTGAGTATCTGTATGGGTGCCTGAGTGTTTGTGTGGGTGGGGTGGGTGCGACTCTGTGCATAGATGTGTGAGTGGGTGATTCACTGGGTGGATGGTTTTAAGAGTGCATCTGTGATAGACTGTATGGGTGGGTAAGTGTGTGTAAGAGTGTATTAGTGAGTGAATGTATGTCCCAGTGGTACATGTGTGAGTAACTACATATGTGAAAGGCAGTATATATGTGTGTTGGAGTATATAAATAGCTATAAGCGAGAGTGTGTGATTGTGAGATTGACTGTATGGATGAGTGTGTGCTTGCATCAGTGATTGTATAAGAGCGTAAGAATGTGCTAGTATTTGTATGAGTAAGTGAGCTGGTGTGTGTATAACTGTATAGATGAGTAAATGGCAGTGTGTTTAATTATTTGCATGACTGACTAGGTGTGTGAGTACCTCTATGGATGAGTGGCGGTGTTTGAGTGTCTATATAGGAGTATGAGTGCATATGATAGTCCTGTACTGAGTGACCGTAAGTATGAGTGACTGTACAGGTGAGTGAGTGGATGTGTGTGTAGACCTAAGAATCAATGAGTGGGTATGTAGTTATTGGTGTTGAAGTATCTATGGTGTTGCGAATGGCAGTCTGTAATTTAGAGTGGGTGTTTCAAAGGTTATATTAGGGTGTGAGGAGGTGCATCAGATTATCACGTGGATGATGTCATCCGTGATGTCATCAGTGATGTCATTTGAGATGTCATCAGTGATGTCATCAGTGATGTCACTGACCATGTCATGAGTGATGTAATATGTGACGTCATCAGCAGTGCATTGCGGGGGCGCGAACTAACTATAACGGGGGAATTTCACGGGTTTTGTACGAGTGCAATGTCCAACTAACTATAACTGTCCCTAAAACCTATGGTTTTTTCAGTGAATTTGTAAGGTTTTTAAATGCAAATTTCTAACTATAACGTGTCTGAAACCTATGGTTTTTTCAGTGAATTTCAAAGGTTTTTAAATGCTAATTTCTAACTATAACGTGTCTGAAACCTATGGTTTTTTCAGTGAATTTCAAAGGTTTTTTAAATGCTAATTTCTAACTATAACGTGCCTGAAACCTATGGTTTTTTCAGTGAATTTCAAAGGTTTTTTAAATGCTAATTTCTAATTATAACGTGCCTGAAACCTATGGTTTTTTCTGTGTATTTCAAAGATTTTTTAAATGCTAATTCCTAACTATAACATGTCTGAAACCTATGGTTTTTTTCAGTGAATTTCAAAGGTTTTGTAAATGACAATTTTTAAATGTATTAGTTGTTATATTTATTTTTTTGATACTGATTTACTACATTTTTTAAACTATTTATTTTTAGATATTTTATTTTTTAAATTACATTGTAATTACATTATACATTACATTACAAAATATACTTTCTCAGAATGAATTACTTTAGTTTAAATACTTTGCAAATAGGCAATAGACTTTTATGTACAGTAGTTACAGTTGTTGCAATGGGCAACACAATTTCAAACACAATGCAACATTGAGCTCAATGTGAATTTCTAGTTAAATGCAATTAGTTACTTTATGGATTACTTTTCTAACCACAGGACTGGATCCTAGATTCAGTCCTGGGACATCTCCTGTAAACAGTTGAGTAAAAGCGTTTTGGTTACAGTAGAGATTTTTAAGGAATATTATTGTATTTTAAAACTTGACACTTCGAAACTTTTTCACATAGAATCACCAATGTTATCCTATGGGAGGAAATTCACTTAGCAAGTAAGTAGTGTTATCGTTACTTTTTCTTACTCAGTGGTGGATCCTGGATCCAGCACTGGTGCATCTCCTGTAAACAGTTGAAAGAATGCGTTTAAGTTATACAGGCGATTTTTAAGGAATATTTGTAGTTTGTGAAAAACGACACTTTGAAACTTTTCTGCGGAAAACCAGACAATGGATTTCAATGGAAGGAAATACAAGTTACTGGTAAGTACGGTTAGAATTACTTATCAGGGTCAGTGCTGGGCTCAAAGATGCAGCACTGAGGTCTCTCCTGATAACAGGTGAGTAAATCGGAATTCGTAGTTCGGCTGATTTTAGAGGAATATTATAAAGTTCCAAAACTCCACACTTAGAAGAATTTCCAAGTGAAACCAGTCAATGTTAGCCTATGGAAGGAAATTCAAGTTACTGGTAAGTACGGTTAAAATTACTTTTCAGGATTAGTACTGGGCTCAAAGATGCAGCACTGTGTTCTCTCCTGATAACAGGTGAGTAAATCGGAATTCATAGTTCGGCTGATTTTAGAGGAATATTATAAAGTTCCAAAACTCCACAATTAGAAGAATTTTCAAGTGAAACCAGTCAATGTAAGCCTATGGAAGGAAATTCAAGTTACTGGTAAGTACGGTTAGAATTACTTTTCAGGATCTGTAATGGGCTCAAAGATGCAGCACTGTGGTCTCTCCTGATAACAGGTAAGTAAATTGGAATTCGTAGTTCGGCTGATTTTAGAGGAATATTATAAAGTTCCAAAACTCCACACTTAGAAGAATTTCCAAGTGAAACCAGTCAATGTTAGCCTATGGAAGGAAATTCAAGTTACTGGTAAGTACGGTTAAAATTACTTTTCAGGATCAGTACTGGGCTGAAAGATGCAGCACTGAGGTCTCTCCTGATAACAGGTGAGTAAATCGGAATTCGTAGTTTGGCTGATTTTAGAGGAATATTTGCACTATGGTGAAGGAAGGGGGTGGGGCCTGAGGTGACATGTCTGCAAACACGCCCTGTGGCGCGTTTTAAGTTGGAGAATTAATTCCACCTCAATCCCGAGGGTCCCTAGGGGCCAACTGGCCCACCAGATACCTCCAGTATGCGCCAGATAGCTGCGTTGCAGAGAGGTGTTCAGAGGCCACGCCCCTTTTTACAACACTTTGCAACGCAGCTCCGTGGCGCTTACTGGAGGTACCTGGTGGGCTAGTTGGCCCCCAGGGACCCTCAGGATTGAAGGGGATTTAATTCCCCATCTTAAAACGCGCCACGGGGCCTGTTTGCACACATGTCACCTGAAGCCCCGCCCCCTCCCTTCACCACTGTGCAAACGCGCCCCGTGGCGCGTTTTAAGTTGGGGGATTAAGTCCCCTTGAATCCTGAGGGTCCCTGGGGTCCAACTATCCCACCAGGTACCTCCAGTAAGCGCCACAAAGCTGCGTTGCAGAGAGGTGTAAAAGGGGCGTGGCCTCTGTACACCTCTCTGCAACGCAGCCCTGACGCATACTGGAGGTTCCTGGTGGGCTAGTTGGCCCCCAGGGACCCCAGTATTCAAGGGGAATTCGTTCCCCTCTGCAAACGCGCCAGGGCGCGTTTGCAGAGTGGTAAAGGAAGGGGCGGGGCCTGCGGCACAATCGTTTTTTTTTGTTTTTTTTCCCGAAGAGGGGCTGTGTGGCTCCCCTTCCTTTTTCCTTTTTTTGGGCCCTGGGGACCCCATCCCCCAGGGCCTTACACCTTTTTTTTCATTTTTTAAAAATAAAAACGGGAAGGGGGCCGTGTGGCCCCCCTCCCGTGGCCGATTCCGGCCCCGGGGATCCCATCCCCCAGGGCATGGCCACTCTTTTTATTATTTTTTTAAGGAGGGGGGCTGCGTGGCCCCCCTCCTCAGGCCTCCTTTTGCCCCGGGGACCCCATCAACCGGGGCAGGCCTTTATTTTTCTTTTTTTTTTAATTTTTGGGGAGGGGGGCCGCGTGGCCCCCCTCCCGGGCCACTACTTGCCCCGGGGACCCCATCCCCCGGGGCTGGCCCTCTCCGTTGGGGACTGTGGGGGGGTCCCCAATCCCCCACGCTCCCGCCGGCTCCCGCGTCCCTCGGGAGCCGGCATTGCTTTTCCACATGGGGAGCTGCTAAGATGCAGCTCCCCGTGTGGAAAAGCAATAGGCTTTGGTTTTGGAAGAGAGAGCAGGTTTCCTGCTCTCTCTTCCAAAACCAAAGCAGTTTGCTATGACAGGACGGGAGCCGCGAGGCTCCCGTCCTGTCATAGCAAACTACAGTGTCCCGGGGGCAAGCACCCCGGGACACTGCAGGAGCCGGCCTTGGGGGGTGGTGGTCCCCAGGGCCATCAAGGGCTCCAGGAGGGGGGCCGCGCGGCCCCCCTCCCAACCAATGCACAGCCCCGGGGAGGTGGTGGTCCCCGGGGCTTGGGGGTCCGTAACGGACCCCCATATTGAAATATTTAGTGCCCCGGGGAGGTGGCGGTCCCCGGGGCGTGTGGGGTCTCTCGAGCCCCCCCACACAGGTAATTTATTTTTAAAATAAGAAGCCCCGGGGGGTGGCGGTCTCCAGGGCTATCGGGAGGGCTGAGAGCCCTCCCGCACGATTTTGTTTAAAGCCCCAGGGGGTGGCGGTCCCCGGGGCTTAGGGGGGCCTTAGAGGCCCCCCATATAATTATTAATGATCCCCCGCATGCCCCCGGGACTTGGCCCACCCGGGGGCCAATTAACCACGAAGCGCGGGAGCCCGCGCTTCGTTTTTTTTTTTTTTTTATCGGCAGGATCCGCGCACCCAGCACGTTTTTTGCCGATTTTTTAAAATGTTTTTTTTTTTTTGGGGCCCTGGGGGTCCTTGTAGGACCCCCTGAGCAGGCCTAGGGGGTCAGGGTGTTTCTACCCTGCCCCCTTTTTGCGTTTTGCGCAGTTGTTTTACTGCATTCTTGTTCCTCGGTTCTACCGAGGAACAAGATGGCTGCCAACACTTCCTGGTTTGGAGTGTTGACAGCCAATTAGCATGCAGCTCGTGATCGGGAGGGTGCGCGGATCCACCGCGGCCATAGATATCGAAACTTTTATTTTGGATTTTCTCAGCAACTACTGAACGGATTTACACCATTTTTAAAAAGGGTGCTTTCTGAACCAAGCACTAACTTTTTGCCAAATTTAGTGTAATTCCGTTCAGCAGTTTTGACTGTAGCCTTGCATAAAGTTTCCTATGGGAAATTGATTTTTCACTCTTTTTCTTTTTGAATTTCTCCGCAACTACTGAACGGATTTACACCATTTAAAAAAAGGTCGGTTTCTGAACCAAGCGCTACCTTTTTGCAGAATTTGGTGTAATTCCGTTCAGCAGTTCGGGCTGTAGCCGTGGCTAAAATTTCCTATGGGAATTAACATGGAGAAAACACGTTTTGGGACCCCCCTTTTTTCTCGGCCCCCGCTTGATGAATCACCCCGAAACTTTCAAGACAGGAGCGGACCGGAGCGCCCCACTAGTTGTAAAAATTTCGCGATGATTAGTCAAACGACGCCAAAGTTATTGGGAATAGAATGTTATGAATTTCCTATGGATAATAGGTCCTAACTATAACTATCTACTGGCGACCGCCAGTAGATAATATACAAATATATATATGTGTGTGTGGGTATACAGTTGGCAGAGGTATGCACCCTTAGGGGTATATTCACAAGAACGTGCGATAAACATCGCCAAAATAGCCTACCGCAACTTCCCACATCGCAGTCCATCGCGGGAAAATAACGCAGTGTTAACGTGGCATTCCCAACACAGCGATACCGTGCGATAATCGTACAATAACGCGGCAAATGTCCGTGAAACAACTACAGCGGCGGCGATAAAAACCCAAACCCTAACGCGAAAAAAGTTGCGATGCGCCCAATGGCGATGAAACAACTGTGATAACCAGCAGGAGGCCAGCAATACCCATGCGTCATGTGTGAATAAGCGCCATAAAAGCACCCAAAAAATACACCAACATGTAAACGAACTGCGGAGCACCATGGATACACCTGGACCGAGTGCTGATGCCAACTCGAACCCCACAAGCACAACGGAGGACCAGCCCGGAACCCCGGGGTCGGGGAAGGGCAAGGAGAAGGGGAAGAGGAAGACGGGGTTCCAGACTGCAGGAAAACAGGATCCACCGCACGGTGTGGACAGAACACCACCAACAACTGTCCGTCACCACCACCGTGTCATTGGCAAGACAAATGGAAATATGGCAGTCCAATGAGATGACTGTGTAGGTCTGAACTAGCTGTGGGCCATGAACAACATACTCGCAACCCCCCAACTTAGCCCCACGTCCATGTAGGAAATAGGTCTGTGTGTAAAAATTTCAAAGTCGGTAGCAGGCCTAAAGGTGTGTCCACCATCACATGTGACAACAGTACCTACCGTCGCATACTTGGGTTACCATCAGCCGTGGCTGCTGGAACGTTGTTACTCGTCCATGAAAGCGAGCGCAGCTTTCTGTGGAATCAGTTCCAGGAGTACGTCGTTGTCTAGCTCAACGAATACGAGGGCGAGCCAATCCATTAACTGGTCCGGACAGATGTGCTCCATCCACGCCGTCTCACCAATCTGCAAAACAGCCCAATAGGGGGGCGCCTCAATGTGGTCACTGCACACAAGGAATTGTGCAAACTCCCATGTCCAACTGCCAGCACTAATGCCAAACATCCAGGCATCCCATGAACGTGAACAACAGGGGGCACACACACAAGTCATAATCTAGTTCAGCTACCATTGCATTGGATAGGCAGACATCCATGGGCCACTCGAATATGCATGTCCGACAATGGAACCAGGGCTGGACGCAGGTGACGTACGCAAGACGGAAGCTCAGACGGTAACTGATGCGCAACACTGCAAGTGGCAGTGCCCCCAACATTTGCAGCATTTGGGCACGGTACAGTCCCACGTGACTGGGGTTGTGCATGTGCCCGGGATGTTCAGCCATTGCGGTGGTGGCACTCGTAGAACCGGCACTCCTCTGACCTGCAGCAGTCATGTGGATGAAAAGCCACAGCTCGGAGCAATGAGTCGTATGGGTGTGCGACGTAGGGACGTATGTGTTGTTGTGTACGTAAGTGTGAAGGCCATTCCATGCAAGAGTACCCCGAGCAAGGGCCTCTGTGTGTGGGGTGTGGATACGTTGGTCCTTCATCATCGCTGTGCGAAGTGTGGGAGTCGTCTTCATCTGCTATGATATCTCTCTCAGGGGGTGTCTGCCGCATGCTGTACCAAGGTCGGAGGTGCAGATGCCCATCCGCCTCCTGTGTGGAGACAAAGGAGCATTCATCCCTAATGTCAGTCTGACTACTGCTTGCAATCTGGAAATGTGATGTGGCTTACACGCTACAATTGAGGCTAGGCCTTAGGCCCATGGCGCACCAAGAACGATACACACGGCAGTTGGCATGCATGAGCCAAGCGCCCGAGCGGACTGGCGCACCTTGTACATTCCCACGTGCGCCCTCCGGCTGCATGCAACATTGCAACATTGCAGATCGCGGCCCGTGTGGCGCAGACACTGCGTCAGAGACACACGCATATGTACATTTCCTGCCCAGCCCAGACCAGGACCATGCCCAGAGCCCAGAGATGATACTTCTCACCCCTACGCTGGACGTGCGTACGCAAGCCAGCCCACTCCGTATACGTATAAAGGGTGGGACGACAGAGCTACATGGACCAGATCTTCCACAATGCCCAAGGGGACAATGCTGCACCCGCCTGCCATGTCACGAGACGCAATCATGAAGGGACCATGACTTGCGGGGCACAGAGTTGAACTGCGTGCAGCACGGGCCGCGCGACACGGGACGGTGACTTTTGTTGCACTGGCTTAGTGGCACCCGGAGCATGTCGGCCGGCATGGGCATACCGCCACGGGTCGGTGACTCACGGGGCACTAAGGTAGGGCCACCTAATGTGCTGAGCGGGTGCGCAGCCTGTGATGATGCCCCGTCCTGGCTGTCCGGGCTGGTGAGGGTTGGTGTGAGCCCTGCTGGACCGCAGTGTAGGCCGGAGCCTGCGTGCGACGCGGGCCTACCGCCACGTGGCATTGCCTCAAGGTTCACAGAGTTAGTGGCACCTATGGAGCTGAGCGGGTGTGCAGCCTGCGTTGATGACGTGTGCACTGTTATGGACTCTCCCATTCCGAAATTAAAGCCCAGTTTCAGGTGTGTGACCTAGTGGCCCGCGGGGCGGGTCCACGTGATATGGAAGTTGCCAAGGTCGCGTGTCCCGGGCTCGGAGCATGCACCGGCACGTGGTTGGAGACACACCGGTGGCGGAAGGTGAGCAGTGAGGCCTGGGGGCGCATGGGCGGACAATGTCCACTGGGCGGCGGGAGGGGCTGGGGTGCAGCAGCATGTGTGCGCAGGGCCCGACGAGCGATGTTGTCGTGAGCAATGGTATGTACTCTGCCATTATTACATCTGAACTCCATTTCAGATGAAGGACCTGGTGGACTGCAGTGGATACCGGCACGTGGTTGGAGACACACCGGTGGCAGCAGGTGAGCTGTGGGGCATGGGTGCGCAGGGGCGGCTGTCTCTCGCACTCTCATCCTTTCACTGTCTCTCTCTCCCTCTCTGTCTCTCTCCCTTTCTTTCTCCATCTCTTCCTCTCTCTCTCTCTCCCTTGATGTGCGCATGGCACACGTTCTAATCTTAGGTTTTGTCTTGCAGTCTGTGACTTACAGATTGTCCGGAGGAGACCCGCCATGTCTATTGAAAGTTGATGTTCTTTTTGTTGAGTTACAATTAAAATCTTGTTTGTGAGTTCGAAGATGTCTGAATGATTTTCCTTGTTCTGGACACACATGTATGTTTCTTGTTGTAATTGAGCGGCTTCATGCGTATTTTCCATCCCATGGTCCGTGTACTTGCTGTGGCATGACTTGGTTGGGGGGGTGGGCCCGGAGGGAGGGGGGGCATGGGGGTGGTGGCGGTGGATGTTGTGGGCCTCTTGGTTCTCCAAGGTGCATGATCAGGTGCTCCATGGCATCTGTTGGTCTTCAGGTGTGGCTGTGGGCTGGCCTCCCTTTCATTCTGCAGGTACTCGTCCTGCTTATCACCGGCAAAAGGCAGGTGTTAATTCCCTGCTGCTACCGCGGATTATCGCCTGTTTTGGACTCGCATCGCTGATCTGGCTGGCCATTGGGAATCGCGCGGTGTTGTGTTTTTGCACGGGAACGCCTACTCTGCATCTCGTTAGCGTTAGATGGCGGTGTCATCCGTGGCGATGTTTTTGGCGGCAGCTTTTGCGGGATATGTGGCGATGTCGGCAGTTAGCACCAGCTTGAGAATGGGGCGATAATTCTATCAACACTTTTGCTGCGCTAAAGTGCCGATAGCTCGGCGATAAGTCCTTGTGAATATGCCCCTTAGTGTTCTTTAAAGAGGTGAGTTTTCTTCTCTTTTCTAAATTAGACCAGTGCTCTGGTCTTGATGTATACAGGGATGTTGTTCCAGATACTGGGTATATAGATAGCAACGGTCTGCTTGCCTTGTTTTTTCATTTTTACACTTCTTAGTCTGCAGTCTAATGGTGCTCTGGCTACCAGTGTGCTGAGAACCACAAGAGATGGTGAGCTTGTCTGCAAGATAAGTGGGGGTGCATGATGGAGCTGGTTTTGAAGATGAGGTGTACCAGCAAGGGGAGCCAATACAATTCCTTGGAATAGGGGTGATGGGATAATTTTTCTTCAGACCCTAGATAAGAAATGCAGTGGCGTGAAGGATGTACAAAAGTGGTGCCATGGTTGGGTCTTGGAAGAAATGTAGTAGGGCATTACTGCCAACCAAATGCAAGAGTACTTGGGCTTGAACAGCAGTTCTGAAGGCATTTTCTAGAGGAAACATTTTCACTTTCTTTAAAAGAGAGAACATATACTAGGCCATCTTTTTTTTTGGGACAATATGTTCCTTGAGGGTGAGGTTATGTCCATGATGAATGCAAGTGGCTTGGCATTCGGTAAAAGTTAGCGTTTGAATCCATCAAGGTTTATGTCATTGGGACAGGTTTATAGGGTTTCTTGTTTGTTGTTCTTGGCAAATAACAGGAATTTTTCCTTGGGTTGAGCTCCAGGTGGGCACTGAACATCCAGCTTAGGACGATGTGCAGACAGTGTTTGAGGCATTGGGGGGCAGATTTACAATAACTGGCGCATCCCTGCATATCAGCAGGGATGCACCAGTTATTTTGCTTGACTCAAGAAACACCTTGCGCCACCATGGATGCGCCGCATTTACAATGCGATACCAAGTGAGCCAAAGAATGATGATGGATTAAACCCAGATCAGTTGACTGGGGGTGAGTGCTTGCAATGTTCAACACTCCGTCCATCATCCCCTTTGGTTTTGCTGTGTTCGCCCTAAGTTGGCAGGGTATGCCCAGACGTGGGTCCCTTGCTCGCTTTGCCACTGGATTCAAGATAGCCTGGCTGATGACGGCTGTTAGCCAGAAACCGGTCCCAGGATGCTTGTTTCCGGTCCAGGGAAGACATGGCTTGGCAGTTCGTGCTGGACTGTTCCCATGAGGCACAGGGTCAGACTGATTTGCATATGGCCATGTCTGAACTGGGGTGGCGGAGTGAGCTAAAGAATGATGATGGATTAAACCCAGATCAGTTGACTGGGGGTGAGTGCTTGCAATGTTCAACACTCCGTCCATCATCCCCTTTGGTTTTGCTGTGTTCGCCCTAAGTTGGCAGGGTATGCCCAGACGTGGGTCCCTTGCTCGCTTTGCCACTGGATTCAAGATAGCCTAGCTGATGACGGCTGTAAGCCAGAAACCGGTCCCAGGATGCTTGTTTCCGGTCCAGGGAAGACATGGCTTGGCAGTTCGGGCTGGACTGTTCCCATGAGGCACATGGTCAGACTGATTTGCATATGGCCATGTCTGAACTGGGGTGGTGGAGTGAGCTAAAGAATGATGATGGATTAAACCCAGATCAGTTGACTGGGGGTGAGTGCTTGCAATGTTCAACACTCCGTCCATCACCCCCTTTGGTTTTGCTGTGTTCGCCCTAAGTTGGCAGGGTATGGCCAGACGTGGGTCCCTTGCTCGCTTTGCCACTGGATTCAAGATAGCCTGCCTGATGACGGCTGTAAGCCAGAAACCGGTCCCAGGATGCTTGTTTCCGGTCCAGGGAAGACATGGCTTGGCAGTTCGGGCTGGACTGTTCCCATGAGGCACAGGGTCAGACTGATTTGCATATGGCCATGTCTGAACTGGGGTGGCGGAGTGAGCTAAAGAATGATGATGGATTAAACCCAGATCAGTTGACTGGGGGTGAGTGCTTGCAATGTTCAACACTCCGTCCATCATCCCCTTTGGTTTTGCTGCATTTACAATGCGGCGCACCATGGCGCAAGGATAGACAGATGTGTGACGTATCTGTTGGTGTAAGGGTGACGCAGTGCTGGAGTCGTGTCGCAAGCGCGACTCAACTCCAGCACTGCTCAGGGGTGCCCTATAGTTGCTGTGCTGCGTCACTCCTTACGCCTGCAACAAGCAGGCGTAAGGTTATGACGCAGCGGGGACGTAAAAGTGACTCAGTGAAATCTTGTAGATTTCACTGCGTCACTTTTACGGGGCTTCCTTGCGACGGAACGCCCACCCTGCATACATTATACCTGACGCAGGTATAATGTAGCGCAGGGCTTTACAACATGACGCATCTCACTAGATGCGTCACGTTGTAAATATGTCGCACAGTGGCGCATTGTTTATGCCGCTGCTGCGTCACAAAAGTGACAACGGCGGCGTAAAAGTGGCGCAAGGGGCTTGTAAATCTGCCCCTGTATGTCTAGAGCAGGTGGAACCTTAAAGTAGAATCATCAGTTTATAGGTGAATGTTGATGCTGTTGTCTGTGTGTAGATCACCAAGCAGCTCAGTGTAGAGGTTGAAGATGACATTATGGGACTCTGGGGGATCCTGCAGGTGATAGGGATCTTTTGGGACCTGTGTCAACGAGAACAAACTAGTGTTGGTTGGAAAGGTAGGAGGAGAACCAGTGAAGGATATTGCAGCTGAATCCCGTTTGAGACTTCAGGTTGCGTATAAGGGTGGGATGATTGGCTGTGTCGTAGGCAGATGAGAGGTTCAGCAATACCAGGAGGCAGAGGTCATCTTCATTTGAAATCAAGAGTGCATCGTCTACAATGTGTAAGGTATTATGATATTGGTCTCCATCCTGCAGCATGATCTGATCTGAAGTCAGACTGGTAATCGGGCTTGAGATGGTTAGCATTAATAAAATCTTGGAGCTTAATATCGACTATGTCAGACCTGACATTCTTGGTGTGATCTTCTTCCAAAATTTTTGCCTTCATCCCTCCTGTTTTATTATTTAAAAAAAATATATATTTATTGACTTTTTATACTAAACAATAATTCCCCCCCGCCAAGCAGCAAATTCATCATAGCACAGTATACATATAGGCAGCTACAAATATCTAAATATCCCACATATGATTCTCATAAAAAGAGTAAATAGTTGAGAATTCATCACTAAACATTGTTGCTATTAACCATAAAGTGCATCCATGCAAATCTTCCTACTCTCTGAGATATATAGAAGACCCTGTAATATACCCTAGTTCAAGTACCACCACCCCCATTATTCCCCCTCTGCCATTGAGGAGATCCAATCCATCATAGGTGCCCAAGCTGGTAAAACATTTTTTAGCAGCTTTGCCTTTCTGAGCATAAACTGACATTTCTATATAATATGTGGATTAAAGCCATGCCAACCATTGATGGAATGATGGGGGAACAGGATCTAACCACGTAGTTGCTAAATACAACCTTAAAAGTGACATTATAAGGAACATAAAGGGTTGAGAGTAAGAAGGGACTAGTTCCTTATGAACCCCAAGTAAAATTAACCGGGGAGTCACCTCAATTATCAAGGCCAGTTTCTTCTCAACAAAATCGCTGATTTCTTTTTTTAACCTTCCCAGGGCAGAGCACCCTGCAAACATATGTACCAAATCTGCCCCATAAAGTTGACACCGGGAGCAACATGTGCCAGAAGAACCTTCCCACTTCGCAATTTTTCCAGAGGTAATATAAAGGTTAAAACAGGTTTTAAAATGTTGGGCTTGCAAATTAGCGGGCATTAATATTGATTGAGTCAGACCTCGGGACTCTGCTAATTCACTGTCTTCTGCCTGCACCACCTCTTCCCACCTATTAGCATTATTATCAACATCATCCAGCATCCGGCTATTCAGAATCCGATATAGAGACCCTATTGAAGGCTTCTTCCCAATGATCAGCTCTACCAACTACACCTTAGAGAACCCCAATAATCCCTCCTTTTTCCCAAGAAAATCCCTAATCTGCAAATATTGGAAAAATTCATTAGGCTCCAGGTTAAAATTGGACTTGATGAACTCAAATGTGGTGATACAGTTGTCTACTAGAAAATCCCCAAGTATAAACGGGCCATGCTCCTTCCAGCATCTTACATAAGAGTCCCAAAATATATCCAGTAAAACGGTTTTTCTTTGCAACGGTGTATACAAATTAAAACAGCCAATTCCCGCTTTCTTCGGAACAGCTGACAACATTCGATATGCGCAGGAAAGAGTCTTATACCACGCTTTTTTTAAATAACCAAATTCTACCTGCAGCAATAGGCATCTCCAAGCCTCATCCCCTATCAGCAATTTATAAATCGTGGGAAATCTGTTAACTGTACCCCCCTTTCCTCTTTACATTGAAAAAAAATAGCCATCTGTTCAAGTGTGGTGGCCCAATATTCAATCGGAGATTCTTAACTGCCCAGCCCCTGCGCTCTCTCGGAAGAGTCAGAAACCTCAGTGCCCTTCTTGACCTAGAATAGGCCCATAAAAATCTCGAGACCATCCCATCCATTGCCTTAAACCTCAAGGAGATGGCCCTGAAAAAATATAACATTTTGGGCAGAAAAATCATCTTCACAATATTGCTTCTCCCTATTAGGGTAAGCCATAGGTTATTCATTCTCCCAAAATCCAATTTTGTTTTTTAATCAAAGGATCAAAGTTAATTTCCATGATTTTCTTAATATCTGTCATAACATTGACCCCAAGATAAACCGCACTCTCAACCACCCGTCTGTCTTCATACTGTGCATTACTATTGGTGATGACTTGAATTTTATCTTGGTTTAATAAATATCCAGAGAAGCGACCAGCGCTAGCTGCCTCCCTTTCAATTTCACTTAATGCAGTCCCTGGGTTAGGGGTAATGACTGCCAGGTCATCGGCCTATGCCATCATTTTGGTTCCCCATCCCTGAGAGCACACTGGTAGAATTAATGAGTTGTTATTTATTCTCCTAATCAGGGGGTCGATATGAAAGGCATATAATAATGTGTAGCATGGGCCTCCTTGCCTTGTACCCCGCTGTATCCCTACTGACTCAGACTGCCCCCCATCAATGAAATCTTAGCTCTTGGATTACAATACAATGCTTTCACAGACTTCATTAGCCTCGGCCCTAAACCCGTCTTTTCCATAACCACCCAGAGATACGACAAGGAGACACTATTGAATGCTTTCTCAGCAACCAAGAGTATTAAAGCCATAGGGTCTCCTGATATATTGGCCGCATAAAATAGAGTAATAACCCGGCGGATATGGTCCGTTGTACCCCTCCCTGGGATAAACCCATGTTGCATAGGGGAAACTATCTTATTTATTACAACAGACAGTCGCACAGCCAATATTTCCGAATAGATTTTGGCATCGCTGTTTATTAAAGTAATTGGTCGATATTAACCTAATTCCTGCACAGGCTTACCCTTTTTGGGAAAAAACAATATATTTGCAGAGGCCCACGATTCTGGCCGGTCTGCCCCCTCTGGATTTACAAAAAAACATCTAGCATTTATGTTTTAAAACTGGCCAAGAAAGTCCTATAAAGTTCTCCTGGAATAAAATCTGTTCTCACTGATTTCCCTGATGATAAACATGTAATAGCCATTGCTATTTCAGCTAACGAAAACGGCTGATCCAAAAATTCAGAGTCCTCCTCATTTAAATCTTTATATGCGACCGATTCCAAATAACCCACCATATCTCCTACTTCCGAATCCACCTCCTCAGTATACAACCGCTGATAAAACCTTTGAAAAGCAGCCCGTATACCATCTGGGTCAGAGACTAATCCCATATGAGGGACCTGAATCTCCTTAATCTGGCCTAGAATTGTCTGGTGTCTCGTTTGGATCGCTAAAAGATGCCCCACCTTTTCACTGTACTCATAAGAATTATGTCTCCATGCCAAATATTTATCTGCCGCTTTTCTTGAAGAGATGTCTTTCAATTGAGAAGATTAAATCTCTAACCCCCGGGATACAGCTTCTATCAAGTTGGTCTCTGCCAATGATAGCGTATCATACAACTCTAGCAAATGTATTTTCTCCTTCTTTTGATGAGATCAACTAAACCGTAATGTCTCCCCCCTAACACCCGCCTTGAAGGCGTCACAGATAATACCTACAGAGAAGCTCCCTGGATTGTTGGCCATAAAAACCTGAATCCATTCCTTCATATGGTTTACATAATCCTCATCGAACAATAATGCCCCCTCAAAGGACCAACTTCGACCTGGACGAGAAAATAGTTATTTTCTACCTCCAAAACCAATTACCCTTGGGTATTTATGAATACTGCAGTAGCCTATTTGATATAAAAAATAATCCAGCCATGCATGCACCCGATGAGGTGCGGAGCAAAATTATATCCAGGATTATGAGTGCCTTTCTCAGATCATACATCAACCAACCCATGGGTCAAACCCAAATTTATCAGTGATCTACAGACTTTAGGCTTACGGCCTTGAGTGTGATTAATGCCTGTATTTAAGATCCCCCTAGTTAAGTTGATATTCAAATCTCCACATATGATAAGCGGGAGTGGCCAGTGGGCCAGTTTGTTATTTAACCAATCAAACACTGCAGGGTCATCCAATACAGATCCATACACCGAGAAGAGAGTAAAAGTCCCGTTGGGATAGCAGCACTCCGTAAAGGCCCATCGGCCATACTTCTCTGCACTGAAACGAGGAAAGCTACACCCACCTTTCCATGCAAAAATCGCCACCCACTCCCATGTGTGTCCCTCGTGAAGTGCAACAAACTACCTGATATCCCATAAAGTCCATAATATTCTGTCTTGCCCTTTCAATGTGGGTCTCCTGCATACATATTATATCAGCCTTCAAAAATTGCATATCAAGACTGACCCTCTGCCTTTTCAACTGGTTATTTAGACCACAGATATTAACTCTAGCAATTTGCAATTTACTCATCTATAATCAAAAGGAAAGCCATACCATAGCTTACCAACTAATCTGCTGCCAAGAAAAACTTTCTGTCTGCTTGGATTACCACCCCATCCACCAACTCTCCTGAGCCCCACTTCTTGACCCCGCCCCCCAAGCAACCCCCCCACCAACAAAGAGCAAGCAGGTAAAAAATGACCCTAGTGATGCCACCTACTAACACACCACCCCACCCCTTCCGGCTCCAGCCAGCCCAGAAAGACAAAACATCATAACGATAATAAGGGCAGTGAAGAGATATCATAAACACCCCTTAATTACTAAGAGATACAAAAAAATCAGAACCTACCCCACCAATAGAAATGAAAACCTATATACCATAACGCTTTCAAGAAAAACAAACCCCATACTGTCTTCCAGCCTCTTCACCTTCCAGATTTAAACCATCCCAAATTATGACAGAATATGACGATCAATACAAACAAATCAGTACTCAGTCATATCCTTGTCCTTAACCCTGTCCGCCCCCCCCCGGAGTCCTCCTTTAGGAATTTTTGTGCTTTTATCGCTGACGTAAATGTCCTAGCCCTTCCTTTAAAGATGACCTTGAGGCGAGCTGGGTTCATCAAAAACACCTCACAGCCCAGTCCCTGAAAGGGTGCGAATACGAATAGCTGTCGTAAGCGCCACCTTCTTTCTACTGTAACATGGCAGAAATTGGGCTGGTCGAAGAATGTTTGACCTTCAAATGAATGCTCTGCCTCCGACCTAGCCTTGTAAAATATTACTTGGCGTAGAAGAAAGTGACCAAAAAAAAACAAGATCGCTCTAGGCTTCTCAGACTGCTGTGATTGCCGATTTTTCTTAACCATCAACGTAAACCCATGGACTCGTTGTACTTCAGAATCCCAGACCCGATGGGAAAGATCAGGGAAAGCCTCATTGAGCAGACCCAGCATAAACAATCTGATATCATTCCCCTCCACATTTTCTGCAAGACCTAAAAACCTTAGATTGTTTCTGCACTGATGGTTCTCAAAGTCTTCCAGTTTCCACATCATATCTGCCATTTGGTACTCATGCGTATCATGATGTTTCTTCAAAATTCCAACACCGGCCTCAAGTGCCTTGGTCCGTTCTTCCACAGAGGTGACTCCCTCAGTCATTTCAGAGCATGTCTTATTGACCCATTGGATCGCCCCCTGTAGTTTCTTGGTGGCCAAGAGGGCTCTCCTGGTCTCTGTCCGAGCCTTCCCTTGCATCTGTTTTAGTGTGTTATAAATAAGCTCATTGGTGGGAATATCTGCCACCCCAAGGCTATTTACAATTCCTCCTGGCTGAGTGCCTTCTGTCCCAAATTGTCCTAATCATAGACTTGTCGTCTGGCAGAATAGTCCCACTTTAGCTGCCGCGTAACAATAGCATCTGATTCATGCCCTCTTCCGTTGGCCTGCTTTTATCTCTCAGGGCAGGCTTTTTTCATACAATGCCGCCAAACTTTGGAACACACTCCCACTTCACCTCCGTAGGGAACCTAACCATCTCATGTTCCGAAAGCATCTGAAGACCTGGCTCTTCCCATAAACTTTGGTCGCTCACTCTGGCTCCACTCAGCGCTGGGATGCTCCCGGGTAGCCATGCGCTTTACAAGATCCCATTTCATTTAATTTCATTCAGTTTTTTCCGTGAGAGAAAGTGTTTCTGTGTAACTGGTTTAGTCAGACTACCGCTAACACTATCCCCAGAAACTCCTGAAGCCGAGTCTTCATCCGTCAGTCCCTCACTTACGCCTGAGAGATCAGACTCATCCATTAGTGGAAAAAAAATTCCCCAACTTCAGCGGACCCCCCTCCATTGTAGAAAGAGGTGTATCAATTCTCATCAATCTGGTCTCCCCACCCAGAGGTGTAAATTCCGAATTTACGTCTTCTCCATTCTCCCCATCCGACATAGGACCCTGTACCACTGTAGTCTCCAAGCCCACAGGCCCTGCCCCTCCAGCCCCATCTTTTGAATTATATACCGTACTCGGGGTTAGCCCTTCCCTCATGGCAGGTCCCTTTAATTGTGGCAGCATTTCGGTACTCACTGACTTCAACGGAGAACCGCCCAGTAGACTAACTTCTTCCATGGGTGCAGAAATACTAGCCCGTCCCGAGCCCTTCGATGAATGCCTCGATCCGGAAGCCACACCAGCAAAAATCTCAGGGATCGATGGTTGCTTCTTCCCAGCGGTCCAGCGTTAGACTGCAACTCTATCTCCTTCTCCTTCTTCTGTGGCCCCTACTGCGCCCGATTCATGTTTTTCTGCTGCGGGACCATCATCTTCCTCTACCTTTCTTCTTGCTGCTGTCCTCCAGGGGTGAGTCGCTGTGCGTGCCAATGCCAAAACTTCGGCCCACTCCTTCACAGGTTTACAAAATTTTGGTGGCATTCTCCAAGTGAGATTCTGCTTGAACCTTCGGCTAACAAAGCCTAGCTAGCCGCAGTATCATGGAAACAACCTCTCGATGCCCGCTGGGCTCCACAATATTTAGGTACTGATTTCCAGCTTTCTTTATGGCATTTATTAGCTCCAGCATATGGTATTCCTTGTTTTTAATGGATAAAAACAGTTCTCTTCTCCACCATTCATTCACTTAGGCTGGAGCCAGAAAGAGCAGCTCTCGTGGCATACTATACAGACACCGTCTTGCATCCCTCCTGTTTTCTGAATTAGTTTTTGTTCGCATTGGGACTCTGCGCACATCACCAGTGCTAGACAGTGCTAAAGTGCTTGTGCTCTCTCCCTTAAACAAGGTATTATAGGCCTGCTCATGACTGGCACATTTAATTTACTTGTAAGTCCCTAATAAAGTGGTACTACATGTACCCAGGGCCTGTAAATTAAATGCTACTAGTGGGCCTGCAGCACTCATTGTGCCACCCAGTGAAGTACCACTTTGATACTTGCCGCTGGCCTATCACTGCAGCCCGAGGTGCAGTTTTTAGACTTCCATTTTGACCAGGAGAAATAAAACTTTTGCCGGACCTAAACCCTGCTTTTTAATACATGTGTCACCCCTAAGGTAGGTCCTAACGGCACATAGGACACAGTGCATTGTATTTAAAAAGCAGGAAATGTGGGTTTGTGTTTTAAATGTCCTGGCAGTGTAAAACTCTTAATTCTCAAGGCCTATCTCTCCCACTGGATAACATTAGGTTAACTTACTACTCTTCATAAGTGCTAACTTTTGATCAAGAGCAGGTAGAAAGATCATGTTTGGACTTAAAGGAATTGTGATTTAAAATCCTTTTTATGGTAAAGTCTGATTTTAAATCACAATTCTGAAAATTCCACCTTTAAAAAGTTGGATTTTTCATACCTTAACACAACTTGGTACCTGCTGCCAGTGTCCTGGATCACATGACTTTGAATGGCTCTGCATTTGGGGTTTGTATATTCCTCCCAGACAGTGAGCCAAACAGGACTGGTATAGGCAAGATGGGCCATCCTGCCAGAATTGCTGGGGATGGAGCTGTTCCCTGATCCACTTACATTTCAAAGTGGCTTGCTGCCAGCACACACAAAGGAACCTGGCACTAGTCTTCTATCACCCCAGACTGCTTTGAGCCTAGACAGGGTGAAGGAAGAACTTTCCAGAACCAAATGTGGGGGTAGCCCAGAATGTCCCCCCATTTCAAAGGCTGGAATAAGGTATAAATATGTAACCCTCGCAATGCCACATCAGCAGCCTCCTAGACCTGTCAAATGCTTCAGAAGGACTGCTTGGATCCCAAATAACTGCCCTGCTGCTACCAGAGGACTGCCCTGCTGCTTGAAGGCATGCCTTGCTGCTTAAAGGAGAACTGTTGAGAATTAAATCCATTACTTTGGGTCGAATTTTCGCCCCAACCCAAAGGCACTGCTTGTGTGAGTGTTTTTTTCTTTTTCATTTCAAACCGCGTTTCTCCCATTTTTCTCTATGTAAACATCCACTTTCTCAATATTAACTTTTCAATCCACTTGATTCCACACGCTCAAAGAGATGCCATTTTTCAAAGGTTTCTCATATTTTTGATGTGCCCATCCGGACCTCTCTTCAAAAACACGTACTGACGCATATATTCATCCAGAAGCAGTGTTTATTAAAAACCCAATGCATTTCGGGCTACTGAGGCCCTTCGTCAGGGGTCACTACAAGTAACAAAAAAACAGATTTATTATTTCATTACACCAATGTGTGAGTTGAATGACATCTGTACAAACATTTAATTAAGAATGCAACTCACTCCTCCTCACCCTAGTGCCTACCATGTTAAAAAATCAAATATTTCACTCAATGTGTAATCGATGTTTCCCCATGTGTTTGTGAGCAAGAACCCTCTAATGACTGTTATTTTAAGCAACTGCCCTTTCACAGCAAGCACCCTTTACCACCGTCACACTTAACCCTTCAATCCTTCACTTACTCGCCAAATTACCTCCACAATCAGTCCCTCTACTTGTGAAACAGCCCTTCCCTTTACCCAACTTTCATCTACAAAACTCCTCACGTTCACCGTAAGCCAAACATGACACGCCTCCTACCCGCCATCATTATTCAAACATCTCTCTATTCCCCTCGCAAAACTCGATTCCTGCGCATCATTCTTTTCCGTTCTATTCCCAGAACCGCATCCTTTGGTTAACCCCGATATCACGAATATTGCTATCCCTCACATTCTTCCCTCGCGTACCTGCTGATAAAACGGTCCGTCCTCATCTTTCTGATAAAAAGAAGTGTTTCCCATCCCTTCCCCCCCTCCTATTTAAACCCAACCTTAGTGCTGTGACCTCCTCCCACATTGCTGTGATGCTAATTAACCACCTGATTTCCTCACATACTGCTCACGCCCTACCAATAATCACTGCACACTACAATGCCCACAATGCAATGAATGTACTGAGAAAACCACCACTATACAGATATAACAGAAAATGTTATACAATATTGTAAATTGTGCGTATTTGATCAAATTAAATGTTAGTCTTATAAGCATTTACAGATGTCTCTCATACGATGCAACCACCTCATGCTTGTTTGGTGCCAAACATAAAAACATTGCTGCCTGAACACGATGTTCCGTTGAGCATGCGGAAAATGTCACGATTACAAAATTATCAAATGTATTCAACTTTTATCTTCTGCGGGTGCAAACCCGGACTGGGCAAATTTCATTAAAGTACATTATAAGGGTAGGGAATGCACACCATTTCTAATATCCAATTGATCCAATGTTCATCCATGTTTTTTAGTATTGCGTGCTACTATTGGTAGGGCGTGAGCGGTAAGTGAGGAAATCAGGTGGTTAATTAGCATCACAGCAATGTGGGAGGAGGTCACAGCACAGCACGGTGAACGTGAGGAGTTTTGTAGATGAAAGTTGGGTAAAGGGAAGGGCTGTTTCACAAGTAGAGGGACTGATTGTGGAGGTAATTTGGCGAGTAAGTGAAGGATTGAAGGGTTAAGTGTGACGGTGGTAAAGGGTGCTTGCTGTGAAAGGGCAGTTGCTTAAAATAACAGTCATTAGAGGGTTCTTGCTCACAAACACATGGGGAAACATCGATTACACATTGAGTGAAATATTTGATTTTTTAACATGGTAGGCACTAGGGTGAGGAGGAGTGAGTTGCATTCTTAATTAAATGTTTGTACAGATGTCATTCAACTCACACATTGGTGTAATGAAATAATAAATACGTTTTTTGTTACTTGTAGTGACCCCTGACGAAGGGCCTCAGTAGCCCGAAATGCATTGGGTTTTTAATAAACACTGCTTCTGGATGAATATATGCGTCCGTACGTGTTTTTGAAGAGAGGTCCGGATGGGCACATCAAAAATATGAGAAACCTTTGAAAAATGGCATCTCTTTGAGCGTGTGGAATCAAGTGGATTGAAAAGTTAATATTGAGAAAGTGGATGTTTACATAGAGAAAAATGGGAGAAACGCGGTTTGAAATGAAAAAAGAAAAACACTCACACAAGCAGTGCCTTTGGGTTGAGGCGAAAATTCGCCCCAAAGTAATGGATTTAATTCTCAACCGTCACATGGGCAAGGCGCTTTTCCAAGGAGCACGCAATACTAAAAAAACATGGATGAACATTGGATCAATTGGATATTAGAAATGGTGTGCATTCCCTACCCTTATAATGTACTTTAATGAAATTTGCCCAGTCTGGGTTTGCACCCGTAGAAGATAAAAGTTGAATACATTTGATAATTTTGTAATCGTGACATTTTCCGCATGCTCAACGGAACATCGTGTTCAGGCAGCAATGTTTTTATGTTTGGCACCAAACAAGCATGAGGTGGTTGCATCGTATGAGAGACATCTGTAAATGCTTATAAGACTAACATTTAATTTGATCAAATACGCACAATTTACAATATTGTATAACATTTTCTGTTATATCTGTATAGTGGTGGTTTTCTCAGTACATTCATTGCATTGTGGGCATTGTAGTGCGCAGTGATTATTGGTAGGGCGCAAGCAGTAAGTGAGGAAATCGGGTGGTTAATTAGCATCACAGCAATGTGGGAGGAGGTCACAGCACTAAGGTTGGGTTTAAATAGGAGGGGGAAGGGATGGGAAACACTTCTTTTTATCAGAAAGATGAGGACGGACCGTTTTATCAGCAGGTACGCGAGGGAAGAATGTGAGGGATAGCAATATTCGTGATATCGGGGTTAACCAAAGGATGCAGTTCTGGGAATAGAACGGAAAAGAATGATGCGCAGGAATCGAGTTTTGCGAGGGGAATAGAGAGATGTTTGAATAATGATGGCGGGTAGGAGGCGTGTCATGTTTGGCTTACGGTGAACGTGAGGAGTTTTGTAGATGAAAGTTGGGTAAAGGGAAGGGCTGTTTCACAAGTAGAGGGACTGATTGTGGAGGTAATTTGGCGAGTAAGTGAAGGATTGAAGGGTTAAGTGTGACGGTGGTAAAGGGTGCTTGCTGTGAAAGGGCAGTTGCTTAAAATAACAGTCATTAGAGGGTTCTTGCTCACAAACACATGGGGAAACATCGATTACACATTGAGTGAAATATTTGATTTTTTAACATGGTAGGCACTAGGGTGAGGAGGAGTGAGTTGCATTCTTAATTAAATGTTTGTACAGATGTCATTCAACTCACACATTGGTGTAATGAAATAATAAATACGTTTTTTTGTTACTTGTAGTGACCCCTGACGAAGGGCCTCAGTAGCCCGAAATACATTGGGTTTTTAATAAACACTGCTTCTGGATGAATATATGCGTCAGTACCTGTTTTTGAAGAGAGGTCCGGATGGGCACATCAAAAATATGAGAAACCTTTGAAAAATGGCATCTCTTGGAGCGTGTAGAATCAAGTGGATTGAAAAGTTAATATTGAGAAAGTGGATGTTTACATAGAGAAAAATGGGAGAAACGCGGTTTGAAATGAAAAAAAGGAAAAAAAGAAAAAAACACTCACACAAGCAGTGCCTTTGGGTTGGGGCGAAAATTCGCCCCAAAGTAATGGATTTAATTCTCAACCGTCACATGGGCAAGGCGCTTTTCCAAGGAGCACGCAATACTAAAAAAACATGGATGAACATTGGATCAATTGGATATTAGAAATGGTGTGCATTCCCTACCCTTATAATGTACTTTAATGAAATTTGCCCATTCCGGGTTTGCACCCGCAGAAGATAAAAGTTGAATACATTTGATAATTTTGTAATCGTGACATTTTCCGCATGCTCAACAGAACATCGTGTTCAGGCAGCAATGTTTTTATGTTTGGCTCCAAACAAGCATGAGGTGGTTGCATCGTATGAGAGACATCTGTAAATGCTTATAAGACTAACATTTAATTTGATCAAATACGCACAATTTACAATATTGTATAACATTTTCTGTTATATCTGTATAGTGGTGGTTTTCTCAGTACATTAATTGCATTGTGGGCATTGTAGTGCGCAGTGATTATTGGTAGGGCGTGAGCAGTAAGTGAGGAAATCAGGTGGTTAATTAGCATCACAGCAATGTGGGAGGAGGTCACAGCACTAAGGTTGGGTTTAAATAGGAGGGGGGGAAGGATGGGAAACACTTCTTTTTATCAGAAAGATGAGGACGGACCGTTTTATCAGCAGGTACGCGAGGGAAGAATGTGAGGGATAGCAATATTCGTGATATCGGGGTTAACCAAAGGATGCGGTTCTGGCAATAGAACGGAAAAGAATGATGCGCAGGAATCGAGTTTTGCGAGGGGAATAGAGAGATGTTTGAATAATGATGGCGGGTAGGAGGCGTGTCATGTTTGGCTTATGGTGAACGTGAGGAGTTTTGTAGATGAAAGTTGGGTAAAGGGAAGGGCTGTTTCACAAGTAGAGGGACTGATTGTGGAGGTAATTTGGCGAGTAAGTGAAGGATTGAAGGGTTAAGTGTGACGGTGGTAAAGGGTGCTTGCTGTGAAAGGGCAGTTGCTTAAAATAACAGTCATTAGAGGGTTCTTGCTCACAAACACATGGGGAAACATCGATTACACATTGAGTGAAATATTAGATTTTTTAACATGGTAGGCACTAGGGTGAGGAGGAGTGAGTTGCATTCTTAATTAAATGTTTGTACAGATGTCATTCAACTCACGCATTGGTGTAATGAAATAATAAATACGTTTTTTGTTACTTGTAGTGACCCCTGACGAAGGGCCTCAGTAGCCCGAAATGCATTGGGTTTTTAATAAACACTGCTTCTGGATGAATATATGCGTCAGTACGTGTTTTTGAAGAGAGGTCCGGATGGGCACATCAAAAATATGAGAAACCTTTGAAAAATGGCATCTCTTTGAGCGTGTGGAATCAAGTGGATTAAAAAGTTAATATTGAGAAAGTGGATGTTTACATAGAGAAAAATGGGAGAAACGCGGTTTGAAATGAAAAAAAGAAAAAAAAGAAAAAAACACTCACACAAGCAGTGCCTTTGGGTTGGGGCGAAAATTCGCCCCAAAGTAATGGATTTAATTCTCAACCATCACATGGGCAAGGCGCTTTTCCAAGGAGCACGCAATACTAAAAAAACATGGATGAACATTGGATCAATTGGATATTAGAAATGGTGTGCATTCCCTACCCTTATAATGTACTTTAAAGGAGAACTGTACCATCTTCTCGAACCTAGGACCACTAGATGTGACTCCAAAGGGTAGGGTTGGCCACCTGTGTGAGCTACAGGGACATCACAAGCTCCAGAGACCCTGAACCCTGCACCTGGCCTCTACTGGAGTGAATCCTAACCACCCAAGTGGTGCATTCCAGGCCCTGGACCCTTGGTAGTGGTGTTAGAGGTGCAGTTCCTACCAAACTTTAAAGATTCTGAACAAATTTCACCAAAATTTGCCAGAGAACTGAGAAGACTGGGACCCACCTTCCAGTCGATTCACCCATCACCAGTCAGTCTGACTTTGCGGTAGCTCCTGCTAATTTCTTCTCCACATCAGCAAATCCTGTTCAGCAGGACTTCTCAGCGATGATATCCGGCTTCATGGAGCTCTCTTTGGCTACAGTCTGCAGCTTCATCCTGCTGGAGGTTTTTGACTTCCAAAAAGTTGTATAAGTCCGAAGATAAAAATCTTCATTAGGCTCAGTGGCGACATGCTGCCCATCAACGATGACGACTTCCTTGCTCCTCAGCCTGGAAATCCAGCTTTTTCCGCTCAAAGCTTTTTCCCACTATCTTCAGCGACTTCACCAAAATTTCGACCAGCAGCTCCTGGGACACAGCCTGCTGCTTTGCCCTGTTGAACTCTAGCTTCTCCTAGACTTTTCTTTTGAAAATGTTCTAAGTTGAAAGGCAAACCGAGACTGATCCCCCTCAGGTATCCGGCCCATGCTCCATTGCAATCAGCCTTACCTTTTGACTTTGCTAGGTCTCGTACCAACAGTGGGTTGTACTTTTAGGAGTAATTTTACAATAAACTTTAAAAATTCATAACTCTAGTTCTACTGGTTGGATACTTGTGTGGTATTTTTACTTTGTTACTGTTTGTGTGCTGGAAAAATACTTTATACATTGCCGCTAAATTAAACCTTACTGCTTTGTGCCCATCTACCAGAGGGTTAAGCACAGGTTAATTTAGTGACTTTTGTGGTTCACCCCGACAAGAATTTTGGTTGTTGCCTGAGTTGGGCTTCCACCCCCCTCCCCCCCCCCTCAACTTATAACCCAATTTCTTACAGACTGCTTCTTCAATGATCTTGCCGATCAATAGTAGATGTGTGGAGGGCGGTAGTTGGTGACGTCTTCTGGGCTAGTGTAGGTTTCTTTTGGGGTAGGAGGATCTAGCCTGGCTTGAGAGCTTCTGGGACAATGCCTTGAGTGGGGGAGGCATTGACAATGTTTGTTAGGTGTGACAGAGTATCCCCAGAGAGAGATTTGATGAGGGACAAGGGTAAGAAATCATCTTCATAAGAAGCAAGTGGTTTATATGGTCGCTATGTGCTCAATTATCTGTCTTTCTATATATTTATAGACACTCTTATTGCGATAAGAAAGCAAGGCAAAACTGGGGAGTAAGTATAGTTGGTTCTGCTGCAGCAGTAACGGTGTGAGGACACCTCAATATTCAACAATGTGTGCAGGAGGTTTTCTTTCATCTCTCTCTCCTCAAAGGATTCTGTCACTACTGCCATACTGACAATCACTTCAGTCTTGCCTTTGCTGTGCCCATTTCAGAAACTGACTTTTGTAACAATGTTTAATGAAGTATACCAACAAAAAGGATGAGAAAACTTACACTAGATCAAAGCTCTGTTTTTGGATTATTGCTGCTTTAAGCGATCAAGTCACAGCTTGCCAGCACTCAACTACACTTAAGTGTAACTTTGGTTTTAAGAAAGAAATGGGTTGTTTGAGGAAAGCTCCTCTTTTGGAATCTATCATCTATTCTTCATTGATGTGAATTAGACTGCAGTAAATTCCACAAACCACTCAAGACCCATCTCTTCTGTCAATTATTCACACTTAAGTCTGCTTAAGTACTTTGCTGTTCCCTTTCTCCCACTATCAAAAGCTATTTTAGTTGTACAAGCACTTTCTAAAAACATATGTAAATTATATTAAAGAGTTTGCATAGAATTTCTTATCTGTGTCTCTTATGTTTACATTTAATTGGCACTGTGTGAGGACATACCTGCAAATTTTATATATACTCAAATGCCAACTGAAGTTAAAGTTTCTTATCAGGAGCAACTCAACCTTGTTCATCATGGTACACAATGACTCCTTTCATGACTTTTAATTATATTCTTCAAATAAACAAATAGTCAGTCCAGCACTGAACACCAGGGTGAAAAGACTGAAGCCAAAGACAACTTAATGAGCTGTAGAAGGCTTTGCTATATATACACTGTACCAGGAACATCCTCATTTTACCTCCTGGATTCATATTGATGATTGGATCCACTTACAGTATGTAACAGTTATCACATACAATAAAATTCAATATCCAGTCAGAGTTATACAATATATCAAAGACTAACTCTAATAGGTAATAGATTCTGAGATGCTAGTTCTCCAAAAAGTAATTACAGACACAGTAAAAATCTGCTTTGGGGAAAGAAAGCTGTTTACTTTTTTATTTTATTTTTTTTTCTCCACAGAGACAACATGTTTTCCCCATTGAGAAACCCCTTTCTCTTCACTTCCATGAAGTTTGGTGGTGTACCATTCTCCTTTCAATCCTTTAAAGGGCTATGCCAACCCTTTGCTGGAGTGAATCTTTGACCATTTCCAGGTGGGAAAGGATCAGAGGGAAGGTGTGAATGACTTTCAGGTTACAAACTTGCTGGGCCACAGGCCAGGTCTCAATACCAGTCAAGGTGGAGCAATGTCCAGGTTCAGTGTAATGGATATTGAAGGGGAACAGTTGTACCTGGCAGATGCAGTTTTGCTCATATCTTTAACATGTCTTGTTGTGAAACTTTGGTCCTGGTCAGAGAAACTTTAGGTCCCATGGTTCATTGGCTAGCACTCACCAATGAGTTAGTCTTCTATGTAAGGTGCATTTGGCTCTTGTTCTCCAGGTGGGTGAAGTCTTCATATGCTGAGGAGGTCATCTTATTTTTTTCAGGCATGTCACAACTGCTTTAGTTGTGCTTTAGGTCCACAAACTCGACTCCAGCTGTGAAGGCGAGGACAGTGATATATTTATGATTCTGAGGCACAGAATACCCTCTGGCATTTTGCTACATACTCTTGACTCTTGAAGAAAATAAAGCGCAAAGCAGGGCTATAAGTGGGCCGGGTCCTGCCGGTGCTGAGCACTGGCAGTTCTCAAAAGCAGGTGCTGAGACGGGTCTCTATCGGGCTCTCCATTTTTGCCCTCAGGGTGAAAAGAAAAATCTTAACTCCGCAGCAGTACCACCCTTCACTGCCTTTGATGCAACTTCAAAGAGGCTTGTTGCAGTTCTTGCACAGTCTCATCATTTCAGAACTGAAGCATTTTCAATATTCTATACAACAAAGTCACAGTTACTTATTTATCTTACAGACCTAACAACCATTGGCAAAGCCAATAGCCCTGACTTGTTGTAGGTGTAATGTTACTTGTTGTATTGTATATTTGTATGCAATGTCAGAAGCAGCAAAATACCAGTCGAGCTGCACACTATGCTAAGCACAGATGTTTACCTTGCGTATTTTAAAGCCACACCCTTAATTACAACGGCCACGCCCCTTTGAGAGACCCCCCTAGTTTTTTCATTCCATTTGAAGCCCTGGCACAAAGTACTGGTTCCAGAGTGACAGGTCCATACTATAGAATTATAGTCCAATGCTAAATAGTATACCGGTTGTTAAAGGCTTTTATAACTGAATCAAGTAAACAGCAGTTTCTGGAACCAAGAAACCGATAGAGAAAGATGGAAAAACTCTTGTATGAAATTCTTGTGTACAAAAGAAAGGTGAAACCTTGGTGCACTATAAGATATATTATTATAGGAAAATTCTACAATTGGAAAGTACAGAACCCAATTATCTTGAGTTGCAATACAGTAGCACCACAGATATTGCTCGTGACTTTTATTTTTTTATTCAGTTTACCTAATTGACTGGGGATGGGAAAGGTCTTGTTCAAATCCCAATGCCTTTCATATAACTCTCCGAAAATTTGAAAGATATTGAATTCATCTATCCGAAAATATCAGTTAGAAAATATTGGACCATTTCATGGCATGTTGTCAATCTGGATAACGGAGAAATATGTACCATCTTTGAAAAAGTGTCTACAGTAAAAACTATTACGTAATATCCAGCTGAAGGTGGAAGATCTCTCATTAAATCTGTAGCAATTGTATGCCAAGGTTCAGGAGCCGATGACAACCACTACAAATATCCAAAAGTCAAAAGGGGCGATTACAATGAGGTCCGTAAAAGCTCCGACCTGACGTCTGAGCCTTCAGGGCGGCATCATAATGGGCAACTCGATTTCCTTTCCGACTGCCTCATTATGATTGAGGCAGTCGGAAAGGAATCCGGCTGGTCATTCCGGCTGGCTTCCGATGGGCTTAGAGAGCCCATCCGCCAGTCGGAAGCCAGCTAGTAAACTCAAGGGCGGGCCTTTCCGCCCTTGAGATTACAATACACGGTTCCCGAAATGGTTTCCATGGCGATCTGTTGACATGGAAACCATGTTGGAAAGCGTGTTTGGGGGCCCACAGCAGAGCCCCCTTTTGGTGCACGGCCTCCAGTTGGAGGTCGAGGGGGCACCGGTGGTGCACCCCTATAGATCCATGTACCTTGTGGCAGACACCTTGAGGTACCTGCCATGGGGTGCAGGGATGAACCACATTTAACTATGAGAGCATGCTGTACGGCCGGCGGTTTATGGCTGTAATGCATGCTCCTATAGTGAAAATAGGAATGCGACCAAACAGTGTTCAGTCGCATCCTAATGAGGCCGGCGGGACGGCCGACCGGTGTCGGTCAGTCCCAGGACCTAGTTGGTGTCGGGCGGAAGGAATTCCGCCCGACGTCGTAATCAGGCCCTTAGGGTGTAATGATTTATGCTGGGCACCAATAGATACTTGGCCATCAGAATGAGCATTTGGCCACCAAAAGATTGGAAAACTAAATCCAAAATAGTATTCACTTCTCTAAGAGCAGAAATGACTGAATAGTGACATATTTTCATAACATCCAGTTGTAATTCGTTAGTTGGAACTAAAACAGCGTGTACCTGAAATGTAATTCATCTGGTCAAACTAAAGGAGTCTTGAATGAAAACGTTACAATTTCTTCAGATCCATCTTGTATTGAGCCAGTGCTTAACTTGAGCCGGTGGGGTCCACCGGCACTAAATTGTCCAAATTAGTCATTTCACAAGAGCAATGGAGGGGAAAACACACAAACAGGAAAGAAGGAAGACAAGACGGAAAAACCATCAACAAGGGAGAAAGCAGGAACCTGCAAGAGTGAGATATAAGAGCAGGGAGGGTTTGGCAGTTCATTAAAGAGGCATAATGTGGATTCTGGACTACGCAGCCTCGGTATTCAGAGCAGGGACATTTAATAGCACCGGCCGCTGTCTTTTGAGCAGTGCTTTGGGCACTCATTATGTTACAAACTAAGCACTGTCTAAAGCCATATTGAGCCATCTTGACTTAGCTAAAAAAGGAGTGAATTTCTTAAATCCCTTGTTGAAAGGGAATTGTAGGCTGATTTTGCATGAGTAATAACTCAGGATAACAACTGGATAAGGCACATGCCAACCAATCCTTGACCCAGGAATATAGATAATAAAATCCTATGGGAGAAAGAAAAATGCCCAGGCTTGGTGACTGCTGCTGCACTGAAGACTTTGCAAACACTATAAATTCCGACGATCAGTTCAAATTTCACATGGTTTTCTGATACCCCACAGCAGATGTCTCCGTTTAGTACAATCCATCTTTTTCAAGTACTTAAGAGTTCCGTTCAGGTTCTGTCAACACATAAGGTAAATAAAAGGCAGAGGTCGGCTGGGAAAAGGGTACAATATTTATTGCACCTAATGTCTTCTGACACTGATAGTTATGATTGATGCCCGACAAATGGGGAATAACATGCACAATGTTGTGCTTACTGCAAAAACACCAGCATGTCACATTTTTTAGCGGCCATTTTGCCTAGGTATATTTCACCACGTGCACCTGCCTAAATGTACGTGGGGTGCGGGGCTTAATGCACAGTTTGTAATTGGGCTATGTGCTGTAACAAGGGTTACCACTCATATCACATTTAATTGAGCTCACCGTAATCAGGGAAAGAATGTTTTTGCCCATCAGCTACTTGTTCTTGTAACAGAACTGCCCCAAGTTCTCTTTCAGAAGTGTCTGTATCCACAGTAAACGTCTGTGAGGTGTCAGTATGACAGGATATTGGTTCTGGACTAAACGTCTATTGAAGCATTTTAAAAGTCTTTACAGCGATATCTTCCCAGCAAATGACTTATATTCTCAATTTTCTAAACACGAGTAATGTCTGTTCAAAATTGCCCAAGAGTTTGGATAACATAAGCAAAATACAAACAGTGACTTTCACTGCTGCACAAACAGCACTGATCTCCTGAAAAACACTTGGGATAAAAACAGCACACACTTACAACGTGTAATAAGGTGATAAACAGCACCTTGGTGCAAATTAGCAGCACTAGGGCAATGCAGGTAATTTGGTCATTGTTTCCAGACTCGCATTAAGCTTATTTTTAAATTACATCAGGCAGAGTGACTATTTTTAACGTGAAGGTGACAGGTCTACCCTGCTCAGCAAACTTCCGCAATAATATTCACCTTTTGCTCCCACTGTGGCTCCCCAAACAGATAGCAGTGCTCTGGTTCATTCACTATTTTAACACTGCATCAATATTAATCATGCCAGTTTCGAGATTTATCCTTAACTTCCATACAAATCGTTTGCACTTTGGCCTGAAATATTCATAAGGTTTCTGCAGCATAATCTGCTAAGCCTTTTGCTGACCTCCTCAGTGCGAAGGTGAACATTGCACAGCTATTAATATGTTGATTCCATCTCCAGGCTGTAAATCAACCTTTGCCACTCATCTCCTCTATCTGTGACACACTGAACGCCTGTAACTATCCTTGGGATTTACAGCACTAAAAAAACATGCAAAATCTGGAAAAATGACAGACTTTGACTGCTTGGCATCAAGTGGAGCTTCGTCGGATTTTAAAATGGTTCTTTAATAAAATCGTCAAGTATTAAAAAATTTGAATTCTGTCCAGCTTCCTACTTTGAATTTTATTCTATTCTACATTTTCCTAAGTTTTATCCTGTTGCCCCTTTCATTCTCTTTTAATTTAACTGGGCCTGATTCACAAGACTGTTTACAAATGTTGGTTTGGCAAATAGCATTTTTGTGTAAAACCACATTTGGAATTCACAAAATCTCTTTTTACACAAAAATTTTGGTGTAAGAAAATTTACCACTTCTCATCCTGTAAAAGATGGGAAATGTATTCCTGACAAACAAGAGGAAAGAAACACCCTCAAAATTGTTTTCCTCTTGAAGAAAAAAAAAATGCCATTCGGTGCCGCAGAGAGCCAATATTCATGTGTATATTTGTTCATTCGAAATTGCAATTCACAAAAGATTTAAGTCCTGATTCAGAAAGGTAAACTTACACTTCTGTGTAAGTTTACGATTGTTTGCTATTCACAAAGGTATCCTACAAGTAGTATCCTTACCACTGCGGAGTCTCCGCACATAAAAAGATAGGACTGTCTTATCTTTTTATGTGCGGAGACTCCGCAGTTGTAAAGCTACTACTCGTAAAACACCTTTGTGAATAGCAAACAATTGCAAAATTAAACAAAAGTGTAAGTTTACCTTTGTGAATCAGGCCCTTAGAGCAGTGCACGTGGAAAGTCACAAAGATTGCAGGTTCCCAGGCCTAGCACCAGAAACTCTCTGGTTTTGCAAAATGAGTAAAGCTGTACCCAAGAAGATTAGAAAAACCCCAGTGTAGAATTGGGCACTCGCTCTATATTCAATTTAGTTATAGGTCTATTTTAGGGAGTACCGTAAATTGGTATTGCCTTTCTACTTCTTTATATCAATACTGTAAATTTACATTTATCTGCAATGCCTATCTTCGGGTAGAAAAGTTACTAGCTTTAAATCTCATCATAAGCATGGAGCAGCCGCCTCTAGGACATACCAAGCACGACTCCTTCACAAACTGTTTTTCTGCTCGTAAGTCTTGAGAGTAATTTGCTGGCTTCTATACTTCTTGGTTTGGTCTCATGATTAACTGTGGCTGTATTTGTTCTCTGCGTATGGTAAAGTCCGAATTCTTTAATTTTCTTTACAATTACGTTATTGAAAAATCAACTCAGAAACCTTATAACATGCCTGTGTATTCACAAATCAACTATTACCAGCACTGTCCCCCAAAAATTTTCTCAGACTTAGAAAAGGGTAAAGTTGTAAAGTGCAATTTTCCTACTGTTGCTGGCACTGCTGCCCTGACTATTGTTCGCACATTTGTTGTTATGGGTTCGGTAATGCTTGGCCACTCCACAACACAACAGTAAACGCTGAGTATGCTTTTTCAGCTTTGTCCCGCCAAAAAATTGTTTTTTTTGCATGAAATGCAATTTGGACAAAATGCAAAATAACTTAAAAGTCAACTGCACTAGGGTAGAAGCCAGGAGAGCAGCAACCCTATTGCTTCTCCCTCAACTAAGTTGAGATAATAATCTATGACCATCCGGTTACATTTTTAGGTCAAGGTTATTAAAGATGTGGACAGTCGGCAATCCGTGTCCAAGAAGGATTATCCAATTCTGATGAACACGGATTGCCGCCCGTCCACATCTTTAATGAGGCCCAATACAAGCAGCCTCGTAACTGTAAGTACTCTTCCCCTCACTAGGTGCCCGGCTGGGCCCTATGTGAGTACCCTCCTTTTACCTTTCACTTCCACAAGGTGTTCACTGCACAATCTGGCAGTGATTCCCATTCCCAAGTGTCCCTCCATTGTTAGGTCCTGAAGAGACCCCATATTGACAGTTGGGTCGAAACGTCATCGACAACCTAAAGCGAACCATTTCCCAGCCCCCAACATTGTATTAGGAGGCTGTGTTCACTAATTGTACACTACTGTTATGGTTGTTTCCTTGAAACCTTGTTTTATGTCACAATAGTCACAACCTTGATATGTAGGTTCCACTTGTTCCAGTTTTTCACTTGGGACACTAAGCACTGACTTTTGAATGATATGAATAAGCATTTATATAAACAACTTGACTTCATAAAGAATTTGTGATATATGTTCTTTTTTCTCTTTCTGACATCTCCTTGCCTTTGATTATTGCCATTGTGCTATTTAATATTGCATATTATCTGTTGATTGTCCACAGGAACCGCTGTTCCCTGTTAAACTATATTCACCCTGGTTCCATGTGAGTAGGGTGGCCCGTGTGTCCTTATACATGACGTGGAGAGCTCTGTAGGCATAAGTGAACAGCTTAAAGTGGCATCTCTTCATGACGGGGGAGCCAGTGAAGGCTATGGAGGTGGGGGTGATAAGGGCCCATTTTGGCAGGTCCAGGATGATTTTCGCAGCTGCATTCTAGATGGTTTGGAGGCAATTGAGGAGGTGGGTGGTGGTTCCGGCGTAGAGGGCATTCTCGTAGTCGAGTCGACTGGTGATGAGGGTGTGGGTAACAGTTCTCCTGGTGTCTGTAGGGAACCAGCTGAAGACTTTCTGGAGCATTCTGAGGGTGTTGAAACAGGTGGAGGCAGTTGAGTTGACCTGGCATCTCATGGAGAGTTCGTTGTCGATGATGATTCCGAGGTTGCATGCGTGGATGGTGGGGGTGGGTGAGGGTCCGAGGGCGGATGGCCACAAGGAGTCATCCCACGGTGAGGGAGGTCTTCCAAAGAGGAAAACTTCTGCTCTGAATTTCAATGTCCCTTTTAGTTGAGCCAACATACATTTTACTACATGTGCAGTATATCACATATACACAACAGGGCTACATTTTATAAAGCCCTTGATTACAAATCCTTTTTTTGTCATGGTTCCAAAAGTTATGACATTTATCTATTGTGGGCCCAATTCACAGAACTAATTTAAGACAAAATCCTAAACTTACTACCATTTTGGTATTCACAGAAGGCACTTACTCATTTTGGTATTCACAGAAGGCACTTACTCATTTCGGTATTCACAGAAGTTAGGAGTCCTAACTTTAGGACTCCTAAATGCCTTCTGTGAATACCGAAAGTCTTAAAGTTAGGATTTTTCTCAGTTTAGGAGTAGTAAAGTTAGGACTCCTAACTTTACTACTCCTAAACTGAGAAAAATCCTAACTTTAAGACTTTCGGTATTCACAGAAGGCATTTAGGAGTCCTAAAGTTAGGAGTCCTAACTTTAATACTCCTAAACTGAGAAAAATCCTAACTTTAAGACTTTTGGTATTCACAGAAGTCATTTAGGAGTCCTAAAGTTAGGAGTCCTAACTTTACTACTCCTAAACTGAGAAAAATCCTAACTTTAAGACTTTCAGTATTCACAGAAAGCATTTAGGAGTCCTAAAGTTAGGACTACTAACTTCTGTGAATACCGAAATGAGTAAGTGCCTTCTGTGAATACCAAAATGAGTAAGTGCCTTCTGTGAATACCAAAATGGTAGTAAGTTTAGGATTTTGTCTTAAGTTAGTTCTGTGAATCGGGCCCTGTGTACTTAAGTTCCACATTTACCAGAGCTCATTCAGTGGTTTAGGTGACCAACTTTTCTCACTGACCCTGTCGTATTGAATAGTGCCACTATGAGTCTGCTTTCTTATATGTTACCCTAGGTCTTTATGTAAAGGCTTTCTTTATTTCAGAATCAAGTTTTAACAAATGACAATCTTTGTTCAAAATGGTATTGAGTGCTTTCCTGTGGCCCTTTTGCTGTTTTTGTCGCTAAGAGGATTGTGCCCCAACAATACTGTGACCCTAGGAGAACTGTGGTTCTCCTATGGTGCTGTCGCTGACTGTTTGGCCTCTGGAAGGCCCTCTTCTTTTCTTTTCTCAACTTTCTTCTATTATATTGTGATGATAATGCATAATGCACCATTAATTCTTGTAATTGTATCACTGCTGACTGTATCTTGTTCTTCTATGATCTCCTCCTTTTACTGGAAAACTTGTTCAGCTATGGTGTATTGCAATAGCTCAACAAACAAGTGCAACAAAAAAACCAAAACGCCATTCAGTTTATCATTAAATAATCCATAGAAAATGTGATAAAATGTACTGTTTATGCAACAGATTGTGCTTTAGGTTTAAGTCGTAAGAGATTTGGTATTTCTATTTTGTCTGCACTCTCCTTAGTGTTAAGTAGTTTTCTCTCAGGATAAAACATGTTTAGTTTCTTATGACATTCAACCTCATATGCTTCCTTGGTACTGCAATATCTCATGGTCCTAAATAGTTCTTCATAAGGAATATTCTTAATCTGGGGACTTGGGTGGCAAAAGATAGCATGTAAAACACTATTACAGGCAGTGGCCATTCTACGAATTCTACTTTGTAGTCTCTCATTGATAACACAGAATTAAATGTCCAGAAAAACAATGGTACTTAGGTCAAAGTCCAGAGATAACTTAAAATTGTTATTGTTATTGTTAAAAAGGAGTAATACTGATTTAGTTCCTTGATGGTTCCATTCCAGATCATAAAAATGCCATTAATTTGAGGACCCCAAAAACAATTTTATTAGATGCCTAATATAATTCATCATTCCAAGCATGCTCCTTCTTGAACTAGCCCATGAATATATTTGCATAAGAGGGAACAAACCTGGAACTCATCACTGTTCCTCTTTTCATATAATACAATTGGTATTTTTATAAAAAGTAGTTGTTACTTGAGACACAGTTAGATCTAAAATCATTTGAGTATGTTTCCAATAACAAGCTGATCTGATGTTTAAGATGCTTTTCAGAGCTTTAATGCCCTGGCCTTGTTTAATGATTGTATATATACTCTATACATTCAACTTTTTCAAAATGTAGTGCCCATTCATGGAATTTTCTTATACCTTGAGTTAATGGGCTGACAACCTCTGGTTGATCCACTTGTGCTCAGTGAGTAGGACAACAACCTGAGAAGACTGAGAGCAGCATTTCCTGCATCCCCAAAACGACTTGTTACTCTCTACTGATGAAGGATAATTATCATGAAACACGTTTCTAGAGATACACAGCACTGTCTGCACCAACAAGGGTAAAAACTAAAGTCTGTTACTTCATTAACCAAAATGCATTGGGGTGCATTGTGTGCTGGGATGTGAAACAATGTGCTCCCTTCCTCCTTTTAAAAAAAATAAGGCTCCCTTGAGCTAATGTGCTGACAAGCACTGGTTCATGCACCTGCTGTCAGGGAGTGGTACAAAGACCTGAGAAGACTGTGAGCAGCATTTCCAGCACCCACAAAACAACTTGTCACTCTCTGCTGATGAATGACAACAATCCTGAAACACGTGTATCATGATGCACAAAACAGGCTGCATCAACAAGGGTGAAAACTAAAGACTGTTACTGAAGTATGTGTTATCTTGCACTACATTTACAAGAATGCACTGAGTGCTGGAATGTGCTCCCTCTCTCATTCCGTTTAATAAGGCATCTTATATCTTTCCTAGAATATCATTTGTGCCTTTAATAGTGGATAATAGTGTCTGTACGTTAGCGGATAGTTGTATTTCAATACATTCTGACACTTTTTCAGTGCCTGATCCAATTCCCAAGATACTTGGTCTACATGATGGGAACCTACAACCTTTAAGTATCTTTGCAAAGAAGTTAAAAATTATTGGGGTCTTGAGATATTTCAAACTAATGTATCTGTATTCATCTTCATCTCAAATAATGTTGCCCAAATAATACATTCTTAGTGTTTCATTAAGTATACCATTCAATGCTTGTAGTGTGTCTGTGGGAACCTTATCGTAGTCCAGAGTTATATGTATTTGCCTTAATGCTTCTTTATAATAGTCAGTAAAATCCATCACAGCAATTTTGCCTCAATTATTGTCTTTTCTGATAAGAATATTGACATCAGACTTCAATTTACAGAGTGCGTCTGTTTCCAATGTATTCAAGTTTGTTTTACATTTAAACCATTTAAGGGTATCAATTTTATTATTAACAACCTCATATTATACATCAGTTTTTTTGTCTGGTTTCAATAAGGGGATGAATAATGATTTATTTTTATATTTTTGAGCCCTGAATCAAAAGGGACTTCATCTGAAATTCTCAAACCATTTGCAATATCCTCAATTACCATCATTTTTCCTTCTGGTATGCTATCCACTAATTGCATAACAAGTAAGTCATATATTTACATTTCTGAAATGACAGTCTTCACCCTAAGCAAGTGTCATTACGTATTTCTATGGCAAAATATTTTTTCAATTTAGGTGTGTATATTCCTAAACTCATGAATATGAGTTTAGGAATATACACACCCCATACGGTAATCTCTTTCATCTCATTTAAATTGGCTCATATTCTTGTTTTTGACTTTCTCTCGACATTTAGACAGAATATCTTCAAAATGTTTTTAGTTTTTCTTAGTCCTTTCCTCTAGATTTAGATCTGAAATAGATTGTTTACTTGTGTCCATTTATTTTTACAGTAGATGCATTTTACATTCTGCTTGTTCTATAAGTAGTTTAATTATAGTCTTAGAGGACTCTTTTAAGGTATGTTACCATCTTTCCCATTGAGTTTCATTTATGTCTTCCACTGCTGGAAAAATCTTAAGGCATTATCAATGATGGAATCAATTTGGCTGTTTCTAAGGGTATATTAGGTAACTACATATTTCCAACACCTTATTAACAGTAGGCTATCAATCTTTATCGTTATGCTTAGTGATAATACATCATGCAAACCCTACAAAATGTAATTAACCTGGTTGTGCAGATTTAAACTGCAAATTTAACCAATCATATTAACCCTTTAGGCAGGCCTAAACACTCCTTTTAAATATAAATGTCACTCCTAAGTAGCACAATATTTAAAACCAGGATGTAAGAAATTGGGATCTTGGTTGACTGGGATGTGGGCCCAGGTCAAGCAGCAACTACAATCCTTGTCAGGGTGAAGCACAAGCCAACCCTAAATTAACAAGTGCTCAGCCCTCTGGTAGGTCGGCACAGAGCAGGCAGGCTTACCTTAGAGGCAATGTGTAAAGTTTTTGTGCAACACTTGAAACAACAATAAAGTGAGAACACCACACAAAAAGGATCTCAAACCATGTTAAAATAACGGAGTAAAATGTAATAAACGAAACAAGACCAAAACCACAAAAATCCAATCAGTAGAGTTATGAATTTTTAAAATTTTTAATGAAAATAGTGCCAAAAAGCACAAAGCGCCAACTAGGGATGTCTGGTTGTGCTGGGCCGGGTCAAAGGCACACTTATAGGCTGACCACAAAGTTGAGGAGCAGGTTGGCTACAGTCACCTGGTTAGGCCTGCTCAAGTTTGCCCTCTCAAATTCTATGCCAAGAGTCCCATTCACGCTGGAGGGGGCCATGGGGAGCAGGAAAAGCATTGCAGGAGGCTGTTGGTGTAGCACAAATAGCAGGCTAGGCATCGTGGACAGGCATTGCTGGAGCTTTGCGTTGGCGGTCCCCTCGAGCGGGTGATGCTGTAGTATGAAGGGTAAGGCTGATGAAGCTTTGAGCTGATTTAGAGTGCAAGCGGTGAAGTCTCTGTGCGAACGGGCCCATTTGCTGTCACGATTAGCCCAAAACTTTTAATACAGCTCCCTGAGCCAAGCCAAGAGTCCAGGACCTGAGGAGCACTACTTGGAGGCTCAGGAATCTCACTTTGGCTGGATCCAGGGGATGGTGCAGAATGTTGGGGAGTCTTTTATGTCCCTGAGGCTCATATCAAGAGGCCAGCAGACTAGCCCTTGGAGTCACTCTGGTGTCCTGGGCTTAAGGGTGAAGTTGTATTTCCAGTTCTCCTTCCCCAGGAAAGAGGGCAGCAGACAGCAGGCCAGCACAGCAGGGCAGCAGTTCCTTCAGAGCAACAGTCCTTTCAGCAGCACGGCAGTCTTTCATCCTGGCAGAGGATCCATAGGTCCAGAATTATACTGAATAGTTGGTGTCTCAGGTCCAGTATTTATACACAGTTGTGCCTTTGAAGTGGGGAGAAGCTTCTAGAGGCATGCCTTTGAAGTGCACGGGTGCCCTGCCTACCTGGCCCTGGCTCCAGACTAACTACAGGGGGTATTCAGACCTTTGTGTGGAAACAGGACACATCCTATTCATGTGTAAGTGCGGCTGGGTCTAGCTCCGCCTTCCCATTCTTCTACTGATGGCCAATCCAGTCAAACCTAAGCTTCCCATTGGGTGTGGCTGTCTAGGAGGAACACACAAAACCTAACTGTTAACTACACCCAGTCATGTGACCCAGAGAGGCTGCAGGCACCAAATGGCTAAGGTAAGAAAATGCCAACTTTCTAAAAGTGTATATCCCACAAAGGAGCCCAATCAGGTCCCTCGACAAGATGCACAGCCAATTATTTATGCAAAATTTCAGTCATTTTATTGTAATTTTATTCCACTAGTATTCCATGTGTAATCCAATAATTTTTCAAGTTTCCTCTTTCCATTTTCATACTTCAATTTTATCCATATTTTCACAGTGCATCATGAGGCTTTCTCTAAGCAGCACTAGAGGGTTCACAGTTCCTCATGACGCATCCTTATTGTTTGAAACCCAATGCATTTCAGGATGACTCCCTTCTTCAGGGGTAGCTACAATGCAAAATAATAATAAACACCCATCAATCCTTTCTGTTAAATATATATAACTGCTTAACACTAAAATACTCATCCTTTATAATGTACACTGACTATAATTTACCTAGGAAAAAATTGCGCACTACATTACCCAGAATCCTTCATTCGTGACTCTCAGTGGCATCTTTTCAATGTTGAAAAATTATCAAAAAAATCATGCAACTTGACACCCCCATGTGAACCTAACACTACGAAATGACACCTGAACTGCAAAAAACTCATGCATGCAATCCATGTTAACTGAAATCAACAATTCGTGCTTACTATCAGTTAGAGTAAAATCCGACTATGACTATGTGTGAACTTTCTAAAAGTGGTATTTTCCAAATTGTAATTTAAAATCCGACTTCACCAAAAGTTGGGATTCTTCATTACAATTGCATAGACCCCCAAACATTACCTCGGCACCTGTTCCCATTTGGAAATTACACTTATAAAACGGAATAAGGTAACTCCAATACTATTCTATGGGAAAGGTAGGCCTTGCAGTAGGGAAGAACAACTTTTAGAGTTTTACCCTACCAGGACTGTATAACTTAAACGTACATGTCCTACATTTTAAATACATAGCACCCTGCCCTCTGGGCTGTCCAGGGTCTACCTTAGGGGTGCCTTATATGTATTAAAAAGGAAGGTTTGGGCCTGGCAAAAGGTATATTTTGCCAGGTTGAAATGGCAATTTAAACCTACAAACACACAGGTTGTAATGGCAGGCCTGGGACATGTTTAAAATGCTACTTAAGTGGGTGGCACAATCAGTGCTCCAGGCCCACTAGTAGCACCTACTGTAAAGGCCCCGGGCACAAGTAGTGCCACTTTACTATAGACTTATGAGTAAATTAAATATGCCAATGGTGTATAAGATAATCTAAAATGTTTTAAGGAGAGAGCACAAGCACTGGTTAGTAGTGGTAACGTGCACAGAGTCCAAAGCCACCAAAAAACAAATTCAGCAAAAATTGAAGGGAAAAAGGCAAAGAGTTTGGGAGTGACCCTGCAGAAAGTGCCAAATCTAACATAGGACATGTAAAAGTGTAATATTAAACATGTCCTTACAATGGAAATTTCCTAATAGCTATTTCCACTGTAGCACGGTGAGCTATCCTATAGAAAAGCATTGGGATACATTACTAAAGTTAATAAATGTTTCTCCGCCTAGAGGCCAGATGAAAAGTTCATTCTTGGGCTTTTTAAAATATTTATTACAAATCCAATTCATTTTTAAAGTCAGATTTGTAACAAATACTTCACAACAGGTACATTTTTATAAGTGCAATTTCCAAAGTGTAATTGTCCTGTATTCTGAACCCTATTTTGTTGTCTTTTAGGACTCGGTGCACTTTACCACTGCTAACCAGTGCTAAAGTGCTTCTGCTCTCTTCTAAAAACATGGCACAAAAAGCCCACACCTGATTGGCATTTTTAATTTAATTATAGAACCCTAGTATATGGTACTACATGTACCCAGGGCTTGTAAACTAAATGCTACTTGTGGACCTGCATCTCTCATTGAAAAGTAGCACTTTAAAACATGTGTCACACCTACCAGTGTACCATGTAGTGCAGTTTCAAACTGCCATTTCGACCTTCCAAAATAAACCTTTTACCAGGTGTTAGAAATGCGGTTTCTGGTTGGCGAGGGTGTGCACCTAAGCCAGGCAGAACCCACCACTCTAGTCAGGGTAAGGGAGTTACACACCCAAGATAACCCCTTCTCACCCCCTTGGTAGCTTGGCACGAGCAGTCAGGCTTATCCAGAGGCAATGTGTAAAGCATTTGCGCAACACACACACACATCAGTGACACAAAAAATACACCATAAAAGAGACTCCACACAATATTATATAAAAATATCTCTTATATAGTATATAACACATAGACCACATTCACGTAAACCATAAATCACTTTGTCAACTAGGCAATAAAGTAAAGACTTATATGGTGCACACGTCACAGAAACAACACCATCACTGTTCATAATATGCAGATCCTAAAATGATACTCATTATCCTGTCATAGCAATGCATAAAATGATATAAGTCATAACATCAGGGCATAAAATGCAGGTTATAGCATACATAAATAGTAAATGCTGGGCATGCTATGCAAGTTCTGGCAATGTAAAGGAAAACAACATAGACCATAACATCAGGGCCTGACATGCAGCAGTTCGGAGAAAAACACATAAATATATAAATCACCATATCTCTATAGAAGCAGCTATCACATAGATGTAGCGCACCTGTGCTTCTCCTACAAGTTATGCAGTAACTTCGATTCCCAACGTGGGTACAGGCACTATGGTAGTTTTAGAGCGTGTTTCTTGCTCAGGATTCCTCTTGGCGACCGGGGACCACCGTCAAGGTTTCACCCCGCAGTGCCGTTAAAGAACCAATGGCCCCAAGTTATGTCACAACAGGGGGAGGGGGCACACACACAGTAGATGATGGCGGGAGACCTCACTTCAGCCCCTGCATGTGAGAACTGAGAAAGTGCAGCTGCCCGCGAATGCACGGTGCAGCAACTGCAGGCCCAGCAAATACACCAGAATGCAGGCGGGATAGAGGCCTCCTGCGGTCCCTTCCGACGTGGAAGGATAAGCAAGTCCATCCACTTAACTCAGTCTCCAGGCAGGTATGCCCAAATTGGTGCAGCTCTGAATTTGAAGTGCCGGCCGACGGCCTGACTCCCAGGGGGCCGTATCCTCAGGCCTGTCGCGGCTTCCCTGGCTGGGGGTGAGCTGCACTGGATACGAAAAGCGGCTTTGCCGTCACACGCTGGGGAGATCAAGCCGAAAGCGCTCATTACGCACTGGGTAAGAAAGCGCTCCCCACACGCCGTTTGGCACACAATGACCAGGACAATAAAAGCGCTCAATACATACTGATCTAGGCAGCTCCCCTCTGAAAGAGAAAGTGCTCCACACGCACTTTCCTACCAGAACTCTCCCTACATGCTCATAGCAAGACGGGGTGGGGCAACACTACCCAGTCCCTGGAGAACAACTGGGGGACACAAAACAGGGATGTAAGCAGCAGGCCAGCACATCAGGGTCCTTGAAGCAAAGTGAAAGTCCTTCCTGTAGCCCCATAGGGCACAGGTCAGCACAACAAGTAAGGGAATCCAATTGTGGTTCCTCCTGGCAGCATAACAGTTCCTTCTGGCAAGGTGCATTCTGTAGAGCCAGCAGTCTTGTTACAAGTCCCACGCAGTGTTTAAAATCATGGGGTCAGAGCCCCTGTACTTATATTCATGATGTCTTTGATGTGGAGGTAAATTCAATACAAACTTTAGAAGTGCCCAACACCCCCATTCAATCCCCAGCCTAGCTACAGGCATACTACAGGGGGGCGGAGACAGCATTGTGAAAGGCAGGCACAGCCATATTTAGGTACAAGTGACAATTCCTCCCACCACTCAAGCTCAGGACGACCAATCAAGATATACAGGGCACACCTTAGCTCCGTTTGTGACGGTTTAGAGTGAATGCACAAAACAGGCCCCTGTCAGTCTAAACCAGATGTTGATTGGAGTCAGGTTGAGAAGGCACAAAAAGTCATAAGCACATAGAAATGCCCACTTCTAAAAGTAAAAACAACAATTTATGGACAGAATGCAGAACAATGTCACACATTCACCCCAGTACAGAGATCTGGGCCTAAATCCATCGTTTTTTTGCTCACCATGCCATTCCAGTTTGAACCCAGCCATATGCAAATCAGTCTTGACCCTGTGCCCAATGGGAACAGTCCAGCCCAAACTGCCAGGCCAGGTCCTCCCTGGACTGAAAACAAGCATCTTAGGACCGGTTTCGGTGTTTCACCCCTCATCAGCCAGGATAGCTTGACTCCAGTGGCATGGAGAGCACGGGACCCACGTCTGGGCATACCTGTCCCACTCGGGGTGACAAATGCAAAAACAACAATTGATGGACAGAATGCAGAACAATGTCATACATTCACCCCAGTACAGAGATCTGGGCCTAAATCTATCGTTTTTTTGCTCACCATGCCATTCTAGTTTGAACCCAGCCATATGCAAATCAGTCTTGACCCTTTGCCCAATGGGAACAGTCCAGCCCGAACTGCCAGGCCAGGTCCTCCCTGGACTGGAAACAAGCATCCTAGGACCAGTTTCAGGGTTTCACCGCTCATCAGCCAGGAAAGCTTGACTCTAGTGGCATGGAGAGCACAGGAACCACGTCTGGGCATACCCGTCCCACTCGGGGTGACAAATACAAAAACAACAATTGATGGACAGAATGCGAACAATGTCATACATTCACCCCAGTATAGAGATATGGGCCTAAATCCATCGTTTTTTTGCTCACCATGCCATTCCAGAATGAACCCAGCCATATGCAAATCAGTCTTGACCCTGTGCCCAATGGGCACAGTCCAGCCCGAACTGCCAGGCCAGGTCCTTCCTGGACTGGCAACAAGCATCCTAAGACCAGTTTCAGGGTTTCACCCCTCATCAGCCAGGATAGCTTGACTCAAGTGGCATGGAGAGCACGGGACCCACGTCTGGGCATACCCGTCCCACTTGGGGTGACAAATGCAAAAACAACAATTGATGGACAGAATGCAGAACAATGTCATACATTCACCCCAGTACAGAGATCTGGGCCTAAATCCATTGTTCCTTCCATCAATTGTTTCTTTTGCATATGTCACCCTAAGTGGAAAGGGTATGCCCAGACATGGGTCCTGTGCTGACCACACCACTGGATTCAAGCTAGCCTGGCTGATGAAGGGTGATGCCCTGAAACACGTCCCAGGATGCTTGTTTCTGGTTCAGGGAGGACCTGGCTTGGCAGTTCGGGCTGGACTGCTCCCACAAGGAACAGGGTCAAGACTGATTTGCAAATGGCTGGGTCCAAACTGGGGTGGTGTGGTGAGCAAAAGAATGATGGATTAAACCCAGACCCTTGTGACTGGGGGTGAATGTTTGCATTGTCCAGCATTCCGTCCATCAATTGTTTCTTTTGCGTATGTCGCCCTAAGTGGGAATGGTATGCCCAGACGTCGGTCCCGTGCTCACTACACCACTGGATTCAAGCTAGCCTGGCTGATGAAGGGTGATGCCCTGAAAACGGTCCCAGGATGCTTGTTTCTGGTCCAGGGAGGACCTGGCTTGGCAGTTCGGGCTGGACTGTTCCCTCAAGGAACAGGGTCAAGACTGATTTGCATATGGCTGGGTCCAAACTGGGGTGGTGTGGTGAGCAAAAGAATGATGGATTAAACCCAGATCCTTGTGACTGGGGGTGAATGTTTGCATTGTCCAGCATACTGTCCATCATTGTTTCTTTTGCATATGTCGCCCTAAGTGGGAAGGGTATGCCCAGACGTGGGTCCCGTGCTCACTACACCACTGGATTCAAGCTAGCCTGGCTGATGAAGGGTGATGCCCTGAAACCGGTCCCAGGATGTTTGTTTCTGGACCAGGGAGGACCTTGCTTGGCAGTTCGGGCTGGACTGTTCCCACAAGGAACAGGGTCAACACTGATTTGCATATGGCTGGGTCCAAACTGGGGTGGTGTGGTGAGCAAAAGAATGATGGATTAAACCCAGATCCTTGTGACTGGGGGTGAATGTTTGCATTGTCCAGCATTCCGTCCATCAATTGTTTCTTTTGCTCACTTCTAAAAGTGGCATTTTTAAAATAGTAATGAAAAATCCTCTTTCACCAATAAGCAGGATTTATCACCACTATTCCAAACATGGCAACACTACTCCTTTCATATCAGAAATTACTACTGAAACACATATCAGGGAATTCCCAATGCAAACCTATAAGATTAGCGCTTTCTACCAGTATCCTGGGTAACATGACTATGAATAGCTCTGCTGTGGAGGATTGTGTATTCCTGCCAGACAGTGACATAAAAGTGGACTAGGTGTGAGGAGGATGGGCTAACCTGCTGGGATGGCTGGGGATGGAGCTGTATCCTGCTCCACTTACAGTTCAAAGGGCTTGCCTCCAGCATACACAAAGGACCATGACACCAGCCTATTGTCACCCCAGACTTCTTGGAACCATGACAGGGGAAAAGAAGAACTTTCCAGAACCAGATGTGGAGGTAGGGCAGGGTGTCCCCTCACACATAAAGGCTGGCACCCGTTATAAATATTGGACCCTCAGGCCTGTCTTGGTCCTCAGAGGACTGCCCTGGTTCTACCAGAGGATGGTCCTGCTGCTTGAGGCTTACAATGTTCCCCCAGAGGGCTGCCATGCAGCTTGAGGTCTGCCTTGTTCCCCAGAGGACTGTCCTGCTGCTTGAGGCCTGCCCTGCTCTGTGAGAAGGAAGTCTGGATCTGCTCCCTTCATCAAAAGTTTACCTGAGTGACTCCAAGGGTATGTTGTCTGACCTCCTCTTCTGAGCTGCAAGGACACAACAAACTACAGAGGCATCCCTGCACCTGCCCAGCTGACCTGCTGCAACTGTACCTGCTGGCCTCTGCTAGAGTGAGTCCCTAATCACCAAGATATGCCTCCCAAGGAGGACCCTTGGCTGGCATCAGAGAGCACCCTTCTTAAAGACAAGATGAAGTTCTGACGTTTTGGTATCTTTGAGACTGAGAATGGGTCAGTTTGCGCTGAGACTCTGCTGCCCACAATGACCGCCAACACGAAGCTCAGGTGTACTTGACTCTTTGCACTACAGCGACAGGCAGAGACGACCGGCAATGCAAGATCTCCACTTCGCCCTAGAGCAAGGACAGGCCACGGTGACTGCCAATGCAATGTTCCAGCAACAACTGCCCGCAACACTCGATCAGATCTTTACGCTAAAGTGACAATGATGCCAGACCTGCTCTTTGTGCTACAGTGATGACCATCCAATACTCTCTCCCTGCTTTCCACAGCCTCCTCAACCCCGAAATGGACTCTACGCCCCAGACTTTGAAAAGGTAACTTTTTCAGTTGGACTAACCGGGTCCCTTTATCCAGCCCACAGTCCATCATGGTTAGCCTAAACTTGTGACTTTCCCCTGATCTAGCACGACCAGCTGACCACGAGTGGCGCTTTGTGCTTTAAGGCACTATACTTACCTAAAATTTGAAATTGCATATCTGCAGTTCAAATTATTGTACTTTTGTCGTTATGGTCTCATTTTATTTATTAAAATGTATCCTATTTTTCTAAATTGGTTTGAGAATTTTTTTGTGTTGTGTTTTCGCTTTATTACTGTTTGTGTGCTGCATAAATACTTTACATAGTGCCTCTAAGATAAGCCTGACTTCATTTGTGCCAAGTTACCAGAGCATTAAGAACATATTAAATTAGTGACTTTTGTAGGTCACCCTGACAAAGACTGTGGTTGTTGCCTAAGTGGGGCTTTCAACCCCTCAACTTAAAACCCAGTTTCTTACAAGAGGTAAAATACATAAAGCAATGCTGTGTGCTATTTATCCAGGTCGACCCGGTGGGGTAAATCATAACAAAAACCCAATTACCACAGACAGAGACCACAATAATAATAGTTAAGTTTTCTTGCAGGATCCATGAACCTCTGCTGTGACTTGCTCAGGTGTCTGTGAGAGGCTGGCCTGGTATATGATGTCCGCTAATGGAAGTGGGCACCTTGCACCAGTCCAGACAACCCTTATGGGGATTTAAGAGGTCTCAGACAACCTTAGAAAGGTATCCAAGTGATAGCTGTGTAGAGCAGCCTTCAGGCTTAGTCTTGAAGAAGTATAAAGCAGCTTGTTTTACCAGAATTAAATCTTATAGTATAGATTAAATGAAAGAACCACACCTAGTATTTATAAAAATATGTATTTATTATATAATACTCTCTAGTATGTTCCAATATCTTCAACACGGAGATAAACACAATGCACACAATACTTTGGCAAAGTAACACAGTAAATAGCACGAAATACACAGTGGGCCCCAGGAGGGGGACCAAACCATATACTAAGAAAGTGGTATAAGAACCACAACTCGAGTCAGGACAATGTTGAGAGGTCATAGAATTGCTGGAGGCCTACAGAACCACCCAAGGTCAGTAGATAGGGACCCCACGGAGAGCGTTTGCAGTGTGTGAACACGACCACGTGCTCCGTACAAGTCTATGTGCAAGTTGCGGTTGGAGGAACCCTCATCTACAGACCCCCCGGACCCCGACCACAGTTCAGCGATTCCATCGCTGACTTCGTCAGCACACACGCCATCGCCTCCACGGACTACATCCTCCTCGGGGACCTGAACTTCCACCTCGAGAACAACAAGGACACCAACTCCACCACCCTGATCGACAACCTCGCCACCCTCGGACTCAGACAGCTCGTGACTACACCCACCCACGCCGCCGGCCACACGCTCGACTCCATCTTTTCCGCAAGCCCACACGTCTCCTTCAACCACACCTCCGAACCCCACTGGACTGACCACCACTGCATCCACTTCACCTACAGGAAGCCCACCACGCACCACCACACCGAACAAATGCCTCGCCGCTGCTGGAGCAGAGTCACGGAAGACCAGCTAACCACAACCCTCGCCCTGAGCCCACCCGCCGAACCCTCCGACCCCGACACCGCCGCCCGCAACCTCAGACAGTGGATCGACGACTGCGCCAACACCCTCGCCCCGCTCAAGAATCCGCCCAACAGCCACACCAGCAAGAAAGCCACCTGGTTCACCGAAGACCTCCAGGCCTCCAAACGAACATGCCGAAAACTGGAGAAGATCTGGCTCCACGAACGGACAGCGGACAGCTACGCCGCCCACAAGAGCGCCAGCCGCAGTCACCATCACCTCATCAGATCCGCCAAAAGGGCCTCACTCAAAGACCACCTAGACAACAATGCACACAACAGCAAAGAGCTCTTCAACATCGTGAAGGAACTCTCCAACCCCAGCTCCAACACCAACGACATCCAGCCGTCGCGAGACCTATGCCGACTCACTGGCCACCTTCTTCCACCGCAAAATCACCGACATCCACGACAGCTTCAACACCACGACCGCCCCGGCAACCACCGAGACCACTGCCCCCACAACCACCAACCGCCTGCTCTCCTGGACCAACATCAACGACGAGGACACCAGCGAGATCATGAACACCATCCACTCCGGTTCACCGCTAGACCCGTGCCCTCACCACATCTTCAACAAAGCCAGTACAGCCATCGCGCCCCATCTCCGGAAAATAATCAACATCTCCTTCGAGACAGCAACCTTCCCGGAAAGCTGGAAGTACGCCGAGATCACCGCCTTACTCAAGAAATCCAAGGCAGACCCCAAGGACCTCAAGAACTTCCGACCCATCTCTCTGCTCCCGTTCCCCGCGAAGGTCACCGAGAAAATCGTCAACAAACAACTGACCCGCTACCTCGAGGAGAACAACATCCTGGACCCTTCCCAGTCCGGCTTCCGCAGCAACCACAGCACCGAAACCGCCCTCATCGCCGCCACCGATGACATCAGGACCCTGCTAGACAACGGAGAAACAGCAGCCCTCATCCTCCTGGACCTATCAGCCGCCTTCGACACGGTCTGCCACCACACACTACGAACACGCCTTCACGACGCCGGGATCCAAGAGAAGGCCCTGGACTGGACCACATCCTTCCTTTCCAGCAGAACACAAAGCATCCGCCTCGCCCCCTTCCGATCCAAGGCCACCAAGATCATCTGCGGCGTACCCCAAGGCTCCTCCCTCAGCCCAACGCTGTTCAACATCTACATGGCACCCTCGCCCACGTCGCCTGACAGCACAACCTCAACATCATCTCCTACGCCGACGACACCCAGCTGATCCTCTCCCTCACCAAAGACCCTCACACCGCCAAAGCCCACCTCCACGAAGGAATGAAGGCCGTCGCCGAATGGATGAGGACCAGCCGCCTGAAGCTGAACTCGGACAAGACGGAGGTCCTCATCCTTGGTTCCAACCCTTCAGCCTGGGACGACTCCTGGTGGCCAACATCACTGGGAACAGCCCCGCCACCCACCGACCACGTACGCAACCTAGGGGTCATCCTCGACCCCACCCTCTCCATGACTAAGCAGGTCAACGCCGTTTCCTCATCCTGCTTCAACATCCTCCGAATGCTCCGCAGGATCTTCAAGTGGATCCCCACCGAAACAAGAAAAACAGTCACCCAGGCCCTCGTCACCAGCAGGCTGGACTACGGAAAAGCCCTCTACGCAGGAACGACGGCTAAGCTCCTGAGACGGCTGCAACGCATCCAGAACGCCTCTGCACATCTTATCCTCGACATCCCCCGACGCAGCCACATCACACCCCACCTGAGAGACCTGCACTGGCTCCCTGTCAACAAGAGGATAACCTTCAAGCTCCTCACCCACGCACACAAAGCACTCCACAACTCCGGACCAGCCTACCTCAACAGACGACTCAGCTTCTACACCCCCACCCGCCAGCTCCGCTCGACCAGCCTCGCCCTCGCCACAGTCCCCCGCATCCGGAAAACGACCGCCGGCGGCAGTTCCTTCTCCCACCTCGCCGCCAAGACCTGGAACACCCTCCCCACCAACCTCCGACAGACCCAAGACCTACTGGCCTTCAGAAGACTCCTCAAGACCTGGCTCTTCGATCAGTAGCAGCACCACCCCCCTCTTCCCCCAGCGCCTTGAGACCCTCGCGGGTATGTAGTGCGCTTTATAAGTGACATGATTGATTGATTGATTGATTGATTTTTAAAGATTAGGGACCCTTCCCAGTGGACCCTTCCCAGTGGACCCTGAAGAAACCCCGTGGAAGACAGAAGGTTGGAGAGCCACCCCACCCATTGATACCCTAGTACCCACGTTACCTACACCAGGGAAGCCAGGTGCATACCTGTGAAGTGGTGTCGGAAACCGCTGTCAAACCCAATGGAGGACTTCAGGAAAGTGCGCTGCTGAAAGAGGAGACAGTGTCTGGAGGAATCCAACTGTGGATTCTTGAAGAAGAGTACCTGAAAGCAGAGGTGACATAGTCTATGTCACTCAGGCGTGACCAGGAGACTTGGAAGACGAATGCCCCTTGATGTTGGGTGCTTCAGGGAAGATGACAATGACTTTGACTCTGCAGCTGTGGGGACCAGGCGATGCGGAGGAAGACCAGTACTTGGATACGAGCTGTCCCACAAAGGATGATGAGTGCTGAGGGGTCGGTGTCCGGCGAGAGTACCAACAAGCCTTGGCAAATGCAGCCCACACAGGAAGTCAAGAAGGTGCAAAGTTGGGACCAGCAAGGTCCAGGAGACTCACCACAAGCAGGGGAGTCAGGGCCGGCCCTGAGCAATCACAGGAGCCCAAAAGTAACAAGTGTGACCCTCAAGTGGACCCACAGCCGGAGGCACTGGAGTCGCGAGAGGACCTTAAGTAGCTCACCAAAAGATGCAGGCCGCGATGCACACGATATGGTGTGGCTGAAGATTCTGGTCATTGGAGGTGCTCGAGGTTGGGGCTACTTGGACTCCGAAGATCTTCTTGCAAAGAGGCCAACAAGCCTTTGCAACTGCAAGTTGAACGCAGTGCACAGGGGTTTGGTTATTGCAACCCCTACGAGGGATACTGGCCTCAAACTTGGTGAGAGGGCAAGGCAGGCCTCGTGAGCTGTGGAAAACCACAACCTGTGTTGCAGAGCCCAAGGAGTCCGGAGGAGCTCAGGATCTGCTGACCGGTCGACTTAGTTGAGGTGCCTGCAAATGCAGGGGAGTGACTCCTTCACTCCAAGGGAGATTACTTCAGGTGTCTTTGATGCTTCACAGGCCTTGGAAGGTTCCTGTATGATGGACAGGCGCAGACGTTGCAGCAGACTGAAAGGGAGAAGAAGTCAGGCCCAAACGAAGTCCAGCGAAGTCCAGAGTGCCCAGATGGTAGAAGTGCAATGGTGTCTGATCTGAATCTTATCCCACGGTGAATCTAGAGACCTACACCCAGGTGAGCCTGTAAGTACTCTAGGGAAAGGGTTAGGAAGATTCAGGGGACCCTCCCAGGGGAAGTTCTGGACAGGGAGGAGGTTACTCCCATGTCCTTTGTCCAGTTTCATGCCAGAGCGGGAGCAAATGGCTCCCAGGACTGGTTTGAACTAGACTATGCACAGGGACACCAAATATGCCCCTCATGCAGACTTTCTGGTGCTGGCAAGTGCACCCACCCAGCCCTAATACACTAAATCCTGTCTGGGAGGTGGTCACACCTCTCAGTGACAGGATGCCTATTGTTCTACCTTCCCCTGCTCGAGCTTGGCTCAGCAGCAGGAGGGAAGAAATGGGTCTCTGGTCAGCAGCAACCATTTTGTGCTGTCCGGGACTAGAAGGCTGGTACCCGGAACACTGAGAGCCTAACGGAGGGCTCTTCCAGTGCTTGGAATCATACCTCTCACACCTTTTATGGTGTGGGGGTATGATTCCAACATGTTTGATACCAAACATGATAGGATGCGTTGCAGCCGTTTTCGAGATGTTCATCGCACGATTACGCGGTGCGCCTCTATATAGTAAATGGCTGCTTCACTGACAACCCAGGACAAATGGATTCTGTAGGTTGCAGGGGTGTCCTGCTCCTGCAGGGGCACCCTCTCACTTAGAACCAACCACCCTGCCTTCAGGATTGCAAAGGCCTGCTATAGGGGTGACATAGGTTTTAAGTGCAGGGACCCTTAGATATAGTAAACCTATATCTTTAGTAAGTGGTGCATGCACCAACTTACACAGGCTGCTATGGCAGTCCTGTAGTTCCATTTTTCATAGTCTCTCATGGGTGGCATAATGCATGCTTCAGCCCATGTGAGACCGCTGGGGTCTCCATGCCCTGGGTACCTTAGTATCATATACTAGGGACTGATAAGGGTACCCCAGTATCCAATCTGGAGTGTACCTAAGTACTCAACACAGCAATTTAGGGAGAAAGCAGATAGACTGGGGTCCTGATTAGCAGGATCCCAATCAGACTAGTCAAAAAACAGCGTAGCACCAGGCAAAAAGTGAGGGTAACCATGCAGAAGGACCCTACCTTCCTACATAACCCTCCCCCAAAACGAAAGGAGATAAGGCTAACCTTGCCCAGTTGAGACTTTATTTCCTAAGTGGCCATATAAGGAAGGTCCTGCATTTGCATGGATACTCCCTATCCTATGGTCCACTGAGAAGTTCCTCCCTTGTAGGGTCGTAGATCCTGTCAAAAAATTGGGGTCACTACCTGTAAGCTGTTTGAGCCAAGAAAGAGGCTGGTGGAGTGTCTGATTAGGGAAGTGAGGCCCTAACAGGGTTAATCTCAGCTTCCTCAGAGCACTGGCCATCATGGAGGCCTTTCTTTCCATGACTGTCTTATATCTATCCCTAGGGGTCAACCTCTGGCTGCCTACAGTTTTTAGTTGATCCCTTCTGGTTGGAACAATGGAGGACCAGGTAAGGTTTGGAACAGCCTTGTCTCAGGTTTTACCTTGCCCAACAGAGTCCATCTTGGGGATGTCAATTGCTAGGGGTAAGAGGGATCCCTCGGAATGCTGAGGGTTATCCACCTGACTAGTACTTCTAGGCTGGGGGTCCCTACTCTGTGGATGAGGGGATTCCTCTTGGCAGTGGGCCCTGTGGGGTCCACTGACATCCCTGACCGTTGCAGCCCTAGGCTGACCAAGGCTGGGGAGAGAGGGGAAGGATACCTACTCCAGACTGGGTAGCTCCTTGGAAGGTTCCCCTGCCCTCAGTGGCTCTGCCAGGACAGGCCTGACCTCCGCTGGGGCAGTTTCTTCACAAGGGGCAGGATCAGTTCCCTGAGGAGGCTGACCCTCACCTAAAGTCTGGGGGGAAAGATTTTTCTTTCTCCCCTGGGCTCTCTGGTGGAGCGGAGTCGGCCATTCTTTCAGGCTCCACTGCTCCTGCATTACTCTGTGCTTGGACTGGGGCCCTCAGGGTCACACCAACCTTCTCAGAGGGGCCTAACATTTCTAGATGAGCCTTCAGTTCTACTTCAGCCCAGGCTGAAGTTTCCAAATCATTGCCCAGGAGGCAATCCACAGGAAAGTTTGGGGACACTGCAACTCATTTGGGACCAGTGGCCCCTCCCCAGTTAAGATTGACTATGGCCATGGGATGATCTGTTCTAACACCATCAGTGTTGGTCACCTGGTACTTGTACTCAGGTAAAAGCTGAAGTGGGGGCACTAGATTTCATGTCACCACGGTGACACTAGCCCCTGTGTCCCTATAGGCTACAGCTTTCTGACCATTAATCAGAGGCTCCTGTCTGTACTTGCCCAAAGTATTGGGACTCACAGTAAAAGTGGCAAACCCCGTGCCACCATCACAGACTAAGGTGGCCTGTGTGGGGGATCTGGCTAAGCCAGTATCCACCTCAGTTCCCCATGAAAACCCAACTACATTTTTGGGTGTACTACTACTACCTAGGGGGCAACTACTTGTGGTACTAGGGGGTGTTGCAGTAGTAGTAGGAAGAACATTTTCCTTATTGCTGGCCTTGGGGAAATTTGCATCATTTTTCCTGTGGCCTTGCTTTTTACAAACAAAGCAATAAGGTTTCTTGTCAGGGGAGGAAGGAGTTTGTGGCCCACCCCCAGAGGACTTTTGGGGACCATTAGAGGCCTTCTCTTTAGATTTACCCCCACCTTTCTCTTGGGTGTTGGAAGTATCCTTCTCCTGATCACCACCACCCTGGTTCTTTTGTTTAACTCTGGTTCTGACCCATTTATCTGCCTTCTTTCACAATTCTTGGGGAGAAGTCAGATCTGAATCCACCATATACTGGTGCAAAAGCTGGTTTTGACAACTATTAAGGATCTGCTCCTTCATAATCAACTTGTACAATCCTAAGTAGTCATGCAGTTTGCTAACAAGGAACCAACCTTCCAGAGACTTTGTGGCACTATCCACAACATCTACCCAGACCTGGGTCTGTGCTTTCTGGGTGTCTCTGAACGTAATCCTGTATTGTTCAGTGGTTAAACCAAACCCATCAATGAGAGCACTTTTCAAAACTGAGTAATTATTAGCATCCTCTTCTCTAACAGTGAGAAGCTTATCTCTACCTTTGTCAGCAAAGGAGAGCCACAAGATAGCTTGCCTCTGCTCTTGAGGGACCTCCTGAAATTTACTGGCCCTCTCTAAAGCAGTTATCTATTTGTGGATGTCATACCCAGCATGGTAGAGAGGGACAATCTTGCTCAGGTTCCTATGGTCAAAGGAATGTTCCTTAATTCTAAAGACACTGTTGCTGCCACCATGGGACTCTAGTCCCAGTTTCTTCCTTGCCTTCTGGACTTCTAGGGACACTCTGTCAAGGGCCAACTGCTCTTTCCTGAGCCTAAGCCTAGATTTCTCACGTTCAAGCATTTGGTACTCCCTATCCAAAGAGTCCCCCCTTTAATAGAAATGGAGTTCTCTACTGACTGTCTAGAAGTATTGGATTCTGTAGAGGAGGATCTAGACCTCCTTGGTCTACTCTGCACCTTCCCAGGAGGATCAAAGGGGGCATCCTCTTGGCCCTCTGTGTTCTCCTCTGGGAGGTCTGAATTGTCCAGGTGGAGGTCATCAGGCTCCACCTGGTCAGGGTTCAATTCTAGGTCAAAGAGGGGCTCCCCTCCTGACCTATCCTCAGTCCCCTGCCCACCCACTCTGTCCTGTTCATCTGACCCACTGGTCATCTAACAGTAACACTTCTACCAGGCGTTGAGTGTTAGCACTTCTCCCTGTCTTCAGCTTTCTAGAGGCACACAGTGCTCTCTGTTCTTGGAACAAAAGTTCACTGTATCTAGTAGGCAGAGAGCCACTGGCATCTTCTTGAGAAGACATACTAAGTAAGGTGTGGTGTTGCACCTACTTAACCTAGTGGGAACTAAAGTCTCTGAAGCTGAAGAAAGCTTGTGCTAGACCCTTAACTTACCCAACCCTAAGTTCAGTAGAACTTACTATACTAAGCTTGTATTATATGTGCCTAGCAGTAGTGATAGTTTTTCAGTTAATCAATACGAAGATTTATCTGGTAAAACAATGCAGGCTTGAATCCCAACCGCCACACACCAATGTGAGAGGCTGGCCTGGTATATGATGTCCGCTAATGTAAGTGGGCACCTTACACCAGTCCAGACAACCCTTTTGGTGATTTAAGAGGTCTCAGACAACCTTTGAAAGCTATCCAAGTGGTAGCTGTGGAGAGCAGCCTTCAGGCTTGGTCTTGAAGGAGTATAAAGCAGCTTGTTTTACCAGAATGCAATCTTATAGTATAGATTAAATGAAAGAATCACACCAAGTATTTATAAAAATATGTATTTATTATATAATACTCTCTAGTATGTTCCAATATCTTCAACACAGAGATAAACACATTGCACACAATACTTTAGCAAAATAACACAGTAAATAGCACATAATTTACAGTGGGCCCCAGGGGGGGACCAAACCATATATTAAGAAATGGTATAAGAACCACGACTCGAGTCAGGACGATTTCGAGAGGACGTAGAATTGCTGGGGACCCACAGAACCACCCAAGGTAAGTAGATAGGGACCCCCACGGAGAGCGTGTGCAGTGTGTGAACACAAGCGTGTGCTCCGTACAAAGTCTATGTGCAAGTCGCTGTTGGACTTTTAAAGATTAGGGACCCTTCCCAGTGGACCCTGAAGAAACCCAGTGGAAGACAGACGGTTGGAGAGCCAGCCCACCCGTGGATACCCTAGTACCCACGTTATCTACACCAGGGAAGCCGGGTGCATTCGTGTGAATTGGTGTCGGAAACCGCTGACGAAACCCAATGGAGGACTTCATGAAAGTGCTGCTGCTGGAAGAGGAGAAAGTGTCTGGAGGAATCCAAACATGGATTCTTGAAGAGGAGTACCTGAAAGCAGAGGGGACAGAGTCTATGTCACTCAGGCGTGACCAGGAGACTTGGAAGACGAATGTCCTCCGATGTTGGGTGCTTCAGGGAAGATGACGATGAACTTGACTCTGCAGCTGTGGGGACCAGGCAATGCAGAGGAAGACCAGGAGCCGGATATGAGCGGTCCCACGAAGTATGTCGAGTGCTGAGGGGTCAGTTTCCGGCGACAGCACCAACAAGCCTTGGCAAATGCAGCCAATGCAGTTGGTCAAGAAGGTGCAAAGTTGTGACCAGCAAGGTCCAGGAGACTCACCACAAGCAGGGGAGTCAGGGCTGTCCCGAGCAATCACAGGAGCGCAAAAGTAACAAGTGTGACCCTCAAGTGGACCCACAGGCCGGAGGCACTGGAGTCGCGAGAGGACCTCAAGCAGCTCACCAAAACATGCAGGCCACGATGCACACAATGCCGTGTGGCTGAAGATTCTGGTCACTGGAGGTGCTCGAGGTTGGCGCTACTTGGAGCCCGAAGATCTCCTTGCAAAGAAGCCAACAAGCCTTTGCAACTGCAAGTTGGACACGGTGCACAGGGGTTCAGTTATTGCAACCCCCACGAGGGATCCTGGCCTCAAACTTGTTGAGAGGGCAAAGGAGGCCTCGGGAGCTGTGGAAAACCACCACCTGTGTTGCAGAGCCCATGGAGTCCGCAGAAGCTCAGGATCTGCTGACCAGTCGACTTAGTTGTGGTGCCTGCGAATGCAGGGGAGTGACTCCTTCACTCCAAGGGAGATTACTTTGTGTCTTTGATGCTTCACAGGCCTTGGAAGGTTCCTGTGTGATGCACAGGCACAGACATTGCAGCAGACTGGAAGGGAGACGAAGTCAGGCCCAAACAAAGTCCAGAGTGCCCAGATGGTAGAAGTGCACTGGTGTCTGATCTGAATCTTATGCCAGGGCGAATCTAGAGATCTACACCCAGGTAAGCCCTTAAGTACCCGAGGGAAAGGGTTAGGAAGATTCAGGGGACCCTCCCAGGGGAGGGTCTGGACAGGGGGGAGGTTACTCCCATGTCCTTTGTCCAGTTTCATGCCAGAGCGGGAGCCAACGGCTCCCAGGACTGGTTTGAACTGGACTATGCACAGGGACACCAAATGTGCTCCTCATGCAGACTTTCGGGCGCTGGTGGGCACACCTCTCTTCCTCACTTGTTTTTCCCGCCGGTTCTCCCGCCCAAAGTGGGGGTCATAACCAGTGGGGACCAGCTGCTGAGAGCAGCAAGTGGCCTGGGGAAGCTCACAAAGGCGGCAAGCCTTTGAAGCTTCCCCTTCGTGAACCCTGCCTATCCTGGGGGAGGAGGCTTGACATCTCGCCCCAGGATGTGCATTGTTTCAGGCCCCAGAGACCAGCAGGCTCTCGACCCAGGGGTCCAGAAACATGTCTGGTGGTGGCAGCTGAAAGCAGCCACTCAGCCTGGACACTAGTGGTAGGTTAGTTTTCAGGGGGCATCTCTGAGATGCCCTCTGTGTGCATTTTTCATTCAATCCCACACTGGCATCAGTGTGGGTTTAATGTGCTGAGAAGTTTGATACCAAACTTCTCAATTTTCAGTGTAGCCATTATGGTGCTGTGGAGTTCGTAATGACAAACTCCCAGCACCATATACTCTTAATGGCAGCACTGCACTTACAATGTCTAAGAATAGACTTAGACACTGTAGTGGTACAGGGCTCATGCACCTGTACCCTCACCACTGGTATAGTGCACCCAGCTATAGGGGTGACTGATCTATGCCAGGGCAGTGGGTTGTAGGCATGGCACACAGAGGCGTGTGCCATGTCGACTCTTCACTTTGTTCTGCACCAAAACACGCAGCCTGCAAAGGCAGTGTGTGTGTGTGTAGAGGTACAGGGCCTCTAAGGGTGGCACAATAAGTGCTGCAGCCCTTAGAGGTCTTCCCTGGTCACAGTGCCCTGGGTACCTGTGGTACCATTTACCAGGGGCTGACCTGTGGCCAGAAATGCCAATTGGGTTAGTTTTGGGGAAAGAACACAGGCCCTGGGAACCTGATCGCAGGGACCCAGGGCACATCAAGTGAAAGTGCATCAGTAGTCTGGGAAAAAGTGGGGGTGTTACTGCAACAGAAACCCCTTTCCTATAGCTATGTCTTGTTATAACCAATCTGCGGAGGGTACAGAGCAATACCCTGGGGCTGCGGCACTGCACCAGAGTAGCAAATGAATCTCCCTCTCTAATCCAAAGAAGATAGCTACTGGAATAGGGAAGTGTGTTTTCTGCATCACATAGAGTAGTGTTGGCAATGAAATAATTTTGGCAATAGATGCCCCGCCCCCATGAATGTTAGTGGCAGCTTTTACCATCTGGAAGTGCCACCCTCTGGAAGTGCCACCCTTTATATCTGCAAAGCAGCTTATTTTTGTTCCTTGCCAGGAATCTGTCAAGTTCGTGTGACATATATTCCTAGGTATTTGAACCTGTCATGCTTCATCCTAAGTGGGCGGGCCACTTCATCCTTCAGGGACCTGTCTCCCCAATCCTATAATGTACTGATTTATTCCAGTTCACTTTATATCTGGAGTATTTCCCGAATTGCTCAAACAGCGTCAGAAAAGGACCCAGAGTTACTCCTGGTTTGGCCAAGTATAGAAGGATGCTGCCCATATATTGTGAGATGTTTTTCTTGTTGAGAATCTGTACCTTCAACAAATCTGACTAGTTGCTCACCGGATCTAATCCAAGAGGCTCTATACATTGGAGAAATAGAAGGGCAAAGAGTGGCCACCCCTGCCTGGCCCCCTTTCCAATCAAAACAATTTGGATACCCCTTCATTGATCCACACTGCCGCAGTCGGCGCTCTATAAAGGAGTGCCATTCAAGTGCAGAAGCCTGGACCGGAATTTGGCCGGAACTCTGGGTTAAAGATTAAGGTGGAGTGACCAAAATTCTGCCAAATCAATGGGCTGAACGTCTCTCCTAGAAAAGATGTACTTTATTCCCATTCACTATCCACGGGGCATGTGCCCGGGCGACCTGCAGGATATGGTCCCGTTCCCTAAAGTTGATCAGTCTGGCTACCATGGGTCTGGGTGGGCCATAGGTGCAGGAGGGAGCCCCGGAACATGTGGGCCCGCTCCACAGTAAAGAGGGTCAAAGGGGCTCCGTCATGAACATGCTGAATGAGCCACTGCTCCACAAACAACTCTGCCATTGACCTTTGATTAGGTCGAGCATTCGAGACCTCTTGTATATACTTTAGTATATACTTATATGTGCATGTACTTTATGGGCTCTGGAGATCAGCCCTAGGACTTGTCTGCTTCCGCTTAAGGACTTTTTTTCTGTTCAACTGCCTCTATTTAACTGTCTTGATAGAAAACGACCAGTAGAGGTCAGTAAAATACCAGAATTGCTTTCTGCTTAGGGACTTTCTTTTTTTATTTTTCTGGCAACTGCCTCTATTTAACTTTCTTGATAGAAAACGACCAGCAGAGGTCAGTAAAATACCAGAATCACTTTAGCATTCTCTAGATTCCAGTCCATGGAAATTGTCTTCCAGGAGCACCCGTAGACAATAATATTTTTTCAAATATTGTATTTTTAGTGAAATGACCACCGAAGGCCCTGATTTTATATTAAAAACAGAGCTTTGGGGGGCGTGGCCAAGCAAGATGGCTGAGCAGACGTGAGCCGCTTCAGCTCCGTACCGCCGTGGCTGCCCTAAGTGGTTTTCCGGATGATCGGAGAGCTGAGACCGGATTATTTCAGCGGGGCATGGTCTTGAGCCACTTCGGAGGGTGGCGGTTGGCCCCTCGTGCAGTTTCTTGACAGGAAAATAGCCCTGGAATGGTTGAGAGGCGTGGGGCCGGAACGGTCTCCATCATGGCGCGGGGAGCGGAGCTGGTCGGGACGGGCGCCCGCTGACAACTGCCCTGCGCCCCCGGACCTGGCGCATCAATGCCGCTCGCGCTTTCCCCGAAGCTGTGGCCTCCCAGTGGTTGCCTGGACATGCCCCTGCCTGTCCGGTGCCACGTCGCATCGCCTGATGGATTAGCGCGGTCCGCGCGGTACCGCGGAGCCGCGAGTGTGACCTGGGAATCACCGCAGAGGTACGAGCACTGCAGGCTGCGTTTGAATGGACTGAGGGGCACAGACATCACCTCTAATGAGCGCCGCTGGCTGCTGGACTCACAGCTTCATTTCTGCAATTACTGACTCTGGTACCTGCGGAGAGGATTACACGTGGCGCCCTGCCTGACCCCAAAATGGCGCCCGTGCTGTGAGTTGTCCTCATTGCGACCTTGACTCTGCAACTTGGGGATTACAGGAGTTGAGGTAGGCTGGGCGTCCCTTCTCATGTGACCCTTCTAGGACTGGGGCCATTGTCCTCTAGCGGCCGCTGTCCTGGATACTGGTTCTACCTGCCAGATGCCTGACCTTAAGATGGCCGCCAACGTCCAGTAAGTAGTAATTGGCCTATGCTGGAGCACAGTGCCTAGAGAGTATAGGGGCCTTCTTGGGGTGCCGTCCCGCGACTGGGTCTGCTGCGTGCTTCGGAGCCCTCCGCCGCATAGTCCCTATGCCACCTAAGAAGGAAACAAACAAAGTCTCCCGCTACTTTGCTGCTGCGGACAAGAGTTCCACCTCTGCCGATTCAGAACAGGCGCGGATCATGGCTCTCACCAGGGAGGACCTAGTCGCCGCTCTACGGGACTTTAAGGCTGATCTCTGTCAGGAGATAAAGAAAGATCTAAATGCTTCCATGGATCAACTGAAAACCGACCTCACTGAGAAGATAGCTTCCCTTCGACAGGACGTGGACGCGGTTGGTTCCAGGGTGCTGGAGGTGGAGGAACAGACGCAGGCCCTCAAGGAACGCTCCAGCAACTTACATGAATCCCAGCTGGCGCTCCAGTCTCAGATGCAACAACTCCTCCTGAAGGCGGAGGATTTGGAGAACAGGTCCCGGAGGGAGAATATTCGTATCCGGGACCTGAAGAGGGTGCGGAAGGGCCTGATCTGTAGGCGTTCGTTGTGGGGCTCTTCTCGGAGCTACTGGAGCCACGTCAACTGAAGATCAAGATTGATCGAGTGGGGCCCGCACAGACGAGAGATCGCAAACGGACAAGAGACGTTCTGGTGAAGTTGCACTCCTTCCAAACAAAGGAAGCCATTCTGGGCGCGGCAAGGAAGAAAGATGAAGTCTCTTTTCAGGGATATAAATGTGCCCTATTTCAGGATCTGGCGCCTGCCACACTGGTGCACCGGCAATCGCTACGCCCTGTCACCACCAAGCTTCGGGAGGACAATATACGATACCGTTGGACTTATCCCTTTGGTCTCACATTTGAATATAAGAATAAGCCCCACCATGTGACTGATCTGAATGAAGGGCTGCGTGTTCTAGGCCTCCCAGTACCGGACGACGTCGGGGCCTCGGGCCCCCCCGCCAGCGAGAGTCGTCCCAGGAGGGAGTACCGTTCCTGGCAAATGGTCATGAAGAACAGATCGACGCCCAAATGAACATCCTGTCGAGGGTAGAGGGCCTTGTCTCCTATGGCACACTTGGGTTCTCCTGTAGCCCTCCGGCGAGGAGCCACTGTGGGTTGGTGCAGTGGGCCAGCGGTGTTGTCGAGGGCATGCACCGGGCCTCCGGACCAAGCTGCTTCGGTGTAACAGTCCCAATGGAACTTTACAAGTACTCTCTCTGTTATAGTAGCATGGCAGCCGGTGGTACGGGCCTTGTCCGTATCGCCCGCAATGTTGTTCCGCTTTTCCATGAAGTTTCCCGCCGAGAGCCTGTTGGCGTCTTGGCACTTTTTTTCTTGGGGTAGTTGGGGACTTGGTTTTGGGGGGGGGGGAACCTGGTGGTGGTAATAGGGGGGCACGGGTTTCTTGGTTACATGAGAGCAGGTTCTGTAGATCAGCTGCATTGGCAACCCTACGGCAGAGGGGCCTTGTGGGGGGTGGCTCTTGGGGAGGGTCCATTGGGCAGGGGAGGATCACCCAGATTCTCGGATGGTCTCGATAGCGTCCTGGAACGTCAAAGGTCTCAATTCGCCCCAAAAACGGCAAAAAATCTGGAAATATATCAATGACCGTCAATTTGATGTAGTGGCGCTCCAGGAAACGCATTTGAAAAAGTCTGAGGATATGCGGCTCCGTCACAAAGCTTACCCTTTAATTTATAAATCGTCGACAGGCACTAAACACAATGGGGTAGCATTGCTCTTCCGGACCTCAGCCAAATTCCAGACAGAGGCAGTTAAGGCTGATCGGGAGGGGAGAGTCCTTATGGTGAAGGGGAGGCTCCGGGGTACTCTGTGCACATTTATCTCCCTATACGCACCTAACTCGGGGCAGGCGTCGTTCCTTTCCTCCACTCTTGACTTAATAAGCGGCTTTGAGGAGGGCCCGATGATCCTTTTGGGGGACTTCAATCTTACATGGCATGACACCTTAGACAGCTCCCAGGCACACAGGGCGACCCTCGCTCGCTTCCCCAAGGGGCTCAAGCAAAAATTCCTCACTTTAGGCCTCCTTGATGCGTGGCGAACACTATACCCCGACACCAGCGACTATACATACTTTTCACATGTCCACCGCACCTATTCTAGGATTGATTACATTTTTATTAGTCAAACTCTTCTGGGACCTCTCCGGGCAGCCCAGATCTTGCAAATCTCCATTTCGGATCACGGTCTCGTATCCATTAACATAGCGTGGGGGGGGCCTAAATCTGACACATCCCGATGGTACTTCCCGACCTCATTCACTCGGGACAAGTCTCTCCGAGACGACCTGAGATCCACTATTACGGAATTTTTTGCTCTCAACGACCCGGCCGACACTTCCCCGCAAAATAACTGGGATGCCTTTAATGCGGTCCTGCGGGGTAAATGCATCCAACCTAATGCAGTCCTCAATCAACAAAGGGCGAAGTAGCGTTTGGCATTGGAGGCCGAATTGGAGGCCGTAGAAAAGTCGCACAAAGAAACGCCCACCCGGGTGCTTCAGCGACAGCTCACGGCCCTGAGGGGCAAACTTCGGGCCATTTACAACAACAGGGCCGAATACACACTCCTTAAACTGCGACAGACATCATATGCACAGGGGGACAAAGTGGGGACTCACTTAGCACGACAGCTGCGAGAGAAACGGGAACGCGAATATATAGGGGGCATTCTCGATGCAGATGGACGCCTTACTCACGAAGACTCCATTAAGGCAAATGTCTTTGGCACTTTTTATGGAGACCTCTACCGAGGCACTCCCCCTGACCCCACCTTCCAACAGCAATACCTCGACACGTTAAAGCTTCCCTGCATATTACATGCAACGGCGTAATAGCTAGATGTTCCCATTACTCCGGAGGAGGTACGGCAGGCCATTACTAAACTCAAACTGCACAAGGCACCGGGGCCGGACGGCCTCACTGCTCACTTTTACAAATGTTATGCTTCCGAGTTGATCCCGCATTTAACTACTCTGTTTAATTCCATTGCGAGGGAGGCCACGGTTTCGCCCTCAATGGCCGAGGCAGTCATCTCTGTCATCCCAAAGCCGGGGAAGGACCCTCAGGTCTGCGCGTCCTACCGACCCATAGCCCTTCACAACGTAGATGCGAAGCTCTACTCTGCGATTTTGGCCGCCAGGCTTGAGGACTTGATGCCCACTCTAATCCACCCTGATCAATCCGGCTTTATAAAGGGGCGGCAAACACATGATAATATACATCGCACTATCCACCTTATAGAAAAAGTTTCCAAGTTCAAAATCCCTGCAGTTCTGGTTGGGCTTGATGCCAAAAAGGCCTTTGACAGGGTGGATTGGTCATTTCTTTTTCTTACTATGCAGAGATTCGGCTTTGGGGAAGGGTTTCTCAACATGGTCCGGGCCAATTACCATTGTCCACAATCACGGGTTCTAGTTAATGGTCACCAATCTCTCCCTTTCGCCCTCGGCAGAGGTACGCGTCAGGGTTGCCCACTCGCCCCACTCTTATTTGCCCTCAGCCTTGAGCCCCTTGCTACACAATTCCGATCCAATGAGGCGATCCGGGGCATACGATTCGGAGGCACGGATCATAAAGCCTCCTTTTTCGCGGATGATGTCCTGCTTATACTTCTGGAGCCATCCACTTCTCTCAGAGCGGTGCAAGAGGACCTGCGGAACTTCGAGCGGGTCTCAGGTTTTAAAGTGAATCTTTCCAAATCATCCATACTAAATCTAACACTCTCTGATACTGATGCAGCGAACTTGCGGGGCCAAACATTGCTTCACTGGGCCAAACACTCTCTGTTATATCTCGGGGTGCACCTTACACCCAAAATTGGCGATCTCTATAAAGCAAACTATCCCCTGCTGAAAGCGCAGCTTAAGCGGGATTTTAAAAGATGGAAGCCACTTTATATTTCCTGGCTGGGGCGGATCAACGCTGTGAAGATGGTGGTCCTGCCGAAGCTTTTGTAGCTCTTCCAGGCACTTCCAATAGCACTGGACCATAAATTCTTGCCACGTTTGCGATCATTGGTCATCCAGTTCATATGGCAGGGAGGGAGGGCGCGTCTTCCCTTCCACCTTTTGCGACGTCCCAGAACGAGCGGGGGTGTTGCTCTTCCCGACTTCCAACTATATTATCAGGCGGCTCAGCTGAGGGTGGTGATGGAGTGGACGGTTAGGGAATCCGATAAACACTGGCTCCACATGGACAGGGCGATAGTGGGGCGGACCATCTGGGATGTCCTGTGGAAACCAAAGTCCGACAGACCGGTAAATGCTTACCTCAGCACGCCCACCTGCACCACTCTCATGGTATGGGACCAGGTCACGAAGCGGGAGGGTTGGACTACTTTCCCCTCGCCTTACACCCCAATCCACTTTAACCCGGCCTTTCCACCAGCACTGAATGAGGGGTCCTTTGATAGCTGGCGGGAAGGCGGCTGTTTGAAGTTATCGGATCTATTCCATAATTTCGACATCTTGACATTTGAAAGCTGCAAACGTGAATTCCAGGTTACACAAAAGGAACACTATCACTACCTCCAGCTTAAGCATTGGGCCACCCTTCCTCACATGAGAGAAGCTGCTACTAGAGATCTCACGGTAATGGAGAGGCTGGTACACAAGGCGGGAACCATGAAGGGGGCGATCTCCTCACTGTATAACATGCTCCTCAATACACTGCACTCCCCCCGTGCACGATATATGTCCTTTTGGGAACAGGTGCTGGGTCGAGGGATCACAGACGGAGAATGGAAACACCTCTGGGGCGACATTACTAAACATAACCATTCAGTGGGCCTGAGGGAAGCGCATTACAAGACTATCCTTGACTGGTACCTTTACCCCACTAAACTCAAACGGATCTTCCCTGACACCTCAGATCTCTGCTGGCGGGGCTGTGGGTTGCAGGGGGACTTCCGCCACATCTGGTGGGACTGCCCGGGTATTAGGCCTTTTTGGGAAGAAATCCTTTCTCATATCAAAGACATACTGGGGTACCCCGTCCCGACTACTATAGAGGGAGCACTACTTGGCATTAGGGACCCTGACCTGGAACATCAAACGAAATCTGACAAAGCTATACTTTGGGCTTGTTTGGGGGCGGCAAAACTTACGATTGCTTTTGCCTGGAAGAAGAAAGCCGCGCCGGAGATTTCACTATGGCATGCCCGGCTATGGAGAATTCTCTCTATGGAGCGTCTTGCAGATATCTTCTGGGATGACTTCAAGATCTTTGAAAAGAAATGGGGCCCATTAGTGACCTATCTGTCTAGGGGCCTACCCTCGGCGGTTTGCCCTCCCTCCTTGAGATCTATGCACCTATTCCAATTCTAATTTCTCTGATACGAACTGGATAAGGCGTTCACCACTCCCCTTTTAGCTCAGGCACTGCTCTAACAGACACACCTTTCTGACGCATCCGTGCGGCTTACATTACTTTTGTATAGCACCACCTTGACCACCAGGGTTTGGGATGGGGGAGGGTTGGGGTGGGGACTTTTGGTTTTTATTTGTTTTCATACTGTTTATGGAATTGTCTCTTAAAGCTGAAAACTCAAAACAAAAACAGCTATCGGCCTTGATGATAGTAGGGGGGTTGTACCCGACCTAGTGTCATGCGCAACTGGACTTCCTCTAGCTGAAGGATTTGTCTCCTGGTCCTGGGCACCCAACTGTACTTTGAGTATTGTCTTTACTTGTGATGCTAAATAAAATGATTTTTGACAAAAAAAAACAGAGCTTTGGACTATACCATTTCCTGCTGAAAGGCAATATTTCCCTCCATGTGTTCCCGAACCTGGTGCGTCACGCAGTTTGGTGCTTACTTTCCCTCCATGTTAAAGCACAGTAGATGTTTCAGCACCCAGGCTAATGTGCTGCATAGCTAAATACATTTATAAGGTCCCAAAGGCGAGACCGATTGCATAGTAAATGCTTGTTTTTTTCCGGCAGCCCTGCTATCCAGGTGTTGCTCCAGTTTGAGCCCTTCCGAACACTCCGCCCCTATACGGAGTGCACCAATGCTGTCTCCAAGCCTTTTATTTGTAGTTTCAGGCCTCTTACATAGGGGTGTATCGTCTTGACTGTTCTCTCGACATTTTTGACTCTCGAGGCCAGCTTTTTGTGGTCCATTCGCAGAAGTCCCGGTTGAGCACAGTAATGCTGTCAATCTTGGCTTCCAACGAACCCCTGAGAGATTTTAGTTTTGGGTTGGTCGATGAATGTCCATCGACATTTAACGGGGGGGAGGGGGAAATCCCCCAGCTCTGTCGTTCACGTAGGCCTGGTGTGGGGCCTAGGTCTATGAGGTGTTTGCCGCGAGAGGTGATCGAAAGTTGATCAAACCTTTGGTCCTCGGCCTGTAAGTGGTGTTATGGACTTTATATCACACGAACTATGCATTATTTATTATAATCTGCATCTGAAAACAGCTATCCATGCAAATGATGGAGTAGTTTTAATTGGCAATAATTAAAAAGCAGGCGCAGCCAATCAAAGCTACCCATTTTGTCAACCATGACGTTCGGAAAGACGCACATAGATCTCAGCGCCAGAAAGCGCATGACAGGAAGCTTGCGCCGTGCAGTCAGCTCCCGCCACGGAGCCCATCACAGACTTAAAAGTAAATCGGAACGCAAACCCGCTGTAACAGCACGGAAGACAAGATGGGGCGGTTCAGTCAATTCAAATTTCATTTCAAGCGAGCATCCGCCTCGGAGGCAGTCGGGCTGACTGTACCGGTGGAAGACATCCCGAAGCGCTGGCTCCATGCCCGCAAGACGGCTGCCAAAAACTGACAGAACTGGTGGACTTCTCAAAACCGGATTGTCCCAATGTGCTGAGACTTGGAATATGAGACAATACCGCGACACAAAACAATCTTCGAGCACAAATGCGCGGCGCTCCAACCAAGGGCCGCCTCGGCACCTGAACTGCCAAGTCCCATAAGCTTCTCAGAAGTTACAGCTGCTAGGAACGCCATAGCAGCCATCGCCGACTTAATAAAACTGTCCCAGGGATCAATGAATTATTTACAGACTGCATCAAGCAAGTGTAACCTATGCATTTAAAGTAGCAAAATCCACTTTAAGTCATCATTCCGCAGTCTTTATCATGCCTGGCAGCCTTTTATTAATATATTGGTATTTTCTTCGTCTATACTGAGTGAATTTAGAATCAAAGTATTGCCATTTAACCTAGCTTGCTTCTTCAGTCTGGATACAGTTTTATTGATCAAATATTCTACGACTGGCCTGTGTTATGAATCTCTTAAAAGGGAATGCATTTTGTACAGTGGGAGGAGGGGAATCTTTAACTGCCCGAGGACATTTAAACATGCTTCTTAAATATGAAGTGAAGTAATCTTTTAGATGCTGGTATTTGCTTTACAGGGCTGTCAATCAATCTAGGAGGCAATAAAAAAGTAAGTGCATGTAGATGTATGGCCGAGTGTTGATGGTGCAGGACTGCCTTACCTGTTTGTGTGGGACATTATTATTAAGCTTTTTTAGTTTAGTGGGAGAGGTGTGGCACCTAGGCCAGAGTGGCTGACTCCAGAGCGCGGGGCTCCCGGTTCGATCGCTGGCAGCAGTTCAGCCAGTGGCATAACTGAACTTGAGGGGGCCCCCCTGCAAAGCACATGGAGGGCCCCCCCGCGGCTCGGCACACCACCTACCACTTTGCCCTACCACCCAGAAATCTAGTATATTTTGATTTGAAACCTCCAACATTTAAATGAAATGCCTCCTATATTTAATTTCTCTAAGTTCTAATGAGAAAATGGGAAACACTCTAAAAGCAGATTATTTAACTGAGGCAGCAAACAGAACAATGCCAAGGAGCGATCCTATTGTCTCAGGAACTGCGTTTCCCTTCTCAAGTTAGATGGCCACCGGGTCTTTTACAACTAAGATGATTCCCATTTCACCTCTCTGGAGAATGGGTGTAGTCAAAAAATCTTTAAATCATGGAACCATGCTACAAATTCTCCCTTCTTAATCAATGTGTTGTCAATAGCCAAAATCCAAGATCTGGCAGTTGCAAAGTCTCGAAGTTTACTCAAATGGAGAGGATAGTCAGCATACATTTCTCACCAGTGTTTCATTAGCTGTCTATTGGTCTGCAATGCCACAATAAGTATCTTTTATAAATCAGGCGAACATATAAAGACAAAGGCAAATCTACAAGGCATGCCCTTTGTACCTCAAGTGAACAAACAAAGACAAACAGTGCATGTGCTTCAATACTATTTTCTTCCACCATGTTATCTGACTTTTGGTGTGAGGTAGCAAGTAAAACAACAAGCATTGAAAATGCAATAGGTCTCGCCTTTGATTAAGTTAAAGCCATTTGCTTTGCTGATGGTTTTGTATAGTAAAGCAAATGGCTTTAACTTAATGAAAGGCGAGACCTATTGCATTTTTAATGCTTGTTCTTCCTGGTCTGCCCGTCATTAGTCGAAAGATCGTTCATTTCTTTGATCGGGTAGACCACCCCAGTTGGGGGTGGTCAACCGGAGCTTCGGGTTCAGCTCCAAACAAAATTGCACTTAAGTGTCAATCTACAAGATGGCCAGGGGTAAAGGGACATTTGAAAGTGTTTTTGACCCGAGCTCTCTCTGTTTGTAGGCACGTGTGCTTCTCAGACATGCCGATGATGGGCGTCTATCTACTCTCATACACGCTTCCAAAGCACGCAGTAAAAACGTCAATGTTTTAGACATTTAATGAGACTATTGATCGCTGCCATAGTACTCACATTAAAATCCTAACTGACGTTGTGTTAAATCCTGCAAGCATTAGATAATTATCACTTGCAAGTAGCATGCAGATATATGAAGTGGGTGCATATTTCACTGACCCAATACACTCATTTACTGGTTAAATGAGGATCGCCGCAATACAGGCATTAACCCGCTGCGCTATCCTGTGGAAAATTGAACTTGTGCTAATTCTCTACAATGGATACATCGACACCCCGAACTATTTAATGAGTCAAACGTAAGGGCTCATTTTACACACCAGTGTTATACACTGCATCACAGATCTCTGCAGTTCTCAACTACCAGAGCTAGTAAAATGCAGTCGATTTAATGCCAATAAGACGCTATAGCTTTACTAGTACCCTTTTCTATGCCGCCATTATATGTGCGGTTAGAGTTTGTTAATAATAATGCATAGACTGATCGCCATCAAACACATCCTCAAAGTTCCCCCACTCAAGACGCTTTGCCGCCACAAGCCCGTCTAGAGAAGCAGAGCAAGCCTGCACCTTTCAGTGAAGCACCGAGCACCTCGGGACTCGTGGCGCTACCCTCTGCCAGAGTGCATTACACATGTATATTATTGGGAGCCGGTCTGGAGCGGCTTATTGTCTCCTCAGCTTCATTTACCTCGGCTGCTGTAAGAGCGGACGTCGAGTGGGATTTTTATCTCCCGACCAGCAGATCACAGCAGATGTCAGTGACGGGGGTTTAACCACTTGTGGTTTTAGCGTCTAGGAGTAGTCTGCATGCTCTTTTGCATTGACACAGGTGATCCCCTACAGCTAGATTCCATGGTAAGCATCACATGCGAAACAAAGCCCAAATTGGGTGTAAAATCCAAAAGCTTCACCTCAGGTAGATGTGTGACGGCAAACAATCATCTACCAAAAAAAAGAGCGGAAGCACACCAAGAGCAAAACAGTGCACGGCTCGGAGAAAATCCCAAACATTTCACAGAACAAACAATGGCAGGAAAGGCAGTGTATCCCACGCTCCTGAAAGTCCCCCTTCCTGTCCGTTTGCAGCGGTTTACTAAAAGCCAATCTGACTTCCTGGTCATTACATTGTACATCGCGATCAGAGCTACAGGGGGATAAAACAATATAATATTTAAGGGGGTTTAATGCCCACAAACTAGGAGGGGTAAATTGTCAGCCTGGTTACAACAATGCCTGGGGTTTTCAATGCAAATTATAATCTGTGATTTCAGCACTGGTATGATGCTGCAGCACAGGGGATTTATAAGGTTATGAAACAACTGTAAATCGTAATTAACAACTCAAGACTGCTCTGATTTAAAACAAAAATACACCAGATTTAAATTGACCGAGTGCGTTCTGGTGCCTAGCATCTCTGTAAACATAAGGTAGCTCTTGCCTAAATGTAAACGGGGGCTGTAAGGGGCCTAATTTTTATCTATAGAGGTCTGAGGGCATAAAGGCGCGTTCTATTCAGTCGACCATCAATATACATACACATCCAATAACGGTACACCACATAGTGTCTCCATGAGCACAGCAAGTCTAGAAGCAGCTAAACTACCCATGCAGAAATCTACGGGCGTTGTCGAAATTGGTTCCTTGCTGGAAGGAAAAACGTATATAAAATTCACTTCACAAACAAGACTACAACTGAATATTAAGACGCAATGAGCCTCTTGCACTTTATCAGAAACAGGGCATGCTGTTTATCAACAATGGCAGTGGAGACAGAGTAAGCGATAAATCTAACAGACGGCTTTTACATGACAGAAACCGACTGTCGAATAAGGGTCTGTAGAGCTACAGCAGGCTACGAATGAAGTTGTTTACTTGTATGGGAGGTACATTTTGCCCACAAGACGACGACTTGGAAGAGTGGCAGCACTCATTTGTACACAACTAAAGACCAAGCTCTTTTCCCAGATGGCAAAGCACTGGGAGGGCGAGAACATACAAGAAGTTGCAGATTTCTGGGCCTCTTTGTGGGCTGAGGTGTAAAGACAGCTGGGAGCTCACACAGGGCTGTCGGGCGCCCCTTAGTGCCCAGCTCAAGCTCCGAGAAAGTGTAGCAGACGCTCCCAGGAGCAGCATTTTTTTCCACATTCCATAAAGTTTTGTATCTCCCCAGAGCCCCGCCCAGCGCCAAGAGAAACAGGAGCCAGAGAGGGGCAGGCAGCAGCTGAGGCCTAGGAGGGGCGGGTGAACTCTCCCTCCACCGACAAGTTTTCCAGAATGTGACATGGGTCATTATTATGGGACACCGGTCACAACTGGGCAAACATGCATTTTAAGAGAAGGAATTAAATACTGAACACTGAATTATGTAGAGTCTAGGCTTATGCTAAGAACCATTTCTTGGAGGGGTTGCAGGTCTCGCCGCCTGTCCCGTGGAAAGACAGCCTAACTTGCTCGTCAGTTGCCAGTGACTGACAAAATGCTGGGCCCCGGGGGAAGCAGAGTCGCAGACTAGTCTTCCCCCGGGGTCTTTCGCGCAGGGGAGGACCAGGCAGGGTCAAGAGGTGGAGTTAGGGGGTGGGTATAAGAGCGCGGGGGAGGAAGGCAACTTCCTCTTCCTGCGCTCGGCACCATCAGGAGGGCTAGTTTCGGAAGGCCACCCACCCACCCTGCAGTTACTAGGGTTTGGAGGTAGGGTCGGCATGGCGTGCCAGTTTAGGACGGGCTGCGGGGTAGGCGATACTTTGGAGGGGTGGGGGAGTCAATAGCGGGCGCACCCATCCCTCGGGGGGGGAGATTGAATGATGTGGGGAGCTGAGGCATGACTGGAATGCCAGGTGATACCGGGGAGGATGCTATGAGATTTGTGGAAATGGATGAGGAACGGAATGGGCATGGAGTGGTTGGAGATGTGAGTTCAGAGTGGGTGAAGAGAGTGAAGGGATGCAGAGTTGATGTGGGGGTTTTGTTATTGATGTTGATGTTATTGGTTTATTGATGACTGTTGTGCAGCCTGGTCCTAATAAATGGCCTTTTACGCTTAAAGACATCAGCGTGGTCTGTTTATTGCGTGATGGTTCCTCTTTCGCACTTCGAGTACGTAGGGTTCCGGCCGCCACCCAAGCATTCCAATGACCCCCTGTTTATCGACAACCTTTGGTGTATGTTTACTTTTAGCCTATCTGTTCTCGTGAATGCCTCTGCCTCCTCTAGCGAGCTTAGTATCCCCTGATCCCTGCAAGAGGAAGGGTGCCGTGTTTGGAAAAAAAAAAGGCCATTTCCGATGGCCTGGCTTCCCTGCACAGCCGGCAGCATTATACACACAGCTGGTCCGCAGGGGGTGAGACGGGGGTGTTGGGGTCCGTGCTTCGATGGAGAATGAAAATACTGCACCCTAAAAGTCCACAGCCCCAGACAACAAGGCAGCGGGAGGAAATTAGATAAGCCAACATGCTATCTCCTGATTTCCGTGTTAAAGAATACGGCTGCACCCTTGGCTGCATTGTTTTGAGGCACTGTCCGTTAACGCACTTGGCTGGGGGTTTTTTCTTTTGGGGGGGGGGGTCTCACCATTACCAAGAGCCTATCACCCATAACCATAAGGAGGAAGCAGGAGGGATGTTGGAAAAGTATGAACAAAGGAGGCGAGGATCGTTCTTTACTTTCCTCGACCTCCGCTCACTCAAAAGATTTTAAAGTCCCATGTCGGTAAATCAAAGAAAGCATACCCAGCTACCTGATACCACGCTACCGGGTAGGAATTGCTAGTGTCGTGAAATAAAATAACCAACAAGGGAGAACATTAAAAGTCAGCGGTAGGTAGAGACTGTGAAAGCAGGAAAGGAGTGAAACTAGACATGGTAGAGTACCGTCTGGGATCAGGTGGTTGATACAAAGAGTAAAGAAAAGAAAAACAAGCTCTTAAAATAAACAAATATTTAGAACGTGGAGGCAAAATAAGACATCAAATAAGTTGTAGGCAATTACAAATAGTCATGTGAAGGTGATCAGTGTCACTAGAGAAGGGCACGCGCGGCGAGAAGCCGAGGGCACTCGCTCTTAGAAGGAGAAATCAGATAAAGCAAGTTACAGCAAGGCTGTGAGCGCACGAGGGGGAGGGGTCCCGGCTGCCTCTGTAGCCACATTCCTGGGCATCCAGCCCTTGCCCGAGGCTCCCCTGGCACTGGCGTGCCGGGGGCTTCTCCTGCTCCCTCCACCAAGGCATAGACAGACACACTCACTCACACCAGGGGCCCGCTCCCCGGGCCATACCTTCGTCCAGCAGCCGCTCCAGGTGGTTGAAGATCCCGCAGAAGTTGGGCAGGCTGCTCATGAGCTTCTTGTCGTTCATCAGCTGCATCAGATAGTTCGGCGTCGGCTTCGGCTTCTCCTTCGTTTCCATTTCCCCCACCATATTCCAGGCCAAAAAGGGAAAAACTAAAAAAACACTTATAACACAAGCTGCCCAAATACACAGGAAGGGGGAGAGGAAGGAAACGGGGGAAGTGGGGAAGGTGGGGAGAAAAATATATGTATATAAAATAAATGCACAGCACGGGTGTCGGGACGAAGGAAACAAGCGCTGGCCATCTGTTTTCACTCAGCTGCTTGTTTATATTTGCATCGCGCGCCATGCAAAAATAAACACGGGGCTGAGTGAAAACAGATGGCCCCCATAAAGATAAGAAATTGCTTTGCGACAGCAGCAAAGCAGACGACCCAGTCTGGATCGGCCGGACGAAAAGGCGAAAGGGCGTCAACAAAAAAACCTCATTTCCAATGGCAGGCCACCGTTTAGCATAAACGGGGACGCCAGCCAATGAAAATGAGGGGTGGGGCTTCAAGTCCCCTTCTCAAATCTACTCTCTTACAATATCTCTCGCCCAGCGAGCAGCGCTTTGCGCTGCAACGCCAGGCGAGACATAAAAACATGTCGCTTGTGTGCAGTCCAGTGGCCATCTTTTACTTTTTAAGATGGGCGCTGCAACAGTGAGTTTGGAGGGGGGATAAGGCAGTCTAAGGATGTAGTCCATCAGTGTTGAAAGGCAAGCAGTAACAAGACTATGGCGAAGGGGAGGGGCAGATTAAGGAATGAGGAATAAATATGGTGCCTTGTGCCTCATGACAACGAGGAGGCTGCCTTTGTAGCACAGCACATCAAGAGAGGAGCAATCTTTGAAAACGTATTCCAGAGCTAACGGAAGGGAGATGAATGGGCTGTGTCTTCTCTCTGCATCAGTGAGGTAGACCTTATAAGAGGTGACTTCGGAGACTACTTTAGAATTGAATATAGAAATCCAAAGCATAATACATGATTGATTATACAGGTTTACAATCACCTCACAAGTCAAGCGCACTTTTAATTGCGCTGCGCAATGCGCATGACAATACCATTGGTCACCAGCCCCACCCTCTATGCCCCACCCTGAAGACTGCGCAGACGCGGAGACAACTGCACGCCGCGCACCCAACATTTAATTAATAAAGAGCCCAGAGGCCCTGCCGGCCGGGGCCCGGCCGTGCGCACCATTTAATTAATTAAGAAGATGCCGTGGCGTGCGCGCACCCTTTAATTAATGAGGAGGCGGGAGGCTGTGCGCACCATTTAATTCATGATGAAGAGGCTTGCTGGCTCCGCTGAGTGAGGGTGGCCCCTGGTCCCTGGAGCGTGCGCACCATTTAATTATTGAAAAGCCTCATTGGCCCGGGCGTGCGCACCATTTAATTAATGAAGAAGAGCCTCAATGATCAATCAGAGGCCCGGCCACGGCCCGGGCGTGCGCACCATTTAATAAATGAAAATCCTCATTGGCCCAGCCGGGGCCCGGGCGTGCGCACATTTAATAAATGAAGAGGCTTGCTGGCTCCGCTGAGTGAGGGGGCCCCTGGAGCGTGCGCACCATTTAATTATTGAAAAGCCTCATTGGCCCGGGCATGCGCACCATTTAATAAATGAAGAGCCTCAATCAGAGGCCCGGCCGGGGCCCGGGCGTGCGCACCATATATATAATTAAAAGCCTCATTGGCCCGGCTGGGGCTCGGGCGTGCGCACCATTTAATAAATGAAGAGCCTCAATCAGAGGACCGGCCGGGGCCCGGGCGACTTGCCCTCTTTGCCTAGCACCCACCCTCAGGCCCAGGCCGAGCCCGCTCCTTTGCCCATGAGGGTGGGTACCTCGGTGTACCTCAGGCACAGCAGACCCCGCCCGTCTGCACTGGCAGGATGAACGCTGTGCTTGGCCCCAACAGAAAGGCCTCTATTTAAACACATCAAAAGAATGGAGGGGGGTGGGGCTGAAGGACATGCCAGAGGCACTGTTTGTCTCTATTAAATTCACCCGCAGGAGGCCGCACTCCCCCCTGGGTGAAAGGTCGCGCCTGCCCTCCGCCACCGTAGATTAGTGTAAAATGACGGACAAGGCAGTCATTCTTCTGCAGATCTGCAATCTGACAGGAGCATGAATGGAATATGACATCGGTAAGATCTCAGAAACCAACACTTGCATCTTAAATACATTCGCCAAAACTGTTTGTTTCAGGAACCTCTGTACTTATCTTTGGAAAAGTCCGTCCCTTCAGCCTCTGCTAACAAGTTACACGTCCAGGTTCCCAATACATTCTCTGAGCTGTAAACCACAATACGGAGGCAGATCTACACCTCCAGTAGACGTCTCAGTGAGGCTGTCCACATGTATGTAACGACACAGGAAGTAAGTCCCTACAGAACAAGTTTACCCCACACAACCGGCGGGCGTGCGCACCATTTAATAAATTAAGAGGCTTGCTGGCTCGCTGAGAGAGAGGGGACCCTGGAGCGCCCCCCCCTGCAACGCTGCGGGGGCCTGTGTTACGCCCTGGGCCTACACTATATTACGTTTTACCTTTTATTCCCGGCTAGGCCCCACCATGATGCCCTGATTTCAAAATTTAAATTATGATCTCATCCCCCTCCCCTTCCCACCCACTGAGACTCTTGCCACCACCACCCACGCACCACTCCTGCCTCGGACAGACTTACCTGAGGCCTGGCCTGCAGCTTCAGAGCAGGCAGGCGCGAGCGGGCAGCAGAAGAGGGCAAGGCTAGCCAGGCAGGGGCTAGTAATAATTAAATTAATTATGCCCGGCGGCCGCACAGTCCTTCCAAGTTCTCACTAGTCTCTGGCTGGCCTGGGTCCTAGGATGCCTCACCTCACCTCACTGGTCAGGTCACGCGCACTTTTAATTGCAATGTGCATGACAATGGCATTGGTCACCAGCCCCACCCTCTATGCCCCACCCTGAAGACTGCGCAGACGCGGAGACAACTGCGCGCCGCACACCCAACATTTAATTAATAAAGAGCCCAGAAGCCCTGCCGGCCGGGGCCCGGCCGTGCGCACCAATTAATTAATTAAGAAGATGCCGTGGCGTGCGCGCACCATTTAATTAATGAGGAGGCGGGAGGCCGTGCGCACCATTTAATTCATGATGAAGAGGCTTGCTGGCTCCGCTGAGTGAGGGTGGCCCCTGGTCCCTGGAGCGTGCGCACCATTTAATTATTGAAAAGCCTCATTGGCCCGGGCATGCGCACCATTTAATTAATGAAGAAGAGCCTCAATGATCAATCAGAGGCCCGGCCAGGGCCCGGGCGTGTGCACCATTTAATAAATGAAAAGCCTCATTGGCCCAGCCGGGGCCCGGGCGTGCGCACATTTAATAAATGAAGAGGCTTGCTGGCTCCGCTGAGTGAGGGGGCCCCTGGAGCGTGCGCACCATTTAATTATTGAAAAGCCTCATTGGCCCGGGCATGCGCACCATTTAATAAATGAAGAGCCTCAATCAGAGGCCCGGCCGGGGCCCGGGCGTGCGCACCATTTATATAATTAAAAGCCTATTGGCCCGGCCGGGGCCCGGGCGTGCGCACCATTTAATAAATGAAGAGCCTCAATCAGAGGACCGGCCGGGGCCCGGGCGACTTGCCCTCTTTGCCTAGCACCCACCCTCGGGCCCAGGCCGAGCCAGCTCCTTTGCCCATGAGGGTGGGTACCTCGGTGTACCTCAGGCACAGCAGACCCCGCCCGTTTGCACTGGCAGGATGAACGCTGTGCTTGGCCCCAACAGAAAGGCCTCTATTTAAACACATCAAAAGAATGGAGGGGGGTGGGGCTGAAGGACATGCCAGAGGCACTGTTTGTCTCTATTAAATTCACCCGCAGGCGGCCGCACTCCCCCCTGGGTGAAAGGTCGCGCCTGCCCTCCGCCACCGTAGATTAGTGTAAAATGACGGACAAGGCAGTCATTCTTCTGCAGATCTGCAATCTGACAGGAGCATGAATGGAATATGACATCGGTAAGATCTCAGAAACCAACACTTGCATCTTAAATACATTCGCCAAAACTGTTTGTTTCAGGAACCTCTGTACTTATCTTTGGAAAAGTCCGTCCCTTCAGCCTCTGCTAACAAGTTACACGTCCAGGTTCCCAATACATTCTCTGAGCTGTAAACCACAATACGGAGGCAGATCTACACCTCCAGTAGACGTCTCAGTGAGGCTGTCCACATGTATGTAACGACACAGGAAGTAAGTCCCTACAGAACAAGTTTACCCCACACAACCGGCGGGCGTGCGCACCATTTAATAAATTAAGAGGCTTGCTGGCTCGCTGAGAGAGAGGGGACCCTGGAGCGCTCCCCCCCGCAACGCTGCGGGGGCCTGTGTTACGCCCCGGGCCTACACTATATTACGTTTTACCTTTTATTCCCGGCTGGGCCCCATCATGATGCCCTGATTTCAAAATTTAAATTATGATCTCATCCCCCCACCCCACCCACCCACTGAGACTCTCGCCACCACCACCCACGCACCACTCCTGCCTCGGACAGACTTACCTGAGGCCTGGCCTGCAGCTTCAGAGCAGGCAGGCGCGAGCGGGCAGCAGAAGAGGGCAAGGCTAGCCAGGCAGGGGCTAGTAATAATTAAATTAATTATGCCCGGCGGCCGCACAGTCCTTCCAAGTTCTCACTAGTCTCTGGCTGGCCTGGGTCCTAGTATGCCTCACCTCACCTCACTGGTCAGGTCACGTGCACTTTTAATTGCAATGTGCATGACAATGGCATTGGTCACCAGCCCCACCCTCTATGCCCCACCCTGAAGACTGCGCAGACGCGGAGACAACTGCGCGCCGCACACCCAACATTTAATTAATGAAGAGCCCAGAGGCCCTGCCGGCCGAGGCCCGGGCCTGCGCACCAATGATTAATTAAGAGGCCGGGCCATTTAATTAATGAAGAAGATGCCGTGGCGTGCCGTGCGCGCGCCGCGCACCATTTAATTTATGAGGAGGCCGTGTGTGCACCACATTTAGGCTTGCTGGCTCCTCAACGCGGGGGCTGCGGGGGCCTGTGTTACGCCCCTGAGCTCAGCTCGAGAAAAACAAGGGAACCCCAATACTAGAACCAGGGGTGACTATATATATTGAAAAGACAGTGGTTCAAAGTGGCCAAGGAGGTCCAATGAAAAAACGTGCGAGTTGCGCACAGGTTATTTTGAACAAATATGCCTGTATTTATGTGGGCATATAGGCAATTTATGCCAGGAGAGACAATAAGGTAAGTATATCAGCAGGGACCAGAAGGAGTTTGAATAAAACACATTTATTGAAATAACATATTAGAAATAATTCAGGTGCTCACACAAAGTGACAGCAAGCATGTGGTGACAGGTGAAGGTGACTATTAAAATATGTACATCGCATTGACAACAAAAAGAAGAAACTCCTCAGCACCAATTTTTTTACAATAATTGGAGTTTCTATGTTGTAGGAAGTCGACGGCGTTTCGATCTCATGTATTAGAGATCATCATCAGGACAGTGGGAGTGTGAGCAAGCGAAATTGAGGCAACTAGCGAGGTAAGTGCAAGTGCAACAGTAACGGTTATTCGATTGTGAAACAACTCAAATAGTAAGAGTGTCTCACGTCTGATGATATATAGAGTATAACCTTTATAAAGTGCAAGTGCTTTCACAGCCTTAAACTACGGGTCATCACCTCTCTCGGTTGACCCGCAGCCTATGTTTCTTAAAGTGCAAGTGCAACATTATAATTGCTAGGTTATCAACCTACGTAAATAAAGTCAATGAAGCCTAATGGCTTGAGGAGACTAACCTTAATAAAGTGCAAGTGCTTTCAATTTTATCACCTATAACCATGAGCGATGCGGGTTTAAACCAGAAATAATTGTCTCCTTCCGAGTTAACCTTCTGGGGTGTTGAAATGAAAATACAATAAATATGATACACAAACCTTGCGTTCTCTGTATGGCAGACATGACCTTCATGTGTTAGTTCTACCAACCTTTAATGATGCTGAAACTAATAGTTTCAACAAAAAATACAATAGGAGAAGTCCTGTAAACCCAGTTGAGACCCGGGGGATTATGGTAACAAGCAACAATGTCTCAACAGGTAATATTTGAAAGACAATTCATCAAGTGAAGATAAATTACGAAAAAAGAGACAAAAGGGGAGGAACACCATGATTAATTATTACGGTCTGTATTGGTCATATGGAAGAAAAACATTAATTTTCTGACAACAATATATATATATATATATATATATATATTCACTGAAAAAACCATAGGTTTCAGGGACGTTATAGTTACAAATTAGCATTTAAAAAACCTTTGAAATTCACTGAAAAAAACATAGGTTTTAGGGACAGTTATAGTTAGTTGGACATTGCACTCGTACAAAACCCGTGAAATTCCCCCGTTATAGTTAGTCCAGCTAACTATAACTCGCGCCCCGCAATGCACTGCTGATGACGTCACATATTACATCACTCATGACATGGTCAGTGACATCACTGATGACATCACTGATGACATCTCAAATGACATCACTGATGGCATCATCCAGTGACTGTGTGTTTCTGTAAAGTTTAAATATGTTTAATATATATAGGGAAAGGCGTATTGAAGAATGAGTGGGTGTATAAGTGTCTGAATGGATGATTTAGTACGTGAGTGACTGACTCTACAAGTGAGTGATTAAACGTTTACTGAATGCATGGGTTAGTGACTAAACTGTGCGAATGTCTGTATCCGTCTGTTTGTTGGTGTGTAAGTGGATGCATGGATTTGCGACTAGCTACATGAGTGTCTATATGGGTTATTGATTGGTTCTCTGAGTATCTGTATGGCTGCCTGAGTGTTTGTGTGGGTGGGGTGTGTGTGGGTGGGGTGTGTGTGGGTGGGGTGTGTGTGGGTGGGGTGTGATTCACTGGGTGCATGATTTCAAGAGTGCATCTGTGATGGACTGCTTGGGTGGGTGAGTGTGTGTATGGGTGTGTTAGTGAGTGAATGTATATCTCAGTGGTACATGTGCGAGTAACTACATATGTAAAAGGCAGTATATATGTGTGTTAGAGTATTTAAATGGCTATAAGTGAGAGTGTGTTATTGTGAGAGTGGCTGTATGGATGCGTGTGTGATTGTATCAGTTATTGTATCAGAGCGTATGAATGTGCTAGTATTTGTATGAGTAAGTGAGCTGGTGTGTGTATAACTGTATAGGTGAGTAAATGGGTGTGTGATTAATTTTTTGCATGACTGACTAGGTGTGTGAGTACCTCTATGGATGAGTGGCGGTGTGTGAGTGTTTATATAGGTGTATGAGTGCATATGATAGTCCTGTACTGAGTGACTGTAAGTATGAGTGACTGTACAGGTGAGTGAGTGGATGTGTGTGTAGACCTAAGAATCAGTGAGTTGGTATGTAGTTTTTGGTGTTGGAGTGTCTATGGTTTTGCGAATGGCAGTCTGTAATTTAGAGTGGGTGTATCAAAAGTTATATTAGGGTGTGAGAAGATGCATGAAATTATCACATGGATGATGTCATCAGTGATGTCATTTGAGATGTCATCAGTGATGTCATCAGTGATGTCACTGACCATGTCATGAGTGATGTAATATGTGACGTCATCAGCAGTGCATTGCGGGGCGCGAGTTATAGTTAGCTGGACTAACTATAACGGGGAATTTCACGGGTTTTGTACGAGTGCAATGTCCAACTAACTATAACTGTCCCTAAAACCTATGGTTTTTTCAGTGAATTTCAAAGGTTTTTTAAATGCTAATTTGTAACTATAACGTCCCTGAAACCTATGGTTTTTTCAGTGAATTTCAAAGGTTTTTTAAATGCTAATTTGTAACTATAACATGTCTGAAACCTACGGTTTTTTCAGTGAATTTCAAAGGTTTTGTAAATGACAATTTTTAAATGTATTAATTGTTATATTTATTTTTTTCATACTGATTTACTACATTTTTAGAAACAATTTTTTTTACATATTTTATTTTTTAAATTACATTGTAATTACATTATACATTACATTACAAAAAATACTTTCTCAGAATGAATTACTTTAGTTTAAATACTTTGCACATAGGCAATAGACTTTTAAGTACAGTAGTTACAGTTGTTGCAATGGGCAACACATTTTCAAACACAATGCAACATTCAGCTCAATGTGAATTTCTAGTTAAATGCAATTAGTTACTTTATGGATTACTTTTCTGACCACAGGACTGGATCCTAGATTCACTCCTGGGACATCTCCTATAAACAGTTGAGTAAAAGCGTTTTGGTTACAGTCGTGATTTTTAAGGAATATTATTGTACTTTAAAAGTTGACACTTAGAAACTTTTCTCATAGAATCACCAATGTTATCCTATGGAAGGAAATTCACTTAGAAGGTAAAAACTGTTATCGTTACTTTTTCTTACTCAGTGTTGGATCCTGGATCCAGCACTGGTGCATCTCCTGTAAACAGTTGAAAGAATGCGTTTAAGTCATACAGGCGATTTTTTAGGAATATTTGTAGTTTGTGAAAATCGACACTTTGAAACTTTTCTGCTGAAAACCAGACAAAGGATTCCTATGGAAGAAAATATAAGTTACTGGTAAGTACGGTTAAAATTACTTTTCAGGGTCAGTGCTGGGCTAAAAGATGCAGCACTGGGTTCTCTCCTGATAACAGGTGAGTAAATTGGAATTCGTACTTTGGTTGATTTTAGAGGAATATTATAAAGTTCCAAAACTCCACACTTAGAAGAATTTCCAAGTGAAACCAGTCAATGTTAGCCTATGAAGGAAATTCAAGTTACTGGTAAGTACGGTTAAAATTACTTTTCAGGACCAGTACTGGGCTGAAAGATGCAGCACTGAGGTCTCTCCTGATAACAGGTGAGTAAATCAGAATTCGGATTTCGGCTGATTTTAGAGGAATATTTGTATGTTTCAAAAATCAACACAGAAACTTTTTCAGCAAAAAGCAGGCAATGATATCCTATGGAAGGAAATTCAAGTTACTGGTAAGTACGGTTAAAATTACTTTTGAGGATCAGTACTGGGCTGAAAGATGCAGCACTGAGGTCTCTCCTGATAACAGGTGAGTAAATCGGAATTCGTAGTTCGGCAGATTTTAGAGGAATATTTGCACAATGGTGAAGGGAGGGGGCGGGGCCTGAGGTGACATCTGTGCAAACGCGCCCCGTGGCGCGTTTTAAGTTGGGGAATTAAGTCCCCTTGAATCCTGAGGGTCCCTAGGGGCCAACTAGCCCACCAGGAACCTCCAATATGTGCCAGGGGGCTGCGTTGCAGAGACGTGTAGAGAGGCCACACCCTTTTACACCTCACTGCAACGCAGCTCTGTGGCGCTTTCTGGATGTACCTGTTGGGCTAGTTGGCCCCCAGGGACCCTCAGGATTGAAGGGGATTTAATTCCCATCTTAAAACGCGCCACGGGGCCTGTTTGCACACATGTCACCTGAAGCCCCGCCCCTCCCTTCACCACTGTGCAAACGCGCCCCGTGGTGCGTTTTAAGTTGGGGGATTAAGTCCCCTTGAATCCTGAGGGTCCCCGGAGTCCAACTAGCCCACCATATACCTCCAAAAGCGCCACAGAGCTGCGTTGCAGAGAGGTGTAAAGGGGCGTGGCCTCTGTACACCTCTCTGCAAGGCAGCCCCCTGGGGCATACTGGAGGTTCCTGGTGGGCTAGTTGGCCCCCAGGGACCCCCAGTATTCAAGGGAATTGTTCCCCTCTGCAAATGCGCCAGGGGGCACGTTTGCAGAGTGGTGAAGGAAGGGGCGGGGCCTGCGGGCCCGATCGTTTTTTAAAAATTATTTTTGTTTGTCCTCTGAAGGGGGCTGTGTGGCCCCCTTCCTTTTTCCTGTTTTTGGGCCCTGGGGACCCCATCCCCCAGGGCCTTACCCCTTTTTTAAATTTTTAATTAAAAAAAAACGGGGAGGGGCCGCGTGGCCCCCTTCCCTGGGCCTGTATTGGCCCCGGGGACCCCATCCCCCGGGGCATGGCCTTTATTTTTATTCTTTGGAGGGGGCTGCGTGGCCCCCTCCTCTGGCCATTTAAGGCCCCGGGGACCCCATCCCCGGGGCCGGCCATACCCTTTTTAAAAAAAATTTAAACTTTGGGGAGGGGGCCGCGTGGCCCCCTCCCGGGCCACTACTTGCCCCGGGGACCCCATCCCCAGGGGCTGGCCCTCTCATTGGGGACTGTGGGGGGTCCCCAATCCCCCACAGTACCGCCGGCTCCCGCGTCCCTTGGGAGCCGGCATTGCTTTCCACATGGGGAGCTGCTAAGATGCAGCTCCCCATGTGGAAAGCAATGTGCTTTGGATATTGGAAGAGAGAGCAGGTTTCCCTGCTCTCTCTTCCAATATCCAAAGCAGTTTGCTATGACAGGACGGGAGCCGCGAGGCTCCCGTCCTGCCATAGCAAACTACAGTGTCCCGGGGTAGGCACCCCGGGACACTGCAGGAGCCGGCCCTGGGGGTGGTGGTCCCCAGGGCCATCAAGGGCTCCAGGAGGGGGCCGCGCGGCCCCCTCCCATTCAGTTCAAAGCCCCGGGAGGTGGTGGTCCCCGGGGCTCTGGGTCCGTAACGGACCCCCATATTTAAATGTTTAGTGCCCCGGGGAGGTGGCGGTCCCCGGGCGTGTGGGGGCTGGAGCCCCCCACACAGGTTTTTTAATTTATTAAAAAAAGCCCCAGGGAGGTGGTGGTCCCGGGGCTGCGGGAGGGCTCAGAGCCCTCCCGCACCATTTTAAAAAAGCCCCGGGGGTGGCGGTCCCCGGGCTTGGGGGCCCTTTGAGGCCCCCACACATTAAATTATCCCCCCACCATGCCCCCGGGACTTGGGCCACCCGGGGCCAATTAACATCGAGCGCGGGAGACCGCGCTCGATTTTTTTTTCTGCAGGATTCGCGCACCCTGAGCGCATCCTGCCGATTTAAAAATTTTTTTTTTTTTTGCCCAGGGGGTCCTTGTGGGACCCCTGAGCAAACCTAGGGGTCAGGGTGTTTCTACCCTGCCCCCTTTGTGCGCTTTACGCACTTGTTTCTGTCCCTCGGTTCTACCGAGGGACAAAATGGCTGCAAACATTTCCTGAATCGGAATGTTGACAGCCAGCTGACAGCCAATTAACATGCAGCTCGTGATCGGGACGGTGCGCGCAGGGTGCGCTGAGGGTACGCGGACCCTACTCGGCCATAGATATCACTATCTTTTTACTTTTCATTTTCTCAGCAACTACTGAACGGATTTACACCATTTAACAAAAGGGTTCTTTCTGAACCAAGAACTACCTCTTTGCCAAATTTGGTGTAATTCCGTTCAGCAGTTCGGGCTGTAGCCGTGTCTAAAGTTTCCTATGGAAAAATGCATGGGGAAAACGCGTTTTGGGACCCCCTTTTTCTCGGCCCCCGCTTGACGAATCCCCCGAGACTTTCAGGGTAGGAGCGGACCGGAGCGGGCCACAAAGTTTGAAAATTTCGCGAAGATACGTCAACCGGCAAGAGAGTTATTTCAAATAGAATGTCGCGGATTTCCTATGGATAATAGGTTGTAACTATAACTATCTACTGGCGACCGCCAGTAGATAATATATTTATATATATATATATACATATATAGGGCAGGGCAACTAAATACATTTATGACTGCACAAGGAACCTTGGGTCCGCGTTCGTCTGTCCGAGTGAAAGTGGATGTTCTGAGACGAAGCCAGCAATATATATATATATATATATATATATATATATATATATATATATATCCTTAATAGAGGTGTAATAACAAAAATGCACACACAGTGCTTGTGAAAGATGAAATGGCAAAAGTGAGGTACGTGATAGGGTGACAGCAAAAAAGGCATAATTAAAATTGGTACGTAGCATGAGCAATAATACTAAAATTAGTTGGGAGGATGTTAGGAGCCAAGGAAGCCATAAATATGCTGTATTTAATCGACAACGTTTTGACCTGTCTGGTTTCAGGTCATCATTAGGACACAATTACACGTATCATTTGAAATTGCTGCAGAAAAAGGAGGGGGAAAAATGATAGGGACTTATGGAAGGGGGTTGAGAGGTGGGGCAGTAAGAGGAGCAAGTGGCCAAGGGATAGCTAACTGGTATATAATCCAGAAGTATGTCCGGAATGAATTATGTGCCCAAGGGGTCTGATCTGGGCGAATGGAGGTACCAAGGGAGTCATGGGTAGTGAGTCCGAAGGGGGCATGTAGCAATCGCACCGAGGGGAACCTGCAACAAATGAGGATAATTGAGAGGCAGCTCGCAAGTGTGGGGAAGGAAGGCTCTAAGGTGGGAGGAGCAAGGACTTATCAGTTTTGGTAAGGACTAAACTTACTGTCAAGAACTGAATTGGGCATGTAACGAAGGGGAAACCTCTCGAAGTCAGCAGGGATTGGGACATATCAGGCGATCAATTGGCCCAAAGTTACAAGCACTAATAATTAAATTGTATTGAGTGCAGGTAAGTGACGGAAGATGGTGCAGCAGCGAGCGCGAAACTGAGCCAGCCAGAATTGGAGCATACTTTACTACATAGGAAAGGGCAAGTGGGAAGGTGGTGAGGGAGGGGGATCAATCCATCTAACTCCAGAGGGCCCATAATCAATGTGGGCACATTAGCACATAATACAAAATTAGTCGGAATTAGGGAGTGAGTAAGGGATGAGGGGTGCCGCCAAGAAGCACGGTAGGAAGGAAGGGGTAATCAAACAATTAATTTAACAAGACGCCCAGGTAGGAGCACTTATACAACCATGTAGCCTAGTATTAAGGGAGGTTTAATCAATGCAATTGAATAACCATGCGACTCGGCAGGAGTGCTTGTTTAATCTGGCCGAGCTTGCTAAATTAAGGCAAGAAGGAGGGGAGCCCTTGGATATCAGGTATGGCTGTATGGACGCGCAGCATTGCATATAGTGAATTCCAATTTCAGCAAGGAAAGCAGAGAGCCTCTCATGAGGGGTAAGAGTGCTCGTGGACAGGTCGTCGCACTGCAGTGCCAATACTAGTGCTGGACGTTCTGCGGCTGTGTGGGACATGATGGGAGGGAGCTAAGTAACGTACATGGTTATTCCAACTGCATTGATTAATCCTCCCTTACCACTGCTCTCCATGGTTGTACAAGTGCTCCTGCCCGGAGAATGTGTTAGTCAGAAGTTTGGTATTGGCTCTAAGCTGAGAGGTACAGCCTCATACATATGTCTTAAAATGTTTAAGGGCCCACCAGCCTGCCAAAGACTACTTCATTACCTTTCTCAGTGCCATTCCTTTTCTTGCACAACACCTGTGATTTATGCATATCAGTGACTATTATGGGGATTATTATGGTGCACTCATTAACATCAAGTGGCTTCATTGTTACCGAATTTACTATGCAACATATTGCTTGTTCAAATGTTTTTTTCACAAGCCTCAGTCCGCACAAATGTTACATCCATCTTTTTTAAAAAAAAAATTATTTGTAAGTTTTATTAAATACAGAGGGCCCGATTCACAGAACTAACTTAAGACAAAATCCTAAACTTACTACCATTTTGGTATTCACAGAAGGCACTTACTCATTTCGGTATTCACAGAAGTTAGGAGTCCTAACTTTAGGACTCCTAAATGCCTTCTGTGAATACCGAAAGTCTTAAGTTAGGATTTGTCTCAGTTTAGGAGTAGTAAAGTTAGGACTCCTAACTTTAGGACTCCTAAATGCCTTCTGTGAATACCGAAAGTCTTAAAGTTAGGATTTTTCTCAGTTTAGGAGTAGTAAAGTTAGGAGTCCTAACTTTACTACTCCTGAACTGAGAAAATCCTAACTTTAAGACTTTCGGTATTCACAGAAGGCATTTAGGAGTCCTAAAGTTAGCAGTCCTAACTTTACTACTCCTAAACTGAGACAAATCCTAACTTTAAGACTTTCGGTATTCACAGAAGGCATTTAGGAGTCCTAAAGTTAGGACTCCTAACTTTACTACTCCTAAACTGAGAAAAATCCTAACTTTAAGACTTTGGGTATTCACAGAAGGCATTTAGGAGTCCTAAAGTTAGGACTCCTAACTTTACTACTCCTAAACTGAGAAAAATCCTAACTTTAAGACTTTCGGTATTCACAGAAGGCATTTAGGAGTCCTAAAGTTAGGAGTCCTAACTTTACTACTCCTAAACTGAGAAAAATCCTAACTTTAAGACTTTCGGTATTCACAGAAGGCATTTAGGAGTCCTATAGTTAGGACTCCTAACTTCTGTGAATACCGAAATGAGTAAGTGCCTTCTGTGAATACCAAAATGAGTAAGTGCCTTCTGTGAATACCAAAATGGTAGTAAGTTTAGGATCTTGTCTTAAGTTAGTTCTGTGAATCGGGCCCTAAGTACATTCAAGCGGAGTAAATGCAGTGCATACCCCGTTAATCCTGAGATATACAAGTGTACAAACATCCATTGCATAGTCACAGATACAAGATACAATTTCGCCAATATGCACTAATTAAGATGTAGAACTTACACAAACATCAAACATTGCAAAGAGAACCAGTGCAGTACAGTGCAATATTATACATAAGGTCACAGTCTGTTAATTGTAAGGCTTACATTAAAATAAGGCAGATAAGGCAGTTCAATACTAGACCAACAAATATCAGAGTTTTATAGCACATCCGCGTTTTGCAGCATATAGCATGTGAACGGAGCCCAAAAATCTTTAGGCTTGGAGGCTACTGGTAGTTCAATGTTACATCCTTCTTGAGTAACTCTCTCAACACCTTTTTTCTTTCTGACAAATGATTGAAAATTTGGTGGTGCCCTCTCATGGGACTTATTTCCCATAGCGTCATTGAGGTGAATGGCCCTGCACTGGAATTCCATATCAGTGGTCCATTTGTTAATAAAAAAGGCAACCCCAAATATGTTAAGGGCCACCCTGGGACCGCAGACTGATGTGGGGGAGGATGTATTTGTGCACTGGTGCGGTAGTCTTGCTACCTCAAAGAACCTCTTCTCTATGAACTCTCAGTGCCAAACAGTGTCCTCCCCTATAGTTACCCTTCTGCACATCCTGTCTAGCTCAGTTTGAATGCTGCTAGTTTTCAATTTTTGTTGAACCAATTTGTCGGTGTCTGTTTGGGCTTGCTCCTACTTTTCCCTGTCATTCTCCTGTCTTTTCTGTTAATAATGTAATATGTGGGCCTGTATTTCTTGCCAAGATTTGGTTTCTAGCCCTACAATGTTATCTAGTCTGGCCTGTATCTCAGTGGGCAGTCCCTTTTTGACGATGTTGAAGAAGACTGTAACCTGGGGACCTGTGTTGGTCCAGGGCTGTCCTGTCTCTTTTCCCTATTGTTCCCTCATTCTATTTAGGAAATCAGTCATGGTCTCCGCAGGCTTCATGCTTTCTACCATCAATTCTTCTACATCAGGGCGGTCAGGGAATATCTCCATCAGGGCCGTCAATATCTGGTGTCTGAATGAGTTGAATGTGGCCCTGTCATGCTTGGTGTTAATCAGCGTGACTACAGGGATGCTGGCTTGGGAAAACACTGTGTCAGTCTGCTCTGGCTGAGCAGACTTTTGATGTCACCTCAAGCTAATTTGATTCCTGCTGTGTTTTTCTCAAAACATGAGATCCATTTTCCTGCCCCGTCCATCAGTGGAGGCACTTTGTTCCTGAGCCCTTCTTTGTCCATCTGACACACTCTTCTGCAGCAGCGGACATATTTTGGTGTGGAGTGGCTCCATCGGCTTTTCCCAGATGTAGCACTCCAATCTTTCCAGACATTACTGCATGTAGGTGAAGGGCCATTGCGGATCTCCCCCTCTGTGCCGGATGCAGTCTTCCATGACGGCCATGTCCTCTAGTTAGAAAAATCCTTACTCCAGCCAAGGTCTATCATACTGGCCCTTCCTTTCGGGCCAGTGGGCCAGCAGATGGCAAAATGGTTGTGCGAAGGCCTTGCCTTCTTATGTGGACGCTATCTGTCTAGGTGTCAGTTTGCCGAACCAGTGCGTTCAGGGGAAGCAGCGGACATCCTCATCGTCATTCTCCTCATGCATGTGTAAAGGTGCCATTCTACTCCTCCTATGTCTAAATTGTGTTTCAGTTGGGCCATCCTGATTTCTTATTGCTTTGTCGGCCCCTCTCCCACACTGACGACCGGGTGGAGTGTGGATTTCTGTTAGGTGCCTCTCTTCTGAGTCTTCCCCAGGCTCATCCTCATGTGGAGTCCGAGACCTAGTTCTGGCTTCCTCCGGGGAGGGTGATGTTCTTCTTGGTAGCATTTTGACCTAAAGCTCACTCCCTGATGCTTCCTCTGCAGCCTGAGCATACCCTGGGGGAACATATCCTACAGCTCCCCCCTCAGTGTCAGACCTCGAAGGGCTGAGACCCCTATCTTTCCCTCCACTGGTGGTATCCTCCTCCATAACTGCTATAAACCTCCCTCTGATGGGCTGTGACTGATGGATAGGGGTCGAAATTCAAGGGAGCCTGGCACCAGACTGGAGGGGGCTAGCTGCATCTGAGCTGGCAGGACTGGTGGTCTCCCTACCCTGGGTCTGGTGGCTTGCTGCCTGGTGGAGGGTCCACCGGCTCCCTCGACTGGTAGATTGGTGTGACCTAGCGCAGGGGGAGCTGGGATGGCAAGCATCAGAGAGAGCACTTCCCTGCCGGTATATGGTGGGGAGGTGTGTTCCCTCACTTGAGGGCTTGAGGATAGCCTTGCAGGATGGGGCCACCTCTAAGATGGCCCATAGTACTAGTAGGGCCTCTCGTTTAGCCCTCTCTTGGCCTGCATATCTGGTCTGTATGTGTGTTCTTGTGTGCTCTGTTATGTTGGTATCGAATGTTCCCCCCCTCAGGCCTTGGTATGGGTGTGCCACTCAAGACAGTGTTTCCCTAGCTTCCGAGCCTGTGTGAGGAACATAGCTTGCATGTGGTCTATTGGTGTCTCCATGATGGATTAGGAGACTTGCTAAGAAGTTTATAAACTTGACTTTCTCAAGTTTTAAATAATTACAAATGCTACACTGTGGGGAAACTGTGTACACAGGGTTGTATCGGCTACAATCTGCTGGTTATGAGCTCTATTTTAAGAAAAACGATGCATCACAAAAGAACTTAACAATTGACAAAGACAATGCAATGAAATAGTAACAACCTGTAGGAAAGGGCAATGGTTAGTTCAAAACTGTATGAGTTGATTCTGTGCAGCGAAATAGCAAACATGGAATGCTGATTTGTGGGGAAAAATGGTTATTATTTTATATACGTATAATCTTACAAACAGGACATAACATTTAAATATAAAATACAATTGTCAAATCTAACAGCATCACAACATCAACAATGCATAAATGGAAAAACCCTAAAGAAACAAGAAGAGAAAAAATTGACAGAAAAAAATGATTATTATTCCAAAAATCTAAGCCCTCTCCTAGCACCTACTGCCCGAGGAGAGGGGATACTCTGTGGTACACAGAGTTAAGCGAGCCCAATAGTCTGTCAGTATTGGCTCGGGGACAAAAATAGCAACAATTTGCACAGAGAAAAAGGAACAACCTGACAATTCTCAGCCATCCCTCGCCAAACACAAGCTACACCTTATTCACCAAGGTCCGAATTTTTCCCTACCGTCCGAATGGCACCGTATATCACACCCAGGAGTCCTGTGTAGCATCTGTGTAATGCTCAGCGTTCCAAGTGAAAAAAAACCCACCTCTTCACTTCTTTCAGACTCTGCCAGTGTTAAGTAACCCACAGTCCCTAAGAAAACTCTTTAACTAAAAGATAAGATCAAGATGGTGACCCTCTATCACACTCAGGGCCTATCCATACCATCTGTGTAATGCTCAGCGGTCCAAGTGATATAATCAAGAGCATCTGTGTAATGCTCAGCGGCCCAACCGAGGATACATAAGTGACCCTATATCACACCAACGTCCTATGCCTACCATCTGTGTAACACTCAGTGGTCCAAGCGAACTAAACTACAAACTACCTTCACATTCTCTACTACATTGACTAGGGAAAAAGTGATTCACGCGCTTGTCCTAGTTTGCCACACGCCACATGCTGGGACTAAGGATCAGATGTAGTCTCTTACCCCGTGACGTCGACATCCGGACGGACCTCTGCCCCACGGATTCAGCAGAACAATTTTGCTGTCTGCTCAATGGTCTTGTTGCGTATATGTGAATCAGTTCGTGAAAGAGTCCTTGCCCTTCAGCAGCAGTTGGGCTTGATAAACCAGTCTCTCCTGGCTGCTCACCAAAATGTTGCTCGATTATGAATTTATCTTGGAAAAATGAAAAGACAAGAGGCGTTTGAAAAAACAGGAACAAGTTGGTTTAATTAAACACAGCGGCCGGAAGAGCATCAACAGGGTCGTGCCTGAAGACAGTTTCAATGTACAAAAGGTTTAGCCTGTAATATATACAATCCTTGAGGTACAATAAAATGATTACACATTCTTGTAAAGCATGTAGATCCAGGCCTAGTCATGAACCATAAATACAACCGTCTGATAAGGGGGACACTGGTGGCTCTCGACCTCGTGGAGAGCTAGTGGAGAGCTAGTGTGGGCCATTGTGTATGTGTCCAGATGTCCTGCAAGGGGAGAGCGTGGTCATTGCATGTGGTATGCTTGCTGTGTTCTGTGTGGCTGAGTGTTTCTAACTACATGTGGCATCTGACTTTGTGGTACTTTGGGAATGCGCGCCTTTGGCCAAAACCTGTTTTATTGGGGCCAATCTCCTCGACCTTTTTGTGGTGTAACTGCCTATCTGTGGGATTGATCAGGGTTTTCCCTGTTTGCGCGTTTGTCTTCGGGCTAAGTGTAACTACACCTGTGACGTATCAATCGGTAAGCATGCGTTTGGGTCGCAGGGCCTCTATGACCATGTATTTCTGACTCTGGGTTGATGGGGTGGTCATCTCGGGTGAATTCAACTGCAATGATACGAGTTCGTTATTACGTGTACATATAACATGGCAGTCATTGACATCATATTTACCAACATTCTCATTATTATGCGTACATTTGTCATAGCGTACATCGACATTGCTTTTACTAGCATTGACATTGCTGTGCCTGCATAGATTATGGCATACATACATTGGCATTGCATTTACTGTTATTGACGTTGTTATGCGTGCATATGTCATGGCGGACATTAACATCTCATTCACCGATATTACCATTACAACAAAGGCACAAAACTTAGAATGTGCATGGATTTAAGGGGGCTCAACCAATGTATCTGGGCTGACCGGCAACCCTTACCAAACAGCAATGAGACTTTGACTATTTTAGCAGGGGCGAACATTTTAGTGTCATGGAACTTTCAGCAGCCTGCCATCAGGTGTTGCTCCATGAAGAGTCTAGGCCTCTTACCTCTTTTAACACTCCCTTGGGAGCTTTCAGATTTGTCAGGATGCCTTTGGGGCTGGTTGCGGCTGCTGCTTGCTTACAAAGGGTGATGAAAGAGGTACTCAAGGGTCTCAAATCTGTGATGTTCTTTCAGGACGACATCTTAGTATATGAGGAAAACAATATTAAACATAATGCCACATTGAGGGAGGTTCTGACAAGGCTTAGGAACAGTGGACTCACTTTCAAGAGGGAGAAATGTAGATTTAAGGTGGGTACCATTTCCTATTTGGGACACACCATCTCAGGGGATGATATCAGTCCAAAGTTGGATTTGGCGAAATCCATTGGAGGGAGGGCGGCAATTGAACTCAGCTTATGGAGTTCCTAATGCTGACACGGAGCGCTGCCATCTCGACGGGTGAGCGCTCCAGTTGTTCTGCCCTGGATAATAAAAGGCGGGGCGCTGCGTGAAGGCAGTTGGCCTCACGCTAGTCCGTTGCTTGGTTTGGTGCTCGGTCCCCGCTTTGGTGACTGACTGACCTGCCGCTTTTTAACTGAAAACACTTTTACTTACCACTTTGCACTTTATCATTGATTTTAACTTGTGCTATACCTTGTTGCCATGTTTTAAATACTGTGCCTATTACCACTTGCTTTTGAATCTGATTGTGTTGGAGGGAGGGCGGGAATCGAACTCAGCTAAGGGAGTTACTAATGCTGACACGGAGCGCCGCCATCTTGACGGGTGAGTGCTCCAGTTGTTCTGCCCTGGATAATAAAAGGCGGGGCGCTGCGCGAAGGCAGTTGGCCTCACGCTAGTCCGTTGCTTGGTTTGGTGCTCGGTCCCCGCTTGGGTGACTGACTGCCCTGCCGCTTTTTAACTGAAAACACTTTTACTTGCCACTTTGCACTTTATCATTGATTTTTACTTGTGCTATACCTTGTTGCCATCTTTAAATACTTGTGCCTATTACTACTTGCTTTTGAATCTGATTGTGTTGGAGGGAGGGCGGGAATCAAACTCAGCTTAGGGAGTTCCTAATGCTGACACGGAGCGCCTCCATCTTGACGGGTGTGCGCTCCAGTTGTTCTGCCCTGGATAATAAAAGGTGGGGCCCTGCGCAAATGCGCAGCGGATGCGTGCAGCGGGCGCGCCGCTGGCGCGCCAAATGCGTGCCTCAGGCAAGCCCGTCTGCGCCCGTCAGCATCCCGGAGGCAGCCGGCACTGGCCATGCTGCTGGTTTCCCTCCACACCGAGGTCAGCACTTTATGTTCAGCAGAGCCAGGCTACTAGATATTGGAAACGATTTGCGCTGCCACAACCACACAACTATGAATGCTGACGGTATCACCTCAAAGTGCACATACTGTAACTGGGCGGCCTCCAATTGCAACGGTGAGAATAACTCAGGGCGGGAGGCTAATGATATCAGAGCTCACAGTACTGGCTCCCTGATCAGTAAAGGTGGAAACTTTAAGGCACTTTTACTCAATACACGCTCTTTAAAGAAGCACGAATTGCATGTTTTTGATTTGCTGCAGGAGTCTAACCCGGACATAATGTTTCTGACAGAAACATGGCTCACTGAGGCCTCAAACCCCACTATTGCCACCGCCATTCCCGCAGGATATCAGATCCTAAGGAGGGACCGTGCTGTGGGCAAGGGTAGTGGAGTTGCGATTATTGTCAAAAAGGACATTTCCTGCACCATAGTCCCCATGGGAGAGTTGGACGAGGCGGAATGTTTAGGCTTTCATTGTGTACTCTCTGCACACCAATCCCTGGCCGGAGCCTTAATATATAGGCCCCCTGGTCCTGCCGGGAAGTTCCTCAAGTCCCTTAGTGACTCAATCGTGCCCCTGGTCCCCAAATACAAGCACTTCTTGGTACTGGGTGATTTTAATATTCATATGGACAAACCGGCAGAGCTGGAGTCCATCTCTTTGATTGAGTCCCTTGCCATTTTTAATATGTCCCCTTATGTTGATCAGCCCACCCACGATAAGGGTCACACACTCGATCAGATTTTCTCTATTGTAGAGATCCAAACAGACATGCCTGCTCCTTTAGTATGGTCTGATCATTATATGATAGTATGCGTAAATTGGTAAGATGCCCCCAATCCTATGGGAAGCATCGTACCACCACTTCAAGACCCTTCCACTGAATTACTCCAGCAGCCCTGAGTGAGGCGCTTGTCTTTCACCCGCTCTCACTCAGTGGCAACCCTGCCAGTGATGCTCTCTGCTTAGAGAATTGGTTGCAGCAACGCGCCCTGGCGCTTGCACCTTCTTCTACTCGCCCTTCTAAATTTGCTAGAATTTCAGATCCATGGTTCAACGAAGCTCTCAGGCAGAGCAAAAGTGCGTGCAAACGGCTGAAAAGAGCATGGAGGAAAAATTTTAATACTGAGGACAAAGAAATTTACAAACAAGCCTTAAAGGTCTACCACAATAAAATTTATGAGGAAAGAAAAAAACTTATTTTCATCTAAAATTGAGTCATCTGGAAATAAAAGTAAGGACATTTTTAAAATTGTGAGAGACTTTTCCTCCCTGAGTGCTGCTGCTAGATCTTTTACCCCCACTATGGAATGGACAAACCAACTTGCCTCATTTTTTCATGATAAAATCATAACTATCCAAAACTCCTTTGCGGAGTTTCTCCTGGTTAAGGGAGGGAGCACAGTTTCTCTAGCCTCCGGTGCTCCCGGAGTGGGTCCCTCTCTTACACAGTTTCCCCCCTTCCACTGAAGACGTCTTTGGAAATTATGAAAGGCCTTAAGTCAGGATCTCCCATGGACCCATGTCCGGCCAAAGTACTGGCAGCCATTGCCGAGATCATTAATCCAGCCGCTAATATTGTTCTCAACTTGTCATTGAGAGAGGGCCAGGTACCCCATAGTTGGAAAAGTGCGAAAATCCTCCCACTGCTAAAAAAGCCTTCTGCTGACCCCTTGGTGGCATCCAACTATAGACCAATTTCACTCCTCCCTTTCTTCTCGAACGCCTTAGAGAAATACGTGAATTCAGTTATCACAGATTATGTAGAAACTAATAATCTTCTCCACCAGAGCCAGTCCGGCTCCAGACCTAATTTCAGTACTGAGACTGCTCTGCTGGAAATCACTGAGTCTATCAGCAGAAGCTTGATAAAGGAGGTAAAGCGGTGTTGATCTTGCTTGACCTCTCCACCGTGCCCCATGACCGACTCCTACATAGATTGCAGGAGTGCGGCCTGGGAGGCACGGTGTTCAAGTGGTTCTTCTCCTTTTTGGAGGATAGACACCAAGAGGTCTGGTCCCCTCCTTTCGCCGCTCCCATTCCCCCTATGAAGGTGGGTGTCCCTCAGTGTTCCATCCTGAGCCCGACACTTTTCAATCTATACATGGCCCCCTTGCTCCCTTGGTTGAAGCATGTGATGCGACAATAATTTCCTATGCTGATGACACTCAGCTTTTGTTGACATGTGGGAAGGGCGAGGACTTTGCAGGGGAGAAGATCAACAAATGCCTGACTGGGGTTTTCACTTGGCTCAGAGAGAATCAATTAAAATGTAACCCAGAGAAAGCAGAGATAATCTTCTTCGGCACTCCATCTCGGGACAAGTGGCAACAATGGTGACCTTCAGATATGTCACCTCCCCAAACCTTGGTAAACACGGTCAAGAACTTGGGGGTCAAGTTGGATGACACCCTGTCCATGAAAGCTCAAATCCAGGCAGTCGCAGGATCCTGTTTTGGCCTCCTACGAATGCTCAAGAAATTTCTCCCCCTATTACCTCTCACCCATAGAAAGACAGTGGTTCAAGCCCTCATTGCCTCCAGGTTGGACTATGCTAATGTCCTATACCTTTTCCTTCCAGAGTAACTACTAAATAAACTTCAGGTGGTCCAGTATGTGGCTGCCAGAGCGGTTCTCATGCTTGGACCTAGGACTCGGATCTCTTCTCATCTGAAAGCTCTACATTGGCTGCCTGTCTGAAACAGAATTCGCTTTAAAGCTCTAGTATTGGCTCTTAAGGCTTTACATGTCACGGGCGCTCACTATATTAGAAAGAGAGTTCTACACTATGTCTCCGGCAGAACCCTGAGGTAATCTTCTCGACAGCAGGTGGCTGTTCCCAAATTTTACCGCGTTCGGACTGGCGGCCGCTCCTTCCAAGTTCAGGCTGCCCGTGTTTGGAATCTTTTGCCGGTGTCACTTAGACAGGTGCCTGAGTTACTCTCTTTCACAAAGCAGTTGAAAACCTGGCTATTTCAGCAACAACTTTAAATATTTTTCCTCTTTCAGTGATAGCAACAGTCCTAGTCATGAGGTTCTCTTAGCGCCGGGACACTCTTCCTGAGTAGCTGCGCGCTCTACAAGTACCCTTTAACATTTAACATTACCATCACAGCTGCACTTACACCAAGTGACATGGATCAAGTGAGGTCATTCCTTTAACTTGCAGAGTAGTACTCAAAGTTTGTGCCCGATTTTGCAAGTGTTGTGCAGCCTTTGAGGTTACTCTTGAAAAAGGGGGCAAGCTTTGAGAGGTCTCTAAAATGTGAAAAACCCTTCATGGAAGTAAGGAGTAGGTTTGGGAACATGCCCACTTTGGGCCATTTTGATGTAAAGAGGAAGATTTTACTCACCACTGATGCCAGTATGAAAGGACTGGGAACTATCCTCTCCCAAGCAGTTGAGGGTGAGGAGAGGGTTGAGGCATTTGCCACAAGTTCAGTCAAAGGTGCTGAGGAGCGATATTCAGCAATGGAACGTTAGGCACTTGTAGGTGCTTGGGCCATGAATCATTTTAAGATTTACCTGTGGGGTCTACTCTTTGTTATGAGGACTGAACCTGGGCCTCTTGTCCAGATGTTCCTATGTAGAAATGTTGAGAACACCACTCCCCAAATTAAAAGATGGGTTGAGAGTCACATGGAATTCAATTTCCAGGTGGAGTATTTACCGAGTAAAAGGAATGTTTCAGCTGATGCCTTTCCAGGTTGCCTCTGAAAGGGGTTGACGCTCCAGTGGCAGAAGTTCCTGTGTTGTGGGTCAAGGAGCCAGCTCTAAATAAGACAGAGTGGGAGTTACAGGCTAACAAGGATACAGTTTTTAAACTGGTGTCAGAGTATGTCATTGGTGGATGGCCGACTTTAAATGCTGTTCCAGAGCATTCTGGAGTATTAGAGAAGAATTGAGCATAGTGAGAGGTGAGATATACAGAAGAGATAGACTGATTCCTCCAGCAGGGTTGTTTGAAAAGATTATCAACCTGGCCCATGAGGGACATTTGGGCAGGAATCTTAATAAAGTCAGTGTAAGAGAGTGCTATTGGTGGCCATGTCTTGATAGGCAGATGGAAGAGGTTGTGAAAGATTGTTACAATGTGCTGGTAACAATAAAACTAAAGTGGTTAGAACTGCTCCTCTATCTCATGTCCATGTTCCAGATGAACCTTGGTGCAAATTGGGTCTAGATCTGGTAGGAACTTTGAATTGTTGCCGCCCAATGAACGATTTGTCATTGTCTTGGTGGATTACACCTCCAAGTGGGTCACGGCGTGTTGTGTGCACTCAGTTACCACCAGAAGTGTACCAGAATTTTTGAGAGACATTTTTGTGTGTGAAGGGGTTTTCAAGACCATTGTGACAGACAATGGAGTTCAGCTTGCCACACAAAAATTGAGAGATTTTCTGAAGGATTTGTCTATTGCTCATTTCGGTACTGCTCTCTATGCCCCCCAAGCAAATGGTCTGGTGAAAAAGATTAATCAACTGATGAGGGCTAGTGTGCAGACTACTCTGGACAAGAAATTATCGCTGAAGATCATTCCATAAGAAAAACTATGGGCACATAGGAATGCACCTAATAGCGTTACAGGGATTTCTCCTTTCCATTCATTGAAAGGGAGGTTTGCTGAATCTAAATTGAACCCACTGTGGTTGTGTCCAAGGAGGGGAGGAGAATCTGTTGTGACTGACAAGGTAATAGCCAGTAATAGCCAATCAAGACAAGTATAACAAACGATTTGATGACAAACACTGTGTGCGTCAGCGAGTATGGAATGTTGGCGATTTGGTTTGTGTTAAAAGGCCCACTTGGAGTCTGAAGGGGGAGTCCAAATGTATGGGATCCAAGAAAATTATAGAGGTAAAAAAGAATGCAGTGGTATTTGAAAGGGATGAAGTTTGGAGTATGTCACCCTTAGCTAGATCTTCAAATGAGCAACCTGCTTCACGGAATGAACCTGAGAAGATATGTGGTGATGACAGTAGTCCCAGGAGAAGTGTACGTTCTAGAAGACAACCTGCATGCTTCAGGGATTTTTAACAGATTAGTCTCAAATTTATTAGTCCTGAATGTCATTTATGTTTCTGGTTGTTATTATATAGGAAACTGTCTGGGGTTCTATCGCTCACCATCATTCTTAACGCTGTGTTTTGGATTGATTTCCATGTTAATCTATGGATAAGTTATAATTCCATTTGCTCTTATTATTATTATTATTTTATGTTGCAACTAACCATATACATTCTTACCCTCTTTTTCCCATGCCGTCTTATCCTTCCTTTCTTCGTGTTATATTTTATTCACATGATGTAAATATGTTTTTATGATTGAGGGGGAAGATGTGTTATAACCTGTTGTTCCTAGCCTGCTGTCCCTTCAACTGCAAGGTATCATCTGGTAGAATCCCTTGTATCAGGGATTCTTGATGGAGCAGTTAGGTGAAGAGAGGATTTTGACTCGCAGGCTATGAATAGAGTTGGCTTGAGGTGGATGTAATAAATGACTAGAATTAAGTATTGGACCACTTCTTGACAGCTTGGAAATTCTAAAAGCAGCAGTTAACATTGACTGAGCTCTTCAATAAAACCTCCTTGCCCATCTTCTTGGATGCAGTCCTAACGCTAAATATGCCTCTCCCCTCTGGCAGAACCAGTTGCCTAGCTGAAGCAAAAAACTTCCTCAAGATGTCCCCATTACCCAGGAGCCATCATAAAATGGAGGATCTGATAATGTTACATCCTGTAACATACCACGCAAAAGAAACATGAAAAACACAGACAAACTGGAAATAATCGACCTTCACCCATGGGGTGGGGGGATCGGAACTCAGGACTGCATCAAGTAAGACCAGGACTCAGAGTAAGGAAGATTGCCATTAAGCAACAGGGGCATTAGACTGCATCCTTCCAGATTTCATTGTGCTGTAAAAGGTGTATTATAAGCATACATAAAGAAAGCATTTGAAGAATAAATTCCAGAACACTAAACATAGTGCTTACAGCAATAGGATTCTGAGAAACAGCGAGTGGAACATATTCATGGTAATGTACAAAAATTTTGCAATGAAAGCATATTAGCAGCATTAGGTGTAACAATTCAAGAAACAAACAATTTGTAGGACGTTTGCAAAAGTAGAAGTAAAAGAAGCAGTGAGCCAAAACAAATAGAAGGATAACGCTACTCAGGAATAATCAAAAATGTACAGAAAGTCTGGAATATATGATTGATAATTGCCAAATTACATCAGAACAAGGGATTTGTAAATGAGTCCATGTGTACAGAGTATGTTTGAGAGCACTTGGTGTCATAAGTAAGAACAATTTGATTAGAAGTTCTGATTCATCTATCTTTACCAATTTTTATCCACTGAGTGTCATTTGAAGATATAAATCAATCATTTTGGTACTGTTGCACCAATGTATACCTGTAAGAAATTGGATTACTGATTGAGGGGGGTGAAACCCTTCTCAAGTAGCAACCACAATTCTTCTCAAAGTAAAGTCACAAGCAAACCCCAAATTAACTTGTGCTCAGCCCTTAGGTAGTTTGGCACTGACCAGTCAGGCTTAACTCAGAGGCAATGTGTAAAGTATTTGTGCAACACTTCAAACAGTAACACAGTGAAAACACACCACAAATGAATCCCACATCAGTTTAGAAACATAGAGTAATTTTTAATAAATAAAACAAACCCACAATGACAGAAATCCAATCAGTATACCGGAGATACTCAGTTTAAAATGTTTTTGTAAAAATAGCTGCAAAAAGCACAAAGCGCTAACTGTGGATATCTGGTCACGCCACCCTGGCACAAAATCACAAGTTCAGGCCGACTGCGATGGAGCGCGGGCCAGCTACAGGGACCCAGTTAGGCCCACTGAGCAAATAACCTTAAATCCTGGTTTGCAGAGCATTGCGAGGATCCGTGTAGAAGATGCATTGACCACATGAGCAATGGGTCAGTTCAGAGATGTGGCAAGGCTGCAGTGTGAGGTAATGCATCGTCGTCTAGGGTCCTGTCAAAGAGGGTATGCCAAGAAAAGTGTGGCATCAAGGATGTGTTGCGCAGTCGGGGTGATCCATCGTTTCTGAAGACCTGTGAGGCTGCGATGTGGAGTACGTCGTTGTTGGCGACGTTGCCGTTGACGAGGGATGTGAGGGCTGGCACTGGGGATGCATCATGTAGTGGCGGAGCAGCGATGCGTCAGTTCTGCTCTGGGTTGCGCAAGGCACCAGAGGAGATGCGTCTGTTCTGCTGGATACACAGAGGCGGGAGAGCACCTTAGGTCCATCCAAGGGTCGAGAACTGGTGTGGCACCACTTGGTAGGGCAGATTCACAGTTGGCAGAGTCCAGGTGCAAGGTTGTTGGAAGCCTGTTTTGCCCCCATGCTTCAAATGAGAAGGCAGCCAACTAGCGCTTGGAGTCACTCTGGGTTTCTGGGTTCAAGAGATGCAGGTCCAGTCCTTCTCACCCAGACAAGAGGGCAAGAGGCACCAGATCAGCACAGCAAGGTAGCAGTCCTGCAAGCCAGTAGTCCATCAGGGCAGCAGTCCAGCAGAGAGGCAGTCCTTCAGTAGCACAACAGTCCTTCCTCCTGGCAGAATATCCGCGGTCTAGAAGTGTGCTAAAGAGTTATTGCCTGAGGTCAAATATTTATAACCAGTAATGCCTTTGAAGTGGGGGAGAAGCTTCTAGAGGTTTCCCTGTAAAGTCTACACGTGCCCTTCCCTCACTGCCCTGGCTCCAGACTAATTGCAGGGGCTATGCACCCCTTTGTGTGGAGGCAGGACCCAACATATTCAAGTGTAAGTGGGGCTGTGCCCAGCTCCTCCCTCCATTCCTGCTAATGATGGCCCACCCATGCATACCTAAGCTCCATATTGTCTGTTGCTGTCTGGGTGAAAAACACAAAACCCAATGGTCAGCTATATTCAGTCATGTTACCCAGAGACAAGCTGCAGGCACCAAATGGCTAAGGAATTAAAATACCAACTTACTAAAAGTGGAATCTTCAAAATTGTAACTTAAAATCCGACTTCACCATAAGTTAGGATTTTTCATTGCACTTCCAAAGACTTAGAATATGAACTGGTTACCTGCTCCCATTTTGAAATAACAGCTTATTAAATGTAATAAGGTAACTCCAGTGTTATCCTATAGGAGAGGTAAGCCTTGCATTAGTGAAAAATGAATGTAAGTTTTTTTCACTTCCAGGACATGTAAAACTTAAAAATACATGTCCTAACTTTTAAATACACTGCACTCTGCCCTCTGGACTGTCCATGGCCTTCCCTAGGGGTGACTTATATGATAAAAAACGAAGGTTTGGCCTGGCAAAAGGTTTATTTTAAGAAAAAAAGAACAAAGACGAAAAAATAAGTGTAAAAAGAGGTGATGGGGCACTTCAGGTGTTTGGACGAGAACCCTCACTCACCCTAGGGTGACATTCTTCATCATTGGGTCCCTACACACACTGGGACCGCAAGGTACCCAGTGTGGGCTACAACTTTCCGAGAGAAAAGGAGCGGGAGTGTTTTAATGTGGCACGTCTATATTTTAGTACCTCCTGGGAAGAATGAGTGGCAGAGTGCAAAGAAAAATAGTGTGTTAAAACTATCTCAATAGGGGCAAAATAACTTTATTCCTATGCCCTAAAGGATAGAGGTTAAAAGCATAGTGAGACAGGGTTATGGATGTTTACCCCGTGTAAGGTCAACATGTTTCTGCCGTATTTTGGACTAAGTTGTTCCAGGCATTCCTCAGGACCATATTTGTTCAGTCACTCTGCTACAAAAAAGTGTATGAAAATCATAAAAAACAGTCAAAAGTAAGGTATTTCAAATATACTCAGGCCTATATTCTTGACCGACTGTGCACAGTGGCAACAGATTCTGGAGTAGGTCAGTAGGCCATAAAAGAAAAACATAATAATAATAAGCAATTTTCAAACATATGCATTGCATCACTCAAAGTGAACCACCAATGTGCACCACCACCACAACCAAGGTGTATAGACATTCATAGGAATATCCATCGAGACCTTACCCTAAACAATTGAATAAGGTCCGACTCTACCGTCAGCAGAGTTCCTGCACACGTAGAGCTCTGTATTTATATATGGATACATATGTCAACAAACATGGCACAGATAAAAACCATCATACAGATAAAAACACACTTATCTCAACAAACTCAATGTGTGACTTTATGCGCTCTGTAAACTACTTTTATCATGTGAGTGCAATGAGTAGACAATGTATTATAATGGCAGACCATAGCTACATGTATCTGCAAAGTGTGACCAGAGCAATAAGGGGCCATTGAGCCTTTAACAAAGTGTTCAATGGGTCTGTAAGGTGTACAAACGGGGCCCCAGTCACTATCTAACATACAGAGTCTTGGATTTTGTAAATATATCTCTCATATGCAGATAACCTGAAGAAGTTAAGTTGTCCAGTCTTTGTGCGTGATTATGCAGTTTTTGCCACCATGAGGGCTGTTGACATTGATCCCCTCCACTGGGAGGTGGCATCATCTGTGGCAGACTTGTCATGCACGATGGCCAGTTTGTGTGTTTCTTCCAACTATCATAGGCTGGTGTTGTGCAGTGTGCGCCATACATCATGCCAGTACTGTCAAGTTGTGTGCAGGACCACAGTATATGAAAAAAGGTCATATACCAGGGCAGAAGTTATTGCCTGGTGTAAGCTTGGCTTTTCTCCATTTATATGGAGACCTGTAGCAACTTTAAGCACTTTAAAGTATGAGTACCTTAATCTAGCTTTTCTCAGGTCTCGGTCATAGTATTCCACAAGAGTTGAACAGTCACGCCTGTATAATTCATAATCTCACCTGCCAATATCTGTTAACCTCACATTGTGAAGTGGTCGAGTACAGTTTGTCAATGAGAATTTGATAAATATTGGAGACTGTGCCTCTAGACTTATCAAATATTTATGAATCTGTGACTCGGGCAATATAGTGGAGTCAGGATCAAGTCTATTCCCTAAACTGTGCTGTGTTTGGTGCTATCGCCATGTCTGTGATCGTGGTAGTGTAAAGTCAGAAGCAAAGGGGCATATTTATGTGCCCCTTAGTGTTGCTCCTGCACCGTGCAATGCGGTGCAAGATTGACGCAAATGAAAAATTTGATTTATGAAGCTACACAAGGCCACCTTGCGTGGCCCCGCGTGGTTTCATAAATCTAGAGTAATGTAACACAGCGCAAATCGCTGCATTGCATTACTCTGCACTAGGGAAGCATTTCCATGGGTGTTGCATGGGTGTTCCGACGCAACATCCGTGGATTTTGACCCATTCCTAGATTTACAAGACCCTTTAAACCTGGGAATGCGCCAAAAAGATATGCATCCTCAGAAGAGGCATAAGGAGAAGAAACATATTTATTTCTCCTCATCTTTCCTCTTTCGAGAGGAAAAAAGCCTCTCAGGATTGTTTTTGTGCCGGAAGGTTCCCCTTCCTGCACAAAAACAATCCTGCGTGCAACACAGGGACCTTTGCAGCATGGTGCAAGGAAACCTGTGTTGGCGCTAGGCAGCCCATTGTGTGCCAGCGCAGAAGAAAGGACAAGAATGCGCTGTATTGCCTTAAATATGCTGCATGTTTCCCTTTCCCAGTGACGCAGCGCAGCAGTGACTTGCTGCGCTGCTTTTTCATAAATATGTCCCAAAGTGTCTCAAATGACTTGAATGCTTCCCCTTTATTGAGGCCACTTATCATCTCAATCCCACAGCTGTCCCACTGTGTCCATCTGTCCACCTTCTGTCATAACACCAGCTCTGGACCATAATGGTGCATCAAGGTGCATATCACTATCTATTCCTAAAGGTTTATCGGGATCCCTTCAAGTAATACACATTGCCTTTATAATAGCATGCGTTGGTGACCGATGTTTTATTACTGTAAAGTGTGCCTAGTCCAGGCGGTGCTTTTAAAGTGGAGCACGATGTGGGCACCCACATTATTTGTTCAGCACTATCAGCAGTTACCTGCAGTATACCAGTTGTGGCATGTGGTATGTGAGGTAGTGCAGGTACATGCCTAGAAAACATAGCCCTCCTGCCAGTGTGTCTGCCTGTAGTTTAGAGGATTTCAGCTTGGTTTTCCACCTGTTCATACAAACATTTTGATGTCTTTATTAATCATACTGAGCACCACTTTAGTTATCTGTTCCATCTCTAGAACGTTATTGAAGCCGAGGACACCATTTTCACCACTTGTAGCCAGTCCCACAGTAAAAGGTGGAAGGAGGACCATTTAAGAAAATTGTTGTCAGTTCTTGTCCACAATGGCTGCAAATTATCTGTTACCATGTTATCCAAACCTCTGTTGACAAGAACAGCCAAATATGTCGAGTTGGAGGACTTCCAAGCAAACACAAGAAGCTGATGGACGGACTTTTCAGACACTCACCCCCAGTCACAGATCTGGGTTGAATCCATCATCATTCTTTAGCTCACTTCGCCACCTCAGTTCAGACCCAGCTATATGCAAATCAGTCTTGACCCTGTGCCTCATGGGAACAGTCAAGCCCGAACTGCCAAGCCAGGTCTTCCCTGAACCAGAAACAAGCATCCTGAGACCGGTTTCAGGGTAACACCCTTCATCAGCCAGGCTAGCTTGAATCCAGTGGCAAAGTGAGCAAGGGACCCACGTCTGGGCATACCCTGCCAACTTAGGGTGAACAAAGAAAACACAAGGAGATGATGGACGGAGCGCTGAAACTTTTCAGACACTCACCCCCAGTCACAGATCTGGGTTCAATCCATCATCATTCTTTAGCTCACTTCGCCACCTCAGTTCAGACCCAGCTATATGCAAATCAGTCTTGACCCTCTGCCTCATGGGAACAGTCCAGCCCAAACTGCCAAGCCAGGTCTTCCCTGAACCGGAAACAAGCATCCTGGGACCGGTTTCAGGGTAACACCCGTCATCAGCCAGCCTAGCTTGAATCCAGTGGCAAAGTGAGCAAGGGACCCACGTCTGGGCATACCCTGCCAACTTAGGGCGAACAAAGCAAACACAAGGAGATGATGGACGGAGCGCTGAAACTTTTCAGACACTCACCCCCAGTCACAGATCTGGGTTGAATCCATCATCATTCTTTAGCTCACTTCGCCACCTCAGTTCAGACCCAGCTATATGCAAATCAGTCTTGACCCTGTGCCTCATGGGAACAGTCCAGCACGAACTGCCAAACCAGGTCTTCCCTGAACCGGAAACAAGCATCCTGGGACCGGTTTCAGGGTAACAGCCTTCATCAGCCAGGCTAGCTTGAATCCAGTGGCAAAGTGAGCAAGGGACCCACGTCTGGGCATACCCTGCCAACTTAGGGCGAACAAAGCAAACACAAGGAGATGATGGACGGAGCGCTGAAACTTTTCAGACACTCACCCCCAGTCACAGATCTGGGTTGAATCCATCATCATTCTTTAGCTCACTTCGCCACCTCAGTTCAGACCCAGCTATATGCAAATTAGTCTTGACCCTGTGCCTCATGGGAACATTCCAGCCCGACCTGCCAAGCCAGGTCTTCCCTGAACCGGAAACAAGCATCCTGGGACCGGTTTCAGGGTAACACCCTTCATCAGCCAGGCTAGCTTGAATCCAGTGGCAAAGTGAGCAAGGGACCCACGTCTGGGCATACCCTGCCAACTTAGGGCGAACAAAGCAAATACAAGGAGATGATGGACGGAGCGCTGAAACTTTTCAGACACTCATCCCCAGTCACAGATCTGGGTTCAATCCATCATCATTCTTTAGCTCACTTCGCCACCTCAGTTCAGACCCAGCTATATGCAAATCAGTCTTGACCCTGTGCCTCATGGGAACAGTCCAGCCCGAACTGCCAAGCCAGGTCTTCCCTGAACCGGAAACAAGCATCCTGGGACCGGTTTCAGGGTAACACCCTTCATCAGCCAGGCTAGCTTGAATCCAGTGGCAAAGTGAGCAAGGGACCCACGTCTGGGCATACCCTACCAACTTAGGGCTAACAAAGCAAACACAAGGATATGATGGACGGAGCGCTGAAACTTTTCAGACACTCACCCACAGTCACAGATCTGGGTTCAATCCATCATCATTCTTTAGCTCACTTCGCCACCTCAGTTCAGACCCAGCTATATGCAAATCAGTCTTGACCCTGTGCCTCATGGGAACAGTCAAGCCCGAACTGCCAAGCCAGGTCTTCCCTGAACCAGAAACAAGCATCCTGGGACAGGTTTCAGGGTAACACCCTTCATCACCCAGGCTAGCTTGAATCCAGTGGCAAAGTGAGCAAGGGACCCACGTCTTGGCATACCCTGCCAACTTAGGGCGAACAAAGCAAACACAAGGAGATGATGGACGGAGCGCTGAAACTTTTCAGACACTCACCCCCAGTCACAGATCTGGGTTGAATCCATCATCATTCTTTAGCTCACTTCGCCACCTCAGTTCAGACCCAGCTATATGCAAATCAGTCTTGACCCTTTGCCTCATGGGAACAGTCCAGCCCGAACTTCCAAGCAAAGCCATAATCTTTATTTGCATGTCTGATCAGTAATTTGGTTATGGATAGTGCTTCGCTTTTACTCCAATTAATTTTGCATTCTGATAATACAGAAAAAACGTCAGTTAGGGACATGAGGTGTGATATTGATTGAGCAGTCAAGTTAAAGTGAACACTCTTGCCGTGTCCCTATATATTGATAGGGAACATCTGAGACATATGTCCCCTGCAGGCGATTTTCATGGTTGGATCGACCTACAGTCATTTTACTTTTGCCAGGAAATTTGGGCCCACCCCTGCTCTCTTTAGTGTATGGAATAAGTACCACCATTCGACCAATCAAATGCCTTTTCAGCGTCTAAGGACAGCAGTATTTTGTCCAAGTTTGCTCTCACCTTCATAAGACATTTGTCAGTAATCGCATGTGGTTCCTTGATGATAGATGGATACAAAGCTTACCTGCAATTCATGGACAAGGCTTGCTAAAACTCTTTTCAGCTGGGTAGCTGACTGTTGGACAGTTTTTTCTTGTCAGTATTAATTAACTATATGGAACGGTAACTGGATCATTGGGTGGGGTCTTTTTCTGCTTTTAAAATAAAGGTGATGATCACTTCATATTCAGCACCTAGTGTGCCTGTTTTTTCGGCTTCTTAAATAACTTTATACAGTAGGGGAGTCATGATCTGTTTATTTATTCTGTAGAATTTGGTAGGGAAACTATGGTCCCCTGTGGCCTTGTTATAGGGAATGTCTGGCATGGCTTCAGGGATCTGTTCTTCAGTTATTTCTCCTTCATGTATCTTTTGCCTTCATCAGGGAGGGTGGGAAGGTACACTTGTTCTAAGATTGTCAGTTCATTATGGGGATGCTCGCGAGCTTCTGAGCTGTGCAGGTCACTTAAGAAATGGGCAAAGATTTCTGCTATCTCTACCGGGTGAGTAACTAAGAGGCGTTTCTATTCTCTTATAGCGGCTCTTGCTAGATGGGCTTCTCGTTGGCATAGCTGTGTTGACAGCAGCCGACTGGCTTTTTTTCCCCTGCTCTTAGTGCTGCCACTTTAAGTAGTACAGCATATTTCACTTGTAAAATTAAGTGGGAGTTCAATTCGACCTTTGCTCTTTTAATTAATCGCAATAGCTGGGAGGTGGGGCTTTTAGTATACTGCTTTGTCCATGTTTAAATGTTAAGTTACAGCTGTTTTTGCTTCTGCTGTGATGTCTTTTTTCCCCTGAGCAGAATCTCTCATCATTTCAAATCTCATCAGGGCCTTCCCTGCGGCTCATAAGTATTGCAGCGCTCTGGGCCAACCTGCTTGCCATTCATCTGCTGATTAATCTTTCGTTTGCCGCCTGAAAGGTGATGGGAGTTAGCATCACATCAATCGATTTCAGTCAACAGTGTAAACCATTTGGCTACACAATAAGGACCAGGAATCAGTAACTATAGTTAAGAAGGTTTGTTATAAGTTAGCAGTCAAGTTAAGGTACTCAAATCTTAGCACCATGCTATAAAGGTACAGAATAACAACTGGGAAACTCAACCTCCTAAAAAGTTTAGGTGTACCAGTATGAGACAAACAAGAAATTCAGTCACAGCAATGAAAAAGATCAATAACAAAATGTGGTGCTCAGAGAAGAGTTTCTGGTTCTCTCTTCTAGGATGAGTAAAATATAAAATCATCTAATTTAAAGTCCAAACTAAGAGGATGGTTCAATTGTCTAAAGAGATCTCAAAATTCAGAGAAATGCAGAAAATTAGGAAATGTACGGGAAGTAAGGGAAGGTGTCAGCATCTCAGAAGCTTGGTCAAAAGTCTTATTGGGTCAGGGGAATGTGACTGTTTGCCTACGTCACACTCAGCAAAAAATGTAAATCCGTATTTGTAAAGCGCGAACTACTCACCCTTACGGGTCTCAAGGCACTGGGGGCCGTCGTGGAAATTAAGTGAGCTATTGCCAGAGTCACATGGTGCTGAGCTGAGCTGCCGCCGGAGATCAAACCGTGAGCCCTGTGCTCCGAAGTCAGCTGCCCTGGCCGCTGCACCACACCTCTGACAGAGTCAAAGGGAAAGAGGCATAACATCAGGCAGAGTGCACACTAGATATTTCCAACAGAGTCTCGAAGTTAACACCTCTCTGTTCACAATTTCACGGGTTCCATTGTCCTTTTCCATTCTCACATTGTAAGCTGCAACATTTACGAAATGTCCAACACTGAACATGGGAACGACATCGTCCTTGTTCAACCAAGACATTTTGCAATAATGCTGAATAGGACTCTTTAGTTAATGCTCTGACTCTCCATGTTGTTTGTCAAGGTCTTCTTGTCAGGCTCTCTCTCTGTCGCTAGTACAGTGTTGTATCTATTCTCAAACTAACAATCCATGTGAACGCACCTGCAAGGAAAAAGTCACACAAGGAGAAAATGGGAAAACAGTATTTTCGCAGAATGTAAAACAGGCCTAGTCAGGACAGCTTGAATCAGTGTTGCAAATTTGATATGCATGTGCACTTTCAAACACAAATTAATAAAACTGTCAGTACATTTGATTCATATTACATGTGGCTTACTGTAAAATCTTTAATACACATGTGTAAGCATGGCTAGGAAATGCATTTTAAATAAAATATACAAAACAGTGCACGCATTACATAAATCTACTGTTGTGTCTAAAGTATACATATTCTGAATAGGTGAGGAAGGTTTATTCATCAAGTCTTCATAGAAATCAGGAGGTCATTAGCAGCTGTGTATGTCCTGAAGCTCAGTAATAGAAGGGGAGTGACCTCTTGTAGGTGTTAGCAGCACAACCAGGATGGATGATGCAGGAAGCAATACTAAGTCCCTGGATTTGTTTCACTCTGCTGGGTGAAAGACAGGTGTGATTCAAACTTGCCAGTGGAGATGAGATCAAGGATGGCATCAGCAAGACCTTATGAGGATCTCTGCAAAACCTGAGTCTACAATCTTCGCAATAACCTAAGGAGAGGGAGCAGACAGGACTGGTCAGCAAGCAGATCTCCCGTCCTCTTATCCTCTTCAGGAAGAGGGTTTTGCAGTGAGTAGCATAGCCTGACAAAGAGGCAGGGGGCACAGGCAGTGGCGTAACGAAAGTTGAGGGGGCCCCCTGCAAGGTACATGGAGGGGCCCCCACTCTGGACTTAATCTGGAGCTCTCAGGCCTTAGTACAGTGCTGATGGGGCCACCTCAATGGACGCCCGTGGCGTGCTGGCATGCAGCAGTGCTCAGACTGCAACGTGAAAGATCTGTTGCAGCACTAACCCAGTTTAACACACATATCTTTGTGAACTGTACTCCCCCAGTAAAAAGCAACAGAAAGGTATTGTTTCCAAGTGGAAATGCGCCTTGACAATAGTTTTGAACAATCTCTCAGCCGGTTTCTAGCCGCTTCTCTGATTTTTTAGGTTTAATTTGTTGTAGTAACTTAGGGTAGACTTCAAGTCACCCTGCCCTCCAGTAATCATCATTTAGTTATAGTTTTTCATATAGCGCTGCTTAACCCCAAAGGGTATCAAAGCGTTTTACATGTGTGTACTTCAGGTTAAAGTGTAAACAAAATTACAAGGAAGAAAAAGTATCTACAAAAAACATTTCTGACGTAGTCAGAGGTATCTACATTTAAGATTACAGTGAAGCAGTGCCTTATATGGGCAGGTACTGAGTACCTGCACTTCTCTGCAGAGATGTAATTCTTATAATGAGAGTACTTGTACTTCTCAGTTGCAAACAGGTGCTCTCGAATGGGGAGTACCAGCACTTTTATATTACATTTCAAGCGCTGCTCTGAAGATACTGGTTCAATGGAGAAAACAGTATTTACTGGAGGACACTTGAGATGTCAGATAGGCATTAGACACCAGGGTCAGCCAGACTCAAAATGGCGGCTCTATCAGCACATTTTACAAGAGAGAGTGCTGAGGAGATTTGTTTGAAATAGACATTTTCCTGAAACATAATCGCCTTTTTGTTTAAGAGGGGTGGTTGGCGTGGAGGTTCCTGGTTGATCTTTCAGGCATGCGCCTCTCTGCTGAGAATGCCAACCGAAATTTCAAATATAGTTGGGGGAATACCTAATCTGGAAATTTTCTAATCAAACTGATTTGTTTCCTACATTAACATTTCCACCATGTTCCTCTTGAAAGTAGGCACCTGAATAATGGCAGTGGATTATTTTTAAAAGTGGATGCACACATACTTCTTCCCATGCACCTCTTCATGGCCTTCCGCCTCCCCTACCCCCACACAACCACACAAACTACCATGTGAATCAACACACAGGCACAAACACCCACACACATGCCTCCTCCCTTAGGGTGTGGCTCGAACCAGAGCTGCACTGGATCGGACTAGACTAACGGCCGGTTTTCTGGCTGCTTGTAGCCTGTAGCCCTGTTGTATGGTCTGCTGGGTCGATTTTAGGTGTTGATTTTCTTGATACACAAACATTGTGTTCAGCAAGCAAAAATCCATGCAATCGTCCATTCCTTGCAAAACACTTATGCAGCGTGTCTTTATAAGTACAAAACTGCCTCATTTTGCAAATATCCGCCACTTACTTAGCTATCTAATTCACAAATTGGATCCACTTTTATTTTGGTGCCTGGCCTATATTCTGTCCCAGTCCAACCCTGACCTGCCCTTCTATTCAATGCTGAGACCCACATGCCACTCTGCCAAAGTACCTTACATATGAACGGTATATCCCTCCCGGCCCACTATCTGGCAATGGAACACCACACACACACATACATTCACACACATACAGTGTACTGTAAACCTGAACTGCAGTACCTCCTGTTATCTCAGTACTGAGACTCACATGCAGCACTGCAAATGCATTTTAAGCCAGATCTGCAGCACCCTCTGCTAATTCAATACTTGGACTCACACATAATTGTAAAAAAGCAACTCATCTTCATCTGCTGTCTCCTACCCACTATGTTGTACTAGTACACAAACACAATGAACATGGTTCTTGGAGGATGCCACTGAACCACACTTGACGGTCTCCAGCTGGGCCGTATACTGATCCAGCACCTGGCTGGCCTTCGTGCTGAGATGCTGAGCTCATCGAAGACTAGAATGCTCCCCTATGTGCCCTTATGTTCACGTGGACACTGATCCAGTACCTGGCTAGTTTTGTGCTGAAATGCTGAGCTCATGGAAGTACTTCAAGGCCGGCCTGCATGTCCCTTTGTTCACCTGGCCGGGCACCAACCACTTGACTTGGGGACAGAGACAGTTCTAGCTGCCCTTCATGCATTAAAGATGCTCTGGGGACTGTGAACCACTGATCCCATGCCATTACTTGTAATGGGGACCGACAGGGCTTTAAGTGGGATGAAAAAACTGGGGGGTCTCTCAAAGGAGCGTGACTGATGTAATGAAGGGCGTGGCTTAAAAGCACCTAAGCTGAAAATCTATGGTTAGCTTAGTGTGCCACCTGACTGGTATTTTGCTACCTCTGTCATTACATCCAGATATATAATACAGCAAGTAACATTACACCTACAAAAAGCCAGGAATATTGGCTTTGTCAATGGTTGTTAGTAGCATAAGATAAATAAGCAACAACTATGACTTTGTTGTATAGAATGTTGAAAATGTTTCAGTTTTGAAATGATGAGACACTGAAAGAATTATAACGAGTCTCTTTGAGGTTACATCAAATGCACTGTTAAGATTTATTTTTATCATCCTGAGGATGAGGGTAAAAATGTAGACCCCGATAGGGACCCGTCTCAGCACCTGCTTTTCAGAAATGATGGTGCTGAGCACCGGCAAGACTCGGCCCACTTAAAGCCCTGGGGATCAAGCTGCAACTTTTCATTGACCCACGTCTCCTCCTCACCCCCAAGAGCCAAGGTGTGCTCGAAAATCACAGAGCAGTGAAGTAAACAAAACATGATGGGAGTAATTACTAGACGCTGAGATTAATTAAAGCATTTCTCCCATGAAGTTTTTGTATTCCTTCGTGTGATGCCCTAAGTGTGATGGGTATGCCAAGATGTGAGTCCGGTGCACACTGTACCACTTGAGACAAGCTGCACTCTACTGACAAGACCCAAATAGGGCAAAATTGGTCTGGGTTGCTTGTGTTCCCCGCCTATCAGTTTGTGCTGGTCTGTTCCTGCAGGAGCACGGTCAAGCCTGATTTGCATATGGCTGTTTCATGCCTGAGGTGGCACAGTAGGCATAAGAATGATGGACTGAAATGCAGCCAAGAGTAATTACTGGTAACTAATATAAATCAAAGCATTGCATCCATTACTTTTTATATTCCTGTGTGACACCCTAAGTACGACTAGAGCCAAGCTACACCCTACTGACAAACCTCAAACAGTGTGAAATCGGCCTGGGGTAGCTTGTGAACTGGTCACAGGGGACCTGGCCTGGCAGTTGGGGCTGGACTGTTACTATTGGAGCAGGGTCAAGACGGATTTGCATGTGGCTGGTTCCTGTCTGAGGTGGCATAGTGGACAAAAAAATGATGGATCACTATACGGGCCGAAAAAAATACCAGTGACTGAGATTATTTCATGTTTTTGACTCATCACTAATTAGTATTTCTCAGTGCGACACCCCAAGTGTGACAGGTATGCCTAGATGTGGGACCTCTGCTCTCTGGAGCCAAGCTGCTCCTTACTGATGAGTCCCAAATAGGGCAAAACCAGTCTGTCGTTGCTCGTAGCTCCCTTTCAGAGGGGACCTGTATTGGCAGTTTGGCGGAGGAGCGGGGCCCCACTGGTCAAAGTCAGTCACAGAAAAATAAAATGATAATAAAACAATAATATTTTATTTTTCTTGACTGACTGAGCCGATGCAGGACATCTAACCTGGGCTTCTATTGGAATTCCATAACGCATATTAGCAAGCCCATTATCGCCGTTTTAGCGGCAGTTTCCTGCCGCTAAAACAGCGATAATTTTATCGCCGGTCTTGCTAATATGCCCCGACATTTCTACAAGCTGCTAATTTACCGTCAGCAGTAATAACCGATCAGTTCTTGGAGAGAGATGTGCCGTCTGACCGTTAGCGCAGAGACGGAGCGGGGCCCATCTGTGGAGCGAGACGCGAGAACCTGACACGTGACACCACAGAAACCAGGCACGAATACGCGCGCGCCAGTGAGGTACCTGTATGAAGCGCGTACTGGGGGCCTGAAAAGGTCAGCGTCTTTTCAGTTGGGTGCTCCGGACCGGAGCGCTCAGTCCTGAGTACTGTGCTGAGGGGGCCCCCTGCAGCTCAGGCCCCCCCACACCGCGGGGGATGCGGGGGCCTGTGTTACGCCCCTGGGCACAGGCACAACAATGTGGCACGAGAGGAAAACAATGCATTTCTGCTTTGTTCTGTGATGTGTTTATGGTAAATAAAGAAGAACAAGAAGAGTCAATGAACAGAATTTTCCCATGTAGTTTTGAACAGAGGCTTAAGGGAAACATGTCCGGCAGAAAAGCTTCTTCAAGCAGCACATCACTGGCCGTCGAAACATGCGCTAATGGCCTACAACAATCCAAAGAATACGCTAACCCAGCCTCTCCATTCCTTCCAAAAAATTTCACTTAATTAATTTATGGACCTGGTCAAAGCAAGCAGGCCTTCCGGCAGCCCTTCTGACCAATGTCCACCACAAACCTTCAAGAAAATTCTTCTAACAACCTTTGCTTGCCACACCAGTAAGAAGAATCATCAACAATTCCTTAACTACCGTAGTATTTCCAGAAGAACTAAAAATGTCATACATACCTGGACTCGCTGAACCCCGACAACTACAGATAGATTACAAATGGACCTTTCCTGGGCAAACTGCTCGAAAGAGCTGCATTCGCCCAAATGTTACAATTCATTGAAAATAATGCCATACTTTTAGATTTCCAAATGGGATTCCGTCCAGGAAGAGGCACAGAATCTGCCCTCATTGCAATCTGGTATGACCTTAAGAACACAGTTGACCGCAACAGGGTTGCTGCACTACTTCTCTTGGACCTCCTAGCTGCCTTTGACACGGTTGACCATGACACTCTGATACAAAGACTCTACGAAGCCGGCATTGAGGGGACTGCTGTCGACTGGATTTCATCCTACCTTCACAACAGAAGTAATGTCATCCATACCCCCCGTTCTCTTCCAAACCGTACTTCATAAAAGCAGGTGTCCCTCAAGGCTCTATCATCTCACCCATGCTTTTCAACATCTACATGAAGTCATTACCGGCACTGATCAATCACTTTCACCTCACGTGCTATAACTATGCAGATGACACACAAATACTCCTACAACTTGAATGCCCCAAAGACATTGGGCACCCAGCAATTTTCAGCTGTCTCAGAGCTGAGGATCAATGGATGACATGGAGCCATCTCAAACTGAATGCTTCCAAAATGGAAATACTCTTGTGTGGCAATTGGAAAAATTATGACCCACTCGCCGCATGGCCTGATGATCTGGGAACACCGCCTAAAGTATCAAAGGAAGTAAGAAACCTTGGAATGACCATGGACTCCAAGCTATCAATGAATGCCCAAGTGGACAAACTAGCAAGATCAAGCTTTGTTACTATAAAAACTCTACAATGCATCTTCCCCTACCTGGGATTCCCACACAAGGTCCAGGCTACCATCTCTCTTGTTCTGTCCAAACTCGCCATGGATCACCTTTAACAACTATGAAAAGACTACAACAGATTCAGAACTCGGCTGCCAGACTACTCTTACATATAAAATCGCAAGCCCACATCTCCCCTGCCTTGAGAACCCTACATTGGCTACCGGTTGCCAGAAGATCCACATTCAAGCTGCTTTGTGTCACCCACAAAGCGATACATGGAACAGGAGTGGAGAGGTGTGGTGCAGCGGCCAGGGCAGCTGACTTCGGAGCACAGGGTTCACGGTTCGATTCCCGGCTCCGGCGGCAGCTCAGCTCAGCACCATGTGACTCTGGGCAATAGCTCACTTAATTTCCACGACGGCCCCCAGCGCCTTGAGACCCGTAAGGGTGAGTAGTTCGCGCTTTACAAATACGGATTTAGACCGCTCTTCATCAGAAATAAAATCATAAAATACATTCAACAAAGGAACCTCCGCTCTAGATTGGCACCTCGCCTCAAAATCCCACCGTACAAGAAAAAAAAAAACATGGGTGGCGCATCCTTCTTTGTTCAAGCAGCCAAACTATGGAACTCTTTACCTCCAAACATGAGATCCACGGATAACCACCTTATCTTCAGAAGTCTACTCAATAATTCCCCACATAACCACCATACTCAAACATAAATATACAGCATATCCCTCTGTATATAAGCATTTATTTGGAATATAGATGTGTGCCTACAGATGTGTATTGCTTTGTATAAACGTGTATAATAATTATGTTTTTAAAAATATAGATATTCGTTAGTTCTGTTAGCAAATGTACATATTACTTATAGTTACATTATTCTATGTTTAACATGTATATAAGTCAAATTTTTTATCATAACTATTTATATACAATTGCTTCACTATTAAATTACAAAAATAAATAAATACATTTAACGTACAGCAACACTTGAAAGTTTGACTTTATTAAATGCAACTTTAATCTACATATATTAACCTTCCTTATACGTATATACCTTCCATGTACTTATGATATACCTTCTATGTACTTATGTATCTTTCTATTCATTACTTTGCTTCTAATTCAGCACATCCAATGTACTACCCTATATCTCACCCTATATTTCTCGCAATATATCCTCTACTTCCACTCTAACTCATATCAAACCTCATTCCACTACTCTTTCCAATGCACTACCCTATTTCTCACCCTATAACTCTCTCAATATATCCTCTACCTCCGTTCTCCCATTCATCCCAAACCCCATACCACTACTATGATCCCCAAAATAACCCTTTCTAGAATCTTCCCTCCTCTACCCCTCCTTACATCATCTCATACCTCTTTTACTATTCAGATCACCCACTCAAGCCTTTCTAAACCCTTCCCTCTGACTCTTCCCCCTTCACCTCCCCCTTTACTCATCCCAAACCCCCTCCTACCGCTATGAACTAAAAAAAAACAATAGACACCCTTCCTTCTTCTATCCCTCCACTATTCCTTTTACTATCCAAATAACAGACTAACATGTCCAGCGCTCAAATCAAATTAATCTCATATTTTCCTACACTAATTCACCACTAATCCTTTTTGGGGTCCAGAGTAGCCTGCTACTTACCAAAAGGTGCTACAACACCTCATCATGGGAACAAGCGCTATATAAATGCAAACCCTTCCCTCTTCCATTCCTGAACTATCCTTTTCAACCCAAATAACAGACTAACGTGTCCACCACTCAAATTAATTTCATACTTCCCTAGACTAATTGACCACCAATCCTTTTCTGGCTCCCGAGTAGCATGCTACTCACCGAAAAGTGCTTCAACACCTCATCAGGAGTAGCAACCACTATATAAATGCAAACCTTTTCCTCTTCTATCCCTCTACTATCCTTCTCAATCCAAAGAACAGACTAACCTATCCACCGCTCAAATTAATTTCATATTTCACTATACCAATTCACCACGAATCCTTTTTAGGTTCCGGTGTAGCGTGCTGCTCGCCGAACAAGCAAATTGATGCCTCGTCAGGTGTAGTAAGTGCTATATAAATACAATTTAAATACAATTATATTACAATACAATACAATATATCATTTAATACATTCAAGGCACACACTGTATGTGATTTCTCTAATTCTACAGTGAATGTACTTCAATATTATTGTCAAGTGCAACACTTTACATTAGTGCCATTAAGCCACACATTTTATGTCATGTCTTTGTGACGTCTATGGGTGAAGCCAAAACTACGCTGCTCCTTAAGGCATGGAACAATGAGACCGAAGCCTTTTTTTCACCCAAGTATTTACGCAAATTGGCTGTTAGCTGCTGCCTATCCATGAGCAGTATACAGTGGGAAATATTCCAATGCCATTGTTCAGCGGTGGGCCAACATGGCCTAATTCTAACTCTAATATCACTGGAGCATGGTCTGATATCCCGCCCTCTGCTATTCTTCAGTCCCTCAACATTGCAAGTATGGGGGGGGTTTGGAGGAAGTAGTCTATTCTTTATCTTGTACATTAAACACACAAGAAAAAAATATACTCCCTATCTTTCAGACAGGTTAGGTGCCACAGGTCAGTTAAGCCTTTGTCCTTCATTATATCGATCAGTACTGCACTGATTTATCAAGTAGATATGGCCTATCCACTTAGAGTTTAAGGATAGGTTCCAGTCTCCTCCCAATACTACCTTTGTGAGTACACATTCTGTTATATTTCTAGAGAGAGCCAATGGGATGTTAGCCCTGTTATAGTTGGTTGCATGGATGGATCCCAACACTAATGGATGGATCCCAACACCATGGTTCTAATCTTGGCAAAGACGTATCTGCCCCTTGGGGCTGTCTATGTTTTCAGTGCTGTACACTGGAGTTATTTCTTGAATACAATGGCAACGCTGCATTTTTTGGGAGAAGTTGTTGTGGCAGGTACCTTTGAGGATCTTCCCTGTCTGCTGGTACAAGTGAGACAATGCCTTTTTAACTTTTCTACCTCTGTTTGCCGCAAATGTATTTCTTGGATTATAGCTAGATTGGGGATTTTTTTGGCTATGTAGATGAGTACCTTCTTCCTTTTAATATGACATTCCATTCACATTTGAAAATAGTATGTGGAGATTGTTAGGGTGGGAGTGTATGGCTATGGGGCTGGAAGACCAATAGCTACCTGTAAGGTAAGTGAATTACTGGGTGCGGGGTATAAAATGGATTTAACAAGACCAGAGGAGGAGTGAGGTACTGTCTATCCAACACATGTTACGGTTATAGTCTGTGTAAGTTTGGACACTATCTGGGATGCAATCCATAGTAGACCCAACAGTTAAGTAGTCTGGATAATTCACTAAAATAAGTCTCTCTATAGGCGGAAGGATTCGAACAGAAAGGGCCTGATTATGATGGCGGCCATCACTGTGGGAATGGAACCACCCGACATGTAGTTGGCAGTTCCACCTGCCAAATTACAATGCGACAGCCTTGTAGGTGGTCAGAAAAATGCCTTTTTCCATTGTGGCTTGTGCTGCGGCCCCCAGGCCGCAATGGAAAAAGGCATTTTGCGAACATCCATGCACCATGTGTCAGGCACCATGTGGTGCCGCGCACACTGTGCATCGATGTTTGGGGGAACCACTTATGCCCGCCTGGCCCCATAGCGCAGGCCCACGGAGAACGAGGGCCCTGCTAGGGGCCCCCAAAGTCCCTTTTCCCTCTGCCTTTACATGGTGGATGGACCACCATGTAAAGGCAGAGGAAAAGGGACATTGTAATCCCTACGGCAGTGCTGCCACAGGCACCGCCCCCATTGTAGGGATTACGGTCCGACTGATTCCCCAAAGGTCTTCTTGAGCTTGTCGGAGGCGTCAGTTGGTTCCTCCCACCACTGCGCTCCGACCAACCACATCATAAAGCAGCGGTCGGACTGCTATCCTGGCTGTTGGGCGGACCACCACCGATGGCCTGTTGGTGGCAGTACACCAAACATCCTAATCAGGCTCAAAGTATAAAACTGTACAGTGTGCACAATGAATTCAATAACTCCTTAGGTTAATAAGAAACTAACAACTAACTTCTTTGAACAAGCAAGTTTTTCTCTTCTCACCCGACTCACTCAGCATCTACAAATCAACTAGGGTAAATGTTAGCCCTTAGGAGTTGTTTTTATCATTAATTACCAGCACCACCAAATCACAACAGGCATACACTGGGACTTCTGTCATGGCAGGCGTTTGGACTGTGCCTTATTGTTCCTTATTCCCCATCAGGGAAGGTAGTCTATTACAGTTTTGTTAACACATCAATATGAATAACACATTGACCAGATTTTACCAGGCAGTTTGTGACTAGTGAAGCTGCTCCACCATGTCAGGCATATGCTTCAATGGGTAGCTGGTCAGAACTTCAGGGCAGATCTGGATTTACCTCTATCCCTATGGCTTGTTAGTAAATACTCCCTCTTGTCTCTTTCTTCCTATTTCTTTTTGACAGTTTCTAATCTCTGATGCTCTGACACTGGATCATCGAGGGCATCCATCGGATCCAGGTTTCTGGTGGCCCCTTGCATGGTTGTTGTGCCTGTGCCATCATGTGATCTTGATGTATCCATATTCGGGGTATTTAATGATGTGAGAAATTGTTCCAGGTCTTCCAGTTCAACAATTTCTTTGTGCAATAAGTCATAGTGAATGTCTAACTTCTGAAGCAATGGTCGCAGATCCAACATTTTTTTCCTCTGGATCATTGTATCGTGAGTAGAATCAGCTGCTATTTAGATTTTAGCATCATTATAAGTCAAGGGGCTGTTGTGCTGTTATGTTGCTGAGAAGAGTTTCTGGCATGTTGATGGTGTAGGATGTAGGCAATGATTGGTGGGGTGTCAGCCGGTTCACAAGTGGATGGGATTGTTGGAATTCCAATGGGGAGACGAACATGAGGTCTGCCAGCTCCAGGAGGAAAGAGGCCAAGAAATCTTTCATTTCATTTGCCTCTAACCCTTCTGAAACTTCCATGAAGAGGGCGTTATTCCTCCAGATTTGATCTTCTGTCTCCAAGCTTCCTCCCATCAGCCAGAGGACTGAGTCCCTGTTGAGCTTGTCTATGTGGTCCTTCAGGGCGACTATTTTCCTCTCAGTCGTGGCCAGTCATGTTTGGAAAGTGCCTAAGGATTTAAGTTTGCAATTCATGGTTTTGGTATCTTCGCTGACTGAGTCCATTGTTGTATTGATTGAGGTTGGTCATCTCAAAAGGGTTTTGAGTGTGACATCAGTGATATCGCCCAGGTGAGGTTTCAGCCTTCATGCCACTACTTCTGTGAAAAGATGTTGCCGTGAAGTATTGCACCTGGGCATTCGTGATAGAGAAGAGCAAAGGGTAACCAAAGGTACTCCATATGAAGTCTCTCCTTTTGGATCAAGTGGAGCATCTCTTATTTGTAGTAGGGTATGTCGTCGCCCTCTCAGCCTGGGTCATTCAAGTGTAACTGTAATGAAGTAGTAGAGAGAGCCACATTGCGGACTGTTGTAAGTTAGTAAGTCTGGAATGGGATGGCTTATTTCATGAGGCTACAGTCTTATACCTGTCCCATTTTCTGCAGCCTTAGATCACCACTTGTATCACTGCTCATTGCCCTCAAAGTAGGAGGCAATTCCTCTTTTGTGTCAATGAGGCATCTACGTGTCCTTCACAGTACCCCGAAGTATGAGAGGAGGGAGGCAGTGGTAGTGTTAGAGGGTGGAGGAAGAATGTGAGAGTCACTCAAACGAATGGTCTGTGGGTGTAATTTGTTCCGGCAACCCCCATTAGAGTCTCACTGTCCAGGATTCTGCTACTTTCCCCTCCAATGTGCAGGTCATCAGTCCGTGGATGGAGGGAGGGTCAGACTCCTCTCCAGGGTCTGGTGTGCATTGCTGCATGGGCCAAGGCAGCACAGTGCATGTTGCCACATCATGTACAGGCAAGCTCCGCTCCGCATAGGCCTACCAAATTCTAGATATTCAGCACCTCTCTGGGCATGGTGTGTGTAGCAGCAGTCTTGCACCCTGCACTGCTACAATTTACTCCCAGGGTCTTCTCTGCACTGCTTAGGGAGGGTGGACACCACTAATGGCATGAAGCCTGAGATTTAGTAGTACCTGGTACACTGGCCTGCATGCCGCTGTGCCTGGTGTCTCCCTCACCATGTACGCAATCACTGTGAGTCACTGTGCTGGATCTCATTACTCTCCAGTTTACCTACTGCTGGTGCTTAGGAAGCCTTATGGCCCAGGCTTGGGTAATATAGAATTTGATGATGAGCTTGCAGAGCGCCATCTTGGATGCGGGAAAGCTCTGCCCTCGCACATTCATCATTGAGGATCAGTACATAAGTCCCTTCAGTCAGAATTAATTTATAAACAAAGGGCCTTATTATGAGTTTGGCAGTTCATTGGACCGCCTAAGCCATGGTGGCGATCCGACAAGTGCCACACTGCAGGTCTCCCACAGTATTATGACTGCAGCAGTCGGACCTCTACAAAACCACCGGAACCGCCGGGATCAAGGATCCTGCTGGGCCAGCATTCTTTTACTGATGGGAATATGCTGGAGGTGCCGCAGCAGGCACCGCTGAGCATATTCCGAGTTGTCATTTCACTGTCCTTTTCATGGCGATGAACCTGCCATGAAAAGGGTTGTGGAATGGCAATCTGCCAGAACTGGGCCTGGGGGTTGCATCCGGGGGGGCACATATAGTGTCCCCCGTATTTGCAGCCCCATTTCCTGCATGGTGTTGCACTTATGTCACACCGTGCAGGAAGGAGCAGTTGCCACTCTGGCAGCGGTGGTCTGCATGTGAGACTCTTCTATAAGCCTCACAGACCGCCGCTGTCAGACAGTCACAGGACCGCCCGCCAGACAAGGATTCAAGTCCTAATCTGGTGGGCGGCAGCACTATTGCTTTGGCGGTCCTACAGCAAACGGTGTGTTGCACGTCCACTGTAGGACCGCCAAAGTTGTAATAAGGCCCTAAGGGGCATATGTACAAGCCCCTATCGCCACCACAATGTCACCTATAGTGATGTTGTGGTGGCGATAGGGGCTGCGCCTTATGTACAAGGCAGCGTTCAGCCACTTAATGTTTCTTAACGCTGCCTTGTACATAAGGCCCGCTTTCACGCTATGGTTAGCATTAAAGGTGTGGGCAGTGGGTGTTGCGGTGGGCGTTCCACCGCAACACCCATTCATTTTGATGCTGCCCCCTATGTACAAGGGTGGCGTACATAGGAGGCAGCGCCAAAATTAAGACCAGGTAAAAACTGGTCTTAAGATGGCAAAACGAGGAAAAATGCATTATTTCTCCTCGTTTTTACTTTTCCCATGTGTGCTGCCTTGTGCAGCACACATGGAAAAAGCAAAATGCCATTGTTTGTTTATGTACAGGAAGGTGTCCCTTCCTGTACAAAAACAAACTTTAAAAGAAAATGCCATTTTGTCACTTTCATGTGTGCTGCATGAAGCAGCACGCATGAAAGTGACAGAATGGCATTTCTAGGATTGTTTATGTGCAGGAAGGGACACCTTCCCACACATAAACAATCCTCCCCTGCACGCAGACACCCTTGCACTCTTGTGCAAGGGTGCCTGCGTTGGTGCTAAGTTGCTAAACTTAGCGCCATCGCAGGGGGAAACGCAAGGCTGCACCACATTCTTGTAAATATGGTGCAGCCTTGTGTTTCAGAAGTGGAGGGGAGAGGCGTTAAGCCAGGAAGGCTAACGCCTCTCTCCTCCACTTCCTTGTACATATCCCCCTAAATGAGTCACTCTTCTCTTAAAAATGCATCCAATCTTTGGTGCTTTCAAGGTTTGCATGTGCACTACTGTGACCCTAAATCAAGAAAAAAGTGGTTATCTTGTTCACAAGGTGGGCAAAAATATCTTGGATTTATTATGTATTGCTTTCATGCACTGACAATTGAATCACACTCAAAAAGTCAAATCTAAATGTTACTTGCACCAGGAAGATGTTGCTCACAAGTTGTTCACTGAAGTGCATTTGGCCCCTTTATTAAAACAGATAACTTTTTAATTTTTTTTATGGGACCTTTCTTTACCTTACTGATCAAGCCCTTAGTTGGTAAAGAAACATTTATGGGCCTTTGCTTCTGGAAATCAAAAAAGGAGACCACTTGTCTACACATGTTTAACGTTAACCTGGTGTGAGGGTGATTTGCATCTCATAATTTAAAAATATTTGCATGCCAAGCAAATCTTGGTAGAATAAATGGCTGGTTTAATAATATAACTGCACTTATAACTGCTCTTGTATCAAAAGACTCATAATTCCAAGTAGAGAAGAGGGTGGAACATGACACTCATATTGCATTAAAAAAAAAAAAAATCCTCATTGTGTATATAAAAAGGATGGTTTAAATCCCAGCAAAATTCAAAACTCTAATACAAATGTGCTGCATTCTCCCTAGGTCTATTAGTTGACTTTCAGTAGGTTATAGGTGACTATATTTTTGATAAAATAAGCAGTATCATGCCAATACCCTCATCTGATATTCTTGTTAGTGTTTCCTCTGAGCTGTACACGAGTAATCGGATTATATATTTGACCAGCTGAATATTAACGATTCACCATGGTGTTGTGTGGGACTGAAAAACCCAGAACAATTTGCAACTTCTAAGCCATTATATGCAAGGAATGATACCTGTCTGTCAGTAAAAAGGGCCCCATATACGACCATTACCTTTTGCGACTCGCAATTTACGAATTTTAGCGACTCACAAGGAAATGTACTAATGGGTCTTAGACACATTTTGCGATTCCCAATGGGGTCGCAAATAACTTGCCTCATCAATATTCATGCGGCAGGTCTCAATTTACAACCCATTGGGAATGGGCAATAACACAGCGATGATGGCCTGTGTTTCTTAAAGGAAAATGGGATGCATTTCAAAAACAAAAATGAAGCGGTTCAGTTTAATTTTTTAAGAGTGGTCCGTGGGACCACTGCCTGCTCTTAAAAAACGTTTTTGCAGCCAATCACAAAGGTGAAGGGGTCCCCTGATGACAGCATTCCATTTGCAAGTGGCTTACTACCTACCTGAAGTAGGTGGTAAACTGTGATTGCTTTGCGACCACATTCAAGTTGCAAAACAAATGTACATCCCCCTGCCCTTGGCAAGATACGTCGTACATCTGGCCCCATGTTGGCACCACTGCTTATCAAGTTGAGTAAGAGATTAGGAAAAAGGGGGCAATGTTATGAAATTGACAGTGGATGTCAATAGAATAATAACCTATTGTACAGGCTCCATATGGTTTGTCATTTCGGAAGCTTACCTGGGGTTCTCCCTGAAGGAAATTTGGAATGAGATTAATTGTTAATGTCTGTCCTTTCAGGCATCTCTCTAGCTTGCAAATTGTATGAGGAATCTGTGTAAATGTCCCATATAAATAATTCAAGCAAGGTGCTTCCAGTTGTGGAATTGTGAAAGGATGTCTCTGTCATGATGTTGGCACTTAAATTACATTTTTCAATAAATTCTACAAAATTCACATTACTGATACTGGCTTTTACTTTTGTATCCTTTGGAAAAATCACTTTAATATTTGCCTCCTGCGTTGGTGTCTCTATTATTGCCATATTTGTGTGACCTCTTCTGACTGCCTTGTTAAAACCTCATCAAATATTTATCATTAGCCTTCTCCTAACCTCGAGTTAAACAAAATATTATTTGTCTGGATTAAAAAAGGGCTTTTGTGCGTTCCTTTCTTTTACATTCAATTGATATTTGCTTCCTTTTACTTCTTACCACTTTTTGTTTGAGAACGTTTTGATTTTGCTAATTTCGCTGCTCAACTTCTCACACCCAATCATCCAGAAGTTTCAATATACTTGATTGCGCAAACACCTAATTATAATTATCCTATGCTGATTAGGTTGTTGTGTTGAAAAACGCCCTGTGGCTATTTTAGAATTCTTTATTGCTATGAAAACCCAAAATATCTGCTTCTTGTAAGTCACTACTATTTATGTACTCCATTTAGCAGTGTGTATGAGATTTCAGATTTTCTTCAATGGAACACATACATCATTTAGAACAAAAAGACCAACAACTATAAAGTGCCTCATTGTGCAAAAAAGCTGCAATCTGAGAATTTATACAAACTTAGGGGCCGATTACGATTGCGGAAGGCTCGTCACCGCTAGCCATGCGGTGGCGGTCCTTCCGCAATCGGACCACGCTTTTCCCCCGCCACATTACGATGGAGGAGGGAATCGCGCTCGGACCGTGGCGGACGCAAAGACCATCCGCCACGGGACCGCCACCAGCAATCTCACAGATTGCCTGGCGGTCAGACCAGATAGCCCAAAATGGTGGCGGTGCCTAGCAGGCACCGACCACCAAATTAGGATGCTGGCTACAGCCGGCCTTTCCATGGCGGCGATACCGCCATGGAAAGGCTGGTGGGGATTAGTTACGGGGGCCTGTTGCGGGCCCCCCTTGTGTTGGGGGGAGGTGTGGGTTCACTGGGGGCTACCCATGGTACTCCCCTACATTTCACAGCACTACGTGGCAGGCACAGTGTGGTGCCTTCCACGTAGTGCAGTGAAATGCACATTCTGCCTTTTTGGCATCGAGGTGGGTGCTGCAGTCAGCAGCACCCGCCGCAATGTCAAATGGCAGGATGCGACTGCCATGGTGGCGGTCGCATCCTGATTTGGTGTGCGGGACCGCCGCATGTATTGCGGACGGTCCCGGTCTCCACCAGCATGGCGGATGGACTCCAGTCCGTCCGCCATCCTAATGACCCCCTAAGATCGATTAAGGTTTGTGCATGTTGGCACGTTATAGACTAGGGTCCGCATTACAGACAAGGCGCATTTTCATTGTTTGCCCCGGGCGCACTTTTTAAAAGGTACGCCCGGGGCAAACAATGAAAATGCATCCTATTATGATGAATGTGCTGCCCCCAGGGCAGCGCATTTGGTGAACAACACGGAGCGGCTGCTTTACAGTCGCTCTGTGTTTTCACAGTGCAGGCGACAACCCACCTGCACTTTTAAAGGGGATTAGAGATCCCCTGGCAGGTTGGTGCAGTCAGTGACTGCTCCCGCCTCCAAGAGGATGTCTGGGGGGTCAATGGGACCCCCTTGCCGCCCCCAGAGGGCTGCTCTTAGGGGGCGTATTCAAAGTGTTCCACCTTCTAGGTGGCGCACTGTCAGTGTGCCTCTTGAGAGCTTCTTTGCCTCTGCGCCTGTGTCTGTAATACGGCGTGGGTGCAGAGGCAAAGGGATTCCCTCATTTCCATGGGGCACGCCCCATGCAAATGAGAGAACGCCCCCTGAAAATAGCCCTGGTGCTTTATGTGAGCCAGCATTATCGGTATTACAGAAGGGGCTGCACAAGCGCCTGCGGCCCCTTCTGTAATACCAAAGTGCCCCGGGCACGCGCAAAGCAGGCGGAAATGCCCGTTGTACCCCCCGGGGCACTTTCTGTAATACAGCCCCTGCTATGTATGCTGCAGAAACACAAGTTTATTACTGTCTGTGCGAGCTCCCTCATCACAAAATTTGTCCTTTGTCCCTGAGATTATGCTGCAATTTTAATGAATGGCCCAGTTTTAGGAGCTCTTATACCAAGCGATTGCCTGTCTAGGAATAGACACTGTGAAGGTCTCTCAAGTTTGTTTCTGGATTGTCTGAGGAAAGGGAGGCTCGTCCCATTAGACACAATGCCAGTCTGCACTTAGTATACACACAGAAGGTGTCAAGTGGGTCCTCACGAGGGTACGAGAAATAAGCCACAAGTGGCAAAAAAGGCCTGCTTGGTCTTAATTCATGGTGATGACGATTACTGCAGTTGATAAGCAAGGCGCCAAAACCGCCATGGATCAGAGTAGAGAAAGAGCCAAGCACTGATATTACAGAATTAGAATTCCAAGCTGAAAAGTAGAACATGGGAAAAAAAGTCTAATGTGGGTGATAAACACTATGACAAATAGGGAAACAAATGCATTGCTGCGCATCCATCTCAGAGACAAGCTTCCTTAAGTCTGGTCGAAGCAGTAGATGACATCACAACCAACAAGTTAGCACCATCTAGGTTTGGGAACTTGAAATATCAAACACTGGGAAGGCCATCATCTTGGATAGTAATAAACGTGAAGGTTGCCATGCTGACATCTTCAAAGAAATAGAGTCTTGTTAATATGTGAAGAAGAACCCCCTCATTACTGGAGTGCAGCTTAACTCCTGTGGCATACTGAGCATAGGACCCACACCTAGGCATACTCTTCACACTTACGATATCTCACTCAGAAAAACAAACATTGGTGATGCATGATCTTTAAATAATCTCAGACTTGGCAATGGCTTATTGATGCATTACTGTCCAAATTGTGTTTGCCTAATCTGCCACTTCTGAAACAAACAAACCTTTTGCAAATAGGCATTGGTCCTCCTCCAGTCTAGCCCAAACTGCCAGATCACATCTCCTCCTCATGTGAATAAAAGTAACCTCAGAACTAAGGCGATCATCTTAAACTTGCCAAAATCAGCCTTTTAACATGTACTGACTCCACAGAAGTAGGCATGCATTATAGCATATATAGAGGTGCTTTTTTCATTTTACTTGCCTCCCTCATTCCTCCCTCCACCTGCATTGTTGCTTGACTTGCCCCCCTACCCTCCTCCTGCATGGAGGGGCATATCTGGTCCACCCCTTCCTGTTGTTGCTTGCCCCATCCACACCTCACAGTCTCCCCCTTTCTTGCTTGCCCCTCCTTTCCCTCTACAAAAAAGGGGCCCTAAAGTCACACCAATGGGTTTCAAGATGCTACAAAGATGCAGACGACATAGCGCTCCCTGCTCTGCATGACCTTTTTGGCATTGGCATTGGCTTCATGCAGAGCCAATACCACAAGCTTGTGCTCAGATATAAGATAATTAAGATAATTAAGCGTTTTATTTTGTGAAGGCAGAGAATAATCCAATACTAAGAAAACAGATCACTGCCACTGGCAGTCAGCTCGGGCTGCGTGCTAATGCTTTTCCCCCCTAACTTTTACCCATGCTACACAGCAGCTGTACTGCTGTACAATATAGCTAAAAGAAATTGACAAAGCCAATAGCTCTCTCATAGGCAATATGTAGGCTTTGCCAATGCTTGGTTTAAGAATACTCTCCCTCTTCGCATGCTCTCACCTGCGGCTCGAGCCTATATATCGGCCTTCGGTAGCCTGCTATAATGCCATAATGGGAAAGATGGAGATTTTCAAGAGGGGCCAAGTTTTATAGAAGGTATGCCCAATACAGATGGTGTCACTTTAATTCTAGACGTGCTAAATGAACTTAGGCACTACACACCGGTTATTTGTTAGTGGTGGAATTTATTTGGCCATTAAAAATCTCTTACATATGTTATCAAACAGGTGAAAACCTAACACGTTAAGCTTTAATTGGATCTGAAATCATTAAGGTAAACTTACAACAGGGCATTTTGTCCAGGAAAATGCATAATGGCAACATTGATAAATTCCCATTATGGCATTACGTCCTCATTTGTCTTGGAAAGGTGATTTTAGAATTTGAAGTATAAAACAGAACAGAGTTCCTCTCGATTGACATTTTAATTATCATCACCCAATTAATTGTGCAAATAGGCTTGCTGTTTTAGCTGGGAACTATCTGGCGGACATTTGTTAGACAATAAACGCGTCAGGAGTTATTTTTATTTTTTATTAATATTTATTGTGTGCAGCTTTAGCCAGAACAATTTTCAAAACACACAGTCAAACTGAATCACCAAGTTGGTGACCCAATAAATAGAAATAAAAGCTTTAGTAATTTCATAACATAAATATAAAAGCAGTTGAAGGAAGAAAAAATAACACGTTAACTACAGTCTGATATACCCTGAAAATGGAAAAATAGAAGCATTGATCTTACAATTGTGTATGGTGCAACATTTAAGCATCCTTGTTTATAGAAAGCCAGGCCCACTATGTATAAGAAATGCAAGTGTTCAGCAGGACTCTTCACATAAAAAAGATCTTACTAATGATAACAACAATTTCTTATGAGCTGCCATATGCTTTGTGCAAAAGAGCACATAGTGCATTATTGTATCTTTACCCCCAAGGTACAATAGCAAAAATAAACAAGCATTTGCAATGCAATAGGTCTCGCATTTAGGCGAGTTCGAGCTATTGTCATTGTAAATGACAATACCTTTTATTTATGTTTTGGGTATTAAAACATAAATAAAAGGCATTGTCATTTACAATACTAATAGCTTAAACTCTCGCAAATGCGAGACCTATTGCATTACAATAAAGGGCCTTCTCGACCGCTTGTTAGATTGTAAATATCAGAGGAAGAGACTGGCCTGCGATGTCTTCAAAGTAGTGATCAATAGTGCAGTGAAGAAGATGTGTAAGTGTTGTAAATTACACAGACACAAAGTGTAAAGTGAGAGTTAAATATGATCCGAGCTATAAACACTAACAAAGCTCTCCAACACCTTTCACTCTGTGATTGCACTGTCGCCGCTCAGGAGGAAGAGCGGGGGGGGCTATTTCATGCCCTCTCTATGATTTGAGTGTGCAGTCTGGCATTGTGTACAATCATTGCTATCTTTGGCCTAATAAAAAACACTCCAGCTGTAGTAGGATCTTGGCTTCATCTCCTGGTGCGAGGCGGGCTGTGCTTTATGGAAGGCATGGAGGGAGGCAGGGATGGTCTCGGCTGAGCTCTGGCCTCGTTCAGTGCCCCTGCTATTACTAGTGAGCAAGAGGCGCTGAGGTGGTGGTAGAGGTATTGGTGGTGGATGTATTGGTGGTGGTGGTGGTGGTATTGGTGGTGCTGATATTGGTGGTATTGGTGGTGGTATTGATGGTGGTGGTGATGGCATTGGTGGTGGTGGTGGTATTGGTGGTGGCGGTATTGGTAGTGGTGGTATTGGTAGTGGTATTGGTGGTGGTGGTACTGGTATTGGTGGTGGTGGTATTGGTGGTGGTATTGTTATTGGTGGTGGTATTAGTGGTATTGGTGGTATTTGTGGTGGTGGTGGTATTGGTGGTGGTGGTATTGGTGGTGGTATTGGTGTTATTTGTGGTGGTATTGGTGTTATTGTTGGTGGTGGTATTGGTAGTGGTGGTGGTATTGGTGGTGGCATTGGTACTGGTGGTGGTGGTATTGGTATTGGTAGTGGTATTGGTGGTGGTATTGGTATTGGTGGTACTGGTATTGGTGGTGGTGGTTGTATTGGTGGTGGTGGTGGTATTGGTGGTGGTGGTGGTTGTATTGGTGGCGGTATTTGTGGATGTTTTGGTGGTGGTGGTATTGTGGTATTGGTGGAGGTGGTATTGGTGGTGGTATTGGTGGTGGTGGCATTGGTGGTGGTATTTGTGTTTGTATTGGTGGTATTGGTGGTAGTGTTGGTGGTGGTGGTATTGGTGGTGGTGATATTGGTAGTGGTGGTGGTATTGGTGGTGGTGGTATTGGTGGTGGTAATATTGGTATTGGTGGTGATGGTACTGGTATTGGTGGTGGTGGTATTGGTGGTGGTATTGTTATTGGTGGTGGATTGGTGGTATTTGTGGTGGTGGTGGTATTGGTGGTAGGGTATTGGTGGTGGTATTGGTGGTGGTGGTATTGGTGGTGGTAGTGGTATTGGTGGTGGTGGTATTGATGGTGGTATTGGTGTTATTGGTGGTGGTGGTATTGTTGGTGGTGGTATTGGTAGTGGTGGTGATATTGGTGGTGGCATTGGTACTGGTGGTGGTGGTATTGGTATTGGTAGTGGTATTGGTGGTGGTATTGGTGCTATTGGTATTGGTGGTATTGGTCGTGGTGGTTGTATTGGTGGTGGTGGTATTGGTGGTGGTGGTTGTATTGGTGGTGGTGGTATTGGTGGTGGTTGTATTGGCGGTGGTATTGGTGGAAGTATTGGTGGTGGTGGTATTGTGGTATTGGTGGAGGTGGTATTGGTGGTGGTGGTGGTATTGGTGATGGTATTGGTGTTGGTATTGGTGGTATAGGTGGTGGTGTTGGTGGTGGTGGTATTGGTGGTGGTGATATTGGTAGTGGTGGTGGTATTGGTGGTGGTGATATTGGCGGTGGTGGTGGTATTTGTGGTGGTGGTGGTACTGTTGGTGGTATTAGTGGTGGTATTGGTAATGGCGGTGATGGTGGTATTGGTGGTGGTGGTGGTTGTATTGTGGTATTGGTGGTGGTATTGGCGGGGGTGGTGGTGGTATTGGTGGTGGTGGTGGTGGTATTGGTGGTGGTGGTAGTGGAGGTGGTGGTATTGTGGTATTGGTGGTGGTGGTATTGGTGGTGGTGGTATTGGTGGTGGTGATATTGGTGGTGGTGGTGGTATTGGTGTTGGTGGTGGTAGTATTGGTGGTGGTATTGGTGGTGGTGGTATTGGTGGTGGTATTGGTGGTGATGGTGGTATTGGTGGTGGTGGTGGTGGTATTGCTGGTGGTGGTATTGGTGGTGGTATTGGTGGTGGTAATGGTGGTGGTAATATTGGTGGTGGTGGTGGTATTGGTGGTGGTAATATTGGTGGTGGTGGTGGTATTGGTAGTGGTATTGGTGGTGGTATTGGTGGTGGTATTGGTGGTGGTATTGGTGTTGGTATTAGTGGTGGTGGTATTGGTGGTGGTATTGGTGTTGGTATTGGTGGTGGTGGTATTGGTGGTGGTATTGGTAGTGGTGATATTGGTAGTGGTAGTGGTATTGGTGGTGGTGATATTGGTGGTGGTATTGGTGGTCATATTGATGGTGATGCATGGTATTGGTGGTGGCGGTGCTATTGGTGGTGGTGGTATTGTGGTATCGGTGGTTGTGATATTGGTGGTGGTATTGGTGGTGGTATTGGTGGTGGTATTTGTGGTGGTGGTATTGGTGGTGGTTTTGGTGGTGGTGGTGGTTGTATTGGTTGCGGTATTTGTGGAAGTTTTGGTGGTGGTGGTATTGGTGGAGGTGGTATTGGTGGTGGTATTGGTGGTGGTGATATTGGTAGTGGTAGTGGTATTGGTGGTGGTGATATTGGTGCTGGTGGTATTGGTGGTGGTATTAATGGTCATATTGATGGTGATGGTAGTGGTATTGGTGGTGGTGGTGCTATTGGTGGTGTTGGTATTGTGGTATCGGTAGTTGTGGTATTGGTGGTGGTATTGGTGGTGGTATTGGTGTTGGTATTTGTGGTGGTGGTATTGGTGGTGGTTTTGGTGGTGGTGGTGGTATTGATGGTGGTGGTATTGATAGTGGTGGTGGTGGTATTGGTGGTGGTGATATTGGTGGTGGTATTAGTGGTAATGGTGGTGGTATTGGTGGTGGTATTAGTAGTGGTATTGGTGGTGGTGGTGGTATTTGTGGTGGTGATGGTGGTATTAGTGGTGGTATTGGTTGTGGTGGGGTATTGGTGGTGGTGGTGGTCTTGATATTGGTGGTGGTGGTATTGGTGGTAGTAGTGGTATTGGTGGTGGTGGTATTGGTGGTTTTGGTATTAGTTGTGGTGGTGGTATTGGTGGTATTTGTGGTGTTGGTGGTATTGGTGGTGGTATTGGTAGTGATGGTATTGGTGGTGGTATTGGTGGTGGTGGTGGTATTAGTGGTGGTATTGGTGGTGGTATTTGTGGTGGTATTAGTGGTAATGGTGGTGGTATTGGTGGTGGTATTAGTAGTGGTATTGGTGGTGGTGGTGGTATTTGTGGTGGTGATGGTGGTATTAGTGGTGGTATTGGTTGTGGTGGGGTATTGGTGGTGGTGGTGGTGGTCTTGATATTGGTGGTGGTGGTATTGGTGGTAGTAGTGGTATTGGTGGTGGTGGTATTGGTGGTTTTGGTATTAGTTGTGGTTGTGGTATTGGTAGTGGTGGTATTTGTGGTGTTGGTGGTATTGGTGGTGGTGGTGGTATTGGTAGTGATGGTATTGGTGGTGGTATTGGTGGTGGTGGTGGTATTAGTGGTGGTATTGGTGGTGGTATTTGTGGTGGTGGTATTGGTGGTGGTATTGGTGGTGGTGTTGGTATTGGTGGTGGTATTTGTGGTATTGGTGGTGCTAGTGTTGGTGGTGGTATTGGTGGTGGTATTGGTGGTGGTGGTATTAGTGGTGGTGGTATTGATGGTGGTATTGGTGATGGTGGTATTGGTGGTGGTATTGGTATTGGCAGTGGTATTGGTGGTATTGGTGGTGGTGGTATTGGTGGTGGTGGTATTGGTGGTGGTATTGGTGGTGGTGGTGGTATTGGTGGTATAGGTGGTGGTGGTGGTATTGGTGATGGTGGTATTGGTGGTGGTGGTGGTGGTATTGGTGGTATTGGTGGTGGTGTTGGTGGTGGTGGTATTGGTGGAGGTGGTGGTATTGATGGTGGTGGTATTGGTGGTGGTGGTATTGGTGGTGGTGGCAGTGGTATTGGTGGTGGTAGCAGTGGTATTGGTGGTGGTGGGATTGGTGGTAGTGGTATTGTGGTGGTGGTTTTATTGATGGTGGTGGTATTGGTGGTGGAGGTATTGGTTGTATTGGTGGTGGTGGTATTTTTTGTATTGGTGGTGGTGGTATTGGTGGTAGTGGCATTGGTGGTGGTGGTATTGGTGGTGGTGGTGGTATTGGTGGTGGTGGTATTGGTTGTGGTATTGGTGGTGGTGGTATTGGTGGTGGTATTGTGGTTGTATTGGTGGTGGTGGTATGATTGGTGATATTGGTTGTGGTATTGGTGGTGGTGTTATTAGTGGTAGTATTGGTGGTGATGGTGGTATTGGTGGTGGTATAGTGGTGGTGGTATTGGTGGTGGTGGTATTGGGGGTCGCGATGGTATTGGTGGTGGTGGTATTGGTAGTGGTGGTATTGGTAGTGGTATTGGTGGTGGTGGTACTGGTATTGGTGGTGGTGGTATTGGTGGTGGTATTGTTATTAGTGGTGGTATTAGTGGTATTGTATTAGTGGTGGTATTAGTGGTATTGGTGGTGTTTGTGGTGGTGGTGGTATTGGTGGTGGGGTATTGGTGGTGGTATTGGTGGTGGTGGTATTGGTGTTATTTGTGGTGGTATTGGTGTTATTGTTGGTGGTGGTATTGGTAGTGGTGGTGGTATTGGTGGTGGCATTGGTACTGGTGGTGGTGGTATTGGTATTGGTAGTGGTATTGGTGGTGGTATTGGTATTGTGGCTATTGGTATTGGTATTGGTGGTGGTGGTTGTATTGGTGGTGGTGGTGGTATTGGTGGTGGTGGTATTGGTGGCGGTATTTGTGGAAGTTTTGGTGGTGGTGGTATTGTGGTATTGGTGGAGGTGGTATTGGTGGTGATATTGGTGGTGGTGGTGGCATTGGTGGTGGTATTGGTGTTTGTATTGGTGGGATTGGTGGTAGTGTTGGTGGTGGTGGTATTGGTGGTGGTGATATTGGTAGTGGTGGTGGTATTGGTGGTGGTGATATTGGTGGTGGTGGTATTGGTGGTGGTGGTAATGGTGGTGGTGGTATTGGTGGTGGTATTGGTATTGGTGGTGGTGGTACTGGTATTGGTGGTGGTGGTGGCAGTATTGGTGGTGGTATTGGTATTGGTGGTGGTGGTACTGGTATTGGTGGTGGTGGTATTGGTGGTGGTATTGTTATTGGTGGTGGTATTAGTGGTATTGGTGGTATTTGTAGTGGTGGTGGTATTGGTGGTGGGGTAATGGTGGTTGTATTGGTGGTGGTATTGGTGTTATTGGTGGTGGTGGTATTGGTGGTGGTATTGGTAGTGGAGGTGGTATTGGTGGTGGCATTGGCACTGGTGGTGGTGGTATTGGTATTGGTAGTGGTATTGGTGGTGGTATTGGTATTGGTGGTATTGGTATTGGTGGTGGTGGTTGTATTGGTGGTGGTGGTGGTATTGGTGGTGGTGGTGGTTGTATTGGTGGTGGTATTGGTGGACGTTTTGGTGGTGGTGGTACTGTGGTATTGGTGGAGGTGGTATTGGTGGTGGTATTGGTGGTGGTGGTATTGGTGTTGGTATTGGTGGTATTGGTGGTAGTGTTGGTGGTGGTGGTATTGGTGATGGTGATATTGGTAGTGGTGGTGGTATTGGTGGTGGTGATATTGGTGGTGGTGTTGGTATTGGTGGTGGTGGTACTGGTGGTGGTATTAGTGGTGGTATTGGTATTGGTGGTGATGGTGGTATTGGTGGTGGTATTGATGGTATTGGTGGTGGTGGTGGTATTGGTGGTGGTGGTGGTGGAGGTGGTGCTATTGTGGTATTGGTGGTGGTGGTATTGGTGGTGGTGATATTGGTGGTGGTGGTGGTAGTATTGGTGGTGGTGGTGGTATTGGTGGTGGTGGTATTGGTGGTGGTATTAGTGGTGATGGTGGTATTGGTGGTAGTGGTATTGGTGGTGGTGGTATTGGTGGTATTGGTGGTGGTGGTATTGCTGGTGGTGGTATTGGTGGTAATATTGGTATTGGTGGTGATGGTACTGGTATTGGTGGTGGTATTGTTATTGGTGGTGGTATTAGTGGTATTGGTGATGGTGGTGGTATTGGTGGTAGGGTATTGGTGGTGGTATTGGTGGTGGTGGTATTGGTGGTGGTAGTGGTATTGGTGGTGGTGGTATTGATGGTGGTATTGGTGTTATTGGGGTGGTGGTATTGTTGGTGGTGGTATTGGTAGTGGTGGTGATATTGGTGGTGGCATTGGTACTGGTTGTGGTGGTATTGGTATTGGTAGTGGTATTGGTGGTGGTATTGGTATTGGTGCTATTGGTATTGGTGGTATTGGTCGTGGTGGTTGTATTGGTGTTGGTGGTATTGGTGGTGGTGGTTGTAATGGTTGTGGTGGTGTTGGTGGTGGTATTGGTGGTGGTGATATTGGTGGTGGTGGTGGTATTGGTGGTGGTGGTATTGGTGGTGATGGTGGTATTGGTGGTGGTGGTATTGCTGGTGGTGGTATTGGTGGTGGTGGTGGTATTGGTGGTGGTGGTATTGGTGGTGGTAATGGTGGTGGTAATATTGGTGGTGGTGGTGGTATTGGTGGTGGTAATATTGGTGGTGGTGGTGGTATTGGTAGTGGTATTGGTGGTGGTATTGGTGGTGGTATTGGTGGTGGTATTAGTGGTGGTGGTATTGGTGGTGGTATTGGTGGTGGTATTGGTGGTGGTATTGGTAGTGGTGATATTGGTAGTGGTAGTGGTATTGGTGGTGGTGATATTGGTGGTGGTATTGGTGGTGGTATTGGTGGTCATATTGATGGTGATGGTGGTATTGGTGGTGGCGGTGCTATTGGTGGTGGTGGTATTGTGGTATCAGTGGTTGTGGTATTGGTGGTGGTATTGGTGGTGGTATTGGTGTTGGTGTTGGTATTTGTGGTGGTGGTATTGGTGGTGGTTTTGGTGGTGGTGGTGGTTGTATTGGTTGCGGTATTTGTGGATGTTTTGGTGGTGGTGGTATTGGTGGAGGTGGTATTGGTGGTGGTATTGGTGGTGGTGATATTGGTAGTGGTAGTGATATTGGTGGTGGTGATATTGGTGGTGGTGGTATTGGTGGTCATTTTGATGGTGGTGGTATTGGTGGTGGTGGTGGTGGTGCTATTGGTGGTGGTGGTATTGTGGTATCGGTGGTTGTGGTATTGGTGGTGGTATTGGTGGTGGTATTGGTGTTGGTATTTGTGGTGGTGGTATTGGTGGTGGTTTTGGTGGTGGTGGTGGTATTGATGGTGGTGGTATTGATAGTGGTGGTGGTGGTATTGGTGGTGGTGATATTGGTGGTGGTATTAGTGGTAATGGTGGTGGTATTGGTGGTGGTATTGGTGGTGGTATTAGTAGTGGTATTGGTGGTGGTGGTGGTATTTGTGGTGGTATTGGTGGTGATGGTGGTATTAGTGGTGGTATTGGTTGTGGTGGGGTATTGGTGGTGGTGGTCTTGATATTGGTGGTGGTGGTATTGGTGGTTGTAGTGGTATTGGTGGTGATGGTATTAGTTGTGGTGGTGGTATTGGTATTGGTGGGTGTGGTATTGCTTGTGGTGGTATTTGTGGTGTTGGTGGTATTGGTGGTGGTGGTGGTATTGGTGGTGGTGGTATTGATGGTATTGGTGGTGGGGGTAGTGGTATTGGTGGTGGTGGTATTGGTGGTAGTATTGGTGGTGGTATTGATGGTGGTGGTGGTAGTGGTGGTGGTGGTGGTGGTATTGGTGGTGGTGGAGGTGGTGGTATTGATGTTGGTGGTATTGGTGGTGGTATTGGTGGTGGTATTGGTGGTGGTATTGGTGGTGGTGGTGGTGGTGGTATTGGTGGTGGTGGTATTAGCAATGGTGGTATTGGTGGTGGTGGTGGTATTGGTGGTGGTGGTGATATTGGTGGAGGTGGTGGTAGTGGTATTGGTGGTGGTATTGGTGGTGGTGTTGGTGGTGGTGGTGGTATTGGTGTGGTGGTATTGGTGGTGGTAGTGGTGATGGTAGTGGTGATGGTGGTCATATTGGTGGCAGTGGTATTGGTGGTGGTGATATTAGTGGTGGTATTGGTATTAGTGGTAGTATTGGTGGTGGTATTTGTGGTGGTGGTATTGGTGGTGGTATTGGTGGTGGTGTTGGTATTGGTGGTGGTATTGTTGGTATTGGTGGTGGTGGTGTTGGTGGTGGTATTGGTGGTGGTATTGGTGGTGGTGGTATTAGTGGTGGTGGTATTGGTGGTGGTATTGGCGATGGTGGTATTGGTGGTGGTATTGGTATTGGAAGTGGTATTGGTGGTATTGGTGGAGGTTGTGGTATTGATGGTGGTGGTATTGGTGGTGGTGGTATTGGTGGTGGTGGCAGTGGTATTGGTGGTGGTGGTGGTATTGGTGGTGGTGGTATTGGTGGTAGTGGTATTGTGGTGGTGGTTTTATTGATGGTGGTGGTATTGGTGGTGGTGGTATTGGTTGTATTGGTGGTGGTGGTATTTTTTGTATTGGTGGTGGTAGTGGCATTGGTGGTGGTGGTATTGGTGGTGGTGGTGGTATTGGTGGTGGTGGTGGTGGTATTGGTGGTGGTATTGGTGGTAGTGTTGGTGGTATTGGTGGTGGTATTGTGGTTGTATTGGTGGTGGTGGTATGATTGGTGATATTGGTTGTGGTATTGGTGGTGGTGGTATTAGTGGTAGTATTGGTGGTGATGGTGGTATTGGTGGTGGTATAGTGGTGGTGGTATTGGTGGTGGTGGTATTGGTGGTCGCGATGGTATTGGTGGTGGTGGTATTGGTGGTGATATTGGTGGTGGTGGTATCAGTGGTGGTGGTGGTATTTGTATTGGTGGTGGTAGTATTGGTGGTGGTTGTATTGGTGGTGGTGGTATTGGTATTGGTGGTGGTATTGGTGGTGGTATTGGTGGTGGTGTTGGTGGTATTGGTGGTGGTGGTATTGATGGTGGTGGTGGTATTGGTGTTGGTATTTGTGGTGGTGGTGGTATTGGTGGTGGTGGTATTGGTGGTGGTAGTGGTGGTGGTGGTGGTGGTGGTATTGGTGGTGGTGATATTGGTGGTGGTTGTACTGGTGGTGGTATTGGTAGTGGTATTAGTGGTGATATTGGTGGTGGTATTGGTGGTGGTATTGGTGGTATTGGTGGTGGTGGTGGTGGTATTGGTTATGGTGGTATTGGTGGTGGTGGTGGTGGTATTGTTGGTGGTATTAGTGGTGGTATTTGTTGTGGTATTGGTGGTGGTATTGGTGGTGGTATTGGTGGTGGTATTGGTGGTGGTATTAGTGGTAGTGGTAGTATTGGTGGTGGTATTGGTGGTGGTATTGGTGGTGGTATTGGTGGTGTTGGTATTGGTGGTGGTGGTATTGGTGGTGGTGGTAGTGGTGGTGGTGTTGGTGGTGGTATTGGTGGTGGTGGAGGTGGTGGTATTGATGGTGGTGGTGGTATTGTTGGTGGTTGTGGTATTGGTGGCGGTATTGGTGGTGGTGGTATTGGTGGTGGTGGTGGTAGTGGTATTGGTGGTGGTGGTATTGGTGGTGGTATTGGCGGTGGTGGTATTGGTGGTGGTATTGGTGATGTTATTGGAGGTGGTGGATGTGGTGGTATTGATGGTGGTGGTATTGGTGGTTGTGGTGGTATTGGTGGTGGTAGTGGTGGTGGTGGTGGTATTGGTGGTATTGGTGGTGATGGTATTTGTGAAGGTATTGGTGGTGGTGGTGGTATTGATGGTGGTGGTATTGGTGGTTGTTGGTGTATTGGTGGTGGTATTGGTGGTGGTGGTATTAGTATTGGTTCTATTCGTGGTGGTGGTATTGGTTGTATTGGTGGTGGTATTGGTGGCGGTGGTTTTGGTGGTGTTATTGGTGGTAGTGGTATTGGTGGTGGTGGTATTGGTGGTGGTGGTGATATTGGTGGTATTAGTGGTGGTGTTGGTGGTATTGGTGGTGGTGGTATTGGTGGTGGTGGTGGTAGTATTGGTGGTGGCATTGGTGGTGGTGGTATTGGAGGTGGTATTGGTGGTATTGGTGGTATTGGTGGTAGTGGTATTGGTGGTGGTGGTGGTATTGGTGGTATTGGTGGTGTTGATGGTGTTGGTGTTGGTGGTGGTAGTGGTATTGCTGGTGGTGGTGGTATTGGTGGTGGGGGTATTGGTGGTGGTGGTATTGGTGGTGGTGGTAATATTGGTGGTGGTGGTAATGGTGGTGGCGGTATTGGTGGAGGTGGTGGTATTGATGGTGGTGGTTGTATTGGCGGTGGTGGTATTGGTGGTGTTGTTGTTAATAAAACAGGCTTTTGAAAACAACCGGTCAGGTGGCTTTAGTACAGATGAACTGTAACACAGATGTGCTGTTGTCAGCTTCAGCCCATTAGCACACGATTATGTGCTACCTGGAATTCACATGACTTAATTTGCTAATCATTTCTAAATCCATTTTACTTGGGGGCATGAAACAGACACAAGATAATGCCGGGTTAAAGTGATTGCAAGCGGGCGCCCGTGTTACGGGGGCAGCCGGGCTGCTTAAAAAATCACAAGCGGTTTCAGCTGAAGCAGCGCATGTCCGGCCTGCAGTAAGAGAAACTTAATAACAGGTCCCGTGTAACAACTGAAGTAAAATGGCCAGCCGCCATGGGAAGGTACAAATGAAGACAAGGCCGTACTAAGGAGGGACTAACAAGCCTATTAACGAATCCGAAGGCAGCATTTACGAAAGACAATGACACAAGCCAATGAAAGATATGGGAGGATAGTGGGAGTGGCTTCTCTCCCATACTCTACTACAGCAGTCTCGCAATGCGTGCAGCGCATGCGCGCTGCCGCTAGGCTCGACCTAAAAATAGGTAAGGTCTTGGGCTTGGCCAACTTTGAACTACAAGCCTTGGTAAGCCTTAATGGAAGAATACCCAACCTAAAGTGTAGCATGCTTCATGATAAATCCTATCAAGGTATCGCTCACACTCCTAAAGTCCAGTTAACTATTTTACTAAACTTCTAAGCCATGGATTAATTACTCCTTGTTTAGATTGGCCTTGTCAAATGCAATCAAGGCAAGATTGTTCCATCAGGGGTAATTGAAAATATAGGTAGTTGTAAAAAGTTGGGTTATTCGTTAAGGGTGGTGAGAGACTCTCCTAAGAAATAAACACAATCTTTGTAAGGGTGAACCACAAACTCACTAAATACACTTTTGCTTAACCCTTTGGTAGCCTGTCACAAAAGCAGCCAGTCTTACCTCAGAGGCAATGTGCAAAGTGTTTATGCAACACTCACCAGCAATAAAGTGAAAACACAACACAAGTAAAATCTCAAACCAATTTAGAAAAATAGAGTACATCTTTATAAACCATATGAAACCAAATTGACAAAAATCCAATCAGTAAAACAGGAGTAATGAATTAAAACAATTTCCGGGGGAAATAGCTCGAAGAAGCAAAAAGCACCACTTGCAGTTATCTGGTCTTACTGGACTGGGTCAAAGTCACAAGTTCAGGTCAACTGCATTGAAGTGTGGGTCGGATACAGGGGCCAGGTATGTCCCGCTGGAGGTTTTAACCGTCTCAGAGTCCAAGTCCACGTGAGGGGTCATGACTGGACCTTCACTTTGGCAGGGACCATGAGGAGGTTGATATCAGTGCGAGGAGTGGTCGTCGCTAAAGCTTCATGTTGGCAGTTGATGCGAAGAGCAGGTCGCCATTGAACTTCACATCAGCAGTAGACGCAGTGACTGGTGCTGACACAAGGAGCCCACTCGCCATTGCGGAGAGCCCCATATTTCTGGATTTGCACCTGAAGTGCAGATTTCTGTAGATTGAAGGCAGGCGGAGGATACTTTGATGCCAGCCAAGGGTCTAGGATCTGTGGATCATCTCTTGGGGATAGCTCAAGAGCCGATCCCCACTGTAGCTCAAACACTAGGTCAACCAGATAAGCCTTGGAGTAACTTCTGGGGAGACTGGCTCTTCCTTCAAACAGCAAGGCAGTACTTCTGAATCTTCCACAGGTCCACAAGTGTTCGGATGAGAGGTTCTGAAGGTGCCACATTTATACCAAGTGCCAGCCTTTGTGTTGGGGAATCCTTGGCCTACTCTCAAACTGGTTCTGCTTAGTTCTTCAACTTCCCCTAGGTTTGGCTCCAAACTGTAGGGGGACAAAGGCAAAGGAAGGCCTGGTGTCAGGTACCTTTTTATGTGCTGCAGGCAGGGTCCTTTGAAGTGTAATCAGGGCAGGGCTCAACTCCTCCCCAGCCGTACTCGTAAATGCCCTTTGTGAATTCCCACAGTCATAAACGTAGACGTTTGGTCTAAGTTTAGACCACACGTCTAAGTTTAACTTTGTGAATCGGGCTCTTAGACTTCAGGTCTAAAGTTGGACTTCAGGTCTGAGTTTACCTCTGAGAATGGGGTCCATAGTGAGCTTGCCACATAGGGTGCATTGTCACAGTGTAAATAAATGTGGCCAAAAGGCATATAACAACAAAAGACCCTAAAAAAGCATCCACTAAAATATATAACATACCTTTGGTTTTAGTATTTCAAAGTTTTTCTATATTCAATTGTCATTTTTCACTAGATGCCTCCAACTTATCCATGAAGTTAAAAAAGCAGCATGCTCCCAATCTCAATTATACAACACACCAATTGACAATGCTACCTATGGTTTTTTTCTGTTATTATCTAAGAGTCCAGAAAAAACTGTATATGAAAAATGTTATTGGCACTACCCGAATGTTTGGACTGTTTAAGCATGTAACATTCCCTTACTCCAATAAAGGACTTTTTCAAGTGTTTAGCCCTGACAATTTTGTAAAAGAGTCAATTTTAAAGAATTAAGGTTCCTTTGTTTTATCTACTAGATATTTGATTATCATATAAGTGCAATATTGTTGAGGGTGTGCATACTAAATATTGAAGTCAGAATATCTAGGGTTCTAAATATCAAGGACAAAATATGGAAGAAAAACATATTGACCGGTGAGTAAGTCTAGATTTTCTGTTCCTAAATCCCCATATCTTCAAGGTATGTAGATATGTAGTTAGGAATAGCATATCTACACTTCCCTATATGCACTTACCTTTCGATATTTTATCCCTCAATATTCTGTCCTTGACATTCTTATACCACGATATTCTTCATGTCAATATTCAGTACTACAATCTTCTTCAAAAGAGTCGGCAGCGTCCAGTGACTTCTACTCTGATGATCAACTTTGAACTTGACAGAGTTTACACAAGAACTTGAAATCTGAAGTATCCCCCTTCCAACAGACCCAGATCTTGATCTACAAAAAACATTCAGAAGGTTGAATGCATGTTTTTTATATGTGGTATTTTTGTGGCACAAACCTAGTGAAGGACAACCCAGTGCTGTACCTGCTCAAAGACTGAGGGCCTTAGTCTGAGTCTGGCAGTCCACAGACTGCCAGACTCACGGTGGCAGTCTCCTAACCGCCCTATTATGACTAGGGCAGTCAGGCCACCCAGGGACCACCAAAACCGCCGCAACTGACAGGGAACCGCTGTTCCCCGTCGGTTTCTGCGGTGGTCCTGAGGCTGCAATATGCTTGGCTTGGTGTGACCGCCATGAAAAGTGTGGTGGTGAAGAAACAAAGGGGGCCCTGTGTCCACAGGGGGGCACAATATGTGCTCCTTGTGTGCATTCACCCCAGTACCTGCACAGCATGGACTGCAGCTTTCCATGCCATGCAGGTAATTATTTTGACGTTCCCATTGCGGTGCCTATTTGATAGGTACTGCCGTGGGAATGCCCAAAAAAGCCCGACAGATAGGAGAAAACTCCTGATCTGGTGGTGGTTCCTACACAGGTTTGGCAGTGCTGGAGCGGGGCATTCCCGCTCCCACACCACCAAACTCAGAATAAAGCCCAAGGATACAGTCCGAATGTTGGGGAGGTACATGGTTTCCAGGAGTAGAAGAGTACAGCTACTGCATCGTGGTTTTGGGTTCTATGAAGAGATGAGTCTTCATGTCTTTCCTGAGTTGGAGCAGGGCTGGGGCAGTCATAAGGATACGGGGATGTTGTTCCAGATACTGGATGGAAAAGACATGTTGCTTTGTGTTTTTTTTTTTTTTTTTACTTTATCTCCAATCCGATGGTGTGCTGCCTGCGTTAACCAACTATTATAAAAGCATTATGACTGGATAATAATCTACCCAAGACAAGTTATTCTAGTGTTATTAATTAGAAAACGAAGTTGATCAAGTTCCACGAATATCAGCCAATAAATGAGCATGTAATACCCACAAACATGGGAAAGATGATTTCAATTCTGTCTTCCATATTACCATGTATTTTTGTGAGGTGTGTTTGCACAATTTGTTCAGCTGAGCTAGACCTCCCAGAATGTACTGATTTATTTACTGACTCTAAGGGGTATATTCACAAGAACATGTGATAACTACCACAAGAGTAGCGTAACGCAACTTTCAATATCGCAGCCCATCGCGGGGAAATAACCCTGTGTCAACGTGGAATTCACAACAAGGCGGTACCATGCGATAGTCTGCCGAAACCGCGGACAAAGTCCGCGATACAACCACCACGATGTAGATAAAAACACAAACCACAACACCAAAAAACATGCGATGGGCTAAAGCGCGATGAGGAAACCAGCGACAAGCAGCGCCAGGCCTGCAACACACACCTGGCAGGCATCAAAAACCTCCATAAAAGTAGAAAAAAACACCCACACACAAACTGACCAACACACAAGCACCATGGAGGCAGCCGGAGCAGGCGCAGAGGACAAGCGCAACCCCACAAGCACCCCGGACGACCAGCCTGGGACCTCGGGGACAGGGAAGGGCAAGGACAAGAAGACCAGGAAGACCAAGTTCAGTCCGCAGGCGAACAGGATCATAGTCACGGAGGTGATGAAACACCATCAACAACTCTTCGTCACCTCCAACGTGTCATTGGGCACCAAAACTGGAATATGGCGGGACATCGTCGACAAGGTGAATGCCGTCGGAGAGCACAAGCGGACAATGGACGAGGTCAAGAGGCGATGGAATGACATCAAGCGGAAGACCAAGGAGAAACTCAGCGCCAACCTGAAGGCAGCAACGCAGACCGGAGGTGGGGGCCCAGCGCCACAGCTGGTGCTGGATGACATGGAGGAGCTGGTGTCGACAGTCATCAGTGTGGAGACTGTGGCCGGAGTCGGGGGACCGGACACTGCTCGACAGGACACAACACAACCGCAACAGGGTGAGTGACCACCAGGTACTGGGGGGATGGTGGGAGATGGCCACAATGGCACACATGCACAAGCAAGCAGGGCACAGTGCACACCCACAATCACTCTGGGTCCTTGCCCAGACCCACAGACTGTCACAATGTACAATGCCATGCTGTCTGAATGTCAACCTGTACCATGTGGCTACATACATGTGGACACATTGTAATACACCATCTCCCCTTCACATCACAAGGGCATCGTCAACACCTCCTGCAGAGAAGTCACAGCCACTCTTCACTGATGACGAGGAGGAGGACAACACCAGCATCGACACCCAAACCATCCAAGACCTCATTGACCTCATCCGCAACTCACATCCAGGATCAGGGCAGCCCAGCTACATCCATGAGACCACACCCACCACCCAAACCACCCAGCAGGAGGCACCCACAGCTCCGGATAGTGGCATCCGAGGCCTTGAGTGAGGCACGGGCCTACCACCACGTGGCGCAGACTGGGGTTGCACAGGGTTAGTGGCACCCGGGGCCTTGCGGACGGCACAGGTACCCCGCCACGGGACGGTGACTTGGGGTGCACTGTGTCAGTGGCACCTTGAGCTGCTGAGCGGGTGTGCAGCATGCGATGATGCCCCGTCCCGGCGGTCCGGACAGCTCAGGTTTTGTGTGCCCTGCTGGACTGCAGTGTAGGCCAGAGCCAGCGGGCAGCGCAGGCCTACCGCCACGTGGCGACGCTTCCGGGATCCCAGTGTTGGTGGCACCCATTGGGCTGAGCGGGTGTGCAGCCTGCAATGGTGCCTGGTGCACTGGTATGTCCTTTGCCATGGAGTAATCAAGACCCAGCTCAAACGTGAAACCTGGTGGCCTGCGGAGTGGGGCTGCATGATGTGGAGGGTGCCATGTCCGCGGGCCCGGGCTTGTGGCTTGCAGTGGCACGTGGTGGGACCTCCTGTCTATGCGCAGGTGGCGGAAGGTGAGCATTGGGGCCTGGGTGTGCATGGGCGGGCATGCTCTGATGGGCGGCGGGTGAGGTTGGGGTGCCTCTGCCTGGGTGTGCATGGGCAGGCAGGCGATGTTGTCTTGTGCAAGTGTGTGTACTGTGCCAGTCATGTATCTGGGCTCTGTTTCAGCTGACGGCTCTGAATGAGATGTGTGGCCTGGTGAGCTGCACTACATACCTGCACGTGGTTGGAGACACCGGTGGCAGCAGGTGAGCAGTGTGGCCTGGGTGCGCAGGGGCGGCACTCTCTCTCTCTCTCTCCCTCTCTTCCTCTCTCTCTCTCTCCCTCTCTTCCTCTCTCTCTCTCTCTCTCTCTCCCTCTCTTCCTCTCTCTCTCTCCCCCTCTCTTCCTCTCTCTCTCTCTCCCTCTCTTCCTCTCTCTCTCCCTCCGACTCTTCCTCTCTCTCTCCTTCGCTCTCTCTCTGTCCTCTGATGTGCACAGGACACACCTTCTCATCATGTTTTTTGTTTTACAGGCTGTGTCCTACGTATTGTCCGGAGGGGAGCGGCCATGTGTCTTCATTTCATTTCGTTGTTCATTTTAATAAAGTTTCATTTGTTGCTTCGAAAGTGAATGTGTGCTGGTCATTTCTGTGACGACACATCCATGTCACCAGTTGTGATTGTGCGGCATCAAGCGGAATAATTTGTACATGTTTAGGTGTGGCTGATGTGGCATGTCTTTGGTCGGGGGGTGCCAGGGAGGGGTGGTCCTGGGGGTGGTGGCTGTGGGTGTTGTGGCCCTCTTGGGTGTCCGGGCCGCATGATGGGTGGCTCCATGGCATCTGTTGCCCTTCCGATGTAGCCCTGGGCTGTGCTCCCTTTTGGTTTGCAGGCTGCCGTCCGAGTTTACACCAGGTCAGAGCAGGTGTAGATTTCCTGGTGCTAACGCGCCTTATCGCCTGTTTTGTGTTTTTATCGCGGATGTGGCTGGTCGTTGTGAATGTTGAGGTGTGCTGTTGTCTCGACTTTTGTCACGGGAACGCCCACTCTGCATCTCATTAGCGATATTTGAGGGGGTCCTCTGTGGCGATGTTTTTTGAGGCTGCTATCGCGGGTAAACTGGTGCTGTGGGCTGTTAACACCGGCTTGTGAATGGGGAGGTAAATTTATCACGACTTTGGCTGAGATAAAGTGACGTTAATTCGGCGATAGCTCCTTGTGACTATGCCCCTAAATATGTTGCACTGGACACAAGTATTTAGTGATCCAAAAGTATCAAATTCTGACCAGTGGGCTCATCTCTGATCTCTTTGATTGCAAACTGCTGAACTGCCGAGGTATTTTTAAACCCAATGTGAGTGAAAGAAGCATTGAACACAGGGAGATGCGCAGTCACAAACCTTTTGCTGACAAGCTTCACGAAGTTCCATGCAACACTTCACAAACTTGAAAAGGTTGCAATATTTTACGCTGTTCAATATTTTACAGACAATCATGACTTTCGTGAGTTTATTTAAAATTATTCTGGCTTAGTTTGCCATTGTGCAGAGAAAAAAAAATTAAAAGGTAAAGTTGGGGAGAAGACGTTTGCATACATTTTCCCTCTTGTTTGAGGGCAAAGGCAAACAAACTGGGAAATTTCAATAACTGAGTGAACTGCATAAATGGATAAGTTTGCTAACCTATGCACATCCCTGCAGGTGAGTCGTCTATGCAGTGGCTAATAATAATTTCTATTTACAGAGTCACTTTCCACAAGCCCTATAGAGGAGGCTTCTATGCAGTGGCTCATAATAATTTATGATGTTTACAAAGACACCTTGCATAAGTAGTCTTCTATACAATGATTCATAATAATTTATGTTTACAAAGACACCTTGCATAATGATTCTTCTATGCAATGGTTCATAATAATTTATGATCCTTACAAAGTCGATGTACACAACTTTGCAGGTGAGTCTTCTATGAAGTGGTTCATAATAACTTATGATGTTTACAAAGATATCTTGCATAAGGAGTCTAGTATGCAGTGGCTCATAATAATGTATGATGTTTACAAAAAAACCTTACGCAAGGACTCTTCTATGCAGGGGTTTATAATTATGATGTGTTCAAAGACACCTTGCACATGGTGTCTTCTATACAGTGGCTTATAATAACCTTGTACAAGGAGTATTCCATGCAGTGGCTCAAATAATTTATGATCTTTAAAAAGACACTGTGCACAAACCCTACAGGTGAGACTTCTATGCAGTGGTTCATAAAAATGTATGATGTTTACAAAGACACCATACACAAACCATGCAAAGGAATCTTCTATGCAGTGGTTTATAACAGTTTATCAAACTTACATAGATAGCCTGCACCAAACTTGCAGGGGAGTAGTCTATGCAGTGGTTTACCACAGTGTATTATCTTCCCAAAGAATATCCATTAAGCAAGCATTGCTATGGCATTTGTATCAGTAGTGTCAGGGCCACTGGAGTTATGTGTCAGGTGAGGGCCAAATTATGTTGCAGGGTCGAGTAAATTATGCAGCAAGAAAAGGCAAATTATGCGACGTAATGTGGCACATTTTCTGACAGAATTACTTAATTCATTTTTCATTTTTACACTTGTTAACACTCCTGGGAATTGGTTGTGCCTCATTAGTGCCAGTTTAACTCCCAAATATAACAATAGGCAACAGAAATCCGACCATTCAACCTTTGTTAAGGGCCTTCCACGGCGCGGCAACACATGTTGCAGCATTTTTAGTAGGTTTTCAACCGTTTGAGGTAGAATTTTGTTTTTGTTTTTAAAACCAGCAAGTTATGTGGCAGATGATGGATTATGTGGCATATGCAGCAAATCTCTAATTATGCGAAAAATGTTGCAGCTGCACAATCGCATAAGTCCAGTGACCCTGATTATTGTACATCCTTGAATAGTGCCAGTGTTCTGGCATGAACGGGCAGTCGACTTTGCCATTCAGCCCCTAGCAGTTATATATTTGTACATTTACCATCAATGAAGCACACTATTCAGCCTCTGGAAAAGGGTCTTGTAGAAGAACACTGAGGAATCAACTGAGAGGCTGCTGTTGGAAGTACATGTTTTACGCAGAATGTCAGACTTTTTTCTTACATGTCTGAGGAAGAAAATATGAACGTATAGAAAACGCGCTCTCATTTTAGCTTCTGTAGAACCTTCCATAACCTCTATGAGAAAATCATGAGCGAAAACAGTTTTCGCTCAAACATGATTCATCAAATTAGAACATCAGACCCATGCACACGCTGAAATCATAAACACAAAATACAATGTAAAATATAATAGTCGTCTTCTTCTAAATTTGGTGTCACTTTATTTTCTTCATTTTTTGGGATGGTGTTGTTATACATCCCAGTCTTTCAATCCTAGCCAACACGTGTTTCGTCGCTCACAGGGATGAACCCGCAACTTCTTCAGGGCTATTTCATCAATATTTGAATCCTTTGGTCCCGGTGATAATTCCAAACCAGAAACTGAGGCTTAGATTCCAATATGTTCTTGTGAGATCGCAATGATAAAAAGAAGCCAAAAGAATTTTGTTTGGGATATCGTTCCTCCAAACAACGAGTCACTCAACGTACTAGTTGTTTGGAGGAACGATATCCCAAACGAAATTCGTGGCAGGACGGGACACATCGCTATAGTTCCACAAAATTTAGGAGCATCAGGGTACTTCGATGCTCTCTTTTGGCTTTTTTTTATGCCCCGCTGAGGATTTTTGACTTCCATAGTAAATGTAAAAAAAAAAATGTAAGTCCGTTTTTATATAGCGCAGCTACTCACCCTTACGGGTCTCAAGGCGCTGGGGGCCGTTGTGGAAATTAAGTGAGCTATTGCCCAGAGTCACATGGTGCTGAGCTGAGCTGCCGCCAGAGCCGGGGATCGAACCGTGAACCCTGTGCTCCGAAGTCAGCTGCCCTGGCCGCTGCACCACACCTCTCCACCATTCCAGAGACAAAAGGCCTGATTACGAGTCTGGCGGTCTTCCCGCAGGCTGCCACGAAGCCCACCAAACCCGTAGTCAGACCACCCGTCGGATTATGAGTTTAAAGGCACCGCCGTGGGACACAGTAGCACGTTCCTGCACTGGAAGAAATGCACCATGACATGCATTTCTTCCCACGCAGGAACAGGGGGTGCAGAAATACAGGGGGGAACCATGTGCCCCCCTGCATGCATCCCCATGCACAGAGGCAACAGGGGGCCCTAAAAGGGCCCCCTGAGTTGCCTCACCACCATCCTCTAGCCATGGAAATGATGGCAGTGAGACAACTTGTAATATGCTTGGCGTTGCCACAACAGCCCCACCATCTTATTGCAGCCTCTGACTGCTGCGCAACCACCACAGGATCAAGGATCACTGGAGGTTGCAGTGGTCCTATGGCAGTCTAACCGCCAAAGTTGTAATACGGCGGATGGACCGCCAGTCTGGTGGTCCACAGACCGCCACTGCGACTACAGCAGTCCAATAGACCACCGTAGTCGTAATCAGGCCCTAAGTCAGAGGATAGAGTTTCTGACATGGTCAAACCAGATTTCTGTATCTGACCCACACAAAACTGCAATTGACTTAAATCAACGCACCTTTAGGTGCCTCAAAAACCTTTCTGTTCTCAGGTTTTCCCGCTGCAGCAGGGGTTGTCTCAGGGCTCCTCTCTTAGCCCAACCCTATTCAACTTATGTATGCACCCTCTGGCTGAGATCATTGAGCAACAGAGCTTTAACATCACAACGTACACCAATAATACTCAGCTGATCATCACCCTGTCACAGAACTTGGTTAGCACTGCTGCCTCACTGAGCACTTGTCTGTCGGAGGTCGCCCAGTGGATGGATCTTAACTGTCTTAAACTGAATGTAGGCAAAACAGAGGTACTCATTCTAGGCAAACAACCCTCAATCTGGTCCTCTGCATGATGGCCAGACTCTCTTGGCCCTTTACCTCTCCCTAAGCACAAGGTTAAGAACCTAGGCATCTGGTTTGATGAGAGGCTTACAATTGATAGCCAATCAATCGATCAATCAATCAATCAGGGAATTTGTAAGCGCGCTACTCACCTGTGAGGGTCTCAAGGCGCTAAGGGGGGGGGGGGGTCCGCAGATCTGTTTAGCCGAACAGCCAGGTCTTGAGGGTCTTCCTGAAGGTGTTCAGAGAGGGGGCGCTTCTGATGTCTGCTGGTAGCTCGTTCCAGGTCTTGGCTGCAATGTGAGAGAAGGATCTTCCGCCTGCTCTGGCTCTGTGGATTCGTGGGGTTTCGGCCAGTGCGAGGTTGGAAGATCGGAGGTTTCTTTTGGGTACGTGGAAGTTGATTCTCTCGTTGAGATATTTGGGTCCGTTGTTGTGTAGGCATTTGTAGGCGTGAGTGAGGATTTTGAAAGTGACTCTTTTCTCCACGGGGAGCCAGTGGAGACTTCGTAGGTGTTGGCTGATGTGTTCGTGTCAGGGGATGCTGAGGATGAGTCTGGCAGCGGTGTTCTGTATTGTCTGGAGTTTGCGGAGTAGGGACTTGTTGATGCCGGCGTAGAGTGCGTTTCCATAGTCCAGTCTGCTGGTGATGAGTGCGTGGGTGACTGTCTTCTTTGACTCAGGGGGGGATCCACTTGAAGGTCTTGCGGAGGATGCAGAGGGTGTTGAAGCAGCTGGAGGTGACGGCGTTGACCTGTCGGTTCATGGTGAGTGATGAGTCAAGTATGATGCAGAGGTTCTTGGCGTGGTCTGAGGGGGTAGGTGGGCTTCCGAGGGCGGTCTTCCACCAGGTGCTGTCCCATGCAGAAGGGGTAGTACCGAGGACGAGGACTTCTGACTTCTCGGCGTTGAGCTTCAGGCAGCTGTTGGTCATCCAGACTGCAACGTCTTGCATTCCTTTCTGGAAGTTGAGTTTGGCAGTGGTGGGGTCTTTGGTGAGGGAGAGGATGAGCTGGGTGTTGTCGGCGTAGGATATGATGTTGAGGCCGGTGTTGTCGGACGATGGCTGCGAGGGGGGCCATGTAGATGTTGAAGAGGGTGGGGCTCAGTGATGAACCCTGTGGGACTCCGCAGGTGATTTTCGTGGTGTCAGAGAGGAAGGGTGGGAGTCTGATCCTTTGGCTTCTTCCGGTGAGGAATGTTCGGATCCATTCCAGGGCTGTTCCTTGTATGCCTGCGTCGTGCAGTCTGGTGACTAGTGTGCGGTGGGAGACGGTGTCGAAGGCCGCTGATAGGTCGAGTAGGATGAGGGGTTCGGAGTGGCCTTGGTCCAGGAGGGTGCAGATGTCATCTGTGGCAGCGAGTAGGGCGGTCTCTGTGCTGTGGTTGCTACGGAATCCGGATTGGGACCGGTCGAGGATGGCGTTCTCTTCAATGAATCATGTCAGTTTCCTGTTGACTGTTTTCTCTGCAACTTTGGCTGTGAAGGGGAGGAGCGAGATGGGCCGATAGTTCTTGATGTCGGTGGGGTAAGCTGTGGGCTTCTTGAGCAGGGGTCTGACTTCTGCACGCTTCCAGTCGTCTGGGAAGGTGCCTGTTTTGAAGGTGGTGTTGATGGTGCGTTGTAGTTCGGGTGCGATGGCGGGCGCAGCTCTGTGGTAGATGTGAGGGGGGCAGGGGTCAGTGGGGGCCCGCGAGTGGATGCTTTTCATGGTTGAGGCGGTGTCTTCGGCCGTGATCGGTGCCCAGTTGGAGATGGTGGGCTGGCTGGTGTTTCTGGGGGGCGGGGGCCGTCTGTGGTGCCTGGTGGATGGTCGATGAAGTTGTCGTAGAGGTTTTTGATCTTGAGGTGGAAATAGGTTCCAAGCTTGTCGCAGAGGTCTTGGGATGGGGTGATGTCTGTGGCTTCGCTGCTTGGGTTGGTGAATTCCTGAATGACACTGAAAAGTTCCTTGGAGTTGGTGGAGTTGGCCAGGATTTTGTTGTGGATGAAGTTCCTCTTGGTGGCTCTGATCTGTTTGTGGTAGTCCATCTGCCAGATCACAGCCCTGGCAGAGAAATGTTTAATGATTATAAAAAGCTCTCAAAACATCCTTTGTTTCCTGCCTGAATCTTTTTAAAAAAGCAGTAGTCCAAGCACTGGTTACATCTAGGCTGGACTACTGTAATGTTCTGTACTTGGGGATATCACAATCCCGGCTGATGAAACTTCAGCTTGTGCAGAATTCTGCGGCCCGTTTTCTGTTGGACCTTCCTAGATGGGCCCCCATAGGGACTGTGCTTTCTAAGCTGCACTGGTTGCCTCTGAAGAAGAGAATCTCATTCAAAGCCCTGTGCTATTGTTACAGGGCTTTTACGAACAAGGGTCCTCACTATCTGCATCCCGTTTATCTGCATCCCGTTATCAAGTTGTACTCTCCTGCAAGGAGCCTCAGATCCTCGGGGTCATGCTGGCTTGTATCCCCACTGTAAAGAGAATACACATAGGGGCAAGTCCTTTAGCTATTTAGCATCTAAGCTGTGGAACTCTCTACCTCTTTTAATATGACAGGCCCAGACTGAATCACTTTTTGTAAAAATTCTAAAACTTGGTTATTCAGTTCGGGCTGATTCTACTTCTTATTTCTGCTGTGTACCTGATAACCTCAGTTGGCACTCTTTTTGGTTCTATTTTTATTTAACACTTTAAGAAATCATATCTCTGATTTCCCTTTTTGAATTTATGACATTTTGATGTCATTTAGTTATCAAATTTTTCTCTCTTTTTATAAAATGGAGTTGCGTTGTGTCTTTGACTTTTGCACTGTTTTGGTACTTCTTATTGCGCTACACATTTTCTTAAGTGAAGCCTGTCTGCTCTGTGCCATAGCTAGCAGGGGTTGAGCTCAGGCTAAAAAATTACTCAAACCTTTACTTGACCTTACTAGAATAGTAACATTATTACTTTACTTGTGGTGGACTACCTTTCTCCTCAACTAATAATCCATCTTTTTACAGTCACCATTTAGATGGTAAAGGACATGTGCTTTGATTTTGATAAGCAAGTGTTTCGGGATAAATACCATAGTTCAATTCTTCATAGAAGGGAGAGGTAGTAGCAGGATGTCTGCTTTTTCTTGTTGATGGGCATTTGAAAAATGGATTAATGTCATTGAATCGTATTTTTTAAGCGAGTAAACACTTGGGGGTATATTCACAAGAACGTGCGATAACTACCGCAAGAGTAGCGTAACGCAACTTTCAATATCCAGCCTATCGCGGGAAAATAACCCTGTGTCAACGTGGAATTCACAACAAGGCAGTAGCAAGCGATAGTCTGCCGAAACCGCGGACAATGTCCGCGATACAACCACCACGATGGAGATAAAAACACAAACCACAACACCAAAAAACACGCGATGGGCCAAAGCGCGATGAGGAAATCAGCGACAAGCAGCGCCAGGCCTGCAACACACACCTGGCAGGCGTCAAAAATCACCATAAAAGTAGAAAAAACACCCACACACAAACTGACCAACATCCAAGCACCATGGAGGCAGCCGGAGCAGGCGCAGAGGACGAGCGCAACCCCACAAGCACCCCGGACGACCAGCCTGGGACCTCGGGGACAGGGAAGGGCACGGACAAGAAGACGAGGAAGACCAAGTTCAGTCCGCAGGCGAACAGGATCATAGTCACGGAGGTGATGGAACACCATCAACAACTCTTCGTCACCTCCAACGTGTCATTGGGCACCAAAACTGGAATATGGCGGGACATCGTCGACAAGGTGAATGCCGTCGGAGAGCACAAGCGGACAATGAACGAGGTCAAGAGGCGATGGAATGACACCAAGGAGAAACTCACCGCCAACCAGAAGGCAGCAACACAGACCGGAGGTGGAGGCCCAGCGCCACAGCTGGAGCTGGATGACATGGAGGAGCTGGTGTCGACAGTCATCAGTGTGGAGACTGTGGCTGGAGTCGGGGGACCCGACACTGCTCGACTGGGGGGACGGGAGAGATGGCCACAATGGCACACATGCACAAGCACAAGCAAGCAGGGCACAGTGCACACCCACAATGACCCTGGGTCCTCGCCCAGACCCACAGACTGTCACAATGTACAATGCCATGCTGTCTGAATGTCAACCTGTACCATGTGGCTACATACATGTGGACACATTGTAATACACCATCTCCCCTTCACATCGCAGGGGCATCGTCAACACCTCCTGCAGAGCAGTCCCAGACACTCTTCACTGATGACGAGGAGGACAACACCAGCATCGACAACCAAACCATCCAAGACATCATTGACCTCATCCGCCACTCACCTCCAGGATCAGGGCAGCCAACCCACATCGATGAGACCCCACCCACCACCCAAATTACCCAGCAGGAGGCACCCACAGCCCCGGCACTCTCCCAAGACCCCCAGGAACAACACATGGCCTTCCAACGCCGTGTGCTGGAGGGCCAGAGGGAGACGGCCGAGCAGGTGCGGGTGGGGTTCGACCTCATGGCTACCAAACTGGACGCCATCCTTGGGTGTCTATGTCCGCCCCATGGTCTCCAACGAGCCCTGACTGACATCGCTGGAGTCATGACGCGGAGGGAAGAACAGCTGTCCGCTCAGAGTGGCCCCAGCGATGCCAGCCGTGAGCTGGCACACATGCGAAAGCTCATGGAGGACATGGTGCGGATGGAGGCGGAAAGGATGGCAGCCACCGCTGCACACCATCGAAGTGTAGCAGGGATCTACAATGCCCTGCAGTACCTGATCATGGCATTGCTGCCACAAGGCGTGGCGCTGATGAATGCTGCTGCCCCCAGACCATCCACATCCCCGCCCCCTGGTGTGTCAGTGCCTCCCAGTGCGGCAGGCGTATCCACTCAGGCACCTGATGTGTCAGTGGCACACAGTGTCGCAGCCGGTACTGCAACACCCACAGGGGGGGCAGGGCACACACCCGGGGAGGAGGATGTGGATGGGACTGTGGTCAGGAGGTTCAGGCACTAGCATCCATTTCTGCCACCTGGCCTGTTTCTGCTTGGCGCCGCACATGGCTTCAAGACCTACCACTGACCCCCAATACACTCCGATGCACTCACCTTGGACAGCGACATGGACTGCCACATCCTGTTTGACGACCAATGGCACGGCGGACAGACTGCGGACTGTACCCTTCCTCTTCCGCAGTTCAGGTCATCCCCGGATGGACACTGGCTGGCCCTCCACGGGCCCATATTGTGTAGTGTGCTCGGCATTGCCCTGTACCGCTCCAGCTGCATGACTGCACTGGATGTGCAAATAAACATCCAGTGACGCACTGCTGTGTAATGTCTTACGTCATTCATGTATGGATGTGTGGATGAATGTGGGGACAGTGCCTTCCCTTGTGTCAATGATGTTCATCCTGTGGGATTCCAGTCAGAGGGTGCGACATTGCATTTGTGTACCGGGTCCCGTGAACACTACAACAGGGACACACGCATCAGTCACTTCCTTATCCGGACATGGACTGGACCACGCCCAGAGCCCACGAGTCATTGTTGCAAGCCCTGCGCTGGTCCGGTGTACGGCAGGACCGACCACTCCGCTAACGCCCCGAGGGGGGGGCCCTCATTGCTACCCGTCGCAGCCGTACTCGCTGGTGGTGTGCAGGTCAAAGGTCTAGTTTTCAGCATGTCACAGCCACTCCTTGAGGGCAGGTTTTCACACACACCACACCCATCCGGCACAGGCGTCACAGGCCATGTGACTCCGCCAACATAAGGGGCAGACGACGTCACATTCCCCTCTTCTCGTGGTGACTGGATGACGGACGCTCCACGGTTCTCACTCATATAGGGCCCATGAGTTGTTGCGCACAGGGTTAGTGGCATCCGAGGCCTTGAGTACGGCACAGGCCTACCACCACGTGGCTCAGACTGGGGTTGCACACGGTTAGTGGCATCCGAGGCCTAGCGGACGGCACAGGCACCCCGCCACGGGACGGTGACTTTGGGTGCACTGAGTCAGTGGCACCTTGAGCTGCTGAGCGGGTGTGCAGCCTGCGATGATGCCCCGTGCCGGCGGTCCGGACAGCTCAGGTTTTGTGTGCCCCGCTGGACCGCAGTGTAGGCCAGAGCCAACGGGCAGCACGGGCCTACCGCCCTGTGGCGTCGCTTCCCGGATCCCAGAGTTAGTGGCACCCATTGGGCTGAGCGGGTGTGCATCTTGCGATGGTGCCGGGTGCACTGGTATGTCCCATGCCATGGAGTAATCAAGACCCAGCACCAAACGTGGGACCTGGTGGCCTGCGGAGCGTGGCTGCATGGTGTGGAGGGTGCCATGTCCGCGAGCCCGGGGCTTGTGGCTTGCAGCGGCACGTGGTGGGACCTCCTGTCTATGCGCCGGTGGCAGAAGTTGAGCATTGAGGCCTGGGTGCGCATGGGCGGGCATGCTCCGATGGGCGGCGGGAGGGGTTGGGGTGCCTCTGCCTGGGTGTGCATGGGTGGGCAGGCGATGTTGTCTTGTGCAAGTGTGTGTACTGTGCCAGTCATGTATCTGGACTCTGTTTCAGCTGACGGCTCTGACTCAGATGTGTGACCTGGTGTCCTGCTATACATACCGGCACGTGGTTGGAGACACACCAGTGGCAGCAAGTGAGCAGTGTGGCCTGGGTGCGCAGGGGCGGCACTCTCTCTCTCTCTCTCTCCCTCTCTTCCTCTCTTTCCTCTTCTCTCTCTCTCTCTCTCTCTCTCTGTCCTCTGATGTGCGCAGGACACACCTTCTCATCATGTTTTTTGTCTTACAGGCTGTGACCTATGTATTGTCCCGAGGGGAGCGGCCATGTGTCTTCATTTCATTTCGGTGTTCATTTTAATAAAGTTTCATTTGTTGCTTCGAAAGTGAATGTGTGCTGCTCATTTCTGTGACGACACATGCATGTCACCAGTTGTGATTGTGCGACATCAAGCGGAATATTTTGTACATGTTTAGGTGTGGCTGATGTGGCATGCCTTTGGTCGGGGGGGTGCCAGGGAGGGGTGGTCCTGGGGGTGGTGGTGGTGGGTGTTGTGGCCCTCTTGGGTGTCCGGGCCGCATGATGGGTGGCTCCATGGCATCTGTTGCCCTTCCGATGTAGCCCTGGGCTGTGCTCCCTTTTGGTTTGCAGGCTGCCGTCCGACTTTACACCAGGTCAGAGCAGGTGTAGATTTCCTGGTGCTAACACGCCTTATCGCCTGTTTTGTGTTTTTATCGCCGATGTGGCTGTTGTTGAGAATGTGAGGTGTGATGTTGTCACGCCTTTTGGCACGGGAACGCCCACTCTGCATCTCATTAACGATAGTTGCGCGGGTCCTCTGTGGCGATGTTTTTTGCGGCTGCTATCGCGGGTAAACTGGTGCTGTGGGCTGGTTACACCAGCTTGTGAATGTGGAGGTATATTTATCACGACTTTGGATGCGATAAAGTGCTGTTAATTCGGCGATAGCTCCTTGTGAATATGCCCCTTGGTTGTTACATACATATCAAACACTTTGCATACACCTGCCCACGTTCACATTTCAAAACTATTTTCAAACTTCATGTCTACCCCAGTGCATTTTTAAATAGGTCAGAAAGCATACCACTTTATTGTTGAGAAAGCAACAACTTGACAACCTCATTAATCTAAGATATATTTCTTGCATGCCACATACAATTATGCCACATACAAGTTTAAATAATGTTCCATACACTTTAAAGCGGAAATCTGTCAAAACATCATGTAGAAAATATTGTGAGACACAAATACGGTGCCAAAATATTGTGATGCCAAGAATATCATAGGACATAATATAGAAAGTAAGTACATTGAAGTTTTAGGTATTTAGCATTTTTTTTTTTTTTAAAACAAGTTGTCTATAATATGTTACAGTGGAGTTGGAGTCGTAAACCTTATCCCTGTAAAATCCTATACTGCCTACTTCTGCTTATGTTGGTGTGGAAATAGTAAATCTGACTCCTCCAAAATCCTACGCTTTCCCTCCTGTCGCTTAGATTGGAGTGTGATTAGTAATCTGATCTCTCCAAAGTCTAACACTTTTCATATTTTTGCTTAGATTGGAGTGGAAACAGTAAATCTGCGCCTTCAAAGTGGAACACTTACCCTACTGTTCATCAGATGGCAGCAGTGAATTTGAACCATCAAAGTGTAATTTTTCATCTGATTTAAAAAAAAATTGTTTTAATGCATACTTTTTGTTTTAAGTTATAAAGTTGGGTTAGCATAATTTTATTATTTACTTTTGTGCTAATATATTGTTAATGCATTTTTAATTTTGATGTTATTCTATATCACTATTTTAATATTTAGTATTTGCAATTCTAATGAATTATTAGTAGTAAATGACTATTATTTATGTTTAAATAATTGGATTTTTTTTAAAGCTATCATAATTGCTTTTTGTGATTACTTTAAAGTTTATATATTATTGTATGTTTGTTGTAGGAAATTGGGTTTTTGGTTGAGGGGGTTATGAACCCTTTTCATTTAACAACCACAATCTTGTGCGGGTGAACCACAAAAAGTTACTAAATGAACCTGATCTTGACCCTCTGGTATGTTGGCAAAAAAGAAATCAGTCTTAACGTAGAGGCAATGTTTAAAAACTGTATGCAGCACACAAACAGTAATAAAGTTAAAAAATCCCAATCCCACACCAAATTTGAAAAATAGAGTGACATTTTATAAATAATTTGACAACAAAATGAATTAAATCTAATCAGTAGGAATTAAATCTAAATAGTAGAACCAGAGTTATGAATTTTTAAATTTTCTTTTGCAAAATAGCACTTAAAAGATCAAAGTGCCATCCACGGGCATCTAGTCACATGAGACCGGGGCAAATTCAAAAGTTATGGCTGACCACAGTTGCGCACAGTTTGGATACACGAGGTGGATTGTGCCCTGTGTACGCGTACCTTCAGACTTTTACAACATTTTGAAGAAAAGTTCCTGAAAAGGTAAAATTCAGCAGAGCCAGGCAACTAGTGGCATCCGAGAAGGAGGCGTCATTTTTGGGGAGCCGGTGGACAAATTTGCAGTGAAGATTTCTACGTTCAGACTTCGTCACTTTTTTTAAAGATGAAAATCTCCAGTGGGAGAAACCTGCAGGATGTAGCCAATGAATGCTCCACGAGACCTGATACCCTTTCCAAGAGGAGCCACTGAACAAGATTTGCTACTGTGAAGAACGTGGCCGGAGCTAACCCGAAGTCAGAACGACCAGCGATGCACCTTAAGCGGATCTGGAAGCATGCAGGTCCCGGTCTCTGAGTCTGTTCCCAGGCCACTTTTTGGTGGAAAATATTTTAAGTCCCAAGTTTTCGTTTTTGGCTTTTTGAGCACCTTTACCACCACTTTGAAGTATCCAGGACTGGTGGGGCACCTTCTGGAGGGCAGGCTCACTTCAGGCAGGGCCCAGATGCAGGTTCAAGGTTGTTGGATCTTGTTGTGTCCCTTTAGCCAGGACATGACTCTTGGGATCAAGCAGCAACGCATCCACAAGCAGAAGGTCACTCCTCTGAGGGTGCAAGCAGCAGGGCAGTCCTCTGGTAGCAGCAGGGCAGTCCTCTGTGGTAGAAAGCAGGCCTCAAGCAGCAGCGCAGTCGTCTGAAGTACAAGGCAGTCCTTCTTGGGGTCCTCCACAGGTCCAGGAGGTACTGAAGAGTTGGTCTGAGAGTCCAATATTTATACCTGGTGCTAATCTTTGAAGTGGCAGAAACATCTAGGCTTTCCCACATCTGGTTCTGGAAATGTCCATCCTTCCCCTGCCCAGGCTCCAAGAGGTCTACAGTGACAAAAGACAGGAGTCAATTTCTTTGTGAGTGTGAAGGAGGCAGCTGCTTGAAATGTACATGGGGCAGTAATAAGCTCCTCCCCTACCATCCTGCCAACACCTGGTCTTCCTATGTCTCCTTCTCTGGGAGGAATACGTCACTGCCAACTACACCCAGGACACAGGTTGCACGCACCAAATGATTAGGACAAGAAAATGCCAACTTTATAAAAGTGGAATTTTCAGAATTGAGACTTAAAATCTGACTTTACCATTAAAGAGGATTTGAAATTAAATAGGACAGAAGTTACCTCTCCTTTCACTCATTGGGAAGCCTTCAAAGTGACAATTAGGGGTTTCCTAACAAACATAAGATCACGTATGAATAAGAAAACAAATTAATCTTTTCTCCTGATAAAAAAAGAAATTAATGACTAGAATTCCCACATAAACATTCCAAAGACCCACTAATCCTACAAGATTTGAAAAATAAGAAAATGCTAAAATAGGCAAAAAAGTGTTAGCCTCTGTGAAGCTAATAAAGTCCGTAACGTGTCGGAATAATAACGTCTGTAAAGTGTTGGCATCATAGCTAAAATTTAAACAAAGTAAATATTTTACATCTACAATCAAAGATGAGAAAGGAAACACACATAAGATCTAATAGAATAATCAATACATTTGTGGAGATCTATAAGTGAATATACAACAATCCTAATAAAACAGACTTTCAAGTATACTCTAAATTCCTAGAAAAACTAGATCTTCCTTATATTTCAGATGAAGATAGAACCAACCTTAACTCACCTATTACTATTGATGAAATAATGAAGGTTATGAAAAAACTGAAAATAAACAAAGCCCCGGGACCAGATGGATATATGGCTTAATTTTATAAATCTTTTTGCCATAGTTCGCAGTTCCCACTCATACATCTTTTTCAACACTTTGCGCAAAGTGGGGTAGTTGTGAGGGGACCTGCAAATTATAGTGGTTCTCCCGAAAGAAGGTAAGACAGTACATAACCTAAAAACATAGACTAATTTCACTAATCTATATCAATTCCAAAATCTATGCAAACATTTTAGCAATCAGATTGGAGGCATTATTACCTGATCTCATACGTCCCAATCAGGTAGCATTTGTCAAACACCAACTTTCTAGTGATGGGTCACTGACATAATATCGACCACAATAATATTGTGATACATAAAGATCATGTCAAAAATATTGATTACAAAAATATTGTTTTCCTATACTTATAAAGTAAAAAACAATATCGTTCAACACTAATATTGTTAAAAAGACATACAAAAATATCATATATATGGCAACGTTATCTAAGGACCGGAACATTATCATTAAACCTTCTGACAAGGGGGGCAATGTGGCACTTTGGGATATCAATAAATATCAAAGAGAAGCACACAGACAACTCCACTCCAACAGCTATGAGAAAAGCACTTTCCATTCCTTTTGCATAGCAATTTCATGATCGGTTACATGACTGGAGTTGAGTTTAGGTCTCCTGATACAAAGAGCAAGTCCTTCCCCACATTCTCCAAGAGTGTTTGCTCCAATAAATGAATTACATTAGTGCCCTCACTATAAGCCTCCAGTCTGTTATAAACATTGTACATTTTTAGAGACAATCTGGATGGAAACAGCAGCCTAACTGATAGAATGTCTTGATAGTCAACAGGCACTAGAGAAATTCTACACCGAAGCTTTGTTTTAACCCAAATGCACAATCCTCGAGACGGCCTACCCTTTGCAGATTTGATCGCATTCACACAGAAGGATGTGAACTCACTCCGATGGAAGGGGGCTGGGCTCCACATCTCCTGAAACAAGCAAACATCAAACATTTCAATACAATCACCCCTATCAACTTCCGACAAAAGCTTGGATATTCCTTCTACATTCCAAGAAACAATTTGAATGGAATCCTCGGGCCCAAGATGACTCCCCCTACACAAAGGCAAGGAGCTAGCTAAAACTTGGATTGGGATTCGGTGTGACAGCAACCACAATCCTTATCAGGTTGAGGCACAAGCCAATGCTAAATTAACCTGTGCTCAACCATCTGGTAGCCTGGCAAACAGCAGTCAGACCTAACTTAGAAAGGTAGGGGCTTATTTACAAGGCCCTTGCGCCACTTTTGCGTCATTTTTAACATGGGAAAAGTGACGCAAAAGTGGCGCAAGGTGCTTGTAAATCTGCCCCGCAATGTGTAAAGTATTTGTGCAACACTTCAAACTGTAATAAAGTTACAACACCACACAAAAAGGATCCCTCACCAAGTTAGAAGAATAGAAATGTTTTAACAAATAAAACAAGACCAACATGACAAAATCCCATCAGTAGAACTGGAGAAATGCATGTTTGAAGATTTTTGTGAAAATAGCACCAAAAACCACAAAGTCAACTGTGGGTATCTAATCGCGCCAGACCGGGACAAAGTCACAAGTTGAGGCCCACTGTGATGGAGTGTGGGTCGGCTACAGGGGCCCAGTTAGGCCCTCTGAACAAAGTACCTGGAATCCTGGTTTGCAGAGCGTTGCATAAAAGATGCGTAGTGCAGCCGAAGCGATGTGTCAGATCCAAGATGCACGGAGGCTGCGGTGCTAGGTCCTGCAATGTCGTCGATGGAGCTTGTGATGCAAAGTCTGGTATTGGGGATGCAGCGCACAGTCAGGGCGATGCATCGGTTCCAAGGAGCTGCAAGTCCAGCATCATCGTTGAGGCTGCTGATGTGGAGAAATCCAACAAATGAGCCCTACTGTGCACACCCTTTTGTATTTGTAACCCACTGTAGTGCTGGGTAAGTATAACAGATTCTCTGTTTCCAATAACAGATAAGAGTATTCTCAGCAAATCATATCCGTTAAAACCATCAAACCGCATACAAAGTCCATATAAAATCCACAAATGTCAAATCTTTTGGCTTTGTTGTTTTTATTCTTGCACTTCCTATATCCAGCGTGAAGTCTGTCTGCCAACACGTGTTTCGTCTACCCATAGACTTTTTCAAGGCTGGAACAATAGATATTAAGAACAATATTGTTTCCTTATAAATTATACTTTTCTTATTTACACAGGATAACTAAAGATCCATTTCACACGGTGGCTATCAACATAATCCAAATACAAGCACTATATATCATTTACATATAATTAAAAAACCGTGAAAAAAGTCCCTCACCACAAATCACCATCTGTGTATCAAAAGATATCTTTTCTTTGTGAAAAAAGAAAAGAGAAAGAACAGAGGGAAGAATATGTTCCCAAACTAAAAACAGTATCAGGAATAGGTAAGAAAGGAGACCACCATTGTGTAACAGAATAATAGTCAATGAAGATAGTAATCCCCATATTTATCTAAGATCAATCCCGGTGAAAACGGAACGAGGCAAACAAGGAAAAGCGAGAAGCAAAGAATCTATACGGGAATGTTCACCCAAGTATAGGAAAAAGTATTTAAGCCTAATAGAGAAACGGCCTAGTAACCCACCGGTTGTTGTAAGAAACTATCATAATATAAGATCTGGTTCTCGTCATAAATCTTCTCTTCCAATATGTAAACGTCCACAAACTGTGTGGAAAAATAAAGAATCGTATTATGTGTGCTCCGATCTTGTTGTAAAAATCCTAATTATTATACAAAGAATCTACTCTATAGGTTTCTGTCAAATGAAATGCATAAAAATATAAGGCCTATGTTGACGTACTGCTTGTTCAAGTAAATTGGAAAAACGTAATATATAAGCAATGTCCTTCACTAAAATAACTTCAATTAAAACTCGTTGATTGATTTCTTTCAGCCATACAGTTCGTTCCCTAGTAACGGATAAACATAGTCCCCATATACATATTAGAAGGCTGATATGAAAAAATCATTATAAAAGGGCACAGGACTCATTTAGAGCCACTGGTCGCTTCACTTTCTACGTATCTCTTACCACAGCGTGAAGCAATCAGTATACTGCTCCTGTATTGCGAATCTGCAGTGCTATAAAAACGAAGGTGGACACCTTGATAAGTTCCACTATCTGAAACAAAAAGATACGGAGCCAAAATAAATCCCCAATGAATATAGTATCAGACCCGTTCATTAAGCGGCAAACACAATCAGTACCGCCCATCTAACCTTTCATTGTAACACTCACCGTGAAGTCTGCCGAAAAGCGTCCTCCAACGCTAATGCCTCGCTGTAGTGTGTACGCTAACGCCCTCCTCATGTGTTTCTTATATTTCCTATTTGACGCTGACGTGCTTGTCCTCTGACCCCACACGTGATCAGATCACCTGACGCTCCGCCGTCTCAGCTACTTTCACGAAAAAATCTCGCCATTTTGAAAGAGGATACGTATGGCGAGATTTTTTCGTGAAAGTAGCTGAGACGGCGGAGCGTCAGGTGATCTGATCACGTGTGGGGTCAGAGGACAAGCACATCAGCGTCAAATAGGAAATATAAGAAACACATGAGGAGGGCGTTAGCGTACACACTACAGCGAGGCATTAGCGTTGGAGGACGCTTTTCGGCGGACTTCACGGTGAGTGTTACAATGAAAGGTTAGATGGGCGGTACTGATTGTGTTTGCCGTTTAATGAACGGGTCAGATACTATATTCATTGGGGATTTATTTTGGCTCCGTATCTTTTGTTTCAGATAGTGGAACTTATCAAGGTGTCCACCTTCGTTTTATAGCACTGCAGATTCGCAATACAGGGAGCAGTATACTGATTGCTTCACGCTGTGGTAAGAGATACGTAGAAAGTGAAGCGCGACCAGTGGCTCTAAATGAGTCCTGTGCCCTTTTATAATGATTTTTTCATATCAGCCTTCTAATATGTATATGGGGACTATGTTTATCCGTTACTAGGGAACGAACTGTATGGCTGAAAGAAATCAATCAACGAGTTTTAATTGAAGTTATTTTAGTGAAGGACATTGCTTATATATTACGTTTTTCCAATTTACTTGAACAAGCAGTACGTCAACATAGGCCTTATATTTTTATGCATTTCATTTGACAGAAACCTATAGAGTAGATTCTTTGTATAATAATTAGGATTTTTACAACAAGATCGGAGCACACATAATACGATTCTTTATTTTTCCACACAGTTTGTGGACGTTTACATTGGAAGAGAAGATTTATGACGAGAACCAGATCTTATATTATGATAGTTTCTTACAACAACCGGTGGGTTACTAGGCCGTTTCTCTATTAGGCTTAAATACTTTTTCCTATACTTGGGTGAACATTCCCGTATAGATTCTTTGCTTCTCACTTTTCCTTGTTTGCCTCGTTCCGTTTTCACCGGGATTGATCTTAGATAAATATGGGGATTACTATCTTCATTGACTATTATTCTGTTACACAATGGTGGTCTCCTTTTCTTACCTATTCCTGATACTGGGGCCGATTCCGATTCCGGCCGGAAAACGTACCGACCGACTCGGAGCCGGAATTAATTCCGACCGACACGTACCGGTGCAGCCCAACCCGCCAAGTACGATGAGAAGCGAGCAAAACCCGACCGACTCGTACGGAACACAAGCCGAAGGACCGAGCCGCGCGGAAAACAGCAATCCGGCCAGAAAAACACGCGATTCGAACCGACCGACTCGCACCCGGAACAATACCGAACGAGACGTACCCGCGGACTCCCACCCGCCAAGTACGATGCAAGGCGTGGAAAACACGACCGAGTCGCACGGAGGACAAGCCGTACGACTGACAGCAATACAAAACTGCGAGCCGAAGCAACCCAATACACCGCGACCAACGCGTACGCAGCACAGAAAACAGCACAAACACAGCGTGAACGAAACGGACGAGCCCATACCAGACAACTGCAGGGTCCGACTCGGTCACAAGAACGTCTCCTACATGCACGAAAAGTACAAAGGGAAAATACACAAAAAAAGGCCAAACAAGCAATTACAAAGCCAATAAATACTGGGGGGAGGGGCAGGGAACAAAGACACACCCACAACTCCACCCATATAAAGGACACAAATCCCTACCATGATCCTTTGCAAATTCAAATTACCTGCCAGCACTCAACAGACAGCAACCACACACCTACAGCTCATCCATCACACAAGCCACACACCATCAGCACCACAACAAATAGAAACCTCACATAGACCTAGCAAAACACACACTCACACACCTTCACCTGCACACCAACACACACATCACTCACCATCACCACCCATCACCATGCCCCCAAAGAAGAATCACAAGTTCCTAGATAGTGAATTGGAAGTCCTGGTACATGAGATCCTCAGGGTAGAGCCACAGCTCTTTGGTACACTGGTCCAACAGACACCCATGTCACAGAAAACAAAGATGTGGGAGAGGATCGTCGACAGGGTGAACGCACAATCACCATGTTTGCGCACAAAGACAGACATCCAGAACAGGTGGTATGACGTGCGCAGGAGGGTCAAGGAGCTGCTGAAGAAGGACTACATCTTGAGCCAATACACCGGCAGTGGCCCTCCTGCCAAGCCAGTATACCTCAGGCCCTGGGAGGAGAAGCTGCGGGCCATCCTACCACCAGTGAGCGTCTATGGACTAGAAAACATCCCAGAGCCTGGTGAGTACACAACAAATGTACACAATATTCTGCGACTACACACACACATCACTGTCAAGGGGAGAGTCAAACCATGCACTCTTAGCAAATACACAGCAACCAGAACAGAATCATCTCAAAATGTGTATGTCACTCAGAGAAACACAACACATGCCATCACAAAGTGACATTTAACTGTGTCATCACATGTACAAACACAACTACAACTACAGCTAGGCAGTGGCACAAATATAACTGACAAACACATCCAGACAAGTAGCCACCACTACAACACCAGCACACAGTGAAGCCCACTGAAAGAAAGGAAATATGTGTATGCTGGGCAAGTCAGTGTAGCCAATAGCATGATGGGAGTTGTAGGCACAGATATTGCTCACCTCCACAACTGTCCCATCAACACCACCCTGAACCATGCGCACATCACAGGGAGTGGAAAACAACTTACAAGATGGCTGACACTGGCTACTGCTGTGGGGAGCACAAGGCCCTGCTGGCAACTGTGCAACAACCAACAGCAGGACACCACTGACTGACATCCTGAAAGACAACTTGCACTCCCTGCAATGGAAGCACGTTCCATGGTGGGATATCTGGCTGGGTGGGAAGGAGGACTCACAGCCCTGACCATAGTTACCAGCAGTGTTTCTCACACACACCCCTAACACAAACTCCACAAAACTCACCTGGGAGAATGCATTGCCCCACACTCCAATCAAATATCCCACAAAGAACCACAACCCTGGGTCATGCTGAGTGAAGCACATGGACACACATGGGACCTGTAGCAAAACTAACCCCAGGATAACACTGTCAGCCATCTTGTCAGCACAGGCACACAACCCCACAGGGAAGCAGAGTCAAAGGGAAGGAAGCATGGGCATGCTGGGAAGGGGGGGTGGAGGCAATAGCATGATGGGAGTGGTAGTCACAGCTCAACATCCCCCACCCACATGGCCCAGCAAGCTCACACTCAAGCAAGCACACCCCACAGAGAGTGGAAAGCCCCATCAAAGATGTCTGACACTGGTGCTCTGTTGTGGGGATCACAAGACCCTGCTGGGAACTGGCCACCAACCAACAGCAGGACACCACTGTCAGCCATCTTGCCATTGCTCTCACACTCACACACAGTGAAGTCCACCCAAAAGCAAGTAAGTATGGGCTTGCTGGGAAGTGGGGTGGAGGCAATAGCATGATGGGAGTGGTAGTCACAGCTCAACATCCCCCACCCACATGGCACAGCAAGCTCACACTCAAGCATGCACACCCCACAGAGAGTGGAAAGCCCCATCAAAGATGTCTGACACTAGTGCTCTGTTGTGGGGAGCACACGGCCCTGCTGGCAACTGTGCAACAACCAACAGCAGGACACCACTGCCAGACATCTTGCCATTGCTCTCACACTCACACACAGTGAAGTCCACCCAAAAGCAAGTAAGTATGGGCATGCTGGGAAGTGGGGTGGAGGCAATAGCATGATGGAAGTGGTAGTCACAGATATTGGTCACCCCCAAAACTGTCCCATCAACACCACCCTGAACCATGCGCACATCACAGGGAGTGGAAAACAACTGACAAGATGTCTGACACTGGGCACTGCTGTGGGGAGCACAAGGCCCTGCTGGCAACTGTGCAACAACCAACAGCAGGACACCACTGCCAGCCATCTTGCCATTGCTCTCACACCCACACACACTGAAGTCCACCCAAAAGCAAGTATGTATGGGCATGCTGGGAAGTGGGGTGGAGGCAATAGCATGATGGGAGTGGTAGTCACAGATATTGGTCACCCCCACAACTGTCCCATCAACACCACCCTGAACCATGCGCACATCACAGGGAGTGGAAAACAACTGACAAGATGGCTGACACTGGGCACTGCTGTGGGGAGCACAAGGCCCTGCTGGCAACTGTGCAACAACCAACAGCAGGACACCACTGCCAGACATCTTGCCATTGCTCTCACACTCACACACACTGAAGTCCACCCAAAAGCAAGTAAGTATGGGCATGCTGGGAAGTGGGGTGGAGGCAATAGCATGATGGGAGTGGTAGTCACAGCTCAACATCCCCCACCCACATGGCACAGCAAGCTCACACTCAAGCATGCACACCCCACAGAGAGTGGAAAGCCCCATCAAAGATGTCTGACACTAGTGCTCTGTTGTGGGGAGCACAAGGCCCTGCTGGCAACTGTGCAACAACCAACAGCAGGACACCACTGCCAGCCATCTTGCCATTGCTCTCACACTCACACACAGTGAAGTCCACCCAAAAGCAAGTAAGTATGGGCATGCTGGGAAGTGGGGTGGAGGCAATAGCATGATGGGAGTGGTAGGCACAGATATTGGTCACCCCCACAACTGTCCCATCAACACCACCCTGAACCATGCGCACATCACAGGGAGTGGAAAACAACTGACAAGATGGCTGACACTGGGCACTGCTGTGGGGAGCACAAGGCCCTGCTGGCAACTGTGCAACAACCAACAGCAGGACACCACTGCCAGACATCTTGCCATTGCTCTCACACTCACACACACTGAAGTCCACCCAAAAGCAAGTAAGTATGGGCATGCTGGGAAGTGGGGTGGAGGCAATAGCATGATGGGAGTGGTAGTCACAGATATTGGTCACCCCCACAACTGTCCCATCAACACCACCCTGAACCATGGGCACATCACAGGAAGTGGAAAACAACTGACAAGATGGCTGACACTGGCTACTGCTGTGGGGAGCACAAGGCCCTGCTGGCAACTGTGCAACAACCAACAGCAGGACACCACTGACTGACATCCTGAAAGACAACTTGCACTCCCTGCAATGGAAGCACGGTCCATGGTGGGATATCTGGCTGGGTGGGAAGGAGGAGCGGATGACAATCAAATACAACCAATGCAGACCATGTACACACCCCAACATTCACATAGAAATGCCCAAATAATGCAGGACAATGTGCTACACCAATATCAACCCCTGAGTGTGACAACTTAGGACAATGCATTGTACAGGCCCGCATCCAGAGGCACAGTCACAACTGTCAGGTGTGTCAACCATTGATGCCTGAAGAAACATAACATACATTGTGTGTGTCTCCCAAAAACAGGTGATGATGGGGACACAGCAGCAGATGCTGAGGAGTCCTCGTCCCAGGCTCAAGAGGATACGGAGCTCACTGGTGTGGAACAGCCTCTGCCCTCCTCGGATGACGAAGACTTACCTGGCACCTCCGGAGCAAGTCATCATGCAGCACCAGCAGGACCACCAGCTGCACCCCCTGCACCCACCCCTCCAATGACTGTCAACACACATACCACCCCTGCCGACACGGACAGACCAAGGAGCAGCACCACCACCAGCACAGGGACCCTGGACCAACGTGGGGCCATGGACACCACCACCACCAACAACCCACAAGGTGGCCCAGGGTCACCTGTGCCTGCCACCTCAGGTACTGCACGTGTCGCCAGGGGTGGTGGGAGGGGTGGGAGACATAGGTCGCTGCTCACAGAGGGGTCTGGACTGCATGATGACCCACAACTGGCACGCATAGCCGATGCGTACCAGTCCAGCACCGGAGAGTTCAGCCAGGTAGTGGGGCTCCTCAGGGACATTAAACAGCAGCAGGCTGCCCATCATGCCCGCTTGGACTCACACATGTCCCGCATGGAGTCCAAGTGGGACACACTGCAAGAGATGACGGCGGTGCATAGGGACATATTACAATGCCTCCGCCAGATGAGCAGCAACCAGTCAACACCTCCCTGTGTGCCCACAACATCTGGTGCTGAAACAACTGCAACTGCCACAGGGAGGCAGGATGACTCTGGCGGAGAGTCCCCTGCACCGCAGCAGCCTGCACTTGAGGATCCCCCCCCAAAGTAGAGGGGCCTTCCGAGGAGGGGCAAGTGAGAGGCCGATGGCCATGTGCAACCCCAGGAAGCCAAAACCTGTTCTGGAGAATAACCTTTGTGCGCAAACTGTTCACCCTGTTGACTGCAACACAACTCTCCCACATGACATGGGGAGCTCAAGTTGGACCAATGTCTCTGATTACTGTGGACTTTACTCTGGACATTTCTGCTACCAGGACTTCCAAATTATCTAGGAACTTTGGATCACAATCACAATGTACAGCACCCAACAACCTGTGCACTATACTCACACATGTATGTCAATAAACTCACTTATACACCATACTTGCCTCTGTTGTGATTCCTATGTTGTCTCAGAAGTTGCGATGATGATCGGGGAAATGACACTGTGCATGCTAACTGCTACAGCAAGTACAACACCGGCATGTGAGTCATGGCGACTTCGCACATATGGGGGAGGCACACCACCAGGGCTACACAACACATACACACCATGGACATCTGACTCATCGCCTATACTGGTGTTGCCAGGAAATACGTTGCATTGCACAGACCCAACACCTATTCACAGTCTGTGTTAACTAGCCCACTGGTGCAGTAAGCAAATGTCAGTCAGATGTGTGACCACAGACAACGCACATCACAAAGTGAAGCACAGGTTTATTACACATTTGCAACATGTTGAAACCACCACAGATGCAAGGTAATCCCACCTGGCAGCGGGCACATAGTCAACAAGTGTAGAAGGAAGGAAGTCCATGGGTGTGGTGCACATCACCTGTAGGGACACAACAGCTACCACCCGGGAAGTCGAATCACGGTGTTGGGGATCACAGTTGACCAAACGACTCTGAAAGTACCCTGTGAAGGACAGAAATGACACACAGTCAAAAGTACTGAAGAACAGGACAGAACTGCAATACTCATGCACAATACATGTTACAAGATACCCACCCAGAACCAAGTTAGCATGTCAACACTGTTGGGGAGTACAGACTACCTGCAAGAACACATCGCTACACGCATACAGACATGTAGCCCATGGACACACTAAAACAGCACCAGAGCACCACCAACACATATCATGCAAACTCACATCATTGACATGCCATCTCTGGATACTCACATTCAGCTGAAGAAGTTGGTGATGAGCTGTGTGCGGACATCACCCTCAACATCATCATCATCACTGGCATCGTGGTCCAGGCCAGGATCCTCCACAGGTGGCGGACGTTGGTCATCGTCATCCAGGATGAGAGGCAACTCCTTCCGCACTGCCAGGTTGTGGAGCATGCAGCAGACGATGATAATCTTGCACACCTTTGCTGGGGCATATGGGAGGGACCCTCCTGTCTTGTCGAGGCAGCGGAAGCGGCTCTTCAGGAGACCAAATGTCCGCTCAATCACTCTCCTGGTCCGACCATGTGCCTCATTGTAGCGCATCTGGGCTGGTGTCACAGGGTTCCTGAGGGGCGTCAGCAACCACAGCATGTTGGGGTATCCGGAGTCACCTACATACAGACAATTGCACATTAGCAGAGTTGGAAAAGAGGGTGGACCACTACATAGCAGAACACACACAATGGTACAAAGTCAGTACACACCTACAAGCCAGGCACGCTGGTTCCGCATCTGTGCCATCATCCTCGGGATGCGACTACTCCTCATCACGTACGCATCGTGTGCAGAACCAGGGAAACGGGCACACACGTGTGTGATGCTCATATCTGCAAGACAGACCACCAGTGCATTGACCGAGTGGTAGTGTTTGCGGTTACGGTAGGCCTGCTCTTGGGCCTGTGGTGGTACCAACGCAACATGTGTCCCATCAATGGAGCCAATGACATGCAGCATCCTCCCCAGGGCATAGAAGTCACTCTTCACGCCAGTGAGTCGTTGGAGTCTAGGGAAATAGATGTACTGGTTCAGGTATATCAACATAGCCTCCAAAACATCCCGGAGCACACGGCTGAACATGGTCTGTGACATCCCACCAGCAGTCGCCAGAGTGTGTTGAAAGGTACCAGTGGCAAAGAAGTGTAGGGCTGCCATCACCTTCACCTTGGGGGTCAGCGCTGTAGGGTACGGACGGCCAGGTTGCAAATGTGGTGCCAAGCGCACTGCCAAATCCTCAATCAGCTGCCTGGTGAAGCGGTACCGTCGGATGCTGTCACGTTCCACCATCGTTGCCAGGTCAGGGAATGGTCTATGGACAGCTGGTGCCCTGCAGTGCATAGGTGAAGAAAGCAAGATTGTCAGTCACCCCACATATGTGGCATTGAACACACTCAACATCACATGGTACATCATAATGAGGCACAAGTACATGATGTGTGCAGTTCCGTACGGATATGTATGGCACATACATGGCCAATATCTAACATCACAGTCCAACAAGTGGCATCAATAAGTCCCAGGTCATGCCATCGGATCCCATGAGGCCGTGTCCCAGTACCCATCTCCTGCTGCCAAATAACAAACACACGCCACAGTGACATGTGAGGACTGAAGTGCCCCAGGCATCACAGCTCAACGACAGGTAGATTCCCAGGGACCCTGTATTGCCACATGGACACTGGCATGACATGGTGTATCATGTATACACCACAGCAAAACAACCATGAGCCCCACAGGTAGTGGTCCGTGTTGCCTCGGCAGGACAGACATGGACGTCTGTGACACACACACGCACAACATCAAAGTCCATGCACAAACAACGTGGATGTGGAGACTGCCTCCCATTGTGCACATGAAATCAGAGACATTGTAATCACAACATGCACACAGACTGTGGAGGACCATCAACATTGTGCCAATGGGTCACCCTGGGTTGAACATAACGTCCCACATGGGACTCAGGGGGTATGTGACATGACATACACATACACCACCGTGAACTGTGACCATGCCACATGCACAGATATGAACAGTTGCACATCACAGTGGTCATGTACACGAAACACCAAGGATTCTGTCCCCATAAACACGTGCACAGCCTGGGGGTGGCTGCCCCCAAGTGACACCCACAGAACAACATGTTCACCCCCATACACGGAATAGGTAATGCAGCCTTACATGCCCTAGGATACAGTTTGGACAGACTGTGGTGTTGTAGGTGTACCCCTCACTGCCTGGGAAGTATATGTGGCTGGCATATGTTCACCTGTGACAGGCATGGTGACATATGCCAGTGACTTGTACAGGGATGCGTTGGACAGCAAGGGACCGATCAGTGCGCACACATTGGCCATTGCATTCAATGTGCGCTGGTACGCGTTGTATTGGCAATACGCCTTGGACAGCAATGGACCGATCAGTGCGCACACATTGGCCATTGCATTCAATGTGCGCTGGTACGCGTTGTATTGGCAATACGCCTTGGACAGCAATGGACCGATCAGTGCGCACACATTGGCCATTGCATTCAATGTGCGCTGGTACGCGTTGTATTGGCAATACGCCTTGGACAGCAATGGACCGATCAGTGCGCACACATTGGCCATTGCATTCAATGTGTGCGGGTACGCGTTGTATCCCATGTACGCGTTGAACAGCAATGGTCCGATCGGTGTGCCCGGCCGGCCCATTGCATTCAATGTGTGCGGGTACGCGTTGTATCCCATGTACGCGTTGAACAGCAATGGTCCGATCGGTGTGCCCGGCCGGCCCATTGCATTCAATGTGTGCGGGTACGCGTTGTATCCCATGTACGCGTTGAACAGCAATGGTCCGATCGGTGTGCCCGGCCGGCCCATTGCATTCAATGTGTGCGGGTACGCGTTGTATCCCATGTACGCGTTGAACAGCAATGGTCCGATCGGTGTGCCCGGCCGGCCCATTGCATTCAATGTGTGCGGGTACGCGTTGTATCCTATGTACGCGTTGAACAGCAATGGTCCGATCGGTGTGCCCGGCCGGCCCATTGCATTCAATGTGTGCGGGTATGCGTTGTATCCTATGTACGCGTTGAACAGCAATGGTCCGATCGGTGTGCCCGGCCGGCCCATTGCATTCAATGTGTGCGGGTACGCGTTGTATCCTATGTACGCGTTGAACAGCAATGGTCCGATCAGTGTGCCCGGCCGGCCCATTGCATTCAATGTGTGCGGGTACGCGTTGTATCCTATGTACATGTCCAACAGCAATGGTCCGATCGGTGCGCACCCATTGTCTATGGCCTGGCCTGGCAACGGACGCGTTTTCAAAATTTGAACGAGTCTGATGCTGTAGATTCAGTTGGTCACCCACAACAATGTTGCAATTTCATGGGTGTCACGAAGTTGAACATTTGAAGGATGCTGGGGGCGTGTGTAAGTGGTGCAATTCCATGGATTGGCCAGATTCAGATGATGCAAACGACTTGGACCTATCACTTTGGACACATGGGACAGTATCTGCCTCTGCAGCACACATATAATGCTGGCTGTTCCCCTGAGAGCTCACTTGCCTGCACTACATGCTCCAGGACGACATCTGCCACTACACTGCTGCTGTATCTGCACCCTCTGGACCCTGCAATGGCACGTACTGTGGAGAGAGCCCCAGCCTTCAGCACTGAGGAGAACCAGGCCCTGCTGGATGGCCTCCTTCCACAGTACAGCAAGCTGTATGGGAAAGCAGGGGAGCAGGTGAGTGTTCTGTCCACTGCCTTTCTAAATGTGCATGTTGTCTGACTAGCAAGGCTAACAGTCTGCACGCCACTGGCTAGCAGGCTCACTGAGTAGTTGTCACCCCCATAGTGTGTAGTTACATGCACTGGACAGGTATAGTGCAGTGACAGTGCATTTAAACTAGGTTTTACTTCCCAGGCAATGATACCATGTAGTAACTGCTGGCATACTGTCCATAGCCATCGTTGCACTGCCTGTGTACATCATGTGCCCCTGTGATTGAGACATGTATATCCAACTGTGTAATGCACGGATATGTTGCATGTGTAGTAATGGCATTCTCATTTTGTTATCCTCACAGGTTGATGCCCACCAGAAGCAGAAGATATGGCTGACCATCGTCCGGGCAGTGAGATCCGTGGGGGTCTACAAGCGCCGGATCCGCAACTGCCAGAAGAGGTGGCAGGACCTTCGGGGCTGGACCCGGAGGATTGCACGGGTCCAGCTGAAGCTGTCGCCTCCTCGCAGGAGGGGCGGACACCGGACCCTGACCCCCCACATGCTGAGGATCCTGGCGGTGGTCTTCCCTGATCTGGATGGGCAGCTGAAGGCCAGAGAGCAGCAAGGAGGGGGTGAGTCCATGTCTGCATTGTGAACTATGTCTGCCATGCTATGTGCCCTCCTCTGGCCTGGTTAAACTCCCACAGTACATCAGTCTTGTGGTCCAGGACCCATGTCCCTCTATTGTGCACTGCCCACTCCTCATCTGATACCCAGGTGTGGCCCTTACAGTCAGGGTATTGTGTCACTTGGGTACTGTGTCCTTGCAGTTTGCTTGACTCAAGGTGGGGGACAGCATCTGTTTCCCTGACTCTGTGGTGGGCATCATGGGTGGGTCCATTGCTTACACATTGCCTGTGTTCTGACATGTGTTCTGCATGTCATTTTGATATGTGGCCCAATTGCTGAGCTGATCCACCACATGTGCCTGGGGTATCTGGCACACACCCATGCTGCGGGTGGGAACAATGTTTGTGCCCCAGGAGTGTGTATATAACGTGTGTCACACATACTTAGCCAGCTGCCTACTGTCCAGGGCTCATCCCTCATTCATGTGGGACAGGACAGTCATGCCTACTCCAGGCCATGCAATACACTCTGTACTCCCACTGCCGTGTATCAGCTGACACGTTTTGCTCAGTGATTTGTCCCCTCAGGTGTCTGCCTCTGTGTCAGTGTGCTGTGGCTTCGTTGTCAGGTCTGCTGGGGTGTTCCTCGGTTGGGGCTCCGCATGCCACCGGAGATGTGACCATAGGAGATGATACATGTGTGACACATAGGTGTTTGATCACCTGACCGTGCAGACTGGGGTATGCGAATATGAGGTTCAGGCAGCTGTTTCCCATTCACAGCAGATTGTGATGTGCTCAGGTGCAGAGAGTAGTGTTACAGGTCTCCCATATGTACAATGGGTATGACCTGGACAGATGAGGGTACAGATGATGTGGTGTGTGGGGGATGTACATGTGCACTTGTTCAGCTCCAGGACTTGCATTCCCCATGATCTACTATTGTGACACAGTGCAGAGTGTTGTTGTCTGGCTGCCCTGCCCATGTGACTGGAGACAGTGATGTATGACTTAGCAGGCATGGCTGTGCCATGGCATGTGACTTCCTATTAGTGATCCTGCAGGGGAGTGACATGTGCTACATGCACACCATTGTGGCAATGGCTATCAGGACATGGGTGCATCATGGTGTCTGTCGCTGGTATGCATCACATGCATTTCCTATTTGACTCTGGGCATCCCTTTCATCCGGACACCTGCACTGACTCAGTGGCAAGAGTTGTGATGTGTGCATGTCCACATGCTTCACCGGGTTCTCTGCACTGTCCAAATACTGTGTAGGTGGTGCATGTGTCCACACTGGGGTATTGCCATCCCACAGACACCAGACAGATGGGTGCAAGGCCAGGAGGGATGTGAGTGCCATGGTTGACCATCAGACTGACAATTGACTTCTCCTGTTCTGTTTGTGCAGTTTTAGCAATGTTCAACTAAGGATGCCAGGGCTTGCTCTGTAATGTGCTGTACTTACTGTGGTGTGTGCATTCGGTGCAGGTGACTGATGTCTGTCTGTTTCCCTATTGATTGCAGATACATCCACGGCCACAGGAGGGGACAGCTCCACGGACCAGGAGGAGCAGCAGAGCCAGACTGGGTCAGCAGCCGAGGAGTGGTCGGAGGGACCCAGTGGCACGGAGGGCGAGGGGAGACACACCGAGGAGTCCTCAGCACCATCCACCTCAGCTGAGGACCAGAGCAACTCGGACGATGACTCCCTTATGGAGGCGGGTGTCAGCAGCCACCACACCCCAGCTAGTGTTGCTGTCCCCGCCACCACCACCACCACCGCCCTCCCGTTGGCTCCCATTCCCGAGGTCAGTGGAGGCTCCCATGTTCGGGAGCGTGTCTCCTTCGGGCCAGGCACCGCACCCCCTGCCCCTGTGTCCCCTGCTGCCCTGAGTGAGGACTCAGCTCCATGTAGGACAGACAGCGATGCTGAGTGTCCTCCATGCACACACCAGTCTGTTGACTCAGCTGGTGTCATTCATGGAGGGCATCTCATTGGGCATGTCTGACCTACAGAGGGGCAATAGGTCCATGGACTCCTCCCTGACGGCAGCAGTGTCCCTCCTCCGACAGTCCCTCACCCCTCCTGCCCCATCCACACTCCCCAGCACCTTACCCGTCCCAAGCACACACACACTGGCACAGGCACACACCAGCACAGACACATGCAGCACACGGACACACACGCCACAAACAAGACGCACACGCACGCACCGTCAGGGGACTGCAACCACACTCACAGGGGATGGGGCACAGGCACAAACACATGCATCCACAAGCACTGCGCAGTCCTCAGTTGCCTCTCCCTCCAAAGACCCCTCCCTTGCCTCACCTGCAACCCCAAACACACAGTGACCTTGGCCTCTTCCCCTCCGACCCAGCTGATCCAGCATTCAGGGGGAAGAGGAAGCCCACCCACACGGAGCGGAGTGCCCCTGGCCCCTGGACACCATCCCCCAGGCGCAGACCGACTGAGGCCCCCACCCGCAAGTCCCCCCGGTCCCGGAAGAGCAAGACCCCGCCGCCGCCCTGCAGCTCAGGCACCAAGTCTCCTTCCTCCATCCCTCAGGCCCCCACTCCACAGGTGCCCCCACCACACCCTGCCCCAGGTTCCCCCACCCACAGATACACCATCCCCAGAAGGGTCAGGCCTTCTCCCCCTGCCACTTGCTCTTCCGGCCCCACACCCCCCGCTGCGCTTGTCTGTACCACTGATGTGGTGAGGGTGTCCTCCCCCTTCTGTCCTGCCCACCTTACCTGATCCCCATTCTCCTCCCCTGGAGGTGGGCACTGCAGTGGAGTCCACTATCACCCTGTCTGACTTGGGCGCTGCAGTGGCTGTCCTGTCCACTCCATCTGCAGGGTCCACTGCAGTTGTGCCAGCACCCACAACATCTGAGTCATGCCCCCCAGTTGTGCCGGCACACACCATGTCAGACACCTCCACTGCAGTTGTCAGTGGCTCTCCAGCACCCACCACCCCTTCCCTGCCTCCTCCTGGTGAGCCCTGATCCTGTCCCTGCGGTGCCTGGCCTGCCCCCCGTATGCCCCTCCTAGGGGATTGTCCCCGGTTGTGATCAGTGCAGGCATGCGTAGGGTGACATCTGCCACTGTCACCCTGTATAGACTTCCTTGATGGACTGGCCATTGGCCTTTGTTGATACTTTGCAGTTCTTCCAAGTTTTGAACCCACATGCTAAATAAAGCAACTTTCTGTTCTCTAGTGGTTTTGCTTCTGATGTACATGATGTTGATGATGCTAACCGTGCCCTTGCTGCAGTGATGGTGATTTTTGGACTCATGAAAATGAAGTGTTACTGTGCATGAACCCATGTGTTCCAGGGGGACAGTGTCCTATCCTGTGGTGAATCCATGTCGTCCTTAGCAGCATCTGAGGGTGTCATGTATTCAATATTTGGCAATGGGATTTCCTACTTACATTAGCAATGTCACATCTGTGGGTTCCACCCATGCACATCTGTTGTGTTTGCCATTGTTCAATTAGTCTAGTTCCCTGACCGTGTGGCCATCACCACTGGACATGCAGGTTTGGGCATCAATGGGGAAGGACTCTTCTGTGTTGTCAGTGCAACTTGCTATACATGTGTGTTGGATCTGTGCTGTTGATTTCGTTGACCTTCCCATGACCAGGCTGATGTGACGGGAGCCTTCATTTGGTGCTAATTGTTGACTGTGTGACCAAGTGTTCTGCTGACATGATGGAGCCCTACTGATGCGACATATGGCACAGCTTTCCTCACACAGGAGTGGAGTCCCCTCATGACAGTGTGTACTCCTGTGACATCTCGTGCGCCCAAGGTGTGTGTTGTATGAGCATGTGTGTGTGTTCACTTCCATGTTGCTGTGCATGCTGGGATCCCTAGTGATGTTCCTGTTTGTGATGCTTGCTGAGTTGAGCTATGTTCCCCCAAAGTCTTCTCCCTGGGTTCTCTGTGATGTGGGTGCATGGCACATTACTGGTCATCAGGGTGTCACCCATAGGTGTGTTTGCTGTCAGGGCTGAGTTTGTGGGCAGACGCTGATGTGTCACAGTCCGGATTCCCCTTTGCACTTGTTGTTTACACCTGTCATGTGATTTCTGGTTTGTGTTAGCTTTCATTGGTTGTGACACGTTGTGTGTGTGACTGCTGGCACTCCTCAGGGCTGCAATGTTGGTAGTTGTCTATGTGTGTTCTTTGTGGGTGACCTTGGCTTCTTCATAGGTGTGTGACTGTGGCTGGGATCCCATTGGTTGGTGTGGTATTGCCGTCATGTCCATGTACAGCGTAGTGTGCAGTGTGTCAGACATTCAGGAGTCTGGTAGAGTGGCCATGTGTGATGTGTTCCTGCACCTTGGTTCCCACCACCCCCCTGGGATTGTCATGGGTGCATGTGCAATGTCACCAGTGCATGTGAGCTTCACTGCTGCACATTGTTGGAGGTCGAGGTGTGTGGTGTTGAGTGTGTGCAGATGAGAGTTGTTGCCCGGCTAGACCCCTGCCTCCATGTTGGCCTTGGCTGACAGGCCGTGCTGGTTGATTTGTGCTTGTGTAGGTGTGATGGTAGTTTGTGGCTCAGGACACATGACTGTGTTTCACAGTGTGAACGACATCTAGCTTTGTCATCACAGTGGGATTGTAATGCAGCCCAGGGTCACCACATTGTGGGGGCCCTGGGTGTGGTGCTGTGGTGTCTGTGTGTCTTGCTGTGTCAGTTGCTGTTCCTACATGCTTGTGTGACATGTGTGATTTGTGCTCCCTCTCATCTGACAATGCCTGATTGCCCACATAGGGGATTTGGATCCATGAGTTACCTTCGTGTGGCACTGTATGCACGTCTGTGTAATTGGTATTCAGGCCTCCTCATGTGTTGTGTGTTTGCCTGGGGACACTGGTACCCCCCCCTCAACTGTTGTGTTTGATGTGAAGTGTGGGTCTGCCTGTTTGTGTTTGTGCATCTGCACCACTGCATTGGCATATCTTTAGTGTGCCATTGGCTGTATGTTGTTTGGTGTGTTTGCCCTGCTGTCCCTGGGACTCCTAGGTCATCAGTCAGCACAATGATCATTGTGTGTGTGTCCCATTGCTGCCATGGTATGGTATCTGTTCACCTCCCTTCTACAGTCTCCACTGGGTATCTGAATTTGTGTGCCCATTGGTGCAAATATGTGGGTCTGCATTCTGATGGTCACTTCTGTCATTGAGTCATTGATGAATGTTGACAGTGTCAGCCCCCATGGGTGATGTTTGTCTGCACATGGCCAAAGGTATGTCTTGTTTGCACTGCACTGTTTGTCTCCCCCATTCTATGTTGCTATGGGACACAAGCACTACTTTGCCACTGATGTGTTTGTTGTTCTGTGACCAGGAATAATCCATGCAGTTTGGCAGTTGCAGCTTATTCTTTGTCAACACATACATTTTGGTCACTGTGATGATGGGGGTTTGGACCCCATTGCCACAATGTTCAATATGTGCTTCAGCTATGGACCCCACACTCACATTTTGGTCACTGTGATGATGGGGGTCTGGACCCCACTGCCACAATGTTCAATATGTGCTTCAGCTATGGACCCCACACTCACATTTTGGTCACTGTGATGATTGGGGTTTGGACCCCATTGCCACAATGTTCAATATGTGCTTCAGCTATGGACCCCACACTCACATTTTGGTCACTGTGATGATGGGGGTCTGGACCCCACTGCCACAATGTTCAATATGTGCTTCAGCTATGGACCCCACACTTACATTTTGGGCACTGTGATGATGGGGGTTTGGACCCCATTGCCACAATGGTCATGGCCTGCTTGCATTGTGGGTGCCACACACATTTATGTGTGGCACTTGTGATAGGGGGTCAGATTGTATGTCCACAGTCCTGTTCAGTGTTGTAGGCATTTGACACAGTCTACACACGCTTGTCATGGTGTTGGGGGGATGTCTTTGTGTTGCATTCTTTCTGCTGGTGTGTGCTTCTTGTGGCATGTATTTGCCATCCTGTGAGTGGGGGTGGTAGTAGTAGGCATCCAGCCCCCTGGGTAGAGGTGGTAGTAGTGGTAGGCACCTGGCACCCCTGGGTAGAGGTGGTAGTAGTGGTAGGCACCTGGCACCCCTGGGTAGAGGTGGCAGTAGTGGTAGGCACCTGCCACCCCTGGGTAGAGGTGGCAGTAGTGGTAGGCACCTGGCACCCCCTGGGTAGAGGTGGTAGTAGTGACAGGCATCCAGCCCCCCATGGGTAGAGGTGGTAGTAGTGACAGGCATCCAGCCCCCCATGGGTAGAGGTGGTAGTAGTGGTAGGTACCTGGCACCCCCTGGGTAGAGGTGGTAGTAGTGACAGGCACCTGGCACCCCCTGGGTAGAGGTGGTAGTAGTGGTAGGCACCTGGCACCCCCATGGGTAGAGGTGGTAGTAGTGGTAGGCACCTGGCACCCCCTGGGTAGAGGTGGTAGTAGTGACAGGCACCTGGCACCCCCTGGGTAGAGGTGGCAGTAGTGGTAGGCACCTGGCACCCCCTGGGTAGAGGTGGTAGTAGTGGTAGGCACCTGGCACCCCCTGGGTAGAGGTGGCAGTAGTGGTAGGCACCTGGCACCCACCTGGGTAGAGGTGGTAGTAGTGACAGGCATCCAGCCCCCCATGGGTAGAGGTGGCAGTAGTGGTAGGCACCTGGCACCCCCCTGGGTAGAGGTGGCAGTAGTGGTAGGCACCTGGCACCCCCTGGGTAGAGGTGGCAGTAGTGGTAGGCACCTGGCACCCCCTGGGTAGAGGTGGCAGTAGTGGTAGGCACCTGGCACCCCCATGGGTAGAGGTGGTAGTAGTGACAGGCATCCAGCCCCCCATGGGTAGAGGTGGTAGTAGTGGTAGGCACCTGGCACCCCCATGGGTAGAGGTGGTAGTTGTGGTAGGCATCCAGCCCCCCATGGGTAGAGGTGGTAGTAGTGACAGGCATCCAGCCCCCCATGGGTAGAGGTGGTAGTAGTGGTAGGCACCTGGCACCCCCCTGGGGGGAGGTGGTAGTGGTGACAGGCATCCAGCCCCCCATGGGTAGAGGTGGTAGTAGTGGTAGGCACCTGGCACCCCCATGGGTAGAGGTGGTAGTAGTGGTAGGCACCTGGCACCCCCTGGGTAGAGGTGGTAGTTGTGGTAGGCATCCAGCCCCCCATGGGTAGAGGTGGTAGTAGTGACAGGCATCCAGCCCCCCATGGGTAGAGGTGGTAGTAGTGGTAGGCACCTGGCACCCCCTGGGTAGAGGTGGTAGTAGTGGTAGGCACCTGGCACCCCCTGGGTAGAGGTGGTAGTAGTGACAGGCATCCAGCCCCCCATGGGTAGAGGTGGTAGTAGTGACAAGCATCCAGCCCCCCATGGGTAGAGGTGGTAGTAGTGGTAGGCACCTGGCACCCCCATGGGTAGAGGTGGTAGTAGTGGTAGGCACCTGGCACCCCCTGGGTAGAGGTGGTAGTAGTGGTAGGCACCTGGCACCCCCTGGGTAGAGGTGGCAGTGGTGGTAGGCACCTGGCACCCCCTGGGTAAGGGTGGTAGTAGTGACAGGCATCCGGGCCCCTATGTGTATATGTGGCATTGGTGATGGGCATCCCACCCCTATGGTGCTGCTGTTTCTGGAGTAAGTAATTTCTGCATCCCTGTGTGTGTGTGTGATATGTCGGGTACGTGTAGTTTGTGTTTGGTGTCTGACCTACCTTCTGCGCCGTACACGTCCATGCCTGTTCGGTAGTAGATATAGAATATTGGTAGGATCGGAACGATGGGATTCATTGTTGGTTCGTCTCGTTCGTCTTCGTCGTTGCTTCGCCTCGTCCTCGTCGCTGCCGTGTTCGTCTCGTAGCCGTGGATCGTGTTGTGGCGCGAATCGGAGCTTATGTGCGCCTCTCCCGGATGCTTTGACGTGCCGTGCCGTGCGTAGCGACGGGTTCGGCGCGTACGGGAAGCGCATCGTACTTGTCCGGCCGGACGGGGCTGCTTTTTGGCTTCCGGGCGACTCGTATCTGCGTTTACGGATCCGGCTCGGTCGGGGATCAGGACCTGGATTGGGTGAGTACGACTCGGTCGGAATCTGTGCTGTTGTGCGCATCGTACTTGTTCGTTTGGATTCATGTGCGAATCGGTCGGGAAACAGGCATTCGCATGGCTTTTTTCCCGACCGAATGGCGTTGGGTGCGTCTCCGACCGAGATTGGAATCGACCCCACTGTTTTTAGTTTGGGAACATATTCTTCCCTCTGTTCTTTCTCTTTTCTTTTTTCACAAAGAAAAGATATCTTTTGATACACAGATGGTGATTTGTGGTGAGGGACTTTTTTCACGGTTTTTTAATTATATGTAAATGATATATAGTGCTTGTATTTGGATTATGTTGATAGCCACCGTGTGAAATGGATCTTTAGTTATCCTGTGTAAATAAGAAAAGTATAATTTATAAGGAAACAATATTGTTCTTAATATCTATTGTTCCAGCCTTGAAAAAGTCTATGGGTAGACGAAACACGTGTTGGCAGACAGACTTCACGCTGGATATATGAAGTGCAAGAGTAAAAACAACAAAGCCAAAAGATTTGACATTTGTGGATTTTATATGGACTTTGTATGCGGTTTGATGGTTTTAACGGATATGATTTGCTGAGAATACTCTTATCTGTTATTGGAAACAGAGAATCTGTTATACTTACCCAGCACTACAGTGGGTTACAAATACAAAAGGGTGTGCACAGTAGGGCTCATTTGTTGGGTTTTGTATGCACATTGGCTGTCCTCTGTGCTTTTAGCATCGTTTTGGTAGTAGGTGCTTTGAGTCAAGGTAGCACCCCGAAATCAACTACGATGTCAAAAATATGATTGTATTCACACTGTATTACACTAGCAGATATTACTTTTGTTCCATTCCTTGACTGTGCGGTCGTTTCTCATGTATTTGGGAACCACTACTACCAATCGAATTGTAGTAATTGATGTGGAGAAATGCGAGGGCCTACGCTGAGGATTCATCGCACAGCAGTGGTTCCGATGGGCTACGATGTGATGCAGGTCTTTGCGATGGATCCACTTCACGCCGCAGCGGAGATACGTCGGTTCTGCTCAGTTTTGCGCTGTGCAGCAGAAGAGATGCATCTGTTATGCTGGATCCACTGAGGCTGACAAAGTTCCTTAAGCCCAGTTCTAAAGGTCCAGGACTGGCGTGGCACTACTTGACTTGACTTGACTTACAGTAAAGGTGCAGGTGCAAGTTACTTGGAAGCCTGTTGTGTCCCTGAGGCTTCGGATCAGGTGGTCAGCCAACTAGTTCTTGGAGTCACGCTAGGATCTGGGTTCAAAAGGTGCAGGGCCAGTCTCCTCACCCAGGCAGGAGGACAGCAGGAAGCAGGTCAGCACAGCAGGGCAGCGGTCCTCCAGAACATCAGTCCAACAGAGTGACAGTCCTTTCAGAAACACAGCTGTCCTTTTTCCTGGCAGAGTATCCACAGATCCAGAACTGTACTGAAGAGTTGGTGTTGCGGTCCAGTATTTATACCCAGTTGTGCCTTTAAAGTGGGGAGATGCTTTTAGAGGCAGCTCCTTAAGCAGGTGTCCTGCCTTTCTGGCCCTGGCTCCAGAGTAATACAGGGGGTATGCAGTCCTTTGTGTGAAGACAAGGCACAGCCTATTCAAGAGTAAATGGGGCTGGACCCAGCTTCTCCCTCCCTCTCTTCCTGCCAGTGATGGCCCATCCAGTCACACCTAAGCTCCCCATTGTGTGTGGTTGTCTAGGAGGAATTCAAAAATCCTAACTGTCAACTACACCCAGTCATGGGACCCAGAGACAGGCTGCAGGCACCAAATGGCTAAGGTAGGAAAATGCCAAATTTGTAAAAGTGGCAATTTCAAAAATATAGTTTAAAATCTGATTTCATCATAAGTTAGGATTTTTCATAAAAATTCCAAAGACAACAAACACGACTGGTTACCTGTTCCCATTTGGAAAAAACACTTTTTCTCTTCCAGGGCATGTAAAACTTAAAAGTACTTTTTAAAATACATTGCACCCTGCCCTCGTGGCTGTCCTGCCCTAGGGGTGACATATGTATTAAAAAGGAAGGTTTGGGCCTGGGAAAAAGTTTACTTTGCCAGGTTGTAATGGCAGTTTAAAACTGCACACACACAGGCTGCAATGGCAGGCCTGAGACATGTTTAAAGTGCTCCTTAAGTGGATGGTGCAATCAGTGCTGCAGGCCCATTAGTAGCATTTAATTTACAGGCCCTGGGCACAGGTAGTACCACTTTTCTAGGGACTTACTAATAAATAAATAATGGCGATGGGGTACAAGCCAATCTAACAAGTTTTAAGGAGAGGACACGAGCACTTTAGCGCTGGTTAGCAGTGGTAAGGTATGCAGAGTCCTGAGGCTAGCAAAAACGAGGACAGCAAAAACAGGAGGTCTGAAAGTAAAAGGTTGGGGGGGAATCCACGCCAAAGATGCCAGGTCTAGCAGGCCTTTGATAAGGTTTTGTGGACCTTCTTGAGGGCATTTCTACACAAATTTCAATTAAGCTCAGATTGTATTTCTATAGCAATGGTTCTATATGATAAACCATCTTCTAGAATCCACTTAAATTGTACTATCTCTCAGGCATTTCAACTAAAACAGGGCACCAGACAGAGTTGTCCATTATCACCGGCATTGTTTTTGTTAGTTATAGAATTCTTACTCTATATTCTCAGAACAAATACATATATCACAGGTATTTCTTTTAACAACATTGTGGTCAAAGTGGCAGCCTATGCAGATGATATTTTAATCTTGAGGGAAAATGAGGAACAGTCAACTGCAGCCATACTCAAAACTATAGCAACTTACTCACACTATTCTGGCTACAACTAGAATAAAATTAAATCAGAGGTCATGGCTCTAAATAGTTTGGGGTGTAGATAAGTACTAGTAGAGTCAGGACTATCCTGGCAAAATAAATATATAAAATATCTCGGAGTTGAGTTTGATTATGATTTTTCAGAGACAATAAAGCACAATGAAGAAGTGGTCTTAAACAAGATAACTAATATTGTAGAGAGCTGGTCACCTAAATTCCTCAGCTGGTAGGGAAGAATGAGACTATTAAAAAGATATTCACCCCCCATAATCAATGTGGCAAAATGGCCCGAACTGCTGATTTTGGAATTGGGGAACAAGGTTTGACTCTTGGCATTGGCTCAACATCCTGTGATTCTGGGTAAATCACTTAACCTTCCTGTTCCTAAACAAAAAGCAAAAATGAAAGTGTCCTTGTGTAATGTAACTGGTGCTCGTGTAAAGTGCTCCAATACCTTCGGATCGAGTTTGCGCTATATAAGACTACAAAAAAATAATATGATACCAGCGATTATGTCTGATGACTTCTTGTCTGAACTTGATAGCATCCTGAGCTCACTCCTATGGAATGGTAAACATCCAAGAATATCTCTAAAGAAGCTTAGACTCCCACAGTTCAGGGAGGAGCTAAATTGGCAAATTGTAAAGACTATCAATTGACTTTCTTGTTTAAACAAGGTTAACTGCACCATTAGGCTCAAGTAGAAAATGCAATCTTGCAAAATGCATCTTTTATGTCATACTTGACATCTACACATGTTAAGTGACCTCATGCCAAGACTATTTTACATGACACTAAAAAGCAATTTTATGAGTTGATTTAAAGGTGGGCAAACAACTTCACTACTCAGAATTAGATTCTCTTGGGCCTAATAAACATATCAAGATAGATGGGCAAAGCGTTGTTTGGGGTGAATGTATATTGAAAGGCATTTTTTAAGTGGATCAATTATGTACAAGTTCAGAACCATTAACATTTGCAACTATACAAAACTTCTTTCATTTGGGGAAAATTTAATTTTGTTAAATTATTTATAGATTCAAAGCTGCCATAACTAAGGCAAATAGATTTGAATCTACTCTCTCTAATATTACACTGATTTTCAGGTTATGTAAAATTCGACATGCAGTTTCTATAATGTATTCAGTGTTTCTACCAATAGATCCAACAGATCCAAATTGACCAAGTCAAAATGGGAAGAGGAAGCTACACAGGATCGCTCAAGCCATACCTTACTACGTATTTGGTTGGATCACTGGCATAATATTGAGATAACAAATATCGACTTATCAAAACTTTAATATCATTAACCAAAATATCGAGACCCTATACTTAATTAAAAAAGTCAATAATATCATACAAATAAATATCGACATCAAAAATATCGAATCTAACATATATCGAAAACAAAAATATTGGAAACAAAAATATTGTGACTTATAAATGACCATAGACTATGGGGCTGATTTAGACTTTGGAGGTTTTACTGCTAGCTCACCTCGGCAGCGGTTCAGAAAACGTCATCAAGCCGGTAGCATCCCGTCTGCCATATCATTATTTTACCGTGGGGCTGGTGGTGTGTGGGCGAAGGAGTCATGGCGACAGTACGCTTCAGCTCTGGTAATGAGCCTGAAGCCATTGCCGGTCATGCTACACAACCTCCAGCCAGTCGGACGCACTGCTTCCTTGCATTACATTGTGCATGAGAAACCGTGCACACCAGTTACATTTCACAAGGGCTCATTCACCCTGGAAGCAGTTTTACCCCTCATTACATGCCTTTACGCCTACTCTTGCATGGCGGTGTCCTCGCCAGGAAAAGGTCGGTAGAAAGGCAGGCCATAATTCGCATGGCAGCAAAAATGCCAAATCCGCCTCCATGGGCCTCCTCTGTCTCTCCCACTGCGGAAGCCCTGATATCGGCGGAGGTGGCGGTCTGGAGGTGGTGCTCTCGCTCACTTCATAATCGGGTGGTCAGACCATTAAAGAAGCGGAAAATCGATGGCGATTCCCTTACCGACAAAGGGCCCGCTTCCGATCTCGCTCGGAAAGCCCTACGGCTGACTCAGTCCCATCGAGCTTTCCGAATGACTCATGCTCCGGGGCTCCGAATGCCCGAGTACGATGCAAGTATGCGCTGATGGACTCGGGTCGCTCGGAGCCCCATTGAAGTCAACGGGAACCTGTTGTACGTTGTGTACATAGGCTTCCATTGAGAAAGCAGTACGTCGCGTAAAAGGGCGCTCCCTGTCGTGGGGACGCTTTGGTGCCCCCTGCACCGTACATGCATGTGTAGATGGACCCTTGGGGCCCACCTGTGACTGAGTCGTAGGGCTACGGGTGAAGGGGGGCCCGCTATGGCCCCTCGAAGTCCCCTTCCCAAAGGTTTTTTGAGTCAGAGGCTCCGAGTCGATCCGGCTGCTCGACGTGCGCATCGTCCTTGGTCTCTCGGAAATCGGACCCATTGCGCTGCACGAGTCAGCCATGTTGTAGTCGTCCGGAGGGCTTCGCTGACAGGTACGAGTCGCTCGGAGCGTGAGGTGATATTCACATCGTACTCGCTCGCTCGTACGGCGTGAGGAGTCGGTCGGAAATCGCACTCCCGACTCGGACTCACTACTGACGGATGCCGTCAGGAGCCCTTCCGAGCGAGATCGGAATCGGGCCCAAATCGTAATCAGGCCCTATGATAAAAATATCAAAATCAACAATATCGACTACATAAATATTGTTAAAACAAGTAATAAGTAGCAGTAAAAAATATGAAAAACACAATATTTAAACAAACAACAAAAAATATATCCCACAATAAGAACTACAATATATAAATAAAATATAATAAATAATACATTTAAAATATAGAAACATAAAACTCCTCTAAATTATACATTACACATATTTACATCCCACGTACATACAACACATTTATATTTACAAACAATATTATTTCCTTACTTAAAATAAATACATATAATATTAACTAATATAAGTTATCTCGAATACGAGCATAAAAAAACAATAATTGGTGTTTTCCAAATAAGGAAATAGCTGAAAAAATTCATGAAGTGAAGGTGAAAGAACCAATAATATTAAACCATATAAAACTATAACCAATAGAATAGCTTAACCAATTAAACAAATAATATAAAAGCCACAGTAATTTAACCAAAAAATAGATTTAAAAAAAGCACACATTTGAGGAGGTGGAAACTCTGCTGGATTTTCCCTGCAAAAGAAAAAGCCTGCAACATATACAACCGTACATCCACTTCTCCAAAGTGATAATGATATTTAAAATATGAAGTTAAATTATTTGAACTTTAAAAAACAACTCTTAATAAACAATTACTAACAGTTTTTAACATTTATCCTTTTCTACAGATTATTCAACCTTCAACTAAACTCCAATGGCACGTACACATCAAAGACCACAAAAAAGTAAGTATCTCTAAAAAACTACTTGAAACATACTAAAACAGCAACAGTTAAGGTACAAATAACCTAAACATCATTAAACATCAAAAATATAATATATGTAATAAATAAAACAACCTTTTTCTTTCCAACAGAAAGAAACACCTGTTTCAAGAAGAAGCTTGCCGATGAAAACATTTCCAAGACAAAACGTTGCTAAACAACAAAAACAAAAATGTATATTTAACTATATATTAATTAACAACATTTATTAAATAACTATTTTTCTATATTCATATTATTATAGTAAATAAATACATAATGACAGAAGGTGCAAAATGTATACCATCGCAGCATGTGAAACTGTTACTCTGTTACATAGGATACACCTACAGTCAAGAAAATGCTGAACATATTAATTGGAAATCTACCAAATATTATTCAAATGCATGATATTGTAGGGCAACTACCAAAGAAATTGTAGTAATTAATGTGAAACAGCATAATCACCTTCCCAATGTAACAGAAATATATGTTAGAGAAGTATTAGAAAATATAAGAGAAGCAAGTACTAGTACCCAAGAGCCCACAGCAGAAATACTTAAAGATATACCACCCCACCTGCTAGATCATATAATAAGCCAGTTACCATCAATTCTCACCTTAAAACGCCTCATAACACGAACTAAAAGGGCCACCAGTGACACACCACCTGCTCTTAAAACATGCAGAGATATAGACATCCCACCACAGCTTAATAACCCACAGAGACGAACAATTTCTATTATATGATAAAAAAGTAATGACAAACATATAATTACATTTGCTACCCTTACAAGCTTACTCAAACTAGCCCAATGTCAAACATGGATGAGGGATGGCACATTTAAAATGTGTCCCAAACCATTCCATCAACTATACACCATTCATGGTGAATTAAAAAAAACTAATATACCTTTGTGTATGCTTCTCTTCCAAACAAACAAGGCAGTACGTACATGGAACTGCTAAACGACATTAAGCAAAAGATAATCAAGTACTATCCCCCAAAAATTATTATTGACTTTGCAAAGCAAGCTATGATCTAATCAATACTAAAAATATACCCCCACACAGCCATACAGGGATGTTACTATCATTTCAATCAAAGTATATGGCGTCACCTACAGAAATCTACACTAAGGGCCTGATTACGAGCCTTTCAAAATGTTTCTCCTATCTTTTGTCATTTTTTTCACAGTTTTCACAGTAATTCTCTAGATACATAATTATTGAAATGAAGTTAAGTCTTTAAGAGGTATTATTCGAATGACACCTATTCTATATGTTTTGTTGCATAAAACAATAAATATATTGAAATGATAAAGAGGATTTTAAATTGCAATTCTTCTGAGACCAAACATGAAATTTCTTCCTGTTGCCAATCAAATGTTAGCACTTAATAACTGTAATAAGATAACCCAATGTTATCCTATAGAAGAGGTAGGTCTCACAGTAGTGAAAAAATAATTTTGGAGTTTTTCACTACCAGGACATGTAAAACTTATCTGTGCATTTTTAACTTTTTAAATACAAGGCATCATGCCCTATGGACTGTTTAGGGTCTACCTTAGGGTGACTTTTATACATTAACTTGGGAGGTTTAGGCTTGGAAAAAGGTGTATTTGGTTAGGTTGAATTGGCAGTTTAAAACTATAGACAGGCTGCAATGGCAGATCTGAGATGTTTTAAATGGGTGCTTAAGTGGGTGGCACAATCACTGCTGCAGGTCTACTAGTAGCATTTCATTTACAGGCCCTGAGTACATGTAGTATCACTGTTCTAGGGACTTACAAGTAAATTAAATGTGCCAGTTAGGTATACGCCAATTTCACCATGTTTAAAGGTGTGAGCACAACACTTTAACACTGGTTAGACTCCTAAAGTCAACAACAACAAATTTGAGCAAACAGGAGGGTAGAAGGCAAAAGGTTTGGGGGAAAACCACAACAAAGGCTGTCAGATCTAACATTTGTAAATTATATTTTTATATATATTTTTATATAATACATATATTTCTTTGAATTGTAATATTTTTAAAGTTCATATATATTTGGAGTTCATATAATCTATAGTGGTTAAAATTTAATATATTTAACTATTTCTAATGATATTGTGGTCTTCTAAACTGTTGTTATCGATCTTTTCAACTTTACATGCAAGGTATATGAAGTCGCTGTTTTTGTCCCCAATACTACTTTCCTTGATATTCTGTCATACAGCCCGTTATATCTGTTCCCCATGCTTTAGTAAACACTGAACAAACTTTTAATGAATTCTATGATTTTGCATTTGTAATACTGTCCTATTGCATTCAGTATTCATGAGGAAATAACTAATATGTGTCCTATGCAATAAGGACTGTGCCTTACCGCCTTCGATATGACAGTAAAAATGTTTGAACTCCTATAAGCACTTACTCTTTGCAAAATCAAAAATTAAAATCAGAAAAATTGGAGACTAGGAAACAAGGGTTTTTCGATGATTAAGAAAAATCCACATTGTACATTGATTTACTCAGTGGCTAAAGGCTGCGTGGTGGGCATTCATTTCTGGGCAGAATCAGAAAATGCTTATCACATCTGAAAAGAAGTGCCTCTACCCTAAATCAAAAAACAATAAGAATGCCCCTTGTGAGCTAGGTAAAATACTAACGTGAAATGTTGGTCATCCATGACAAGTTAGATTACGCCTTTGTTAATGTCACAGTGCATCAGGGGCTGTGGTGGACCAATCCAGCCACAAATAAAGAATCAAGCAAAAAGATATTGAATACTTTTGGTGAGCTGAAATAAGCAAACACATGAGGGCAGCATGTGGATAGAGCATAAACAAAATAAAAAGCAATACCTACATGCACACATGCAGCCATTAAACAGGATGGCCTTGAGAGGGTGCTGCTTGCTTCTATGCACAAGCATTTGTAAAGCCAAACCGTCTCGCTTTGCCAATGCTTGTTTAATACAGCTATTAGCTTTGCCAGTGCTTACAGAACTGGAGTATCAGGACTGTCAAAGCAAATGGTAGTGGACAGGCATCTTGGATTGTTATTTTGTATACTTTCAAGCTGGCCGATACGTTGCATGTAGAAGGGTAGAACAATAAGTATCTAAACAAAGAAAAGGAGGGGGACTGGGAGCAGATAAAGGTCCAGTACCTAAGCTCCAAAAGTACTCATAAAAGAATGTGTGGAGGTGCTGGTCCTATAGAAGGAGAAAAAGCAAAGGAAGAAAAAGGTAGACGAAGTCTGGGTAATCAATCTCCTCTGCTCGCCTTGATCCAGTCGATCAGAGGAGGGTAGGTCTCTAGCGCTCCCCGTGCAGAAACCACTTAGCAGCTGTGCTCTACCCTTTGCTCTTGACCTATGAGAATCTATTGATTGATCCAAAGGGTTGGAAGATCATTTTAACTTTTGATTGAGGTATTTTCTTTTAGGGGAGTATCTAACACTACATATCACCTCCTAGGTGTGGCGTAAAGATCAATTTTTAGGTCCTGAGGAAGCGCCGTGGATCCAGCTGGGCCATTGGGCGTGAAACATGTCAACCTGACCACACCCACTGCTATAGGCTATTTGGCTACATTGGGCCCTTGCAATAGCCTCAGTTCTTTTCTTATTTTTAATCCTGCCAAGGGAACCACCACATTAAAGCTGAGTTTGGTATCCCTTAGACAGTTTTAATCTCCCTGCACTCTATAGTACACATTCACTCCACCCCACACATTAAACACCCTCACACAAACATCTCCCATCAGAGGATAAAAATAAAAAGATCTCCACTAAAGTGACCCTTTGCGGAGCCCGTTGGGCATTGCAGCGCTGGCCCTACGAGGAGCACGCCCAATGATGAAGCATTACGTCCTTTTGGATGTGTGAGGGTACCAAGAAATAATCCTTAGGATTCCCCAGACTTCGTCTACCTTTTTCTTCCTTTTTTTTTCTCCTACTAACAGTACCTCCACACATTCATTTATGAGAACAATAAGTAAGCTAATATTGTTATACTGTTCTAACATAACCAACACATTACGGGGCCTATTACGATGTCGGGCGGAAGCAAGGAAACGGTACAAACTGACCTCAGGTCGGCGGTCCCAACCACCTCATTATGATGCGACCGCACATGATGGGGTCGCATTCCGACATTTCCCTATGGGAGCATGTGTTACGGCTCTAAACCGGCCGTGGTACATGCTCCCATAGGGAAATGTGAGGTGGTGTTAATCTCTGCACCCCGTGCAGGGATTGATAGGGGGGCACGGCCACCAACCGGAGGCTGCAAAGGAAAGGGGGCCCTGCTAGGGGCCGCGAAGCGCACATTCCAACAGGGTTTCCATGTCGGAAAGGCCGGCATAGAAACCCTGCCGTAAACCGTCCATCGTAATCCGGACGGCATAAACCGCCATCCATTTGGAATATGGGCTGGTGAGCCCATCGGAAGCCAGCCAGAATGACCGGCTGGTTTCAATTCCGACCGGCTAAAGCAAAATCAGCCGGTAGGCCTAACGAACGACATTGTGATGGGCCCCTACGTCTTTACGCAAAGAGGCAGCCATTTTGTAAGTGGAGAAAATAATGGTTGAAGATGGCCACCTGCTGCATGCCACAATAAGATCTGCTAGTGCTTGAGATGCAATTTTACAAGCATTGGCAAAGACAATAGTGGCAGCAGTGGTGGGGGGTCAACTGGTCTCAGGTAAGGTAGAAGGAGAAAGAGGCCTGTGAGGGAAGAGAGAGGAGGGAGCATGGTACCAAGCAGCAGTAGTACTCGTAATTGGAAGAGGAAGGGGACGAGAGAGTGGCACATAGGCAGTATGAGTGGGATATATGAGGTTGACTGGGAAGCGAGTTTCAGATTTCTTCCAGAAATTGCAAACAAGCCTGCAAAATTTGCTTTCGTACTCATAATTGAGGAAGTATATCTGTTGGTACAGTATGTTCATTAATTGTGTCACCTAAGCATGAAGAGGCGTTTGAAATGTATGTGCGCTGGTGCTGTATGCTCACTTTAGTAAGAAGCGGTATATATGCATTCAATAGGTGGATGGTTTGGAAGAGGACTGAGGAGCTATTGACTGCTGTGAATTTGTGTCAGTCTTAGAGGAGTAGCACTAGGTTAGTGCTCTGGGTTTTGACAGTAAGGGATTAGAAAGAGATGGAAAAGAGCAGGATATTCTGTCAGGAATATTAAGGAGTGACAAGAAGCAAAAACGGGGTGTGATGCCTATTGATAGGTACAGTGGATTTTAGTCCTTGTACAAGTTCACAAGAGGTCCACTTCCTGCTTCTGTACGAGTTCTCTACCCGGTGTTCTTTCTATGATCTGCATGTGCAGACACCTGAAGACTCAACCTCTCCAGCATCCCAGGTCCTGAGCACTTGGCACCCTGCCACTGTTCCTCCAGTGAAGTCTGCTTCTGCATCACCTCCACAAAGTTGCTTTCTTCTCCTCCATGACTTTCAGCCCTGAGCCTGTATCCCTGCAGAACTGTGGCTAGCTACAGTCTCCCTGAGTCGAGTAGGAGGTAAGTTGGTAACACCATTGATTCGTGTGTCCTGCACTGCTATTTGTTTTTAGAGTGTTCATACTGTATTTTGTTTTGTCAAGATTACCAACCAGTGGTTCTGTTGCAATGTTAGGCTCAGTGCTTAATTTGAGCCTCTGGTTTCTGGGGCTCGGTACTGGCACTTAACTGTCAATATTAACCACAAAAGCCCCATGTTGTGTGGAGAAGGGAACGAGAGGCACGGGGTCTTAGGAGCTAGCAGCCTCCAACACTAACAGTCTAACCACAAAAAGCTGCTCCTAACTGAATTGCCACTACGAGGTTTGGGATGTATTTGTAAGTGAAGGCATCTCACAAAAGTAACGGACTGGTCTCACACACCACCTGGTGTCATGCTTCATCATTGACCAGTCCTCGCCCTCTAAAACCTTGGTTTGATAGAGGGCGGGCATACACCTGACGACAGGGATGCACTTCTAAACTAAGTGGGGGCCCATAAACAAAAGTGTGGTTAAAAAACATTATAGTTATCTTAATCGTGTTTTTAATGTTAAAGGTAACTATATGATATTAAAATCAAGTGACGGTATGTGGGGGAATTAATGTCCCCTATCCGTTATGTGAGAGGTCAACATGTTTCTGCCTTAATGGCCCGCTTGGGTCCAGGGCATTCGTCAGGACCTAAAAAGAACAGTTAAGTCTAACCACAAAAAGCTGCTCCTAACTCTTCATCAGGGAGGACCGGGAGCAGTCGCCTAGGATCCACATGGGAAATTTCCCTTGATGCAGGTTTGACTACAGGGGTTTCCCCTCCCCTCCTCCCATGGGGCAAGTAGCTTTGGTATCTAGGGCTTGAAATTAGAGGCCATCAAGTTGTGGAGTGTGGCAGTGCTCACGCCCACACAGTGGTTTACTCTTACCACTAGCTGGTAAGAACGGAGCCCTCTATGTTCTTTTTAGGTCCTGACGAATGCCCTGGACCCAAGCGGGCCATTAAGGCAGAAACATGTTGACCTCTCACATAACGGATAGGGGACATTAATTCCCCCACATACCGTCACTTGATTTTAATATCATATAGTTACCTTTAACATTAAAAACACGATTAAGATAACTATAATGTTTTTTAACCACACTTTTTGTTTATGGGCCCCCACTTAGTTTAGAAGTGCATCCCTGTCGTCAGGTGTATGCCCGCCCTCTATCAAACCAAGGTTTTAGAGGGCGAGGACTGGTCAATGATGAAGCATGACACCAGGTGGTGTGTGAGACCAGTCCGTTACTTTTTGTGAGATGCCTTCACTTACAAATACATCCCAAACCTCGTAGTGGCAATTCAGTTAGGAGCAGCTTTTTGTGGTTAGACTTAACTGTCAATACCAGCACTTATGACCATCTGCCACATGGTGGTGCTGTTTGTGTAATTTAGAAACACGCACAACAACAGTTGTTTATTAATTCAATGTACTTTAAAAATGATTAATAGCTGCCACCCAAGCCATTCTTATAGTTATAGGAGCTTGGAATAGTCTGTCTTGTCACACATGTACGAGTGTGATGGCTAGTAGTTTGGTACTGTCATTGGGAGCGCCAACAAGGGCAATGGGTGGTGTGAGCAACAGTAGCCTGATGACGAGGGCCCTGGAACATATTATTATACAAATTAACCACTGGTTAGGCTGCTGTGTGCATTGTTCCAAAGCAGACATCCGCTTTCCCCCATTTTTCACCTGATTCTTGTCTGAGGTATAAGTACCTTGATAGGAAAGGATGGGGCATTGAGACTGCCGGCTGCATCCCATGTGGGAGAAGGGGGGGGGTGGACTGCATCCAGAATACAAATCCAGACACATGGTCTCCCATTGAGTGCCTGGGAAACAGGCACAAAGAAGCAATACCTCCCTGATGTCAGCACTGCAGGACTGCAATCAAGAAGCAGAAACGTGAAAGCTCCAGGGTGGGATAAACACACAGATAGCACAGAAAGCCATTGAATTAAGGGACATGTAAGCTATCCAATCATGATCAAAGGGGGCAGACAAAGCGCACCTTAGGTATATATCAAGGTAATCGTTTTAATGCACTGTAGGAGCTGCATGCATGCAATGGGAAGGCGACACTTACTGGTCATATGGAATAGTCCATTATGCATAGCTCGAGCAGGCCCTCAGTTCATTGATCTGGGGTGTATTCACCAATAAAAACACATCTGCCGCTGTTTAGGGGAGCTGGTTTGAGTCAATGACTAACCAATATTTAGTTAACAGTTTAGTATCCATTCTGCATTGCATTTCTGCTAGTATATACATTTAAGCAGGTGCAATCGCTGTGCATTCCAGGCTGCTAGAGAATGTATAAAGTTCAGTCTCATGGTGTCTGTTCAGCCTTACCAGTAGCACTTATGCTCAAATATTCCTTTAAATATTTCCTCTTGAAGGTGGGTGCCAAGGGTCGTCCGTCATTCGGTGAAAACCATAAACAGTATTAATTGTGATGCTGAGATCACAAGAAATGAGTTTACACATTTTCCCTCATGGCCGAAATTAAAGTTACTGCCGCTTTGAAAGACAAACTCAAAATGGCAGATTGCAGTGACTCGCAGGAAACCTTCTATAATGAAAAGGAAGTTGCCGAGGCTCTCATTAGGACGGAGAAGCGTCTAGAGATTTACTCGTTCGCTGAGCTAAGAAGAGCTTTTTACCGTCGCGTTTTGCTTAAAGCCAAGCTCGCGGAAGATCACTCACAGCAATTTGCATGTATTTCCCAGGATGCCACGCATTACGGCGATGGGCTTGTGCCTGCATGTGCTGAAGGAGGATTCTAAGAACGATGCACATCAGAGGATTTTGCAAGTGTTTTATCAGAGCTTGACACTTCAGTGATCTCCAATTAGTGTTCACGCTGCCATCAGATGCCACCATATGCCTTCAGCAGTTCCATCTCAGGCTTGACCTTGAGGCTCACTGCCAAAAACCTCTTGTGTTACAGAGAGAGACTTTTCCAACATCTTCAATGAATATAGGTCTCATCTAGCAATCGCTTATATCATTGGAAAGAGTAGCCTAGTATATAGCTTAATCTCAGAATTATAATGAAAGATCAGGCATTAAGTGCTAAACAAATCAAAGACTAGTTTAAGAAAACTTTCTTTTCAATCACATAATTATAGACGCAGCATACCTTCAAAGGCTATAGAAAACACTGGTCAAAATCTCACTCGGTGGCTCAGCATCATACAAGTCCCTTGAAGCATGACTATGGGGCTTATTACAACTCGTGGGGGCGTGGGGGCGTGGCGGTGATGTTCTTCTGCCCGCCCTATTTGGACCAGGGTGGGAGGCAACAGCCCTGGGACCACCTCTTCTGCTAGGGATCAGAGATCCCTGAAAGTGGTGCAGCGGTCTTGAGGCCGCAATATGCTTGGCAGGGCACTGTGGCCCCGTCAAACATATTATGAGTTTCCTCACCATCACTCTTTTCATGGCGGTGCGACCCTCGTGCCCCCTTGTGCCTCATGACCTGTGGATGCGGCCCCCCGGTGTGCATGAACACCAGTACCTACACGGCAGGGACTGCAGCAGTCCATGCGGTGCAGGTGTTGCCTTTGACGCTCCCATTGCGGTGCCTATTTCATAGAACCGCCCGCCAGACAGAAGAAAACTCCTGATCTTGCGTGCAGTACCTATTTGCGGGTTTGGTGGTGCAGGAGCATACGGCCCTATATCTCCATAGGGTGTTCGAGAGGCAACATGGTTACTTTTCAGGTCCTAAAACTTACGCAAGTGATAAAAACACAACAGGTATATATACAACACAATAAGGAGTTCTTGATAGATGGCGGGATAGAGTGGGGGGAAAGCAGTATCGTCTAAAGTCAAAAGGGCCACAGAAACACTTGCACACAGATTTACTCATCCACACAAACTAATAATAATAACAAAACAGACAAGCACTGGCAAAGCCAGTAGGTCTTGCCTTTCAGACATATTGGCTTTGCCAATGCATTTGGGGAATGCTGTACAGTGTTAGGGGAAAAGGCAAATGCTCTCCCCTGATGCTGTGCAACATAATTAAAAGAAGTACAAAAAGAAAAACAGTGCCATGACGCGACCGCTGCTGGCAGTCGTGCCATTCCACTGGTGCATCACAATGCACATGTGCCAGTGGAATTATGCAGGCTCAGTTTCTATGGATTTTTATTTACCAATCCCAGTTGATGAATGCCACATGGATTGGTAAATAAAAAAAATTAGAATTTTTTTGAAAGTGCAACATTTTTAAAAAGAGCTGCAGGCTGGTGGGCAATAGAGCACCGAGTGGGGGATAAAGTGGGGAAGAGAAAGGAAAAGGCAGCGCAGAAGGGAGACACCAATATGTGGCTAAGGGAGAAGCACACAATGGAAAGAACATGGATGGGCAGGGGAGGCCCTGGGTTGTATGCCAGGGGAGGCGGACAAGCCAGAGAGAGTAAGAGCCCGTATTGTCGGGAAGCTAGTGGCAACTCATCCTCGGCGCGCGCACTCGAGGTGGCTTCCAAAACCTAAATTAGGAAAGGGGGCAGAAAAAAAGGGGGGGGGGGTGTTTGACTGTAATGTACAATCATACAAATACATAACATAAAGTTGACTTTGCATGCTCAGGGTGGAAAGCAGATGTCCGTTATATGCTAAATTACAAACCCAAGTCCACGCAGTTATACATGGAGAATTGGTAAGGCAATGGGCAACAGTGCAAAAATACATTTAAAATTGTCCAAAAGGACAGTGTATTGATACCTGGGTCTGAGATGGCAATACCCAATGTTAATAGTAAATGTAATGGCCTCTATCTCAGGCTGTTCTGAGTGGTGAGGAACAAAAGAGAAAATTAACAAAGATTACACACATATCCCAGGAGATGCAGGATGGCAAAGAACTACTCGCCTGTGGGTTTGTACCCAGAAAAAAGTGAAACGGCAAGATTGTTGCGATAACACTGGATAATAGGTCAAGAAGCTATGGTAAAACGCCACCCTCACTGCGATGTAATGCAGGTCTCCATGGTAGTGGTGGTATGGAGCTGGTCTCACAAGACAGAGAGCTCCTGAGCAGTCCATCTTACTAGAAACATTGGTCATACATCTCACGCTTCTGAAAACTCTCTCCCGGATGCTGGGCAGAGAGAGAGGCCAACCAGTCAGGCAATCTCGACAGGGCAAAGGTCAGGGACGCCAACTGATCTGGCGATCTAAGGAAAAAGATGGTCAGAGGCTACACCCCTGCCGCTAAACAAGGGGAGTACACACAGTGAGGGTCCGCCTCACGTGAAAGCTCCCTGTCTGTGACATTGATCTATATTTAGTGTCACTGGCCAGAACTGCCTGAAACACGCTCTTTGTCTTGGCAGAATGCCAAAGAGGGGCAGAAATGAAAAAACAAGCCCTCATGTCGCTCCGGAAGGGCAACTATATATTACTGAACTGCAGGTGAATAAAAAGAAGTACCACCTACCTAGGGGTGATATCTTCCTGGCTGGTTCGTGTGACGGCAATGGAACTTGGGCAGGGACGCGCAGTATATCGCATCTGTAAGAGCTTGAGCTCCACCTACCCGGGAATGGCAAAAGAAAAAGTCTACAGGGCTCCAGAGAGACGTGGAAACAAACGAAGGGCTCCAAACGCATCCTATTGGTGATGATAGGAGCTTGGCAGCCATCTTAGCAGTGTTCAAAATACTGGAGAAGAGGCCCCACAGGAGTAATGAGGGACCGGGGGTAACACCCCAAAGATATGATTTCTCCAAACATAACCTAATAGAGGTGAAGTAATAGTTGGAGATGTTCGGCCAAAAATAAGGTTAGATGGAATACAATGAGAACATATGCGCGTTTTGTATTAATGCGCATTGGCTACTGTAGCTAAACAGGGGTGACTAAAAAATAAATGTAGCATGGACAGCGTAGGTAGCAAACAGAATGCTGTCAACCCAGAAAAACGTTTTCATTGTCAGGTGGTTACGGCAGCTTCCAACTTTATCGTGGTAACAATAAGTGGTAACAGTCAAAAAAGCCCTGATAATTGTTCTGCTCAAACATGAAACAAATTAATGAAAGGGACACATGAAAAGTATCGCCCAAAGTGGGGTATACATAGTGCAAGAATGACTAGTTGGTGAAAAACAAAGCACATTGAACCAATTATGAGTGAATAAGGCTGAACCAAGGAGTTTCATCATTTAAACCATTGGTATCAGTATGCAGCCTGAAGACCCAATGGTGTTCTTTTCTAAATAAGAACTGGGTCATGTTGGCAGTGGGCTAGGTGTTGTTAGGTTTATCTAGAACAACCCACCGAAAATCATTGCCATCATGTCTCGTTTCCAGGAAATGTGTGGCAAGCTTGTTAATCTGTTTTTTGCAGCGTATTGTACTCTTATGTTCAAGCATGCATGTTTTGACCTTCCTTGTGGTCATTCCCACATACCTAAGTCCACAGGGGCAAGATATGGGGTCAGAAGAGAGTGGATTTTAGTCTTCAGATTTACACCAGTGTCTAAATGAGGCCCAATGCTTATTACATGATCATAGTGTCAAGGGACAACTAGCCTGCTGTATTGCTTCTGCAACCCCCTAAGTAATTCATAACCCCCGAAGACCCAACATTTCACAAGCTAGGACATCAATTTGAGTCTGCTGAGGGTAGTCAGAGGAGGCCTCATCCACCTCAAGGGTGACGGATGGTTTTGGGAATGTCCACCCACGCTGAACAGTCTGAGAAAGAGGGGAAACCATGACTTTCTGAACTAAATACGGGTTATTGGAAATATATGACTCCCTAGTCTACAGTGATCTCATTATCAGGTGAAAGGGATTAATGGGATATAGGACTTCATGAGGCCAAGAAAATATCAGGGCATTGCATGATAGAGCCTTTGGATCCCTCTCCCTGATTAGAAGTTGGCCAGTTGGATATCTTTTGAATTTGCAAATGGATCTAATACTTAACTGCAGTACCTTAGACAAACTCGCTGAAAAAAATCTGTTTTTAATATAAATGTTATGTTATGTTAAATGAACTTTTAAAGCGCACGTACACCAAATGGTTTCATGGCGCTGGAGTCCAGGGGATACTACCGCTTGAAAGGTTTAATCATATGCCAGGTCTTTAAAAGTTTCCTAAACTGAGCGTAGGAGGTCAGTGATCTAATATCCGGAGGGAGAGAATTCCAGAATTGGGGGCCAAGACCGCAAATCTTAGTCCCCCGTGTTTCTTGCGTTTAAAGGACGGGATGACCAGAAGATTCAGATCAGAAGACCTGAGATCCCGAGAAGGGACGTAGCGCTGAACCCGAGAGGATATAAACGCTGGGCTGTTGCCATAAAGAGCTTTAAAGGTAATGCACCCCAGCTTAAATGCACTAAATTTGGCTACTGGGAGCCAGTGTAATTTTTCCATTAGTGGCGTAACATAGTGCCATTTAGGCTGATGGTAGATTAGTCTGGCCGCCTGGTTTTGCACCAGTTGCAGTCGTTTTAATTGATATGCTGTAATGCCAACATAAAGTGAGTTGGCATAGTCAATGTGGGAGATGACTAAGGCCAGTACTGCTTGGGTCAGGGCTTCTGTAGTAAAGAATCTGCTGATCTTCCTGAACGTTCAAAGCTGAAAGAAACAAGAAGAAACCACTGTCCCAATCTGGACTTTCATAGATAGATCACTGTTGATGGTGATGCCCAGACTTTTGATTGAGCACGCGGGGAGTGGAGGATTTCCCAATTCGGTTGGCCAGAAGTTGGAGTTAAAAGGGTTAGCTGGCCCGCCGATTAGGGTCAGCTCCATTTTATCAGGGTTCAATTTCAGATGGTTACTATTCATCCACTCACTTATAAATTGCATGGTGAATTAAGAATTGGAAACAGAAGATGCCGACTGATCGATATCAAATATCAGTTGGAGGTCGTCGGCATTGTTGAAGGTACCAACCTTCCTTTCTCCGAGGGAGCGAATAAGGGGCAGTAAGTCCAGGTTAAAAAGAAGCAGTGAGAGAGAAGAGCTTTGCGGCACCCCACAGGCTAGTTTGACTTTTGGGGGAGGAGAAGTGGGCAAGACGGACAGCTTGAGAGTGGTCTTTTAGAAAGGATAAGAGCCACTTAAGGGCCAGGCCCTGGATCCCGGCGTTACTGACACGGTCGGCCAGAAGATCGTGGTCGACCGTGTCAAATGCTGCAGAGAGATCAAGGAGTACCAGGGCCTGGGTAATGCCCTTGTCGGCCCCCTTCCTAAGTTCGTCCAGAACTGTGAGGATGACGGTCTCTGTGGAATGAGCCAGTCGGAAGCCCGCCTGGTGGGGGTCAAGATAGTAGAAATGTTCAATAAAGGAGCTGAAGCAATTTGCCACATGTGCTTCCAACACCTTAGCTAAGTAGGGGAGCAGGGAGTTGGGGCGATAGTTTGTAAGAGCTAAGGGGTCTGCCACTATTCTTTAGGATGGGAACAATTTCCGCTTCTTTAAATACATTTGGAACAATGCCCTGCTTGAGGGAGTTATTCAGAAGCGCGAGAGGAGGATCTGGGCAAGTGAGAAAAGCTTCCCTTAATGTGTGCGGAGGGCAACAGTCAGTAGGGGAGCCAGATCCCATCTTCCTTAGAAGGTTGAAAAAGGCTTCCCTGGTAATGAGAGGGACCTGTTCTAGCAATTGAGGGTTCCAGAATGTGGATGGTTGGGCTATAGGAGGGGTATTGGCAGGTATGCTAGACTTAATGGTGCCAATTTTTTCGATCAAGTAGTTGTTGAGGGAGTCACATAGTTCTTGAGTGGGGGCGGGTTTTGCTGTGACTCTATCTGGCTTGGATAGTTCAGCCACAATAGCGAAGATTTCCTTTGATTTATTAACGGAGCTTAATATCTTGTTAGAAAAATAGGCGGTCTTGGTTTGTAAAATGGCGTTTTTATATTCTTTAAGCTGGATTTAAAAAATATGTTTTATGTCTGAGGAGTAATTTTGTCTCTAGTTACGTTCTGCTTGACGTAGGGCAAGTTTCTTAAGTTTTAGGTCTTCAGAGAACCAACGTTGGGCATCATGGGGTCTAATTATATTGACTTTCTTAATGGGTGCAAGGCTGTCACTGGCGGATTCAAGCCAAGATTTGATACTTTCTGCATGTTTATTAATTAACTGCTGCTCGGGTGGAGCTGAAGTAGTCAGCAGAGTGCAGAAGTCTCCGATGTTGGAGCGTCTCCAGTCTCTTGCCATGCGGCTCGCCTTCATGTGCGGCTTGGCTAAGTAAACATTGGAGAGGGCGAATTTAATAAAATAGTGATCCGACCAGGTGCAAGGAGAGATCATTAAATTAGAGACCGTCAAGTTGGATGTCCAAACTTGGTCAAGAGTGTGACCTTTGACGTGAGTGGGAACAGTCACATGCTGGGTACAATTGAGCCCAGAGAGTAAATCCGTCAGTTCAGCAGAACGGGTACAGCCCATGATATCATTGGCCCAATAATTAAAATCTCCAACTATAAGGATTTTAGCGTAGTTGATGGCTAGGTGGGAGATCTTTTCACCCAGTAGTTGGGGGAATAATGGCATATGATAAGGGGGTCTATAGATCAATGCACAAATAAGGGGGGAACGCGGGGAATCAAGTTTTAGAATTAAGCAGTCGACTGATGGTATGCCCATTGCAGCTAGAGATGTGAACTGTAACTTCTGATGTGCTATTACTGCTACCCCTCCTCCTGCTTTCCCAGAGGTCCTATTAGCTTGAAGGATGTAATAACTGCTAGGCAGTGCTGCTAATATGTCTGGGGTGGACTCTTCAGTGAGCCAAGTTTCGGTAAGAAAGAGTATGTGTGGTTTATCTGAGTCCAGAAGCTGGAATATTTCTAATTGGTGTTTAACCAAAGAACGAGTGTTCAGATATGTAACTGTAAGTTCAGTGCCCCCGTGACAGTGAGGGATTGAGGGGTCAGGATTTGTGTAATTATTTTGCCTGGTGAGGTTACCCGGGCGGGGAGGCCCGAAATTGACTTCAGGGAAAGACTCTCTATGCTTCAAAATACCTAGGTTGTCAAGTTTAGAACAAGTAGCAGTATCAAGCATCAGTTTGCGGACTTGCAAGGATTTCAGCTCCAACGGGGAGTAGCACAAATTTTGGGCATACTGTCTGGGCCCTGCCCCGGCCGGACGCGGACGGGCGCAGACGGGCTTGCCCTTGGCGCACCGTCGGTGTGCCATCAGCACGTCTGCTACGCTCCCGAGATACGGTGGCATTTAATGGCCACGTGCGGGGCTAGCTCCTCCCCCTCCCACAATGATTGGTTCCCCAAAAAGATGCGAAATGTTCGGTTCAAGTGCCTGGAACCGGAAGGGAAACAGAAGGGCGCTGTGCACGTGCAAGGTAAGTAAAAGCGATAAAAACAAATTCAAATTCAAAAGCAGTTTTAAAAAAAAAATACAGCAGCATCAAGTTATTAAAATAATTTTGAAATGGCCGAGCAGCGAGTCAGTTGAGAAAATATATCGCCCAACACAGGAAAGTGGCAGTCGTACCTAAGATGAACGCTCCCGCACTACGGCAGGTATTTAATGGCCAAGGGCGGGGCTAGCTACTGCCCCCTCCCGCAATGATTGGTTCCCCAAAAAGATGCGAAATATCCGGTCCAAGTGCCTGGAACCAGAAGGGAAACAGAAGGGCTCTGTGCAAGTGCAAGGTAAGAAAAAGCGATAAAAACAAATTCAAATTCAAAAGCAGTTTTTTAAAAATACAGCAGCATCAAGTTATTAAAATAATTCTGAAATGGCCGAGCAGCGAGTCAGTGAGAAAATATATCGCCCAACACAGTAAAGCGTCAGTCGTACCTAAGACCTATAAAGTCTTTTGAGGTTTGGAAACCTCTGCTCAGCAGATCTGGTATCACATTCTCCACTTCCGGAATTAGACTAGCTGTCAGAGATACATCTCTGCCCAGACAAAACTCTTGCAAGCTGTTTTTATTAGGGATTGAGGCCCCCGAGAAAATATATGTGTCTTTACAACCACATTGTTCATCCTGACTAGTACTACCTTCTCCAATAGGTAAGAAGTAAAAACTCTGAGAGCGTGGATTAGAGTTAATTTGTTATAGATCACCGACTTATCTTCCTCTTTCCTGGACCAACCTTTCCAATGACAGAGCTGGTTCATAGTTCCTCCCCATCCTTCCAGACTGGCAGTTGTCAATATTATTACTGCAGCAGGAGACATGTCCACTCCCCTGGAGTGATTCAATGGGGATAGAAACCACTGCAACTGTTGTCTCAAGCTGTGGATCATAGGAATTGTAGATTCAAAGAGGTCGGGTTCCAATAATGGAGGATGCAAAGGATTAAGGGTTTCATGTGAAGCCTCACACAAGATGCTATAAAGAGCAAAGCTGCCATTTTCCATTGTACTTAGAGCTGTAAATGTGCAGGAGCTGACTACATCTTCACCAGATTCCAGAGGCGGCTTTGTTCTTTCTGAATTTGAAAGTGAGGAAGGAAACCCTTTCCAAGAGATGTGTTGACAAAGACTCCTATGTATCACAGTTGAGAAGGTTGAAGGTGTAAGTTTTGAGTGATACACAGACGGTTTGAGTATGAGGTTTTGCCTTCTCCTACGTTTGGGCATAAATAAGTAAATAGTCTGTTTATGGGTGGGTCTGCATTCCTTGCTTATGTAAAATCACCATAAATCGGGCAAAGAACATTGTGAAAATGGCTGGGGATAATTTTAGGCTGAATGGCAGGACAGTATACTGGTAGTGATTGTCCACAACAGCAAAACTGCGAAATCTCTGATGGCACTTTCTAGTGGGTATGTGAAAATATGAATTCTGCAGGTCCACTGAAGTTCTGTAGTGCCCAGTTTATATTATTGATATCACTTCTTGAAGAGTCTCCATTTGAAACAGTTTTTACATGCATATTAATGTTTCACAGGTCGATGATGAAACGATATTCTCCTGAATTTTTGGGCACGAGAAATAGAGTTGAATAAACTCTGGCCCCCTCTCTTCCAATGGAGCAGGATATACTGGTCTTTTTAAAAACAAAAGTTTTGGAACGTCTATGAGTAGAAAATATATTTTCAGATGATCCAATGGAGGCTGTGTCGAACAAAAAACTAGAGAAGTGATTTCTGGAGAAATCTGTATTGAATAGCCAACTCCTATCACATCCAGGAACTATCAGACCAATATGTTGTTTTTCAAAATTCTGCAGAAGTGTTTCAGCCAACTGCCTACCTGTCTTGGAGGTGGACATGTCTAGCCAGGAGGGTTGGGCTCCAGGAGGTACAGATGAGGGACAAGCTTTAGAATCAGATGCAGGAATTATTCCTGTTCCCCTTACTTTAATAGGATGACCTCTAACCCAAACCATCTTTAACGGAGGATAGTTCTGCAATGGTTTTCACAGATAGAAAAAGGAGGAAGAACATGAAATCAGGAAAACATTTTTCTGTCCTTTGCACCTTTCTTCATTGGTCAGTAAAGTTTTTGATCAATGATTGGGATGAATTTGCCGCATATGACTTAGCTCTTGGAGCCAAGAGATGCTCTTGGTATGCTGACATTATAAGGCTAACAGCAGCCTTGTCAATGTCAAAGTGTCAGATAGAGTTGAGTCCTCAGAACAAAGAATGAGCAGCCTGCCAGACAAGGAAGAAGCAAGTCAATTTTATTAATATCTGGAAACATCTAGTCACAATACTGTTAAGGATATCATTTATTCCAATGTCTTGGAATTGAGGCTTTCGAAAGATCTTTCATGTCCTGCTGAATTATTTTCTGGATATCTGTGTCCAGAGGAAGTTTTTGAAACTCTAAAGGTAAATATCTCAAAACGACATTACCCTCCTGGGAAGTGGAAGATTCAAATTGATTTTCAAAACCCATACTGGCATGTAAGTGAGCTATTATTTCATCAGGTATCTCCCATTCAGTATAACAGCCTCTAGATTCTTTATCAGGAGCATCGTCATGATCAAGAACTATACCAAGAGTTTAATCTTCTGTTTGTTTCTCAGTGTCGAAGAAAGGATTATTCTCAGGTGGTAGTTCTAGTAGGCATTAAAGCGAAAGATACACCCTCATCTACCATTATTAAAATAATGCCATATCTGTGTTGGAGTCTGAATCCTTAGGTGAAGAATGGAGCCTGTGCTTCTTATGGTGTCTGTGGTGGCTTGAAGGTCTATCATCAGAGCTGCAGTGTCTTGTTTTAGAAGTTTGCATGTGGGCTGAAAATAAGAGCTTTAAGTACGACCTGGCTGAAAGTAGAATATACAAAATATTTGGACTTACCATGGACTGAAGAGCAGAGTACACTGCATATAAAGATGCTCTCCCTCGACTACAACTGTAGAGAGAAGAGGAAATGACATCACTAAGAACCTGTAGAAGCGTTTTTAATAATTAGCGAATAATGCCTCTTTTAGATGTGCTTATGTTAGAATAAGTAGGCTGTAGTTGGCATGACTAGACCATTAATAACACAAAAAACAGGAGGAGAGGGTCCAAGGGAGGGAGTTTATAGACCTGCAAGGAAAAATATCCCCTTTTCCAATACAATTATAACACAAAATAACCTTGGGTCTGAGTATGTACGATAGCACGCTAAGAATTGTCAAATGTATGTCTCATCAAGTCTCCTCAGGGGAGAGATCCCTTAAGGACGAATACCCTCACCCACCTATAGTGGCATGCTTCATCATATGGGTTTCTCCTCCCAGTGGGAAAACCTAGTCCCACTGAGGGCTACAACTCCCTCACTGTGAGGTAGGAGCTCAGGGATGTTTTTTTGGGAATAGCACGATGTTACTACGGATGCTAAAATCCCATATGGACAGTTTCTGGTAAGGTGAGGACACAGCGCAAAAAAACAAGAAAAGTGAGTGCAATCTAAAACTACCTAGTGTCAGCAACACAAAAAGCTTTATTTATTTGCTCCCACTGGCAGGATTAAAAAGCAGTGCAATAAGCAGTATAAACTATAAACTGCTCATTTTCAAAAAACGGTCGACATGTTTCAGCCAATGCGATCTACAAAAGTATCTTGGCTTTCTTCAGGACCAGGAAGAAGTAAATGCTGCTGCTAATACAAAGTGTAAGAAAGATCAAATAAAATATACGAAACCAGTAATCCCATGTTTTTGTCTGATTGAGTATTACTGGAAATATCTGTATTTGTGAGACAAACAAAAAAGGGAGAACAAATATGACCAGTCACATGCATGTCAATGCTAGTACTTACTAAATTGCAAGGATTAAGTCTATATCCTAGCAAATAACCATATTAGTATTTATACATGAATAGACTGTGAAATTTCTTAGTCTATACAAATGACTTACCCTCAATTATAGGATAATTCGCCACACCTCTACCTGGCAACAGCTCAGGGAAGGGGGCCCGCTCTGTAAAGAAATCAAGGTAGGATCATGTGTCACACATGATGGTAACTAAGTGTGAACACTAATCATAATACTACTATGCAAGTGAAACCAATCCGAACTGGTATGCCTCAGTGCGTGGGAATAGTAAAAAGAGAAAAAGAGCATTGTTTTTTATTTATTTTTTTTATAAAAAAAAGGGGGAAACAGTATACTAACTGAAGTGTTTTGCCTTATAAGCAGAAGTTTGAATACAATGAACTGTCAACAGATGATACGTTGAACAATCGTGTGAAGTTTATGTTGAAATTTGGTAAGTCTCTCCATAAATCGTTATAAAGAGTGACAACACGCGATAATATAATCATAGGAGTAATCATGGGAGTAAGGATATACTCAAGTATGATATGCAACTTAACTGATAACGGAAAAGATGAAATAAAATAAATATATTCAAAGACTGATGTCAATCATTAAAAGTGCAACGTGGTATCCCTGACAACATTTAGTCTATCAGTCACCAGATATAAATTTAATATAAAGCGCTTAAGCAATAGAAACGCTGGTGTAGGAAGACACTGACACGTGCCCTAAGCGGTTGTCCCAAATTTTTTTAATGCGCTTACAAACAGGACAGAATTGGCCGAGAGAGACTGTATTTAAAGGCTCGACTCAAGGTCGTGAGCCGATCTGATGTTACTATCAAGGTCTACACTGCCCTAAAACGAAAAGAAGAGAAACGTTGTATCCCACCTACCTCTCCGTCGGTACCCCGTCGCGGTACAGGAGCTGCCGCTGGAGGTAACCGACGGGATGTAGAGGAGGAACTTAAATAGTGTCAGACCGAACCATTTGAAGTTCGGCGCCTAAAACGCGAGGACCTCAAGGTGGTTAAACAGGAAGCCTGTGTAGTGTTTGCACTTACGAAACGCGCATGCGCGCGTAAATCGGAAAAGTGTATTGCGCATGTGTGTTACTCGAAACACTATACTACGGCAACAATTGAACCCTGCAACTTTAATCAAAGGGTCGAGACTAACACCAATCTTTTATGTTATAAAAAAAACTATTCTAGCACAAATAGAACTCCGTAGTGTTGTTTAGAAAGAGGGAGTACTCATCATGAGGTTTGTAACAAGCCACCAGAAGTGCGTAGCTCGACTAAACTGCAAAACATATACGTGCATATATGAATGTAGCTCTATGATGCATACCTAGATGAACTAGAGATGGAGGTTGTTGGGGGTTGTCTCTAGAGAAAGTGTGTGTGTATATCCCTGATATTCTATATTATCTAGAAGCACAAACCCCAGCCTGACACCTAAAATACAGCCACAACCAAATTAATGACCATGGTGTCATCAAAAAGGAAGTAGAATAATACTGCAAAAGTAACAGTGTCTATGAAGATAAACAGTCCATACACTAACTCTATTTTAAGGCTATGTCAACTAGGCAGGATGTCGTATTCGGCAAGAAAGCTAGTCTAGCCCAAGCCTGGGCTAAACAGTAGATTAAATTGGAGCTATATAAATACTCAGACCAACAAGGTATACATAAATGTTAGAGAGCTAACCAGGAATCTCATCATTGAGTCCCAGAGTATCGCTCTTAATTCTGTATACCCAACGCTGTTCACGTCTGAACAGGAATTTGGATATGTCTGTGACATGTGCTGGAATCCATGGTTGCTCTAGAACTGTCCAATCCAAGTCTGCTTCACTATGATTAAAAACTAGGAAGTGATTTGTCATTTTACTGGTTCTTTTTTTACAACGAATGGTGGATATACAGAATTAAGAGCGATACTCTGGGACTCAATGATGAGATTCCCTGGTTAGCTCTCTAACATATATGTATACCTTGTTGGTCTGAGTATTTATATAGCTCCAACACTACGGAGTTCTATTTGTGCTAGAATAGTTTTTTTATAACATAAAAGATTGGTGTTAGTCTTGACCCTTTGATTAAAGTTGCAGGGTTCAATTGTTGCCGTAGTATAGTGTTTCGAGTAACACACATGCGCAATACACTTTTCCGATTTACGCGCGCATGCGCGTTTCGTAAGTGCAAACACTACACAGGCTTCCTGTTTAACCACCTTGAGGTCCTCGCGTTTTAGGCGCCGAACTTCAAATGGTTCGGTCTGACACTATTTAAGTTCCTCCTCTACATCCCGTCGGTTACCTCCAGCGGCAGCTCGTGTACCGCGACGGGGTACCGACGGAGAGGTAGGTGGGATACAACGTTTCTCTTCTTTTCGTTTTAGGGCAGGGTAGACCTTGATAGTAACATCAGATTGGCTCACGACCTTGAGTCGAGCCTTTAAATACAGTCTCTCTCGGCCAATTCTGTCCTGTTTGTAAGCGCATTAAAAAAAAATTGGACGACCGCTTAGGGCACGTGTCAGTGTCCTCCTACACCAGAGTTTCTATTGCTTAAGCGCTTTATATTAAATTTATATCTGGTGACTGATAGACTAAATGTTGTCAGGGATACCACGTTGCACTTTTAATGATTGACATCAGTCTTTGAATATATTTATTTTATTTCATCTTTTCCGTTATCAGTTAAAATGCATATCATACTTGAGTATATCCTTACTCCCATGATTACTCCTATGATTATATTATCGCGTGTTGTCACTCTTTATAACGATTTATGGAGAGACTTACCAAATTTCAACATAAACTTCACACGATTGTTCAACGTATCATCTGTTGACAGTTCATTGTATTCAAACTTCTGCTTATAAGGCAAAACACTTCAGTTAGTATACTGTTTCCCCCATTTTTTATTTAAAAAAATGCTCTTTTTCTCTTTTTACTATTCCCACGCACTGAGGCATACCAGTTCGGATTGGTTTCACTTGCATAGTAGTATTATGATTAGTGTTCACACTTAGTTACCATCATGTGTGACACATGATCCTACCTTGATTTCTTTACAGAGCGGGCCCCCTTCCCTGAGCTGTTGCCAGGTAGAGGTGTGGCGAATTATCCTATAATTGAGGGTAAGTCATTTGTATAGACTAAGAAATTTCACAGTCTATTCATGTATAAATACTAATATGGTTATTTGCTACGATATAGACTTAATCCTTGCAATTTAGTAAGTACTAGCATTGACATGCATGTGACTTGTCATATTTGTTCTCCCTTTTTTTGTTTGTCTCACAAATACAGATATTTCCAGTAATTCTCAATCAGACAAAAACATGGGATTACTGGTTTTGTATATTTTATTTGATCTTTCTTACACTTTGTATTAGCAGCAGCATTTACTTCTTCCTGGTCCTGAAGAAAGCCAAGATACTTTTGTAGATCGCATTGGCTGAAACATGTCGACAGTTTTTTGAAAATGAGCAGTTTATAGTTTATACTGCTTATTGCACTGCTTTTTTAATCCTGCCAGTGGGAGCAAATAAATAAAGCTTTTTTGTGTTGCTGACACTAGGTAGTTTTAGATTGCACTCACTTTTCTTGTTTTTTTGCGCTGCGTCCTCACCTTACCAGAAACTGTCCATATGGGATTTTAGCATCCGTAGTAACATCGTGCTATTCCAAAAAAACATCCCTGAGCTCCTCCCTCACAGTGAGGGAGTTGTAGCCCTCAGTGGGACTAGGTTTTCCCACTGGGAGGAGAAACCCATATGATGAAGCATGCCACCATAGGTGGGTGAGGGTATTCGTACTTAAAGGGATCTCTCCCCTGAGGAGACTTGATGAGACATACATTTGACAATTCTTAGCGTGCTATCGTACATACTCATGACTAGACCATTACCAGCTTGTAAGTTTACGATTGTTTGGTATTTTCAAAGGGATTTACAAGTAGTAGCATTATGAGTGCGGAGTCTCTGCACATAAAAAGAGAGGCCTTTTTATGTGCCAAGACTCCGCACTTGTAAAGATACAACTCAAAAATCCCTTTGTGAATAGCAAACAATCGTAAATTACACAAAAGTGTAAGTTTGCCTTTGTGAATCAGGCTCTTATTTTATGTGAACGAGCATTCTCCACGTGCATGTGTTTCTCTGTGAGCTTTTCCATTTCCCAAAAATCAGCAAAATAGAAGCCTCGTTTGTGGTGTTGTTTACTGTACAGAAAATAATGGTATCAATTTGGGTGCATCTGCGGGAAGCCGTGCTAAGGATGTTCCTGTCTTTGTAATATTCAAGATCCTTTGCTCGAGTCTTTCCTAGGGACCATTTATAAGCTGAACTGTCTACTGTATTTCTGTATTATATACATATCATGTAATTTCCTTCATTTCCTTTGCGCACCTCTATAATATTATGCAGCAAAGTAGATATTTACTAGATGTTTCTCATTTGATGTATTGTATATTTGAAAAAAGATTAGTTTCCATGAATGTATTTTTGTGAATCCAGCTCTATTATGTCATGCCCGACCATACTGGGGGGCATTTTACGAGTAGAGTTGTGATGCAAGAACGCCGCAAGTCCTAAATTATATTTATGAAGCCTCACAAGGCCACTTTGTGTGGCCCTGAGTGGCTCCTTAAATTAGGAGTAAAGCAACGCAGCACAAATTGCTGCGTTGCCTTGCTCTGCGCTAGGGAGGCATTCCATGGGCGTTGCGTTGGTGTTCCCATGCAAGTTCCATGGTTTTTGACGCATTCCCAGATTTACCAGAAATTGTAAACCTGGAAATGTGCCAATGCCTTCCAAGAGAGGTGTAATGAGGAGAGATATATTTATTTCTCCTCGTTACTTCCTCTTTCTATGTGTGCTGCATTATGCAGCACACATAGAAAAAGGAATTTGACTCTCAGGATTGTTTTTGTGCAGGAAGGTACCCCTTCCTGCACAAAACAACCCTGCATGCAACACAGGCACCCTTACACCATGGTGCAAGGGTTCCTGCTTTGGCACTAGGCAGCCAAAAGGGCACTAGTGCAGGGGAAAAGGCAGGAATGCACCATATTGCTTTAAATACGGCACATTCCTGCTCTTTTTCTGTCCCGCAGTGAAACAAGGTGACTTGCTGTGCTGCACTGCATGACCTTTTCATAAATCTGCCCCAGAGTGTGTGGCTTCAGTTTCTAAAACCACTATAAAAGATGCTGTTTTTGGGAGATGTGCCAGACTTTACGTAATGACTTTGAGCCTTCTGTAATCATCCTGATTTTGAATAAAGCTTTATAGTTTTGACTTGAATTCTTGTCTAATGGAAGTTTCATTTAATGGCATAAGGCTTAGTCTTATGAAAATGGAGACAGCCCCATCCTATGCCGCGACCCTCTTGATTGTCTTAATTAGAGCATTAACAAGTCTGCCCAAGGACTGGCAAGACATTCAAATAAAGTTACTGTCACTGCTGGATGCCCACACCTTGCAGAAGGACTTCCTCCACACTAAGAAGTTTAAATAGCCATCTTTCTGAAGAGAGGCCTGCACAGCAGTTTCCTACCAAACATTCCATACATCATACACTTACCTACAGTTACACACTTACCAGGAACATAGGTGTAGGACAGGAAGTAGTACAGTGCTTCCTGTTCTTGTCAGATGTTGTTATACCTATGTAACTGGAAGTTTCTGAAGAAAGAGAAAACTATTTTTAATATAAAAATGCTTTTAAAAGGAACTATTGTGAGGGCTGGATCCCTTCAAGATAAAGGACGTAGACACGAAAGAAGGGTGATGTAGTAATGAAATTGACATGTTATGGATAGAAGCAGCTATGCAAACCAAAATTAGCACCAAATGCAATGCCTATGACCCCACAACATTTATACCAATACAAAAACAACTTCTAAAATTGTAAGTAATCACATAAATACGAATAATCAAACCAATTAATACTATATTGATAGTCATCTCCGTCAAAGGGGTATGGGTAATCAGATATATAATCTCATCTGTAAAATGATTTCCTACATTTGTAATTACTTCTGTTGTACTAAGGGTGTCTTCATGAGCATTGCATTAGCTGTGCGAGTTATCGTTTGCATGGCTGTTGTGCCAGTATGGATTGTGCTTCTTACCACACCTTGCAAATGTCACCTTTTTTCTTGGCTATAAAGTGTAACCATAATTGCACTTCAACTGTGTTTTTTTAGGTGAATATCTATCTATCTATCTGAAGAAGTCCTTATATTCTGATTAAAAAATTATTTTGTTTCTTTCCAAAATCCAAGGGGGAGATTTTCAAAAAAGTCACGCAACGCAGCGCAGCCCCCCGCGAGGCTGCACCGCATTGCGCTACAGGGAGGCAGCAGGAGAGCGCCATATATGGCTCTCGCCTCCACTTTCCCTGCGCTGGCGCTGATTTCAGCTACCGTGCGCCATGCACACACCTTAGCGCCGCAGCGCTAGGGTGTGTGCATGAGTGTAGCATAGGTTTTGCACAGGAAGGGTACCCTTCCTGTAAAAAATACTATGCAAGGCACGATGCAAAGCTTTTCCCACTTTACATACGTGCAGCACAGTGCAGCACGCATGGAAAGTCAGAAAAGCACGGAGAAATGAAAGCGTTTCTCCTGTTAGCGCCTCCTTTGAAGGGGCGCTAACCTTTGGCGCAAAACCATGTGTACAAATATTTGTAAATATGGATTTGTGTCAAAAGGCATGGGTGGATGCATGGGAACGCCCATGTACCACCCATGTAACGCCCCCTCGGCGCAAAGCAGTGCTTCGCGCTGCTTTGCACTACTTGGAGGGTGCTTTCCAGCACAAAACAAGTTTTGCCCTGGAAAGAAAATAGCAAAAAAGAAAACAGCTCTGGTTAGCGTCACTTTTGTGACCCAAAACCAGTGCAAAAGTTTTTAAAATCTCCCCCCAAGAGTATTACCATTTTTCAAGTTAATTTAATACATTCACACTACACACAAGCTGTGTCCACCAAAAGCAGTATCTGTATCAGGGTATTTATCAACCTTGATGAGACCTTCAATTATAGCTTTGAACCAGTGAACTCTTGAACTTTCTAAAACCTCTAAAGAGAACATTTACCATACGTAATATTAAAAGATCATGGAAATGAAAAATGATATATAACATTTAGGCACTAACGAAACGGTTAATAAATGAAATGCATCTGGCTGTCTACTTTTTCTTATGTAAAATTCTCTTCAAGATTCAAGTGGATGATGTTTAGAATCTTGGTTTCGATCTTTGTCACAATGGAATGGTCGTACTTAGCTCCTTCTGCACTCCCGACCCTCAGCTCCTAAATCAATCTTTGTGGTCACTGGTGACGGGGATGAAGGCCCTCATTTCTGGCATTTTTTAATAAGGTTTTATTGGCACTTATCACAGTCTTGTACTCCAATTTTCACCATTAATCACATTGATAAATTACAGGCTGAACAACTCATGAATTCCCCCCCGCCCGCCCCGCCACCACTCCCCTTGTTCCACTGTATCAGCAATAAGGACAGTACATCTTACATTAGTAACATCATACATGCATTAAGAGGCCCCTAGGTAGGTGTATTTCCGTCCAAAACCATCAAGTCGTCCGACTCCACACTCCACATTCTTATTCCACTGGACCCCCGCCCAGATAAACCTCTCATATGTTCATCTCCCTGCCCGCGTACCCCTCAGGCAGGCTTTCATCTGGTGGTACAAGCATCTATAACAGCATCGCCCCCCACGTCTGCTTATCATCCGCCAGTTTATTGTCCCTATGTGTCTTCCGCATGTGTCGTTCTTCCACCACGCCCACTCTGCCATGTCCCTGAACCAGTCCGCCAGGCTCAATGGGCCCAGCGAGACCCACCTAATGGCAATCCTGAGCTTAGCAAGCACCAGTCCCAGCAATAGGAACCTCCGACTAGGCTTCTTCTGTTTTTTTGGGTATCGGGACCAGACCCAGTAGGAACTGTCTGATATCCGTGGTAATTGTGCAACCCGTGGCCCGCTTTAGGTTAGTTATCACTGCTCCCCAATAACCCTCCACTACAGGGCAACTCCTCACCATGTGCAAAAAACCCTCACCAGCTGTGAAACAGCAAGGACAGGTGGGTGTCCGCCCAGGGTAAATAGTATGAAGCAGTTTTGCTGATAAATACACCTGGTGCACAAAGCTAAACTGAACTAGCTTGAAATGGTAGTAGAGCCCCCCCCCCTTCATGCCCATTCCGAGTCTGTGAAGGGTTCTCCCAAAGTAGCATGCCAACTACTCTGCACCTCTAGAGAGGGTGTCAGCGAGTACTCCCAGAAGGTCCTGTATATGTGTGAAACCAGTCATCTTGCAACCGCCAAATTCAGTAAAGCTACCAGCGTCAGGGACTTGCTCAAATTCCCCATGGCTGCTATTTTAGTAAATTGTAGAAACTGCCCGATCCCAAGTGAAAAGTACCCACCGTAACAAACCTGTCATTGGGGTATAAGTCCCGCAGATTTCATAGCCTTCAGCCCACCAGTGCTCCACCAACATTAGCTGTGCAATCTTTACAAAGGGGTTCAGAGTCCAGATGCACAGGTCTGGCGCATAGGGAGCCTGCTGCAAAACCCGCCAAACTACTTGTTCCAATATCCGTCAAACCGCTCAACCTATCTACAATGCTAGGAACACTCGCTCCGGACATCAGGAGCTGCGCCAGGGAAATTGTTCCATGGGTTCCCACCAATAGACGCATTTCCTGGTTGCCCTTCTCATTCAGCCAATGTGCTGCATGCTGCAATTGTGCAGCCAAATAATAAAGCTCCATACAGGGCACCGCCATTCGTCCTGTCTCCAGGGCCACTTGAGTGTAGCCAGGACAACCTGCTTCCTCCTAGTGGCCCAATGCAATTCCACAATATTTTTCTCTAGCTCCAGAAAGGTCTTCCTCGGAATATCATACAGTGCACCCCAGAAAGTATTTAAACATGAGGTAAAAGAATCATCTTGACCATGGCTATTTCCCCCATCAGAGATAGTGTGAGAGTGTTCCAAAATTTCAATCCCTCCATCACCCTACCCATATGCTGCCTATGAAACAAGATCAGGAGCCCTCATCTCTCAGATTCCAAAGTATTTAACACTGGTGGTCTCCCTTGGGAGACCCACTACTGGGAGTCTCAGTAGCGAAACATCCACCAAAGCTCCCACCAAGGATAGCTTAGATTTTGCTGCGTTCCCGCAGAGCCTGGATAACTCTGTGAGTTCTGACAGGGCAGCCAATATAATAGGGACAGAGTATTCATGTTGGCACAAATACACCAACACATCGTACGCATATAAGGAGATCAAAAATGTGGTTGAAACCACTACCACCCCCCCAGCACCACCCTTAACCTGCATGCTAGTGGTTCCATTGCCAGAGCAAAAAGCAGGTGCAATGGGGGCAGCTCTGCCTGGTCCCCCAACATAATGAGAAATGCCTTGTCACTGCCCCCCAACACGCACCCTTGCAATTGGGCCGCCGTATAGAGGTTTTACCCACAGGAGATAAAAATTCCTGAAACCCAATGTCCTTAGCACTTGCCACAGATACCCTCATGCCACAGAATCAAAAGCCTGATCTATATATAGAAGTGCCAAAGCATACATATCCTCTGTCAGGATCGGAGCATGCAATGATAAACGACTAAAGGTTACACACTGTTTTACGTAAGGTTATAAACCCACACTGGTCCCCATGCACCACTGATGGCAGATAGACCAGCAACCTGGATGTCGGGACCTTGCTAAGGATCTTGACATTGACATTTAGCAACAAGAGTGGGCGATAGGTTGTAACCTCTGTCTTTATCGGGTTTAGGTAGCATTACTATAACTGCTTCGCTATAGAATCAGGCCACTCCCTGCTGGTATAGGCTTCATTATAAACTTCTAATAATTGATCTGCAAATTTTCCCACCCTTGATTGATAAAGCTCAGCTGGAAAGATATCCTCACCTGGGGCCTTGGCAGTATTCTGGGCTCTTATTGCTGCTATGACCTCCTCCTTGGTGAGAAGGACATCCAACCCCTCCCGGCCCGGCCCTCCTCTGTAAGCCAGGCCAAAGGCAAAGTAGACAGGTAAGCTGCCACCTCCCCACGGAACCCACAGTGGGGGCAGCATACACCCCCTGCAAGTGCATCGCGAATGCCTCAATGATATTATGCTGTCATGTGCACCTCTTTCCCCTGCATGTCTCTTATCCCCATAATGGGAACCCTCTGAGCCTCATTTTTCAGGAGAGTGAAAATCATCTTGTCCTCTTAGTCCCCCTCTGCATGGAACTTCTACATGTGGGTAATATGAACAAAAGTATCTAGTTGGTCCCAAGTCTCCAATAATGCACTATTGCATTCCTTCCACTCTTGCAAATGTTCCAGGTGCTCAATTAGGGCACCTTTCTATTTACGCAATCATTTCTCCTGCACCTCTACAATCCACAAGAGTTGCTGCCTAGCTCCATACATTGCCTTCATGCACTCACCTTGCAAAACGACTTTCATGGTGTGCCACTCAGTGACTCTGTAGTCCATACTATTCCAGTTGTCCTCAAAATAATGGTCCAGCACCTAGGAAACCATGTGAGTGAAAACCTGGTCCGACAACGCCTCCACCCTCAGTCTCCACAGCGAGACCTTAGGGGCTTTCCTACCCCAACTATAGGGAATGGTACAACAAGTATTGTGCTAGGTACGTAACATCAGTCACATCATGGACCATACCACCAGATATTAAACAGTAATCCAGTCTATGTGTTCCAGTAGCTGTGGTATAACACAAATAGGGCTTGTCCCAAGGGTGACTCACCCTTCAAACATCATGCAATCCCTGTCTGCTCATAAGCTCCTGCCGCGCCCCAGTCATGGGCGCTTTAGTGTACGTCCATGGTGGAGGATGATCCATCTTGCCATCCAACACACAATTAAGGTCTCCAGCAAGCAGTATCCCCGATGTCAAGTAAGCTGCTGCTGCACCTGTCACAGTCCTGAAAAATCTGGCATGATCCACACTGGGAGCATAGACATTTAGAAACAAACTTCCTTTGCATCCTGTGGACCAAATAGAACCACATATCTCCCCTCAATATCCACTTTCGCCCCTTTTGTGCAAAACGGTATCCCTGGTGCCACCCAAATCAGTAACCCCGTGCATTGCCAGAATAGGAGGCTGCAAACAAGTGTACTCTCTATCTCCATCTCAATTGTCCAATACAATCCCCCGCACATGTGTCTCCCGAAGAAAAGCCACAGAGACCCCATGTCTCCTCAGTATGACTGCACTCTAGGGTGCTTGGTCATCTGACCCAGGCCCTGAACTTTCCACGTTAGGAAGTTCCACTTGGGTTCCATCCGCTGTCATACATCATAACCCTCCTTACCCCTATTCCTTGATGTACCATCTGCTTTTCCAGCGTTCACATATATCCAGGCTTGTAGTACCCCGGCTTAACACAGTAGAGCTATCCCATTCCCCATAACTCAACCACAAACAGCAAAAATCCCCCAACATCTCCACTTCACCCATGGGCAGTGAACCCAAACAACTAGGGCCCTCAACCAACAGGCCAATAAGCAGCATCCACATCCCATCCACCCCATAGAGGCAGCAGCCTCAACCTAACCATGTGTAACATGCAGAGAGAATACCAACCCACAGGAGTGGCAAGACCCAAGGGGCACTTAAATCTCCTCCAGTTGACCACAGTCCTCAACAGAAATCCACCGGCCATAGATTCAAGTTCAAGCAGCACTCCATTTCAAGCAAATGACTCTCATTTATCCCTCCTTTTTTCATTCCAGAATTCTTTACCTTACCTTCTCACCATAGGCACAAACCTTCACAGTCCTTTAATAGTCAATACTTGAGCAAATGAGTGGGCCCAACACTAAGGAAATTTTCCTGCAACCAGGGTCAACCAGGCAAACCACCCAATCTCCAGAGTCCAGTGTACCTAGGGAGCAGCTCTCCAGATCAGGGCAACAGGAGTTGAACTTCTGCCCCAGGTCTAAATGCCCCACCTACTCTGTTTTGGTTATCCCAAGTCACGCTCCCCTCTTCATGGCAGAAAGGATTCCCGGGGTGTCAGGTACACAGTTAGAGTCTTCTAGTTTGCCATCTGGACAGATCACAATTATGCCCACTTGATGGATTCTGCTTGCGGCATGCGAGCTCATGGAATCTTTGAAAGCGTGCCGATTCCGGCTAGGTCCCCTTCCAGTTCGACTGTTACCTGAGGTCTGGATGGTCAGCACACCACCGAGTATGTCCACCCAGTCACCAGCTTCTCCCACAGTTGTGAAGAAGAATGCTTTTCCATTGTACTGGATGTGCAATTTTTCCAGGAACATCAAGCTGTAGCAAAAGTTCAAGTCTCGTTGCCTTCTTTTTATCGGCATATAATCCTTCCTGAGTATAATCATGAAACACCACAATGTTCTACCCATCATATTGAAGTGAACCATGTACTCTGATATTCTGAAAGAAGGTGTCACAATCCCAGTAATTGAAGAGGCGAGCTATAGGGGCCCACAAAGGTGCCCCCAGCCGTGGCGCTAGAGCCCGGTGAGCTCTCTCTATGGTGGAAAACTTAGAAAGCTTTTGGCGTCATAAAGAGTTCGCGAGCCAGTCCTCCAAGAACAATTCAATGGATTGCCTCTCTATGCACTCTGGAAACCCCACAAACCTCCAATTGTTCAGGGAAGCACATTCCGTTTTTTTCCATCCACTCCTCACTTCTTTCCGATTGGGACTGGAGAGCAGCGACCATTTTTTTAAGGACCTCCACCTCCTGCTGTAGTTCCTTGACATTCCCCTCAGTGCTGTAACACTCCCTAGCATGTTGCGAATGTCTGGGTAGGGGAAGTTGACTTCAATGGCCTCTGTATCATTCTGAGTAGCATGGCTTCCCGGGATCCCATTATTTCCACCGTAGATCTGCCATTTTCGGGGCCACCACCGCCTCTTCCTGTGTTTATCGTGGCAGCTCTACCCCATACGTTCACATCTGCAGGGGGAGTGTGTCGTTATTTTTTTTGTTGGCCTGTGCCGCCTTGATCCATTTGTCCTTCCCCATCCTGCACCACCAGCAGGCTCCCAGATCCAGGTCCCAATTCTAATCACCTTCTGCTGCTTATGAACATTGCCACTCAGATACCACACCCAGTTCAGGCCCTGCTCTCAGAGTCAGATTGTCACTGCAGCACCTTGGCTGCCACTTCCAAAAATTTAGTGCCCACTAACACCGGCCACTGTCTCAAGCTGCACCCGCTGGGCCAGGAACCATCACAGCACAAGCAGCCCTCTCCAGCCAGGCCAATAGTGTCTCAGTGCCTTAGGTGGTATTCGCCCTCCACTTGTGCCTCCGGTACCTCAGCAAAGCAGCAGTACCCACCTCTTCACAGGGCCATCACGGTGTCCAGCATAGATTGCCTACTCCTCCTGGGGCTGCAATCAGAGGCGGGCTTGTGTCCACGAAAAAACAGAGTATCACAATGCACCTACCCAAGGTGGCCTTCATCGCTGATTGATATAGTGGTCCTAGAGAGAGAAACAGCTGTTCTTGTGTTTTCCAGAGTGCTGACAGCTGTTTTTGTCTCTAGGAACCTTCCCAGGTATCGTTGCCTGTTTCCAACCTCTGTAAGGCCCCTTGCTCTATTTTCCCTGCTGCAGTGTCATGAGGAGTCCCCTGTTGACATACGGATTGTTTCGTGTATTGAAAAGCCTACCCCAACACCTCCTGAACATGTGAATATATTCTGGGGCATATTCTCAAGGACACATCGCCTAGTTAGCGGCACTTTATCGCAGCCAAAGTGGCGATAAATTTATCGCACCATTCACAAGCTGGTGTTAACAGCCCATAACACCATTTTACCCGCGATAGCAGCCGCAAAAAACATCGCCACAGATGACCCCCGCAACTATCACTAATGAGATGCAGAGTAGGCGTACCCGTGCAAAAAGCCGCGAAAACACCACTCCGCAACATTCTCAACGACCAGCCAGATCGGCGATAAGACCACAAAACAGGCGATAAGGCCCGTTAGCAGCAGGAAACTAACACCTGCTCTGACCTGGTGCAAAGTCGGATCACAGCCTGCACCACAAAATGGAGCCCAGCCCAGAGCCACACCTGAAGGGCAACAGATGCCATGGAGCCACTGATCATGCAGCTCGGAGCCCCAACAGGGCCACAACACCCACCGCCACCATCCCTAGGACCCCCCTGGCCCCCCCCGGCCAAAGACATGCCACATCAACTACACGGAATCATGTACCAAATAATCCGCCTGATGTCGCACAATCACATTTGGTGGCATGCATGTGTCGTCACAAAAATGAGCATCACACATCCACCTTCGATGTAACAAATGAAAATTTATTGAAAGAAACACAGAACAGAAATGAAGACACATGGCGGCTCCCCTAGGGACAATCCATAGGTCACAGCCTGCAAGACAAAACGCACGATGAGAAGGTGTGTCTTGCGCACATCAAAGGACAGAGAGAGAGCGAAGGAGAGAGAGAGAGAAAGAGAGGGAGCGACAGAAAGACGGACAGAGAGAGGGAGCGAGAGAAAGACGGACAGAGAGGGGGAGCGAGAGAAAGACGGACAGAGAGGGGGAGTGAGAGAAAGACGGACAGAGAGGGGGAGCGAGACACAGATAACAGAAGAGATGGACAGGGGGAGAGAGTGCCCACAATGCGCACCCAGGCCACACTGCCCACCTGCTGCCACAGGTGTGTCTCCAACCACGTGCATGTATGTAGTGCAGTTCACCAGGTCACACATCTGAAACAGATCCGTCATCTGAAACAGAGTCCAGAGACATAAATGGCAAAGTACATACAATTGCACAAGACATCATCGCCTGTCCGCCCCTGCACACCCAGGCAGATGTACCCCAGCCCCTCCCGCTGCCCAGCGGTGCATGCCCGCTCCTGCGCACCCAGGCCTCACTGCTCACTTTCCGCCCTTGGCGTGTAGTAATGATGGCCCACCACGTGCCGCTGCAAGCCACATGCCCGGGGCCCGCGGATATGGCACCCTCCACATCATGCAGCCCCACTCCACAGGCCACCAGGTTTCACATAAGATTCTGGGTCTTGATTTCACCATGGCAGAGGACATACCAGTGCACCGGGCATCATCACAGGCTGCACACCCGCTCAGCCCTTGAGGTGCCACTAACTCTGTGATCCGGGATGCAACGCCACGTGGCGGTAGGCCCGCGCTGCCCGCTGGCTCTGGCCTACACTGCGGTCCAGCAGGGCACACAAATCCTGAGCAGTCCGGACGGCCGGGACGGGGCATCATCGCAGGCTGCACACCCGCCCAGCACTTAAGGTGCCCCTACCTCAGTGCACCCAAAGTCACCGTCCCGTGGCGGTGTGCCTGTGCCGGCCGCAATGTATCCGGTGCCACCAAGTCTGTGTCCCAAAGTCATGGACCCTGTATGATTGGGTATCGTGTTGCGGACGCCATCATGTCCCCTCTGGTCCTGGGGAATGTGATGTTGCAGGGCCCGAGGCCCTCATGCCTACATTAACACCACACGGATGCACCCAGATAGAGAGTGGAAATGGCATCGAGCACGTGCGTCCGTCCCTTTTCATTGGCAGGGTCACATGTCCCGTGACGCGTGTGCTGGATGGGTGTGGTGTGGGTGTAAACCAGCCGTGAGGGAGTGGCTGTGGCATGCTGACAACTAGACCTGTGAGCAGCAGATCACTACAGGAAAGACAGGGGACATGTAGCATTGCCGTCCCCCCTTGTGAGCGTAAGCGGAGTAGGCTGGCCTGGCGTATGCCAGTCCAGCGTAAGGGTTTGTATATGACCCCGGGGCCCTGGGCGTGGTTCCATACTGGGCTGGACAAGGAAGTAACTCATGCGTGTGTCCCTGTTGTTGTGTCAGCGCCACCCGGACCGCATTGGGCAATGTGTCACCCTGTGACCCCTGTTCTACGACATGAGCCACATGGACGTAAGAGGAGTCCAGTGAGCCTACCTTCATCCATACTTCCACACTTGAAAGACCATAGACATGACACATCTGTGTGAATATGAATGTTTAATGCACATTCAGTGGAGTGTTGCATCTGGAGCAGTACAGGGCCATGCAAACCCCACATGACGATGTTGTCCCATGGAGGGCCAGCCAGGGTCCTTCAGGGAATGACAAGTCCAAAGGAAGAGGAAGAGTTCAGTCCGCAGTCTGATTGCTGTGTCAATGGCGATCAAACAGCATATGGCAGTCCATGTCAAGGCACAAGGTGAGTGTCGCAGAGTGCATGGGGGGACAGTGGAAGGTGATGATGCAGAGGGCAGTACCAAGCTGAAGCCGGACCTATGGATGAGATGCATGCTGCTGCGTCTTTCTTACCACGAGGGCAGTATCATCCGCATCTTCGGTCTCTGCTGTTTCATGTGCCTCACGTGTGGGTGGTGGTGTTCTGTCTCCAGCACTGTGTGGCAGTGACACATCAGTGGCCGGAGGTGGAAGGTCTGCCGCACTGTGTGGCACTGACACTTCAGGGGGCGGAGATGTGGATGGAGTGGTGGCAGCAGCATGCATCCGCGCAAGGTCTTATGGCAGCAATGCCATGAGGAGGGTCCTGAGGTCATTGAGGAACCCAGCTACCTCTCGCTGGTGTGCAGCCGTGGCAGCCGCTCGTTCCGCATTCGCCCACTCCATGGTCTCCATTAACCTCTGCATGTTTCCCAACTCCTGTGTGACATCGCTAGGGCCACTCGGACTGTTGTTACGTTCTCTGAGTCAGGGCTCCAGCGATGTCAGCCATGGTCCGTTGGAGAGCATGGAGCGGACTGTGGGTGTCCGTTAGGGACCGTGAGTGGTCCCTGATGGGACTTAGACACCCACGTATGGCATCTAGTTTGTCTGCCATGCGGTCGAGGCCCACCTGCACCTGTTCAGCCAGATTCTCCTGGCACCCCAAAATACGGCGTTGGAAGGCCATGTGTACTCCGTGGGGGTCCTGGGAGGCAGCAGTGGTGGTGGGTGCTGCCTGCTGTGTGGTCTGTGCAGTGGGTGGGGTCTCCTCGTAGCAGCTGAGCTGCCCAGCTCCTGGAAGTGGGCTGCGTAGGCTGTCCACGAGCAGTTGGAGGGCGTCAGAGTCGCAGCTGTGGTCGTCCTCTTCGTCTCCAGAGAAGAGAGGGTCGGGCTGCTCTGCAGGAGGTTTTGATTCTCCCTCTACAATGTGAAGGGGAGATGCAGTTTAACAATGTGTCCACATGTATGTTGTCGCATTGTACATGTTTATATACAGACAGCATGACTGGGTACATTGTGGCTGTTTGGGAGGAGCTGCCTATTTGATGGGGGACAGTGGACATTTCGACAACAGACGTGTGTGTGTTTGTACTTGTACATTATTAACACACATTTCTCTGCAATGCCAATTGTGATTGGCCAGTGTCTGCACCCAAGCGGCACCGGTTGTGTCCTGTGTTCTGTTGTAGGTGTTTTGCGGATTGTGTCACATCGTTGTCAATGTAGATGTGCTCTGCATGTGATGTGTGTGCTGCATTTTTGGGGAGCCGCCCCTGCAGCTCAGATTTTGCTGCCCCTAATCACTTTCATGAGGTGTGCCTTTGACTTCTGTGCTTGTACAGTGTTGACATGTTGCATACTTGGGTACGTTGGTCTCTTGGTGGGAGTTGATGGTCTGGGGCATGGTTTGTCCGCAGATGTGCTCAACTTAATTGTGCATGTGTGCCATTGTGCCCATCTCCCCCCGTCCCCCCAGGCCCTAGTTGTTACTCACCCTGTTGCTGTTGTGTCGGGTCCTGTTGAGCAGTGTCCGGGCCCCCAACTCCTGCCACCGTCTCCCCACTGATGACTGTGGACACCATTTCCTCCATGTCGTCCAGCTCCTCCTGTGGCGCTGGGCTCCCACCTCCAGTCTGCATTGCTGCCTTCAGGTTGTTGGCAAGTTTCAGCTTGGTTTTGCGCTTGACATCATTCCAGCGCCTCTTGATCTCGTCCATTGTCCTCTTCAGCACTCCGACTGCATTCACCTTGTCCACGATGGACTGCCATATTGTATTTTTTGTTGCCAATGACACAGTGGAGGTGACGAACAGTTGTTGATGGTGTTCTGTCACCTCCGTTATCAGGATCCTGTTTTCCTGCGGACTGAACTTCGTCTTCCTCTTCTTCTTGTCCTTGCCCTTCCCTGACCCCGAAGTCCCAGGATGGTCCTCCGGGGGGCTTGTGGGGTTCTGGCTCTCCTCCGTACTTGCTCCGGCAACGTCCATTGTGCTTCGCTGTTGTTTGGCATTTGTTTGGCTGTTTTTTTTCTACTTTTATGGTGATTGTTACCGCCTGACGCGTGTGGATTGCAGGCCTGTAGCTGGGTTTCGCTGATTTTCGTATCGCGATTGGCCTCATCGCAGCTTTTTTTGCGTTAGCGTTTCGCATTTTTGCGGCGTGGTGTTGATTTTAACGCGGTCAGTTGACGCGTTATCTGGGGACTATCGCATGGTATCGCCGTGTTGTGAATACTTGGTTAACAAGGCGTTAATTTCCCACGATGGACTGCGATATGCAAAGCTGCGTTAAGCTAAATTTGCGGTGGTTATAACACGTTCTTGAGAATATACCCCTCTGTGTATTACTTCCCACCTCATGCTCACAATTAGTATGTGCAAATTGAGTGGGAAAACTAATTGGGTTCACTTTATTTGATCATAATCAGAATGTGGCTTATTCAACTACCTGTGAAAGTATTAGGTGCACAGAATGTGCTGGTGCAAATTAGCAAAAGAAATTACGCGTGGCTTGTGATGTGGGCACTTATCAACTCTGCACAATTTATCACAGACTCAAAAATTAGTTCCACTCAGTGCAATTTATGTAGAGCAATCCAAAGATTTAAGTTCACCTTTTCTCTCGTCAAAAGTGAGATTTATAGATGAATAAGCGCCTGTGATATATGAAAAATAATTGGTCGTTTTACTTTGAATTTCACCGAACATGTTTGTTGAGGTTTTATTAAGGAATCCTTGGAAATATAAAGTGAATGGCCACACTTCCTAAGGCGCACATGTGTCAATGATGACAATATGACAGAGAGTATCTGTTAGAAATGGGATCTCTAGTTGGCAAGGGCTTGCACCTTTGTCCAAGTAGGGACCCTTCTTCCTAGTCAGGGTAAGGGTGTTACACTCGTGAAGTAACCCCTGCTCACCCTCGTGGTAGCTTGGCACGAGCAGTCAGGCTTAATTCAGAGGCAGTGTGTAAAGCATTTGCACATAACCAACAGTAATACAGTGTAAGCACTACAAACGGACACCACACCAGTTTAGAAAAATAACCAATATTTTATATACTCAACACAAGACCAATTACGACAAAAATCCACAATACTATACTTTACGAATGAATACTTGATACGGTAACTTCTTCTTTGCAGGAATAGCACAAAAGCAAAGTTCGTACGAGTCGGTAGCTCCATCCGAGCCTACCGTGATGCTGAAAACCACAGAGTCTAACAGTTCCAGCCGACCGCGTCGATACGGGCCAGCAGAGTCGTGAACAGACTCGGTTACAGTACCTTTCTCGTTGTGGCTGGTACGGAGTGTACGAGCCGGTCGGCGTTCGTCGCGGTTGCGGTGCAAGACGGAGCGATGCAAGGTGCGGTGTCCCTCGATGCGGTGCAGGAAGCGGCTCGATGAGCGTCGTGCAGACGGAGTCGGTGAGTCCAAGGCGTGCGATGCAGGGTGAGACGATGCTCGATGCGGTGCTGACAGGTTGCGAGGCAGGCGACCTAGCCGGAGTGCGGGAGCTGGCGTCGGACAGCGGTGTGAGTCGGAGCGGTGCGTCGCAGACGTGCGAGCGGTGCCCCAAATGCGGTGCGGTCACGACTCTTGAGCCAGTTGCAGCGACCGCGTCGGTCGGGTCCGGCTGGTTCAGTGAAGCGATGCGATGCGAACTGCGGTGCCCACAGGTCACGGTGCAAGCAGCGGCTCGATGTTGGCGGCGTCGGACGTCGCCCACGGTGAGACCAGGGTTGCGATGCGATGCGGGGCGATGCGATCTGCAGTGCAAACAGGTCACCGGCCAGGGATGGACTCGGTTGACGGAGTCGGTTGCGGTTCCCTTCCTCTGTGGCAACTGAAACAGCGTTCCAGAAGCGGTACCCAGAGGCTTGTGAAGTCTTTGTAGTCCCTGAGACTTCTTAACAGGAGGCCAGCTCGGTTCCAGGCCCTTGGAGATACTCAGCACAAGTGTTGTAGAAAGTTCAGTCCAGTCCTTTCACTGCCCAAGGCAGAAGCAGCAACTGCAGGCCAACCCAACAAAGCAACAACACAGCAACGGGGCAGTACTCCTCCTGGCAGCTCTTCCAGCTCTTCGTCTTGGCAGGTTCCTTGATTCCAGCGAGATCTAAATTCATGGGGTCAGGGCCCCAATATTTATATCCCAAATTCCTTTGTTCTCTGAAGGCAGAGAGGCCTTTGCCTAGTCCAAACCAGTTCTGGAGCACTTTGTTGACAAGTCTCCGTTCCTTCTTCCAGTGAGTAGGCCAGGGACATCAGACGTACCACAGGAGGTGGAGCCAGCATTGTGGAGGGAAGGCACTGTCCTATTCAGGGCCCAGGTGCGACTCCCTCCCACCCATCTACATGTAGATCTTGCTATTCAGCCCTGTGCTGACTCACCCTGTCTCCTGGCATCCCCCAGCCCCTGTCACTCACACTCCAGACACGGAATACACAACCTCGCAGAGGCAGGCTTGGATGGTTAGACAAGAAAATAACCACCTTCTAAAAGTGGTATTTTCAAACACAGAATGTTAAAACCAACTTCACTAAAAGCTGCATTTTATCATTCTGAGTCCAGGCATACTAAATCTCGAATTTCTACCATGTTCCCGGGGTCAGTTAGGATTATAAGCTGTAATAATCAAAACTGCCCGTTCTGGCCTAGGGGGAACAGGTAGCCTTGCAATAGTGAAAACGAACTAGGCTGTAATTCACTATCAGGACATGCCGCACACACCCGGGCATGTCCTACCTTTCGCATACACCGCACCCTGCCCACAGGGGTACCTTGGGCCTACCTTAGGGGTGACTAACATGTAGCAAAGGGAAGGTTTAGGGACTTGCAAGTGTGTACACTTGCCAAGTCGATATGGCAGCCCCAGGCTGCGCACGGGCTCTGCAATGGCAGGCCCGAGTTACACTTTACGGGCTGTTTGCGTGGGTGGCACAATCCAGTGCTGCAGCCCACCAACAGCATTTGGTCTATAGGCCCTGGCACTCGCAGTGCACTTTACAAGGGACTGACACATAAATCAAATAGGCCAATCATGGAAACACCAATCCATAACACATTTTATACAGGAGCACTTGCACTTTCCCACTGGACCGCAGTGCGGAAAGTGCGCAGAATCATTACACCAGCAAAAACAGAGTCAAAACCGGGAGGTCAGAAAGCAAAAGTCAGGGGAAACACGCCAAAAGATGCCAAGTCTAACACATGTCCCCTCCAGCTGAAAGTAGGGAGAACTACCCAACCCCATGGGAGTTCTCTTCACTAAGGTGGAAGAACCTGGACAGACCATCTGCGTTGGCGTGTTCTGTACCAGGACGGTGTTCCACCATAAAGTCCATTCCCTGTAGGGAGATGGACCACCTCAGCAGTTTTGGATTCTCACCCCTCATTTGCATCAACCATCTGAGGGGCCTGTGGTCTGTCTGAACCCGGAAGTGAGTCCCAAACAGGTATGGTCTCAACTTCTTCAGTGCCCAGACCACAGCAAAAGCTTCCCTTTCTATGGCACTCCACCTCTGTTCCCTGGGAAGTAGTCTCCTGCTAAGGAAGACTACAGGCTGATCCAGGCCCTCTTCGTTCAGTTGTGAGAGCACCGCTCCCACACCATGCTCTGAAGCGTCAGTCTGCACGACGAATTCCTTGGAGAAGTCAGGTGCCTTGAGCACGGGCGCCGTGCACATGGCTGCCTTCAGGGCATCAAAAGCTTTCTGGCAGGACTCAGTCGAGATCACTTTCCTGGGCTGCCTCTTAGAGGTCAGCTCTGTTAAGGGGGCAACGATGGTGCCATAGCCCTTAACAAATCTCCGATAGTAACCGGTGAGACCTAAGAAGGCTCTCACCTCTGTCTGGGTCTTGGGGGCTCCCAAGCCAGAATGGTGTCAATCTTGGGTTGTAGGGGCGCCACCTGGCCGCTTCCTACCTGGTGTCCCAAGTACACCACAGAACCCTGCCCGATCTGGCACTTACTGGCCTTGATCGTGAGGCCTGCACCTTGCAGAGCCCTCAACACTTTCTCAAGGTGCTGTAAATGTTCTTCCCAGCTGGAACTGAACACAGCAATGTCATCCAGGTAGGCAGCACTGAAATCCTCCAGCCCAGCCAACACCTGATTGACCAACCTCTGAAAGGTGGCAGGGGCATTCTTCAACCCAAAGGGCATCACCCGGAATTGGTAATGACCTTCTGGGGTTGAGAATGCTGATCTCTCCTTGGCCCCATCGGTTAAGGCAATCTGCCAGTACCCAGACGTCAAATCAAACGTGCTGAGGAACCGGGCAGCTCCCAACCGATCAATGAGCTCATCAGCTCTGGGGATGGGGTGCGCGTCAGTCCTGGTGACGGCATTGAGCCCACGGTAGTCCACACAAAACCGGAGTTCTGGAGTGGCACCGGGCGCCGCAGCCTTTGGGACCAAGACCACTGGGCTGGCCCAAGGACTGTGGGAGGGCTCAATCACCCCTAATGCCAACATCTTAGAGACCTCCTCCTTGATGCTGGCTCTGACCCGGTCAGTCAACCTGTAAATCTTGTGCTTCACAGGAGGGCTGTCACCAGTGTCCACGTCATGGGTACACCAGTGAGTAACACCGGGGATCAGAGAGAACAGTGGGGCGAACTGTCCCAACAACTGGCGACAGTCCCCTGCTGCTCCTGAGTCAGAGTAGGGGAGAGGATCACACCCTCTACTGACCCATCATGCTCCTTGGTAGACAGGAGGTCAGGGAGAGGCTCACTCTCCTCTTCCACCCCAGCATCTGTCGCCAAGAGCATACTCACTTCGGACCTCTCGAAGTGGGGCTTGAGGCGGTTCACGTGAAGGACCCTCAAAGGGTTCCTGGGAGCCTGCAAATCCACCAGGTAGGTGACGTCACTTTTGCGCTCCTTTACCTCATATGGCCCAGTCCACTTGTCCTGCAAGGCACAAGGTGCCACTGGGGCCATGACCCACACTTTTTGCCCAGGTTGAAATTCGACCAGAGTGGCATTCTGGTCATACCATCTCTTCATTTCTTCCTGGCTTGCTTCTAGGTTCGCCTGAGCGAGTTTCCTGAAGCGGGCAGTTTGGTTTCTAAAGGCCAGCATGTAGCTAAATACATCCTGGGAGTTTTCCTGGGAGCTGCCTCCCAGCCTTCCTTTACCAAACTCAGAGGTCCTCTGACAGGGTGGCCATACAGGAGCTCAAAGGGGCTGTACCCAAGAGACTTCTGAGGCACCTCCCTGTATGCAAAGAGTAGGCATGGCAAGAGGACGTCCCACTTACGCCTCATGGGTTCTGTTAGACCCTTGATCATGCCTTTCAAGGTCTGGTTGAATCTCTCCACCAGACCGTTTCCTTGTGGGTGGTAAGGAGTGGTGAACTTGTAGGTTACACCACACTCCTTCCACAGGGATGTCATATACTTCGATATGAAATTGGTCCCCCTATCGGAAACCACCTCTCTGGGGAATCCCACACGGGAAAAGATCCCCATTAACGCCCGGCCCACCACTGGCGCCGTCGTTGTCCTGAGAGGGATTGCCTCCGGGTACCGGGTGGCATGGTCCACCAAGACCAGGATGTACCTGTTGCCCATGGCTGTCTTGGGATCCAGTGGCCCCACAATATCCATCCCTACCCTTTCAAAGGGTGTTCCAACAACAGGGAAAGGTTGGAGAGGAGCTTTGACCTTCCTCCTCTCTTACCACTTGCCTGGCAAGTTTGGCAAGACCTACAGTGTGCATCTGACTGCCTTCGCATTTGGGGCCAAAAGAAGTGGGTGACAAGCCTGTCAAAGGTCTTGTCCTGCCCCAAATGTCCTGCCAAAGGCACGTCATGAGCCAGACCCAGTAGGAAGGTCCTGAAGCGCTGGGGTACCACCAGCACACGGGCTGACCCAGGCTCGGCAACCTTAGGCTCACTGTATAGGAGACCACTCTCCCAGTAGATCAGATGTGACCCGGACTGATTACCAGCTGCCTGGTCTGCAGCCTGCCGCCGCAGACCCTCCAGAGTAGGGCACTCTGCTCTGCTCCCTGCAGAACTCCTCCCTGGTGGGACCCCCTTCTTGCTGCCAATGGGTCAGCTCAAAGATGTCTCCCAGTTCGGCTACCTGCTCCCCTGTAGGCACCGGGGCGTCCCCTCGAGGTCCGCCTCCTCCCGGTCCGTGGGAACTTCGGGGGCCGGTTTCCCGCGCCCCCTGCCCTTTCTCTTGGCAGGGACTTGGGCCACTGTTTCAGGCTCCAAGTCCTCTTGATCACCCTTTCTGGCTGCCATTGACCGAGTAGACACGCATGCCCACTCTGGCAACCCAAGCATCTCCAAGTGAGACCTGAGCTCAACCTCCTTCCATAAGGACTGCTCGAGGTCGTTTCACAGCAGACAATCTACAGGCATGGTAGGGCTCACAACCACCCTCAAGGGACCTGAGACCCCCCCCCATTCAAAGGGAACCTGCGCCACCATACATTGGCGCTCTGAGTTGTCTACAGCAACTACTTGGTGGAATGCTCCTGGGACTACTTGCTTCTCAGACACCAGGTGACACCGGACTGAGGTCACACTGGCTCCAGTATCTCTGAGAGCCTCTACCCTGTTCCCATTAATGGTCACCCAGGTGCTATATTTCTTTGTGTTAGGGGGCACCTGGTTTCCTGGGACCATCTCACTGTCCCCTAGTGAGACAAGGGTCATTTCTGCGGGATCCCCACCCTCCTGTGGGCACCCCTCCTCCCCAAGCGCTACACTAGCCAACACTTTGGACTGTCCACCGGTGGGCGGCTGTGTCCCCTTCGGGCACTTGGGGTCCTCCTTAAAGTGACCTACCTGGTCACAGGCATAACACTTGCGGGGGCCGGTCTCCAACAGGCTTCCCTGTGGAGACCCCTTTCTTCTTATCACCGGGGGCTGGGAACCTTTACCCTGGGTACTAGTTTGGGGCCCTTTAGAGAACTCCTGTGCTTTACCCTTGTCCCCCCACCTTTCTGCTGGGGACCCTGCCCACCTTTGGCTGAGTCTCCCCAAACGCTTTCTTGTGGACCCTGGTACTCACCCAGCGGTCCGCTTCCATAGCAAGCTTCCAGGGGTCAGTTAGCTTACTATCAACTAGGTGCTGGCGCAGATCTGCAAAACATAGACTAGACAAGTGCTCCCATGCAATCAAGTTGTAGAGCCCCTGAAAATCTGTTACACTACTGCCCTTCACCCAACCATCCAGAGACCTGCAGAACACATCCACACATTCCAACCAAGTGTTGGCATCAGACTTCTTACTGGACCTGAACTGATCCCTGTACTTTTCAGGAGTAAGACCATACTTCGTGAGAAGGGCATCCTTCATGTCAGCATAGGTGAGGTGATACCCCTTACCCAAAGCTATCAGAGCATCCCTTGCTTCTTCAGGGAAAAGTGGCCACAATCCTGCTCCCCAATCCTCCTCAGGGACCCCATTCATGTGTATGGCTGCCTCATAACCCTGAAACCACCTTTGTATGTCATCCCCCTTCTTGAACTCCTTGCCTACGTTCTTGGGAATGTGCACAATCCTGTCTGCCTTTCTGGCGAATTGCTGCCACCATCTGAGCCTGACTTACTCCTAAGTTCTAGCTCCTTCAGTTCTCTCTCATGCTCTAAGAGCATCTTCCTCTCCTCTATGGCCAATCTCTTCTCCTCCCGCTCACTCTCCAGTCTGAGCTTCTGCAGCTCAAACTGCCTTGCCTCCCGCCTGTCCTCCAGCTCCTCTGGGGACAGACTGCTGCTGCCTGTTCTGGCGGGTTCCCCCCTACCCAAAAGCACATCCACCCTGGAAATAGGCTCCTCCACCTCCTCACTGAGATTACCAGGCTGCCCATTGGCATGTCTGGCTGCTACCCAGGCCCTCAGCGCCTTCTGTAGCTCCTCCTTCCTTGTGAGGCCTTTAATTTGGACTTTCAGGTTTTTACAAATCGCTCGTAGCTCCTTTACGGCGTAGGATTCCAACCTATCCTCCTCAAAGATAACTTCCAGAGATGCAACGGATGATGCAATTGATTCAGGCATGACAAAAGTAGTGAGTTGAAACCTGGCAAGATCAAAAATAGGCCAAAAGAAAAAGAACCAGTATGTGGTACGTAATGGTCTGCGATATGGTATTAGTGCACACCAATCACTGTAAGTCAAGTGCAAACACAAGTCCTATCCTCACCGCTGACAACCAATGTTAGAAATGGGATCTCTAGTTGGCTAGGGCTTGCACCTTTGTCCAAGTAGGGACCCTTCTTCCTAGTCAGGGTAAGGGTGTTACACTCGTGAAGTAACCCCTGCTCACCCTCGTGGTAGCTTGGCACGAGCAGTCAGGCTTAATTCAGAGGCAGTGTGTAAAGCATTTGCACATAACCAACAGTAATACAGTGTAAGCACTACAAACGGACACCACACCAGTTTAGAAAAATAACCAATATTTTATATACTCAAGACAAGACCAATTACGACAAAAAAGCACAATACTATACTTTATGAATGAATACTTGATACGGTAACTTCTTCTTTGCAGGAATAGCACAAAAGCAAAGTTCGTACGAGTCGGTAGCTCCGTCCGAGCCTACCGTGATGCTGAAAACCACAGAGTCGAACAGTTCCAGCCGACCGCGTCGATACGGGACAGCAGAGTCGTGAACAGACTCGGTTACAGTACCTTTCTCGTTGTGGCTGGTACGGAGTGTACTGAGCCGGTCGGCGTTCGTCGCGGTTGCGGTGCAAGACGGAGCGATGCAAGGTGCGGTGTCCCTCGATGCGGTGCAGGCAGCGGCTCGATGAGCGTCGTGCAGACGGAGTCGGTGAGTCCAAGGCATGCGATGCAGGGTGAGACGATGCTCGATGCGGTGCTGACAGGTTGCGAGGCAGGCGACCAAGCCGGAGTGCGGGAGCTGGCGTCGGACAGCGGTGCGAGTCGGAGCGGTGCGTCGCAGACGTGCGAGCGGTGCCCCAAATGCGGTGCGGTCACGACTCTTGAGCCAGTTGCAGCGACCGCGTCGGTCGGGTCCGGCTGGTTCAGTGAAGCGATGCGATGCGAACTGCGGTGCCCACAGGTCACGGTGCAAGCAGCGGCTCGATGTTGGCGGCGCCGGACGTCGCCCACGGTGAGACCAGGGTTGCGATGCGAAGCGGGGCGATGCGGTCTGCGGTGCAAACAGGTCACCGGCCAGGGATGGACTCGGTTGACGGAGTCGGTTGCGGTTCCCTTCCTCTGTGGCAACTGAAACAGCGTTCCAGAAGCGGTACCCAGAGGCTTGTGAAGTCTTTGTAGTCCCTGAGACTTCTTAACAGGAGGCCAGCTCGGTTCCAGGCCCTTGGAGATACTCAGCACAAGGTTGTAGAAAGTTCAGTCCAGTCCTTTCACTGCCCAAGGCAGAAGCAGCAGCTGCAGGCCAACCCAACAAAGCAACAACACAGCAACGGGGCAGTACTCCTCCTGGCAGCTCTTCCAGCTCTTCGTCTTGGCAGGTTCCTTGATTCCAGCGAGATCTAAATTCATGGGATCAGGGCCCCAATATTTATATCCCAAATTCCTTTGTTCTCTGAAGGCAGAGAGGCCTTTGCCTAGTCCAAACCAGTTCTGGAGCACTTTGTTGACAAGTCTCCGTTCCTTCTTTCAGTGAGTAGGCCAGGGACATCAGACGCACCACAGGAGGTGGAGCCAGCATTGTGGAGGGAAGGCACTGTCCTATTCAGGGCCCAGGAGCGACCCCTCCCATCCATCTACATGTAGATCTTGCTATTCAGCCCTGCGCTGACTCACCCTGTCTCCCGGCATCCCCCAGCCCCTGTCACTCATACTCCAGACACGGAATACACAACCTCGCAGAGGCAGGCTTGGATGGTTAGACAAGAAAATAACCACCTTCTAAAAGTGGTATTTTCAAACACAGAATGTTAAAACCAACTTCACTAAAAGCTGCATTTTATCATTCTGAGTCCAGGCATACTAAACTCGAATTTCTACCATGTTCCCGGGGTCAGTTAGGATTATAAGCTGTAATAATCAAAACTGCCCATTCTGGCCTAGGGGAACAGGTAGCCTTGCAATAGTGAAAAACGAACTAGGCTGTAATTCACTATCAGGACATGCCGCACACACCGGGCATGTCCTACCTTTCGCATACACCGCACCCTGCCCACAGGGGTACCTTGGGCCTACCTTAGGGGTGACTAACATGTAGCAAAGGGAAGGTTTAGGGACTTGCAAGTGTGTACACTTGCCAAGTCGATATGGCAGCCCCAGGCTGCGCACGGGCTCTGCAATGGCAGGCCCGAGTTACACTTTACGGGCTGTTTGCGTGGGTGGCACAATCCAGTGCTGCAGCCCACCAACAGCATTTGGTCTATAGGCCCTGGCACTCGCAGTGCACTTTACAAGGGACTGACACATAAACCAAATAGGCCAATCATGGAAACACCAATCCATAACACATTTTATACAGGAGCACTTGCACTTTCCCACTGGACCGCAGTGCGGAAAGTGCGCAGAATCATTACACCAGCAAAAACAGAGTCAAAACCGGGAGGTCAGAAAGCAAAAAGTCAGGGGAAACACGCCAAAAGATGCCAAGTCTAACAGTATCACTAAAGACTACCAGATAATATCAATGAAATAAGGGCTACATTGTAACAAGGTAATGCATTGGACTGCATACATACTATTTTTGTAAATCTTGCAGGCTATGTTTAAATGATTTATATTTTGCTAATTGTGACCTTGTTAATAACAGCGTGTACAGATGCCACAGCTCACTGCAGGGACTAGACCATAGGGCAACAAGGGGTTAACTTCACAGTTGTTGTCCCCAAGTGTGAGCGACCTTTGGACAGTTTTTTTGTTTAAAATTGTCCGGCAAATAAGGTGTTAAATGAATTCACGTTCTAATGCCTTAAATATTCAACTGGGTTTTACTGACAATCAACTTCTTCCTTATCCAAGAAAAATGTTTTATGACCTATGTCTTTCTTAATTCCGTGAATAATCTCCAAAATATATTGTATCCCTTAAAGTATTGGAGGCAGAGGTGGATTCATTATCCACCTTGCATAACCTGCCACTCAAGCATTTTTATATTCTACAATAAAAATGTAAGCAAAATCTAACACGGGCAGAGGAGTAATTGCACTAAAACTGCTAGAAAGATGTTATGATGCCCTAAAGAGAGCCTCTATGTGAAAGTGGTCCATCTTATCACCAATTACAGCACCCCCAGAGCCGCATGCCTGTAAAACTGGCATTACCTGGTTTCCCCTGATACAGTCTGTTTATGTTCAGGCAGCGTTTTACTAGTGAGCATTAAAAGTATGGAAAAATATGATTGTTGTGGTTGTGATTTCAAATAAATATTACCTTAGGTGCATTGGAAACATTTGTCAGTGCACTAAAACGATGTGACTGTGAAGCGAGCAGTACTTCATTACATTATGAAATTCTCTATGTACTTAAGTATGGTGCACACCACATTGTTTTATATAGCACTTAAGACTGCACTTTTGACCTTTCTGAGCGCTCTATTAACTAGTGGTGGTAGGTAACGTTTGAAAGGGAGGGGGTCTGAGTAAATACCTTCTTTGAGGCAGCGACTAAAGTAAGAATGCTTGACTGGTTTTAGAAAGGTAAAGGGGACGTTTCCCGTAGAGAAAATATTGAAACGATACGGACAAATGGTGCATTTCACAGCACAAAGTTTGACATAAATTGGCTAAAAATCCAAAGGTTCTGAAAAGGAACTAGTAAAGTATCCCAATATTTTTCTTATTTGTCCAGAAAGTCTTATTTTGCCTTAACTATATGCACTCGCCGTGCCCAAGAAAACTTTGAAAAATGGTGGCAAACAGTGGGTTTTTAACATAATGTCCTATAAAGTTGGTGTAATAGCTGTATGTGCTGCAAGCAATTCAGGAAATTACTAAATGCAACTACAGTGACGTTGTGGCACCCTTCAAATGTTGCTTAATCCTGTTTGGCATCCCTGTCACAATTGAGAAAATGAACCTTTGAAAACAAGGCATGAAAGAGACAAAGAGCAGGGCTCTGAAGCCCATATCTGCTGCAGGGCATGGCAGAAAGTACGTTAAGCATGGCTTCATAGGTCTTGTCACTTGGTCCAACAGGGACAGATGGCTGGGTGTTATAAAGGTACAGAGGACACTGTGTGGCGGTCATTAACCATGTTTGGCTGTGGGCTTTGCAGCAGGTTGAAAGAGTCCAGACTGGCACTGAAAAATAGGAAAGAGGTGAAGCACGGAGTAAAAAGGAACTCTTACCACCAACACACTGCTTCCAGACACTGACCGCAGCAGAGAACGCACAAACAGCACATCTTCCTCCGAGATCTTGTAACATCGGAAGGGAATCTCCAGTGGTGGCCATCTTGAACTTTGGCTTTAATTTAAACCCCATCCTGTCATCAAGACGTACTTCCCAACTTGAGAAATGGAGAAAAAGTACATATGGTGGGAGCTGAGACCTAGCTCCAGAACACAGCTGTTCCTGGTCAGCAATGCGCACCCTGAAGAGCGTATGACGGCTCAACAAGAGTGCAACTCACACTTGGAGTGATACACAGAGCAGGATTGTAAGGTGAAATTGACGCCTTCTGGAACATTGGGCATGGGAATAAGAGTCTGGGGTGACACGATACATTCAAATACATGAGGTATAAGTGTGATGCAACACCTCAGAGAAAACAAAGTAAATGTGTAACCGTGTGAAAATGGAATGAAAATCATTTATATAGTGTAAAGACAGAGGCCCCCTGCGCAAGGGTGCAGTTCCTTAAGGCAGGGCTTAAACAATGCAATGTAAAGACTTAAGGCAACACAATTTCAAAAGTAACTTGATACAATTGATAAAATGACAACCCATATATATGAGAAGAACCGACAAATACTGATATATCAAATAGAGTATCAAAACTTATATTTTATTGGTTCAATATAAATACTATTAAAAGACCCAATAATGCTACTCCATTCGTACCAACATTCATACCATGAACATAATCAAAACACCATAAAAACAATAATTTTATGACAAAGAAAATAATCACAATTGCTATATAATTATGAGAAACAAATGTGGCAGGACGGTAGTAGATTGTTCTGTTCTACGCGGGTTTCGGCACAAGACAGTGCCTTCGTCAGGAAAAAGGGCCATACATTTTCTGATGGAATCTGAAAAGAAGATACATATCATATAATCGGTTCTTACTATAATAAGTACTAATTGCCGCCAGGAGGGCGTGCAGAGATAACCAATTGTTGTCATCTAACCATACAGTTGATAAATTACTTACAAGGCAGTGAAAATGAGAAACTTAGGAAGATAAACTATAAAATAGATGAAAGTTATACCTAGAGAATCCTGAAGTAGACACTTGTGATAGGGTGAAAAGGGTCCCTGTATAGCAAGCCAAACCACCATAGCGTTAATGCATCACCCTGTGATCAACTTAACATGCTAATGTGATACAATTAGTGACCCAAAATAAAACCATATAAAATATGTCAAAGCTAGAAATAACCTTAAACGAAAAACAACAGCAACCAAAAGAAAATCAATGGATTCTGTTGGACGTAGAATTATTCGTTGTATCAGGATACACTCAAAAGATGCTGCAAAGATAGTATTAAAACAGCATCTTTATAAATATATAATATATAGTCAAAAATATGATATCTGATATAGGAAAAAGAATACAATTACCTTTAAACTATGCGTTTTCAAGATAATAAGAATGATATAGGGCAGATGCACCCAAACTGGATGCGCTAACTTCTGATAGCTAACTGCAATTCAATGCTATGATAAAGAAATAATGAATTGCGTCAGAATAACAACTAGATGGCTACCTTCAATTTTGAACAATACGTGACAAACGTAAGACAAAAGTTACCTTTAAATCATGAGATTCTAATTTAAGAAAAGGATAGTGCTCATCTGCCAAGGCTTAAGATGTTGACGTCCATAAGTTACTTACTACAGTAAAGAAGAAATGAAGTTACTATTAGAGTAGCTACATAATAACAATCTTCAAAGAAGGTGTTTCTCTAGGTATAACTTTCATCTATTTTATAGTTTATCTTCCTAAGTTTCTCATTTCACTGCCTTGTAAGTAATTTATCAACTGTATGGTTAGATGACAACAATTGGTTATCTCTGCACGCCCTCCTGGCGGCAATTAGTACTTATTATAGTAAGAACCGATTATATGATATGTATCTTCTTTTCAGATTCCATCAGAAAATGTATGGCCCTTTTTCCTGACGAAGGCACTGTCTTGTGCCGAAACGCGCGTAGAACAGAACAATCTACTACCGTCCTGCCACATTTGTTTCTCTTAATTATATATCAATTGTGATTATTTTCTTTGTCATAAAATTATTGTATTTATGGTGTTTTGATTATGTTCATGGTATGAATGTTGATACGAATGGAGTAGCATAATTGGGTCTTTTTTTTAGTATTTATATTGAACCAATAAAATATAAGTTTTGATACTCTATTTGATATATCAGTATTTGTCGGTTCTTCTCATATATATGGGTTGTCATTTTATCAATTGTATCAAGTTACTTTTGAAATTGTGTTGCCTTAAGTCTTTACATTGCATGAAAATCATTTATTGCATTTTCCTCTATATTTCTAAATTGGTGTGGGATACTTCTTGTGTTGTGTTTTCACCTTATTACTGTTTGAAGTGCTGCATAAATACTTTACACATTGTCTCTAAGTTAAGCCTGACCACTTTTGTGACAAGCTACCAGAGGGTTAAGCACAAGTTAATTTGTGGATTGCTTATGTTTCACCCTGACAAGAATTGTGGTTGCTGCTTGAGTAGGGTTTTACCTCTTCAACCAGTAACCCAATTTCCCACAGAACTGCATCTAAAAGTGTACAGTGTTAAATGTGCCTTGAATGCTTCCAAGAATGCCTCTCCACCATATACGTGAAGGGCCGGGCCCATAACTTCTGGACCTACTCTAGAATCACAATCTGATGGTTCTTTTTAGCAGCATGTAAGCGTAGAGGGGAGAAAATCGTTAATAGTGCCAATCAATTAGGCAGGTATTTCTCTAGATACATAATAACCACAGACAATTACGTAAGGTTAGTTAATTTATTACAAAGCCAAGAATAACTGGACATAAAGACACATCAAGATGAGAGTGTAGAGATACATCGGAATCAGCATAAAGCCAAATCTGCATATCCAATTAAGAAGGTGTAGCACAAACAAAACAATTAATTCAAGGAGCAAAATACAGAAGACTAATGATCATGAGTCCAGATTTCCCTGCATCGAAGGTTGGGAAGTAAAAAGCATTTATCTATCCCTACACTAACTCTAAAATGACATCCCTACTTAAGCATTTTTCAGGAAAAAGGGATAAAGGTGTCAGCATGTAGAGTCTTCCTAAGAAGTCTCTCCACCATCAATGGGTCAAATAGCTTAAAGCTATTGAGACAGAGCTTGTTCTAAAATGCTCTCTCTCTGAAGACAGAAGAAGAAGAAGTGGGTACTTTCTCTCCTTCCCTTAGTGCAATATTGAAGAGAATTTTCCCAAGATCCTTTGCAGGTCACGCCATCCACTCTGGGTGCCACCCTGTAGGTAACTTTCCACAGGACAACAGTGTTCCTCTTCTCAGCACATTTGGCCTTGGTTCCCAAGGCTTCTCCTGTGCAAAGGACAATGGCCTTCCTTTATTGATTCAGACCACATGATGTAAACTTTTCCTCTCCTTGCCTGGCTAGTAAAACAAAGACATTATTCTAGCTAACAAGAGCGCTTCTTTCACCTGCAACACAAAATGTGAGAAAGAACAAATTCCACAGCACACATGAAATTCAGACAGTTAATACTAAAGTGAGAGCTTCCAGGGAAAATGCATTCCAGGCTTACAAGGTTCAGCTAACATACGAAAAATGGCATGCCAGCTTTATGAGTTTACATAGAAAAATAAGGCACGCTCCGTTTATAATTCTACCTACATGTAAATAACAAATTAATAAACACACTTAACAATTGAATGATGGTCAATTGCACAACACGAGTTCTTCACGTTAATGTTTTCTGCTAGTTACATTCACTTTCTACAATAATTCTCCAGATTTCCATTCAATGGCCTAACACATCACGTTTCATGTTATTACATTTCGAAATTCTAACACTTCATGTTAATATGACAAAAGATTATATGCGGATGTGCTCTACACATGTGATTATAATGCATCCCTTCAAATAGACTTTGATTTCCGCTACATCAGCGGCATGGGCTTCAAATGCTGACCTGAAAGTAAACCCTTGCAAGATGGAAATAATACTCTTTGCTACTCGCATAACACAAGTCCAAATTCAGGAGTGATTCTCCTATATGTACATAGAAGTATTTATACTGCAACTCACCTCCAATGCAAAATCATTTGGTTTTACCATTGTCTCCAAACACTCTGTTAAAGACCAGAAAAAACTGACAGTGTGGTATCAGCACCTATCGAAACTCACAACCTACCTTCACCAAGGCCCCATAACTGCTGCTCCAGCCCTGGGTCTCGAACACACTTGGATAGTGGCTATGCCCAGATTTCCTGACTCCAGGTAAACCCCACTGTTTAATATCCACCATGCTGATAAATGGCTCATAAAATTACTGAAGTTAGTCAACTATATTTCTCCCATCGTGGTTGCTCTACATTCATGGCCCACCATGACTTTGCAGGAATCATTGCTGGAATAAACTGTACAGAGACAAAGACATATGCTGGCCAACTAATTAATGTGAGTCAGTTAGCTTGCAGAATTGCAAGCTACTGTGCATTTCATCTCTGGCAAACATTCTTAGGAGACCACGACCCACGAAGAGTGAACCTTCTCCAACAACAAGAGGTAGAATTAACCACAAAATGTGATTCTTATGTTGGCCACCACAAAGCTGGGTATGTGAGGGGTGTGTGACACCTGTTGATTTCTTCCTAATTGTGCCACCATCTTCATCAGATTTCAGGAGTCCCGGCCCTCTTCTCTTTCAAAGCCAGTTTATTTTCTTCCACAGCTAGTTCTTCAAGAGGCACCTGGGGAGCAAAAGGAGTTGATAGGATACTTAAGAGGTAAGAACAGCAGACTCCAAGGAGGATCTGAAGTGGTGCTCCTTTTATTAGTGTCCTTGCTCAACTGTGCGTGGGAGACAGGAGCAGGGAGGGGAAAGGAGTATACCATTGTGCATCTTCAGAATCACTTTGGTGAGAAGACAAAGTAACTGACTGTCATGCTGAAAATATTGGAAGAATTACACCACTTTTGGAAGTTAAAATATTTAATAATTAAACATTTGCAAGTGATTACAATGCCAAAATGGTAACCAAACTTTAGATGATGTGCCAGTTAGAATCCTCCTATTTTTATTTTTATTTTTTTATTTCTAAATCAAAGGGGAAAAAAGAAGAACCAGGAATGGGTGGGCATGTGGAATGAAATGTGGAGTGGAAGAACAATGAACATCTGTCAGTTGAAATATTTGTCCTAGGCTCCATATCTGTAATTCATAAATTAAACACAATGAACTATATGGAACTCTTTGACCAACATTTTTGATGTTTTTGATTTAAAGTCAGTGCTTGCCTACTTATCTTGAAGAGCTATGTGATAAATACATCTATAAAGAGATTTGCTCACTGGCTTTTTAGCAGATAGTTCCCTCTGGAGACATATGACATGATTTTGCTTCCACAGTGTTTTGTGTTGATTAAAACCGCATTCGGTAGGTGTGAGGATACTGCCCAGTTTTTTCATCTTCTGTAAACCCCTTCCAGGTGGCGAGTCCCCCCTTTCCGCTCACCCCCACTTGCTACCGCCAACTGCGCCCTTTCCTTTAAAAAACACCACTGACCACTTCTTTGGTGCCTGAAAAGGTCGCAGTTTATTTTCAACACAAAATTCTTTTGTTACATACAATTTTTCATATTTCAAAGTCTATGGTCCTAGGCCTTTCATGTCCTTGTTTAGCTTTCCTCTATTGCTCTTTGCCCTTTCTTTGTGACCTGGACCCCCAGCCTCCTCAACTTTCTGGGAGAGGAGGGAGGGGCACCTTTCTCTGGGTTTCACTTCACGGGTCTAGGCTTCAACTTGCTACCGATCTGGAGGGTGTCCGTTGGGACCTGCCCGGGCTGCAAGTGCCGTCCCGCTCGCCCTGGACCTTTTTGTGGGTTCTCCCTTATCCCGGGGGTCCCTGCCGTTTGGCATCCCAAGGACCTTACTTGAGCGTCTACTCTATCTTTCCTGAGGCTGAGTCCCTACCATCTTCTCCCTCTGTACCCCTGCCGTAAGGCATCCCAAGGGTCCTGCGGGAGTGTCGCCTCTATTCTTTCTCTGGCGGCCCGCCGCCCCTGGCTCCCCCAGTGCCCCTGCCGTGAGGCATCCCAAGGCCACTGGGAGAGCCTTCCATCTATCCTCTAGTGATTTTGAGTCCTACGAGCATCCTTGTGTCTGATCCGCTACCCTTTCCCCGCTACGGCTGCGACGCCCGTATTCTTAGGTGTGGGTGGGTGGGTGTCTCTTCCTCTATCGTCGCCAAGGGGGGGTGAATTGTGATTCTTTGGGCCGTTGGCCCCTTCTTAACCCCCCCCTTGGACTTACTTGCTCGCCCCCTGATTGGGGGGGAGCCTTCTTTATTTTTGTGGGCCAATCCTGTCCCCTTCCCCGACTTAGCCAGGAATTTACATGCGAGGCGGGGGTGGGGGCGGGTGGCGGGTCCCCCGCCGCCGGCCGGCGTTCAACCCGGGCCCCCATTGGGTCCGGCTCTGCCTTCCCGGCCCGGGTCCAAACCCCTTCCAGGCGGCGAGTCCCCCCTTTCCGCTCACCCCCGCTTGCTACCGCCAACTGCGCCCTTTCCTTTAAAAAACACCACTGACCACTTCTTTGGTGCCTGAAAAGGTCGCAGTTTATTTTCAACACAAAATTCTTTTGTTACATACAATTTTTCATATTTCAAAGTCTATGGTCCTAGGCCTTTCATGTCCTTGTTTAGCTTTCCTCTATTGCTCTTTGCCCTTTCTTTGTGACCTGGACCCCCAGCCTCCTCAACTTTCTGGGAGAGGAGGGAGGGGCACCTTTCTCTGGGTTTCACTTCACGGGTCTAGGCTTCAACTTGCTACCGATCTGGAGGGTGTCTGTTGGGACCTGCCCGGGCTGCAAGTGCCATCCCGCTCGCCCTGGACCTTTTTGTGGGCCCTCCCTTCTCCCGGGGGTCCCTGCCGTTTGGCATCCCAAGGACCTTGCTTGAGCGTCTACTCTATCTTTCCTGAGGCTGAGTCCCTACCATCTTCTCCCTCTGTACCCCTGCCGTAAGGCATCCCAAGGGTCCTGCGGGAGTGTCGCCTCTATTCTTTCTCTGGCGGCCCGCCGCCCCCTGGCTCCCCCAGTGCCCCTGCCGTGAGGCATCCCAAGGCCACTGGGAGAGCCTTCCATCTATCCTCTAGTGATTTTGAGTCCTACTAGCATCCTTGTGTCTGATCCGCCACGCTCCCTCCGGTTTCCCGATCGGAGGGAGCTCCCCCCTTTGCCGCGGCCCTTCCTTCGCGTCCTAGTTGCAACCCATTTGCTCCAGTACCCCCACAATGTTTAGTAGGAACATGTCCATTCCCACCCCCGTGAGGTGTACCCCGTCTTCCAGATGATACCCGGGGGACCTTAGGTTTATGAACCCGTGCCGAACGAAACCCCATCCCTGGGCCTTGCATATCCTGGCCATGGTAATATTGAGCTTTTTTCTGGATTTTTTTACTGCTCCTGGCTTTTCAGCCCCGCGCCAGGCCCCCGTGCTATGATTTCAGAAAATATCAAGTCCGCTGGGCGGACCAGGCGCGCCAGCGCCGTGAGACTGCTCTGCATGTTCTCTAGTAGCGCTCGTCTTCCCAATGCTGCCAAGTCGTTCCCGCCCTGGTGGATCACTATCGCGTCCGGTCTGCCACCGTGCTTCAATGCTTCCCATGCCGCGGGTAGCAGTTGTTCCCATTTCATACCTGCGCGTCCCCACCACTCTATGGTGGTGTCCCACAGCCATACGCCGCCGAATTTGCGTCTGGTTGCCGCCCACTTTTGCTCCCGTGTTACGTAGGAATGTCCCAGTATCCACACCGTCTTCTGTGGCGCTCTTGGACCTGGATGGGACGGGAGAGATTGAGCTCAGTAAACCGTGGGGCGTATGTAACGCCTGAATGCGCTGGATGCCCAGCGCCCTATCCCTTTGATCAGCCCCTCCCCCAGTCCTAGTCCCGCAGCTGTCGTGGCTGCCCCTATTCTGAAGGAGTGGGAGCCATATTCGCGCGCGGGGAGGCCTATCTTATCCAGTGTTTTTCTCATCACCGCTATGAATTGAAAGCGGCTGAGGAAGGACCCGTCCCTGTGTCTGAACAGCGGCCCCTGGCTCAGCTCCCTCCCTCCTAGGTGTTCTTTTAGTAAGCACACTGCGCAGGCATTTGCATCCGCTGTGCAGAGAATCCTGGTCCTCCTACCCTTGCCTGTCTTGGACCGCCTCAGCAGTATGTCCATGTGGCCTTCCTCTATCACCACGTCCCTTCTGTGGATGCAGTCTGTGCCTGGGTCGCTTCTCGATGGGGCTACTAGCTCGCTGACCCTGTAAGCCCCAAAAATGCTACTGCGAATGCTGCTCGGAAAAGCTTTCCCTCGTGTTTTGAGGAGCACACTTCTGCTGTTGCTTCCAGCATCCCATTTAGTATTGCGACATGGATGGGGCGCCTCCTATCTTTGCTTGGCTGTTGCAACCGCCCCCATCCTTTCATTGCCATTTTGCTTTTGAAAGACCTGGTGGGATCTGCCTGTCCCTCCATCTTTGAATAGTATGCCACTGCATTGAGGTGCGACTGGGCCCAGGTTTTTGTCTTGCCCGCCATAAAAGCCCACTCGATGAACCCCATGACCTCCCCTTGTGAGGCCCACTTGTTCCCTTCCAACCCAGTCTTTGTCCTGAATGTTTCCCAGCACTTACTGTAGCGGTTTCTGGTTTTTGGGGCCAACGCGTTGCTCAGCAGCGTCTCCGACCCTGCTCCACCCATGCCCATGCTTCTTCCGGCATTTCGGTCATCCTTCTGTCGGCTGCTGGGGCGAGTTCCCTGAATTTTTCCCACTGAAAACGAGAAATGGCATCCGCCACTGAGTTTTCTGCTCCTGGGATGTGTCGTGCCCTAATCGCCATGTTGCCCTGCAACTGGTATCCCACTAGTCTTCGCAACAGTGCACCCACTGCTGGGCATCTCGCCGACCCTGTGTTAATGGCCTGTACCACCGTGTGGTTGTCTGACCACAGTGTAATTTGCCTGTTTGCCAGCTGCTGGGACCAGATGTGGAGGGCCACCACTATGGGGAATAGTTCCAGCAGCGCTATGTTTTTTGTCAACCCTGCGCGTTGCCAACCCTCTGGCCATTCCCCCGCTGTCCAGGCGGTTCCCAGTATTGCTCCGAACCCGAGCCCCCCTGCTGAGTCGGTGTAGAGCTCTAGCTCATGTGCATGCACCCAGGGTTCTCGCCATATCAAGGTGCCATTGAATTCTGCCAAAAACCTGTCCCACTGCGCCAGGTCCTCCTTCACCCCTTGTGTGATGCGGACCCTGTGGTGCTTCTGCGTCATGCCCCTGGTTAACCAGGCTAGCCTCCTGCCGAACGTGCGCCCCGCGGGGATCACCCTTGTGGCGAAATTCAGTTTACCTAGCAACTGCTGTACTTCCTTCAACGTAGCTTTCTTCTGCTGTTGCATCTGATTTATGCATGCGCGCAAACCGGCAACTTTTTCCAGTGGCAACCTGCACGTGCCGGCCACTGAGTCCAACTCGATCCCCAGAAAGGACAATCTTGTGGTTGGGCCTTCTGTTTTGTCCTGTGCCAGGGGGATGCCTAGCTCCCGCGACATTTGCACAAAATTGTCTAGGAGGTCGTCGCACTCCTTCGTGCCTGCTCTCCCGATGAACAGGAAGTCATCCAGATAGTGTACCCGCCCACCTTTTGGGACCCTTGTACCCAGTTCCCATTCTAGGAAGCCACTGAAAGCCTCAAAGTGTGCGCATGATATTGAGCACCCCATGGGTAGGCATTTATCATAGTAATATTGCCCATCCAATTTAAAACCCAACAGATGGTAGCTGTCTGGGTGAACCGGCAGTAGCCTGAAGGCTGATTCTATGTCCGACTTTGCCATCCGGGCCCCCTTTCCTTCCTGCCTGATTAAGTCCACTGCGTCGTCCACCGATGCGTATGCCACTGTGCACTCGCTTTGATCCAGCCAATCGTTGACCGATTCCCCTTCTGGGTGGGAGAGGTGATGGATCAGCCGGAATTTCCCTGGCTCTTTTTTGGGGACCACCCCAAGCGGGGAGACCACCATGTCTTTCAGCGGGGGCAGTAAAAGGCCCGGCCACCCGCCCTAGTTGTACTTCCTTTTCCACCTTCTCCCTGGCCACCCCTGGGTTGTCCCTTACCGACTTCAGGTTTAGGCTCTCCTGCGCTCCTTTTGGCCCTTTGTAAGGTATGGGGAAACCCTGCGTAAAACCATCCGCCAGTAACTGTTTGTCATTAGTTTTGCGGTACCCTTGTAATAGTTGTAATAGTCTGCCTGTCCTGATGGGGGTGGGTAGCGTCTGCCCTCCGCCCCCGTTCCCCTTGCCCCTGTTCCGCGGGGGCTGTAACTTATTTTTTGGTTCCTGTCTTTTCTTTGTTGGCCCCCGGCCCCGTGTTGCGTCTGCAGCGAATGCTGGGGTGGTTGCCCCCACATGACCCACAAGCATGCTTGAATCTGCATGATGCTCCCCATTTACACTCGTCTTTGTCGAATTTCCAACATGCTTTATTTGACTTTTGTCCCGCCTGGTTTTTTCCCTTGAAGTCTTTCCCTTGGCTTTCAAACTTGCCCTTACTCCCGTACTGACGAAAAGTGTACTCTTTAACATCAACCCCTTCTCTGGCTGCCACCATGTGTTTTGAGAAGCCCTCCATGTCTTGGCAATCCCATTCCATTACTGGCCACACCTGCATTTTTTCCCTAAAGCCCTCATCATAGTGTAGCCATGCCTCCCCTTGGTATTGCTGCTGCGCCTCATGTATTTTTGTAGGCCAATCCTGTCCCCTTCCCCGACTTAGCTGGGAATTTACATGTGAGGCGTTGGTGGGGGCGGGTGGCGGGTCCCCCGCCACCGGCCGGCGTTCAACCCGGGCCCACATTGGGTCCGGCTCTGCCTTCCCAGCCCGGGTCCAAGCTTCATGCAGTCTTGTTAACAAACCGAATTTCAATTCTAAAACTTCAGTTGAATCCTTGGCAATCATTTGCTAATTTGTCCCTTGTTGCTTGTTTCTATCCGAAACATTTCCGGCGAATATTCCACATACTAGGCTGCCATCATCATTGCAAACACCCTTTGCCTCATTTGCCATCAGCCAGTGCTTCATACTCACTGAGAATTGAAAGATGGACTCTGCAAAGTTTTTAATTTACCGTTGAAAATGCTCACTTCCCAGCCCAGACTTCCACACTCTCTTCGCGCTGTCGGCCATTTTATTGGCTGCCTGGCGCGCGCCTCTCCGGGGAGCTGATCAGCGCTGGCCGCCGTACTAAAGACTAGACTGTTTACTCTCTGAGCCGATTGGCAGCTGCCGGATCAATTACATCTCTGTTATTACACTCAGACCAAATCTCTGGGGATAATGCCTTCTGACTGAAGATACTGTAAAATGGTTTATGATTGTGTCTGCTTGTTTGCTTTTTCCATAGCCGTGAGCTGACCTGGATTGAACTGTTATCCCCCAGACAACCAGCATGATTTTAGTACCACATCTTCATTAAAGCTATTAATGAGACCTGAACAACTTGGTACTGGTTTCCCTGTCAATCAAATGGACAAGAGACATTCATTCATCCACCCGATGCTAATTAACAATCCTTAACTCGAGCTCTTTGTTGATTTTTTTTCCTCTCAGAATTACTGAAGTATTGTAAAGTGGAACCAGAACAAACAGTGCAAAGATGTCGATCTGTATTAGCTTCCGTGACTAAGAGATCAGCTACACAGGAAAATTCAATGTTAATGATATTTGACCGGAAAGACACATACAGGGAATGGGGCATGCAATATCAGCTTTAATGGCTAACCTTAAGCTCTACCTCATTTTATATATTCTAACTTGTTCTGTTTTATTTTGCGAAGTTGTCCTGCCTCCTTATTGTATCTATCATTAACATTACTTAAGCAACCATAGTGAAAATTCTATACATTATGCATCTGTCTCATTTTACAGTGTAGCTATCTTTAATCGTTGATGCTTATGTCTGCACACCAGGACCCGGCACATAATTTTGGGAACATAATGTGGGCAGTACTGTTATGTGATAGAGTCAGTGCATTATTCTCGAGAATCAGAGAAGAGAACTGGAATAGCCTTCTTCTCCCCCTCCCCCCCAAACAATATATCCAAGGGCATTAATTTGACTCAGGAAACAGCCTTTACAACGAGGTTTTTACCACGTTGTACCTTTACCACGCATTTTTTATCATGCATGGTTTTAGAACGCATAGGCTTTTACAACGTATGCCTTTACCATGCATTTAAGGTAAATTGAGGAGTGTGGGGGGTCGCCCCCCCACAAATACATTGTTTATATATATTAAAATATATATAAACAATGCGTGGTAAAGGCATACATTGTAAACACATATGCGTTCTACAAAAAAGCGATGTGAAAAATGCGTGGTAAAGCCATGCAGAGTATTCTCTTGCGTTGTTCCATCATACAACCATTTGATTCTCCCTGCAGCAAAAGATTCAAATTCTTGTACAAACCAATGATAGAGTAAATCTAATGAGAAACCTGGTTATGGTGTATGTAGAGATGAAAGCACATTGTTTTGATGGCTGTACCACCTGAACTTATTTTTGGCGTGCTCTCTGTCCCAGTGTTTTGACCCTAATAGAATATATATCTATTAGCCCTCTGGACAAGCTCCACATGGTCTTGTGCTGCTCACCAGCAGAGAAGAAGGGTTTGCAAGAATGGAAGTTGGAGCACCAGATATGTTGGCACTCATATTATGGGATAGCCACTGCCCCCTTAGCAGGCGCTGTAGAGGTTAAAGGTTGGAGACAGATGCAATTCTATTGAGGGGGTTCATGTCTTTTTCCTGTAGCCTTGAGGTGGAGCTTGCCAACCCTCTCAGGTAAAGACATTAGTTTCACAGTATCCTCTCCTGGTAAGTCTCCCCTTCATGGAGCTGGGGATGGTTCATCCGTGAGCGAGCGGCACATCAGTTCAATGTATCTGCCTCGCCCTCCGTCTGTCCCTCAGTATCCCCCCACAGAAACAGTGGCCCAGTCTCTTCCATCCTCGGCCCCTCCTGCATGCCTTGAGCACCTGCATTGAAGAGGCAGCTGCCTCTAAAGTGTCATTTGTTTTCTTTTTTCTCATTTTGTTTGGAAAATTCCAAGATGCAATGGAATGCCATCTGTAGGTTGGCGCATACCTTAAGAGTTCATCAAACTGAAATTCATCTCTTTTTAAGTCTTAAATTCAATGTCTGCCTTCTACTCACCTTTTGTGCAGAGCGCATTTCATAGTGCGTTTCTGGAGTGAACGTTTTTTAATAAGAAAATATGATGTCTAAATAGCAGTGCAAATATTATAACACAGTGGAAAAAAATGGAGTATCAGCTAAGGGGGTGAGAACCCACCTCAATTAATCATCACAGTCCTTGCCAGGGTGAACTGCTAAAGTTACGAATAAAACCTGTGTCACAGAGCAGTCTTGGCTTAGCTTAGAGGTAATGTGTGAAGTATTTATGCAGTACTCAAACAGTATTAAAGTGAAAACACAACACAAGAATAATCTTAAACCAATTTAGAAAAATAGAGAAGAATTTAATAAATAAAATGACAATAAAATAACATACATCCAATACGTAGGGTCGAAAATATAAATTTTTAAAGTTTGAAATAAAAATGGCACCAAAAAGCACAAAGCGCCAACTGCAGGTATTTGGTCATGTTAATCCGAGTTAAAGTCAAACGTTAAGGCTGTTCGCAATGGATCGTTGGCCAGATACAGGGATCTGGTGCATCCCGATGGAATGTTTAGTTTCTGACTTAGAAAGGTTTCTGGAGGAAAAGTAGTGATTGATGAGTCGTTCGTGGAGAAAGCTGCAACTAGGATCCGAGGAATAGCATGAAGTCAATGGTGAGCCACTGTGTGAGGTCTTGGGGTCAATCGGTGGCTGCTCAGTGTTAGGCCAGGTGAAGCCGTCGACAAAGTTTGCCCGCGCGAATTGGGTGTTGCTCAGCGTCAAGTCGAGTGAAGCCATCGATTGGGTTCTGCTCGGCGTCAAAGCCAGTGGAGCTGACGAAGAAGATTGTCAGTGGCGCTGCGAGGTGTCGAATATGGTAAAGCTTGCAGTTAGGCATGGAGGAGTACACTCTGACCACAACCAAGGGTCAAGGACCTTTGGGGTCAGGACTTGCTCCCAAAGAGACGAGCGGAGCTGACCAGGTCAGGCTCAGTTGGGGCCGGTCAGCTGGAAAGCTAAAAAATGGCTCTGGAAGCTTGTTGTGTCTCTGTAGCTCAAACAGGAGGTCAGCCAACTGACCACTGGAGTCACGTTTGGGGTCTTGGGTTTAAGGCAAGCAGGCCCAGTCTTCCTTCAGTTCCCAGCTGGGCAGTGCTTCTGATTCTTCATAGGTCCAGGAATGTTCTGAGGAGAGAACTGTGTGGTTTACGTTAATTTCCAGTGCCAGCCTGTGGGTAGATTACCATCCTTTGTCAACCCCCTAAACCAGTTCTCGTCAGTTCTTCTACTCCCACTGGATTTTGCGCCAGCCTGATTAGAGAGAGGAATGGAAGGGAGACCTAGGAGTGAGCCTCGTCTGCCAGTTACAGAGTAGGCATCCTTTGAAATTCAAGAAAGAGCTGGGCACAGCCCCTAGGCCATCCTATCAAGGTAAGAGACCCTCTCCCCAAACCCAGAACCCTTTGTCCACTGTGTGGGAGCAATACAAGTCTCAAAACAAGGAAACCATTAATAGTCAATTGACAATTGGACACTGGCTGAAAGGCTTATTGGGTTTAGGCAGAAAGGAGACATATTTCAAAAAGTGTCTTCTTCTTATTAGTAATATAAAATCTAACTTTACCATTAGGTTTAATTTTAAATTTCCATTGCAGTGAGTCCTTGAATCATTTTTGTAGATGTTCCCAAACATAAATTATATGTTGTTGTTATGTGACTCAGTATTTTCCTATTGGAGAGCCAGCTTTGCCACAGTGAAAAATGACGTTGGGATTTTTTCACTGCATGTTCTACTTTTAAATATCATGCCCCTGCTATATTAGACAACAAGGCCTACCTTAGGGATTATAGATAATAAAAAAGAAGATTTATGCCTGAAAAAGAGTTATTATGCCAGATTGAAATGGGAGTTTAAAACTGCACTACAGGCTGTAGAGGCAGACCTGAGATGTTTAACAGTGCTACTTTAGTGAGTGGTACAGTTAGTGCCGTAGTCCATTAGTAGCATTTAATTTACAATCTGTGTAAAGTATAAGTAGTACCATATACTAGGGACTTTCATAAGTAAATTAAATGTGTCATTTATGTTTATACCAATTTTACCATGTTTAGAAAGGAAAGCCAAGCACTTAACCACTGGTTAGCCTGGGTAAAGTGCACAGTGTACTATAGCCAGCAAAATAGGGGTTAGTAAATACATTCTAAAAATGCCAGATGACTCTGCAGAAAGGCAAATATCCAACACACAGGATTGAGAAAATACTGCCAAATGTGTTGTGATGTTCATGGTTGAAACAGTCATTTATCAAAACACTCACAAAATCAAGAAAATGTTACAAAAAACTAGGAAATTCCCCAAAAATATGCACAACATCGGAAATCGTGCAGGCCAGATCAATGACAGGAAATCAGTATTAACGATATATGATCACGCTTTAAACTGGGCCTCACAATTCTCCAGTTCAGCACTGCTTTAAAAAAAAAGATTTTTCCAAAAGAAAGATGCTGTTTCTAAGGCAAGTTGGTAAACAAGTAATGCATTTGAAAACGTACCCCAAATCATGCAGGTTTTTCAATTTTTAAAGTGACATTAAAGAAACATACTTCACTTATTCATTTGGCACAATACTTTCCTAGTTTCATTGTAGGAAAACAAGCTTCTGGTTTTTGGCCTCAGACCAGCTGTGTTCAAGTGAGATTCCAATACAAAAGCCTTTCATGCTTTAGCATCATTTTCTAAGAAATGCTATCTGCAGAACATAATGACACAAGTCTCTAAAAGCACTATTAGCTGTAGCAATGCAAAATAAATGTTTCATTGGAAGGGGTCCAAAACTAAGGTACATTTATCACTGATTATTACAATTTACAGGATATACAATCTGTGTGTTGTGTCAATCAATGCCAGCGTGCTGGGCGCCCCCTTTTGTAGGCACTTGTCAATTCCGAAAATTGCATGGGAAAGTTCATGCTGTGTAACAGCATGAAGCATTGACTGCTATTATAACACCTTCGAGTGTAATTTTGACCATGAAGAGTTTACCTTTTTAATCTAACAGTTCCAACTTTGTGATTCCATTGTTGTGATCTGAGCGTTGTATTCCAAAGTCTGAACATTGGAAAAGTATTTTAAGCAGAACTAGTTTCCAAATTTTGATCTGTAAACAAAATATGACTCTTGATTAGCAAACCAGCTACAAAATTCCAACTGCATCAGGGTTGTTTATGAGCATGCTAACCTGCAACTGCATCAGTGTTATCCAAGAGCATACCAACTTGGAACTGCATCAGGGTTGTCCAGGAGCATACCAACTTGCAACTGCATCAGGGTTGTTCATGAGCATGCTAACCTGCAACTGCATCAGTGTTGTCCAAGAGCATACCACTTGCAACTGCATCAGTGTTGTCCAAGAGCATGCTAACCTGCAACTGCATCAGTGTTGTCCAAGAGCATACCACTTGCAACTGCATCAGTGATGTCCAAGAGCATGCCAACTTGGAACTGCATCAGTGTTGTCCAAGAGCATACCAACTTGCAACTGCATCAGTGTTGTCCAAGAGCATGCTAACCTGTAACTACATCAAGGGTGTCCAGGAGCATACCACTTGCAACTGCATCAGTGTTGTCCAAGAGCATGCCAATCTGCAACTGCATCAGTGTTGTCCAAGAGCATACCACTTGCAACTGCATCAGTGATGTCCAAGAGCATGCCAACTTGGAACTGCATCAGGGTTGTCCAGGAGCATACCAACTTGCAACTGCATCAGTGTTGTCCAAGAGCATGCTAACCTGTAACTACATCAAGGGTGTCCAGGAGCATACCAACTTGCAACTGCATCAGTGTTGTCCAAGAGCATGCCAATCTGCAACATCATCAGTGTTGTCCAAGAGCATACCACTTGCAACTGCATCAGTGTTGTCCAAGAGCATGCCAACCTGCAACTGCATCAGTGTTGTCCAAGAGCATACCACTTGCAACTGCATCAGTGTTGTCCAAGAGCATGCCAACTTGGAACTGCATCAGTGTTGTCCAAGAGCATACCACTTGCAACTGCATCAGTGTTGTCCAAGAGCATGCCAACCTGCAACTGCATCAGTGTTGTCCAAGAGCATGCCAACCTGCAACTGCATCAGTGTTGTCCAAGAGCATGCCAACCTGCAACTGCATCAGTGTTGTCCAGGAGCATGCCAACTTGCAACTGCATCAAGGTTGTCCAGGAGCATGCTAACCTGCAACTGCATCAAGGGTGTCCAGGAGCATGCCAATGTGCAACTGCATCAGGGTTGTCCAAGAGCATGCTAACTTGCAACTGCATCAGGGTTGTCCATGAGCATGCTAACCTGCTACTGCATCAAGGCTGTCCAGGCGCATGCCAACCTGCAACTGCATCAAGGGTGTCAACGAGCATGCTAGCCTGTAACTGCTTCAGGGTTGTCCCTGAGCATGCTAACCTGCAACTGCATCAAGGCTGTCCAGGAGCATGCCAACCTGCAACGGCATCAGTGTTGTCCACAAGCATGCTAACCTGCAACTGCATCAAGGGTGTCAACGAGCATGCCAACATGTAACTGCATCAGGGTTGTCCAGGAGCAATGCCAACTTGCAACTGCCTCAACGGTGTCTGGGTGCATGCCAGCTTGCAACTGCAATAGGGTTGTCCAGGAGCAATGCCAACTTACAACTGCATCAACAGTGTCTGGGAGCATGCCAACTTGCAACTACATTAGGGTTGTCCAGGAGCAATGCCAACTTGCAACTGCATCAACAGTGTCCGCGAGCATGCCAACTTGCAACTACATTAGGGTTGTCCAGGAGCATGCCAACTTGCAACTGCGTCAACGGTGTTCGGGAGCATGCCAACTTGCAACTACATTAGGGTTATCCAGGAGCATGCCAACTTGCAACTGCGTCAACGGTGTTCGGGAGCATGCCAACTTGCAACTACATTAGGGTTGCCCAGGAGCAATGCCAGCTTGCAACTACATTAGGGTTGTCCAGGAGCAATGCCAGCTTGCAACTACATTAGGGTTGTCCAGGAGCAATGCCAACTTGCAACTGCATCAACAGTGTCCGCGAGCATGCCAACTTGCAACTACATTAGGGTTGGGGGGCGCTAGGTGGCGCACGAGCGGAATGGCCGCCCAGACGTGAGGCTCCCGCAGTCTGGCGCCGTTATCCTGTTAATTATCCTGCCCAGATGGCAAAAATCGCCAAATAATAAGCGGAACCACGAGCCCGCAACCTATGGAACCAGCGATGTGAATTTGATGCCTGTTCGTCGCTGACCCCGAAGCAGCAGAGGAGAGAAAAACCCGCTGTGCGGCCCCGAGTGGTGCGGAACTGCCGCTGGACGCGGACGCCTAAGCAAGAACCGGGGCTTCCATGCGGCGCGTAGACCCGGGCGCCGATGTGCCGGAACATAAGCAGTGGTGAGTGCCTCAACATCCCATCGTGCTCACTGTATCGGCGGGAGGGCCATAGCGAAGCGAGAGCGCTGAGACGCCCTAGATCAGCAGAGGTCCAGTTATTAATGTGCGGCGAGAGGCCGTTGTGAAGAGTGAAGATGCCGTGCAGTGCGGAACAGCCGCTGGGCGCGGAGGCCTAGGCAAGAATCGGGGCTCCCATGTGGCGCGTAGGCCCGAGTGCTGAGGTGCCGGAAACTAAGCAGCGGTGAGTGCCCCAACATCCCGTTGTGCTCCCTGCATCGGCGGAATGGCCATAGCGGAGCGTGTGCGCTGACATGTTATAGATCAGCAGGGATCCCGTTGTTGTTGTGTGGTGTGCTGCCGCAGTGAGGACGCCGTGCGGGTGGCGGATCGGCCATTTGCGGCTGCGTAGCATGCATGCTGATTTGCGAGACTGAATGCATCAATTGCAGCGAGAGGCAAAAAGGCCCTTTATGGCAGTAAATCCCGCAGAAGTTAACGGGCCTCGCATTCAGTAAATAGGTGGACAGTTAAACTCCACGTTAGCAACACGGATTCTCAGCCACCATTTGCGGAATGGGGATGGGAGAGTTCCTGCGGTACTAGGGACATACGGAGAAGTAGGGAAAGCTACCTGTCAATCATGCGGGCCCTATAGATAACTGAGGTTCGCGTGCCTTCTCAGGTGGACATTAACGCAACTGCACTGCTTTCGCCCAGGAACCCACCCCATAAACAGCATTGGCAAGAAGTGCACTGGTCTATACTACTACTCTATTGTGTGTTGGAGACAACTTCAAGGCGGACGCCGCAGGGACCACGTCATTCTTAGGTCAGTCCTAGGGAATCTCCCAGTGTGCTCCATATCCCAAATAAGGCCAGCGGGTCCTCACAATGGGGAAACCTGATGCGCGCCAGCCGCGCCTTACCTTTGATGCAAAGAAGAGTGCCCGTCTGCAGACGGCAGAGGTGGACAGTGGCACGGACATGCCACGGCATGACTCACAATCTCCCCAAGGTGACGATATGAAAGCGCTGCTACTGGAAGTCCGACAGGGCTTTGCAAACATCGCTGGCAAAATGGATACCCTAACTACACGAATGGATGCAGTCGTCCGCAAAATAGAGGGCCATGAAGTGCGCATAAAAGAGACGGAACAGCGCATATCGGATGCTGAAGATGCAACATCCCACAACCAAGACTCCGTCTCACAGATGGATAAACTGTTAAAACTCATTGCTGCAAAGAATGAGGACATTGAAGGGAGGAGTCGGAGGAATAACATCCGCGTGATGGGCATACCAGAAAGCACAAATACGGGCAAAATGGAGGACTATATTGAGAAACTGCTACTGGAGGTGGTGGGGGGTGATGCTCTTTCCCCACACTTCATAGATGAGCGCGCACATCACTCTCTAGGCCCGAGGCCTCCCCCTGGCAGCACGCCCAGACCCATCATTGCACGCCTCCTGAATTATAGAGACAGAGACACTGCCCTCAGAGTGGCGAGGGAGAAGACGCAATTGTGCTTTGAGGGTGTGCCCTTCACCTTGTACCCTGATTTTACTGCTACAGTGCAAGAGGAAAGGCGCAAGTTTCTCCTGGTGAAACAAAAACTACGACAGGCCCAAATAGATTATGCTCTACTTTACCCTGCACGCCTCAGGGTCACGCACCAAGGGAAGCAAACGTTCTACACGAAGCCCCAAGAAGTGGAAGAATTTCTTAAGCGCCTTAAAAACCAAAAGACTGAGCCGGACGCTTCTTCGATGCCGCACTCGCCGCACACAGGCTGATGGGGGGTCTGGGCCATGGCGGGCTGCTCTCCTTAATGAACATAGGGAATATATAGGTTTGCTGCAACGGACAAATATATCAACGGATCTCAAACTAGTGGGCTAAGCGAATAAGCTGGCGAGATATGCCAAGGGATGGGACGCAAGGACCAAATGCAGCCAGACACCCTCGTGGCTAACAGGGGTCTTGTTGTTCTCTCACAACCCCTGAACGGCCAGAGGTACCCGTGTGCCACCCAGCAGGGTTCCCCCTGAGGTCGATCCCCATAACAGATTTCTTCTGGTCACTGACTAGACAAGTTGAACGTAATGTTTGGTTTTTCTGTGGGTAAAAGGGAGGGGGAGGGACAGATACTACTGGCATGTTTGGGATGTTTCAGTGGGAGGGGGTGGTAGGGATGTGGGTTAATGAATGTTTTGGCATGCACACTTTACAGCTCTTCACTGATAATTGTGGCTATCTTTGTATCCGAACACTATTGAGTACAGCATCGCAATGTTGCAGATATTGCACCAAAGGGAGCTATGGGTGACACGAGGGGTGTAGCTCAGCTGAGACTTATGTCCTGGAACGTCAAAGAATTGGGGGACCCCCAGAAACGTAGACAGATATTGGCCTATTTAGATCATCAACAGGTTGACGTTGCCATGCTTCAAGAGTCTCAAATCAACCCAAATCTTCCCACTACCTTTGCGAGCAAATGGGCGGTGTGCAGACTGTTCTCTTCATACTCTTCCTATGCCCACAGCACGGCGATACTAATCAAACGACAGACACCTTTTGTACTGGCTGGTACAATGGAAGACCCACAGGGGCGCTATGCGGTGGTTTGGGGGCATCTAGGTATAGACTCAGTTACATTGGTATGTAGTTACGGCCCCAACGTAGACACTCCTGATTTCTTTACCACCCTCTGGGGAAAAATTGTAAACATAGGCTCTACTCATATAATTTGGGGGGGGGGAGACTTTAATGTAGCCCTTGACCCGATTCTTGATAGATCCAAACCCGCACCACATCATTATAATAACTCGCAGGCAGTCCTCCAGGGGATAATCGCTGAGGGAGGATTGATCGACACATGGCGCCATACACACCCACAGGCCAGAGAGGGCACGCATTTCACAACATATGCTGCAACATGGGCTCGATTGGACTACTGTCTCATCACTAGGGGCCTGGGACCTGCAGTTCGAGACATCACGCACCCTGCCAGAACATTTTCCGATCACTGCCCTGTGAAACTCACGATCACCCCACCGGGATATGATAAACCTAGGCCTAGCTGGAGGCTGCAGCCCACGGCGTTACTAGACACTGTCTTCAATACTGAGCTGGGGGAGGAAATTCGTGACTTTTTTCAGAGAAATAGGGGATCAGTGGATAACGTGGAATCGATATGGGAGGCCTTGAAGGTCACAATCAGAGGGTATTGTATTTCCAAGAGTTTTGGGGTACTCAGGGACATACAGGGAACATTAAGGACCCTGGAAAAAGACCTGCAAGCGCTAGAACTTCGAATGGCAGTGGGGGAAACGGGACAAGTACAGACAGACTTCCGAGCGAAATTGTCGGAATATACGGAAGCTGCAGCGCGAGAGACGAAATTCAGAGGTAGATACTGGGTGGCTCGTAGGTACGGTGAGGGTGAACGACCTGGAAAGGCATTAGCTGAAGTGACCAGGTGATCGCGTTTTTCTAATTACATACTGGAAATTAAGGGACCTGGGGAGGTAGTGCAACGGGACACCATGGACATATTAGGCGCATTCACTGCACACTACACTACGCTATATACCATGCAACGCAGAGGTATGCTTGACCTAGATAGCTTCCTGGGCGACGTAGCACTTGGTTGGTTAGGTGACACACAAAGGGAGTTCTTATGTGCTCCTTTCGAACTTGATGAAGTTCGGGAGGCGATAATGCAGATGAAGTCGGGCAGAACACCGGGCCTTGACGGCATTCCTGCTGAATTTTACAAAACTTACATAGATATTATGGCCCCCGTGCTTAAAGAAATATATGAAGAAGCCTTTGAGGCTGGCACACTCCCCCCTCGATGAGGGAAGCACTTATCACTTCCCTTCTGAAGCCCGATAAGCCCTCGAACTCCTGCGACTCATATAGACCGCTGTCGCTGCTAAATTGCGACACGAAAATATTGGCCAAGATCATTGCTAACCGATTGGCTCTGCTGATGGACAAACTCGTCCTACCGACCAGTCGGGATTTGTCCCCGGGCGTGCTACCACCCACAACCTCCGCACCCTCTTTTCCCTTCTCCAGAATGTGGCCCCCGAATTTCCATTAGCTGCAGTATTTCTCGACGCCACTAAAGCGTTCGATTCCGTGGAATGGGACTATCTCTTCGGCGTGATGCGACGGATGGGCTTTCCCCCTCTGTTCATTTCCTGGATACAATTGTTATATCAACAGCCCAAGGCTAAAGTGCTGATCAATGGCCATCTCTCCTCCGCGTTCTCTGTCTCGAGAGGTACTCGACAGGGATGCCCACTGTCCCCCCTCTTATTTGCCATTGCGGTTGAACCACTGGCATCCAAGCTGCGTCAACACCATCAAGACAAAGCGTTCCGTTGTCATTTACGTCAAATCCTGTTATCTCTTTATGCAGACGATATTACCCTGTACATACGAGACCCCCAACAGAACATTAATCCTTTGCTGCGGGAATTCATTGTATTCGGACAGCTTTCGGGGGTGAGTATTAACTGGGGGAAGTCGCAGGTGTTTCTCCTAACACCTGCAGTCACGGCCTTTGCCTTGGACTATCCACTGGAGTGGTGCGATACAGACCTCCGTTACCTAGGGATACAAATTACTAGGGACAGAGAGGAGCTGCTACGACTCAACTATGGTACAGCCATTAACCGACTTGCCAGTAATGTCACTCGCTGGATCTCTCTGCCTCTCTCGCTTGCCGGCCGTGCCTCCCTGATAAAAATGGTGGTGCTTCCGCAGTTTTTATACCTGTTCATGAACGTACCATATCACCCTGGTCAGTATTTTTTTAAAACTCTTCGCTCAGAATTGCTCCGATTGCTCTGGGGAGGTAAACAACCAAGGTTAAAATGGTCTACGCTCACGAGGCCTTATGTGCAGGGTGGATTTGATATCCCAGACTTTGAAGTTTATTTTTTATGTGCGCAGGCTCACTATGCCTATTATTGGATCAACCCTCCCAGATACATGCCACAGGTGGCTGCGGAACACTGGCTCGCTAACCCCATCCCTCTGGATGGACTAATACAGACGCCTAGTCGTACTCGTACTACACCGCCCACCACTATTACGGGCACAGTGGACGCATGGCATCGTATTTCTGATCTTCTTGACTCCCCCCCTTTGTATTCATCGAGGCCTCCTTTGACCTATCATCCCAGTATGCCTCTCCTGCAGGAGTGCGGTTTTCAACAACTGTGTGCACGCATCAAAGTTACTAAATGGGGGATCTCTTTCAAGATGGTACATTTCGCTCTTCAGATCAATTCTTTCGTGGGACTCAACCTACACCCCTCGATACATTTCTCTATGTCCGACTTCGACAGGGAATGCGAGCTGTTATCCCAGAGTTCCCACAGGAACCCACAAATCTGGCCCCTTTGCATCAAATGCTGGGATCCACAGATGGAAAACACCTAGTATCTCGGCTCTATCATAGTATACGCGCACAACAAATAGAAGCCCCCAGTAAAGCCCGTACACATTGGAATACTGAACTAGGGAGAGAGGTAACTGACGAGCAATGGACATACTGCTGTCTCCAAACTTCACAGATCTCTGCTTGTTGTAGACGACGTGTGATTCATTACACATTTTTACACCGCCTCTACTATACGCCCGCTAAAAAACTTCGATTCAAACTGACAGATAATGACAACTGTGAAAGATGTAAAAGACCTGGAGCTGGGTTCCTACATCTGGCATGGGAATGCCCGCAGATACAGGAGTACTGGGTGCAGATATTTGAAGCTGTTGGGCAGATGACAGATATCACGCTGGATGTTGATCCCTTGCTAGCACTGCTGGGCTATACCGCGCAAATACCTAGGATGTATCGTAAGTTCATAGCCATATCGTTTCTATTGGCCAAATGTAGGGTAGCGTGTAGATGGGGAAGGGGGAGAGCCCCGAAATTCATGGAGTGGCTAGATGATTTACTTTTTTGTCAGGGGCAATTAACAACCTATGCAGAAACACTCCCACGTGTCTCTAGGCCTAAGGACATATGGGGCCCTCTTCAAAGCTATCTTTTAATGCAGGGTGCAGATGGATCGGATACCTCCCTTCTGGGGCATGATGTTTGATAGATACATGATTACTCCCTACTCTTGTCATCTGAGATCTCTACTCCACTACATAGGACATGAGCAACGCTTCCCAATACACACATGTTATGATCTACGGTCCCTCCTATTACCACTGATGTTCCACCCCCTAGGACATGCGAACCCAAGGATAAGTGTATAATATGCTATTGATTGAATGTTGATGTTGGCCATCTGGCACATAGCTTACTACTAGAATATACCATAGTCACAACATCTAACCTTGCTATTGTGGTGCTGTGTCAAGGACTTGTTCATTTGCTGCACTCAATGTTAGGTATTTGTGCTCTTCTCCTTTCAGTGCAGGAAGGCTAAATGTGCGGTATCTCTGCAAGTCTGTACAATGATTCTCAGAAGCTGTAATGTATGATACATGTGATGGAAATTGTTAAATAATTTTTTTTTTTTAAAACTACATTAGTGTTGTCCAGGAGAATGCCAACTTGCAACTGCGTCAACGGTGTTCGGGAGCATGCCAACTTACAACTACATTAGGGTTGTCCAGGAGCATGCCAACTTGCAACTGCATCAACAGTGTCCGCGAGCATGCCAACTTGCAACTACATTAGGGTTGTCCAGGAGCAATGCCAACTTGCAACTGCATCAACAGTGTCCGCGAGCATGCCAACTTGCAACTACATTAGGGTTGTCCAGGAGCATGCCAACTTGCAACTGCGTCAACGGTGTTCGGGAGCATGCCAACTTGCAACTACATTAGGGTTGTCCAGGAGCATGCCAACTTGCAACTGCGTCAACGGTGTTCGGGAGCATGCCAGCTTGCAACTACATTAGGGTTGTCCAGGAGCATGCCAACTTGCAACTGCATCAACGGTGTTCGGGAGCATGCCAACTTGCAACTACATTAGGGTTGTCCAGGAGCAATGCCAGATTGCAACTACATTAGGGTTGTCCAGGAGCATGCCAACTTGCAACTGCGTCAACGGTGTTCGGGAGCATGCCAGCTTGCAACTACATTAGGGTTGTCCAGGAGCATGCCAACTTGCAACTGCATCAACGGTGTTCGGGAGCATGCCAACTTGCAACTACATTAGGGTTGTCCAGGAGCAATGCCAGCTTGCAACTACATTAGGGTTGTCCAGGAGCATGCCAACTTGCAACTGCCTTGCCCATATCTTCCTACCTTTTTCCTGGTTCTTGGTCCTGGTTGTGCACCCTTACCTTGTTCCATTCGGTCTTCTCCTGTCTCGGTTTCTGGCACAGCTCATGGTTTACACAAAATCAGACTACCACAATCTGATCGTTTGTCTTAGAAAAAATATTCCTTTCTCTATGCTTCATGCTTATTTGGGATATTTCCTGTATTTCTTTTGTTTCTGTTAGGGCTAAGGATTTAGGCATTTTATTAATGTCCCACCTTCAGATTTGATTCTGTTTACTGAGATATCTTCTGACAATAGTTTTATATTTAGATTTACTCAATGCCAGATCTAATACTTCATAAAGTTTAGTTTGTCAGAGTTTGGAATCAACATCTCAGATGTTCATCAGCAGTCCACTGATTCAAATGCTCCCTGACAATTCAGGATCATTTAAGAGGATTCTTTTGTGAAGAGTTGAAGTACATATGCTGTAGTAGGAATGATATCAAGCAGTAATGACTGGCTGACCTCCATTATTGGGTAGATCCAGGTTATTTAAGCATTCACAGTGTTTAACTTCAGTAGAGCGAACAAGCCTCGCCAACAGAAGACTCATTTGTGCATAATTAGCCTCTCTTTGTCTGATGCAATGAGGGTAGATACTGCCTCAGCGAGATGCCATGATCATATATTTGTTGCATATAGAAATCACTTCTGGTTCCACTGCTGGGGATTGAGTGATTGTCAATACCATGGTAATTGCATGGCACAATGGCACAAATGTAAGATGGCACCATTGATAACAAATTATGCTGCTTCATATCCATTCGAAATGCCTCATTATTTTCAGGAGGAGGCACAAGTATTGGGCTTGTGAGCTCTACATATGCCTTGACTCCATCTTGAGACAACAAAAGCCTATCCTACCTTGGGTTCGCTTTCAATAGAAGAGTCCATATCATGGATGAAGCAGTAAAGCTCTAGTGCAATGCATAGGTCTCCATTACTACTACTGCAACACTGAAGCAGAACAGGAACATTTCTACACTGGTATCCACTGTGCAAAATCTGAAAAGTAGTAAAAAGAGAAAAGGGACAATATCTGCTTCTGTGGTGGATAATAAGTATTTATATGGACTATTCTGTCCAAAAACATTCCAAATAGTGGTCCTAGTTTTTTTTTGGGTGGATCCACAGAAGGAAGGAAGATACAATGTGTGTGAAGTCCTGCTATAATATGAGACATACAGGTTATCAGGTTCAGCTTTCCTTTAATGAAGCACCGCAAACATAGTCGCGGGAGCAACTGCCCTATTTTTAACCTTGTTGAAAGCAGGACTTCAAACAGAGATTTAAAAATGGGAACACGAACTTCCACACATTGAGCAATGTAAAGACCCACTACCAGCAGTGGAACACCCGGTTCATGTTCCAGACTCTACATCATCTGTCTTGATAGCACTTTTTAAATGTTTCACTACCCTCATTGGTTTTGAATATTTTCATCCACCTTTATTCATATATAACTTCACCACAACCAAGTTATTTACTTTCACAGACTGCCTTTGGAACGTCACATCTAATTTTCCTCTTGGACATTTTCCTGAGCTCATGTTCTTCCGAACTCTCAGTATCCCACTGCCTCCACTCTCCTGTTTGCAACTTCACCCACTCTGGCGACCATGGAGTGTTAGCTTTCCACCCTCTCAATAATTCGAAGGGAACCTTTCAAGTAATGGAATGGAGAAATAACCTAGATTCTGACACCAGTTTCTGAACTTCCTCGTTCTAACTTTTTCCTGTCCCATTGGTTAAACATTTCTACAAGACCATTCTTCTTTGGGATGAAACGAGGCACACGTTTTGTGCCTAATGCCTCTTCTCCTCAAGTTCCATGCAACATGGGATTTAATTGAGACCCGTTAATTGAGACTACGGCCCAGATTAATTCAAGATTTGCACTAGCGCAAAGTGGAGCAAAGCAATGCAAAGTCCTGCAAGGGTATTTACTTTCGAGTGCAATAGTTATTTTTCACTTTCAACGTGCACTTTTCTCAGCGCAAATGGTGCTTTGCACTACTTTTCATCACTTTTCACCTAGGCTGTACATTGGGTACATCACTGCAAACACCTTATGTTTTTCACTCAAGGCATGATCTAAGCTAGGCAGACTGGACTTTATGTCATAAAATAATGCCTCCTTGAAGCAGGTGTTAGAAAAGGGGAACTGCTTTAATTTCTCCATACATCCCACAGATTGCATCTGTACTACAGCACACATTCGAGGTGTGGGATGCTTAAAAATTTGTGTAGGCATAGCAATTTTATATTGGAAGTGTATGACTTCACTACAAACCCTAGACAGCCCGCACTCACCTCTGTACCTTGGTATGAGGCTGTTAGTTGTGAAAGGCAACCTTTTTAGGGCACCAGTGCAGGGGATTGCAGCAGGCATTTTTAATAAATATAGCTACTGCACAACACAGCATAGGAACTTTGCATTCACGCTTTTGTTGAACCCTCATACTATAATAATAGTGCTCTAATACAGTACCAACTTTAGGATGTACTGGAGGACCAATATATCTTTATGCAAATATTAAAGTTATTCAAGATTTTTGCATCTTCCTCACTGAACTCAAAGTCAAGAGTTTCCTTTCCCTCAGCACCCACCAAGCATTGGTTTAGAGTTGTTTTATGCTTCATGGATGTAATGTAATGTAAATGTGATTTATAGAGCGCGAACTCATCCCCGAGGGCGTCTTGGCGCTGTCATAGGCGGGTATGGGTGTAGATCACCTGCAAATGAGGCTACTTGCTGGGCTTCAGTATCTGCTAGTCTTGCGAGAAGAGCCAAGTCTTTAAAGCCTTTCTAAAGGTGAGTAGGGAGGGAGCGACTTTTAGTGTCAATGGTAGGTTGTTCCAGAGCACTGCAGTGGTCCCGAAAAAGCTCTTGCCACCCAAGTGGTCCTCTTGAATGAAGGGACCATCAAGTTCATGCCAGAGTGAAGAGTCCTCCCTGGAATGTACCAACTGAGCTTCTCCTTGAAGCGCAATGGTCCCTGGCCGTGCAGTGCTTTACAGGCCAGGCATAAGGCTTTGAACCCGCAACGTTGTCTAACTGGTAGCCAGTGGAGTTTCCTAATGGCTCCTCTAGCAGATTCATATTTTAGAATTTTGAAGAGGAAGCGGGCAGCTGCATTTTGCAGAGTCTGGAACCTTTTCAGGGGACCTATTGCAAGGTTAAGGTAGAAACTATTGCAATAGTCAACCCTTGAAAGTATCAAGGCAATGATCACAGTTTTAAAAGTTCTGGGGGTAGGAATTTTTCAATCTTTTTTACCAGCCTCAGAGAGCCAAAAGAGGCAGATGTAATTCTGTTCACCTGATCTTTACGCTTCAGTTCATTATCTAATACGAAACCAAGATTTTTAACTTTGTTTATGGGTTCCGGGAGTGGGCGCAACTCAGGCAGCCACCAGGCTGGCATGCGGAAGGAAGGGTTATTGTCAAAAATGTCGACCTCAGTCTTTGTGGCGTTCAGTTTCAGACAATTATTGTCCATTCAATTGCTAACTTTACTCATGCAGGTCTTGAATGCAGAGCTCGAGTTTGTTTCTGGAATTGTTAGTGACACCACAATTTGAGTGTCGTCAGCGTATGATGAAAGGGAGAAACCAGAATTTTTGATGAGTGTCACCAGCGGTGTCACATAAAGATTGAAGAGTGTAGGGCTCAGGGCCGAGCCCTGAGGGACTCCGCATGGCAGGGAAAAGGCCTTGATGAGATGTTACCCATCACCACACTTTGTTGTCTGTTGGCAAGAAAGGATTGAAGTAGATCTAGGGCAGTATCCCTGATCTCTAGGCTCTGCATACGTGCAACCAGAATCTCATGGTTGACCGTATCGAATGCTGCGGAGAGGTCCAGCAAGATTAGGCCTGCCGTCCCCCCATTGTCCAAAGTTTCTCTGATTTCTTCCGTTGCTATTATTAAGGAAGATTCTGTACTCCGGTTTTTCCTTAACCCGTGCTGTGTATCGTCCAGAAGAGCATTTTCTTCTATGTACTCGGAGAGTTGTACATTCATCACCTTCTCCGCCAATTTGGCGGCAAAAGGGAGCCTTGATATAGGGCGATAATTGTTAGGGTCCAGTGCATTCAGGTTGTCCTTTTTTAGCAGAGGCTGAACAGAGGCAGGTTTCCACTGTCGCAGGAAGATTCCCTCGGCAAACATCTTGTCAAAGATTTGCCCCATGTTTTGTGACATTTGAGCAGGGATCAAGTGCATTATTTTAGGGGGACAGGGGTCTTGCGGGGCACCTGATTTGATTAATGGAATTAACTTAGTGAGTTGTTCTATTGAAGGGGGCTTAAAAGCGGAAAAACGGCTTGAACTGATGTGGTAGTTGGAGGTTGCCCGTCCAATTGCGTGGCAGTCCTACCTACATTGAGTTTACTGAAGATGTTTGCAACCTTTTCTTGAAAAAAGTTGGCCACCGTGTCACAGAAACCCCTTTGAGGGTGCCCGTCGGGCATTGCAGCGCCGGCCTGACGTGGAGCAAAAACCCAATGATGAAGCATGACACCTATCCAGGTGTATGAGGGCATTGGTTCCTTCAGAGTAATGCTCCCTGCAGACTCTGTGGGACTTAACTGACTTTAGCAGACAAAACCGTACTTACTAGGAACTGCATACCCCTGTGATCTTGATTAGCTAATCGGAGCATGTATGCTGGACCTTTATGCACTCTGAGTCACTCCCTATTGACATATATATAGTGTTAGAACTGGGGGTCTCTAGTTGGCAAGGGTATACACCTTTGTCCAAATAGGGACCCTTGCTTCTAAGTCAGGGAAAGGGGATTACACACCTGGATAACCCCTGTTCACCCCCTTGGTAGCTTGGCACGAGCAGGCAGGCTTATCTAAGAGGCAGTGTGTTAAGCATTTGTGAACACATACAGTAATACAGTGAAAACACTACAGATGGACACCACACAGGTTTTATAAAAATAAGTATTCTTTATATAGACTTATCACAAGACCACAAACAACAAAAATCCACAATACTGTACTCAATATACTCTTAAAAGATGGTGAAATTACTTAGTTCAAGTTGATGATAAATGCGACACAGTTCTCACAAACAGTACCTGGATGCGTAACGCAAAATAAACAAAAGTTTCGCAGGGAAGGAGATGCGTCAGTTTCCGTACTTCAGGGGATGCGATGCGTCGCGCCTCAATGCTTGCGCAGAGTAGGGGATGCGTCCGTTACTTACCGGAGGGGAGTAGATGCGTTGATTCTCATGCTGCGTTCCGGTTGCGATGCGCAAGACAGCGCCGCGATGCGATGCGACACTCAGGTTGTGATGCGATCAGATGGCGCCCTTGATGCGACGATGTGAAGATGATGCGTGCACGCCGAAGGCCATGCGGCGAACTCTGTACCTTTGGAGCCGTGACAGGCCCTGCGACGCGCTTCTCCAGTGATGCGACGGCGACCCTTGCGGTGGCGACACGCTTCTCCGGTGATGCGACACTCAGCGGCTGTTGATGAAGACACGCTTCTCTGGGGATGCGGCAACAGCTTCTGCGGCGGCGACACGCTTCTCCGGCGATGCGACGGCAACAGCTACGATGGCGACACGCTTCTTCTCGTTGCATCGCGCTTCCAGCTCCCAGCGACACGCAGGTCTCAGCAGACAGAATCCCCAGCAAGGGAACTCAGGAGGGAGCTGGTGGTGAAGTCTTTTGGCCCTGAGACTTCAGCAGGAGGCAAGCACAAATTCAAGCCCTTGGAGTAATATTCTGCAAGATGATAAAAAGTTCTTTAAAAGTTCCTTCTCCTTTCCTTGGTAATGAAGAAACCACTGCAGGCCAACCCAGCAAACAGCACATTTGGCAGAGGGGCAGTCCAACTCCTGCAGCTTCCTTGGTTCTTCTCCTTGGCAAAAGGGTCGTCTTGTTGTTCCAGAAGTGATCTAAAGTTCTTGGGTCTGGGTCCCAATATTTATACTACTTTTCTCTTTGTTCTCTGAAGGCAGAGAGGCCTTTGCCTAGTCAAAATCAGTTCTGGTCAGTCTTGGAGCACTTTGTTGACAAGACTCCTTCTTTCCTTTCACAGTGTAGGCCAGGGACATCAGACACACCACAGGAGGTGGAGCCAGCATTGTGGAGGGAAGGCACAGATCTATTCAGGTCCCAGGTGCAACTCCTCCCTCCCATCTGCATGCAGATCTCTCTATTCAGCCCTGTGCTGACTCACCCTGTCTCCTGGCAGCCCCAGCCCCTGTCACTCAAACTCCAGACAAGGAATACACAACCTAGCAGAGGCAGGCTTGGATAGTTAGGCAAGAAAATACCCACTTTCTAAAAGTGGTATTTTCAAACACAGAATGTTAAAACCAACTTCACTAAAAGATGTATTTTATCATTCTGAGTTCAGGCATACTAAACTCGAATTTCTACCTGGTTCCCTGAGCCAGTTAGGATTATAAGATGTAATAATCTAACTGCCCATTCTGGCCTATGGGGAACAGGTAGCCTTGCAATAGTGAAAAACGAAAATGGCTGTAATTCACTATTAGGACATGCCACACACATCAGGGCAGGTCCTACCTTTTACTTACAATGCACCCTGCCCCAGGGCCTACCTTAGGGGTGACTAATATGCAGAAAAGGGAAGGTTTAGGGACTGGTAAGTGGGTGCACTTACCAAGTCGACATGGCAGTCAGACTGCACACAGGCTCTGCAATGGCAGGCCTGAGACACACTTTACAAGCTGCTTCTGTGGGTGGCACAACCAGTGCTGCAAGCCCACCAGCAGCATTTGATTTACAAGCCCTGGGCACACCTGGTGCACTATACTAGGGTCTGACAAGTAAATCAAATGATCCAATCATGGAGTCACTAATCAATGCATCAATTTAACATAGGGAGCACTTGCACTGTGGCACTGAATAGCAGTGGCACAGTGCCCAAAGCATCTAAAACCAGCAAACAGATCAAAAACAGAGGAGGCAATCAGAAAAAAATGGATACCAGGTCTAACACGTGTCCCCTCCAGCTGAAATGTGGGGAGAACTACCCTTCCCCTAGGGAGTCCTCTTCACTAAGGCGGAAAAATCTGGACAGACCATCGGCATTGGCGTGTTCTGTACCAGGGCGGTGTTCCACCGTGAAATCCATACCCTGTAGGGAAATGGACCACCTCAACAACTTTGGGTTCTCACCCCTCATCTGCATCAGCCATCTGAGGGGCCTGTGGTCGGTCTGAACCAGGAAGTGAGTCCCAAACAAGTATGGTCTCAACTTCTTCAGTGCCCAGACCACAGCAAATGTCTCATGCTCAATTGCACTCCACCTCTGTTCCCGTGGAAGTAACCTCCTACTGATGAAGGCTACCGGTTGGTCTAGGCCTTCCTCATTAATCTGTGATAGAACAGCCCCCACACCATCCTCTGAAGCATCTGTTTGGACAATGAATTCTTTCGAGAAGTTGGGCGCCTGAAGCACGGGTGCTGTGCACATGGCAGTCTTCAGGGCGTCAAAAGCCTTCTGACAGGTGTCAGTCCAGTTCACTTTCTTGGGCTGCCTCCTGGAAGTCAGCTCAGTCAAGGGTGCAACAATGTTGCCATACCCCTTGACAAACCTCCTGTAGTACCCCGTGAGTCCTAAAAAGGCTCTCACCTGTGTCTGAGTCTTTGGGGGTTCCCATGCCAGGATGGTATCAATCTTGGGTTGTAGGGGCGCCACCTGGCCGCTTCCTACCTGGTGCCCCAAGTACACCACAGAACCCTGCCCAATCTGGCACTTACTCGCCTTGATTGTGAGGCCTGCCTTCCGCAGCGCCATCAACACTTCCCAGAGGTGGCGCAGATGTTCTTCCCAAGTGAAACTAAACACCGCAATGTCATCCAGGTAGGCGGCACTGAAATCTTCCAGTCCATCCAACACCTAGTTGACCAACCTCTGAAAGGTGGCAGCGGCATTCTTCATCCCAAAGGGCATAACCCGGAATTGGTAGTGCCCATCAGGTGTGGAGAATGCTGACCTCTCCTTGGCCCCATCAGTTAAGGCAATCTGCCAGTACCCAGACGTCAAATCAAACGTGCTGAGGTACCGGGCAGCTCCCAACCGATCAATGAGCTCATCAGCACTGGGGATGGGGTGCGCATCAGTCCTGGTGACCGAATTGAGTCCTCGGTAGTCCACACAGAACTGGAGTTCGGGTGTGGCACCAGGCGCGGCAGCCTTTGGGACCAAAACCACTGGGCTGGCCCAAGGACTGTTAGAGGACTCAATCACCCCTAAGGCAAACATCTTGGAGACCTCCTCCTTAATGTAAGCTCTGACCCTGTCAGTCACTCTGTAAGCCTTGTGCTTCACAGGAGGACTGTCCCCAGTGTCCACATCATGGACGCACCACTCAGTGACACTAGGAACCAGGGAGAACAAATCAGGGAATTGCCCCAGCAGTTGGGGACAATCTTGCTGCTGTTCAGGGGTCAGTGTGGCAGAGAGGCCAACACCATCCACTGACCCATCTTGCTCCGCTGCAGACAGGAGGTCAGGAAGAGGCTCAGTCTCCTCGTCCATTCCATCATCTGTCGCTAGGAGCATGCCCACCTCGGACCTTTCTAAGTGGGGCTTCAGGCGGTTAACATGCAGGACCCGCAAAGGGTTCCTGGGAGACCGCAAGTTCCCCAGATAGGTGACATCACTCTTGCGCTCCACCACCTCAAATGGACCGGTCCACCTGTCCTGGAACGCACAGGGCTCCACAGGGGCCATGACCCAAACTTTCTGTCCAGGCTGAAGCTCAATCAGAGTGGCATTCTGATCGTACCACCGCTTCATCTCTTCCTGGCTGGCTTCCAGGTTCACCTGAGCGAGTTCTCTGAAACGCCGAGTCTGGTTCCTGAAGGCCAGCATGTAGTTATATACATCCTGGGGAGGTTTCCTGGGAGATTGCTCCCAGCCTTCCTTGACCAGACTCAAAGGTCCTCTTACCGGGTGACCATACAGCAGCTCAAAGGGGCTGAACCCTAAGGACTTCTGAGGCACCTCACGGTAAGCAAACAACAGGCATGGCAAGAGGACGTCCCACTTAGGCCTCATAGGTTCCTCAAGACCCATAATCATGCCCTTAAGGGTCCGGTTGAATCTCTCAACCAGCCCATTACCTTGGGGGTGGTAAGGAGTGGTGAACTTATAGGTAACACCACACTCCTTCCACAGGGACTTCATATAATTAGATATGAAGTTGGTACCACGGTCGGACACCACCTCTCGGGGAACCCCACACGGGAAAAACCCCCATCAGTGCACGTCCCACCACGGGGGCCGTCACTGTCCTGAGAGGGATGGCTTCCGGGTACCGGGTAGCATGGTCCACCAAGACCAGGATAAACCTGTTGCCCATGGTTGTCTTGGGGTCCAGTGGCCCCACAATGTCAATGCCCACCTGTTCAAAGGGGGTACTGACTACAGGGAAAGGTTGGAGAGGAGCCTTGTGCTTCCTTCCACTTTTCCCACTTGCCTGGAATGTTTGGCAGGTCCTACAATGAGTATCTGAACTCTTGCGCATCTGGGGCCAATGAAAATGGGAAACAAGCCTTTCAAAGGTCTTGTTCTGCCCCAGATGTCCAGCTAAAGGAACGTCATGAGCCAAACCCAGTAGGAAGGCTCTGAAGCGCTGGGGTACCACCAGCACATGGGCTGACCCAGGCTCAGCAACCTTAGGCTCGCTATACAGGAGGTCGTTCTCCCAGTAGATCCAATGTGATCCAGACTGATCACCTGCTGCCTGGTTTGTGGCCTGTTGCCTCAAACCCTCAAGAGAAGGGCACTTCCTTTGCTCCTCACAAAATTCCTCCCTGGAGGGACCTCCTTCCTGCTGCCAATGGGTCAGCTCAGGCATGTCTCCCAGTTCAGCAACTTGTTCCCCTGTAGGTTCCAGGGCATCCCCCTCAAGGTCTGCCTCCTCCTGGACCATGGGAACTATGGGGGCTGGTTTCCCGCGCCCCCTACCTCTTCTCTTTAAGGCAGGGATCTGGGCCATATTTTCAGGCTCCAGAATCGCTTGATCACCCTTACTGGCCGCCATGGACCGAGTGGTTACGCACGCCCACTCAGGCAGACCCAACATCTCTAAATGAGACCTTCTATCCACCTTAGCCCAAGGGGAGTCCTCTAAATCATTGCCCAACAGATAATCAACAGGCATGGCTGGCCTCACAGCAACTTGGAGAGTACCTGAGACCCCCCCCCACTCAAAGGGAACTTGAGCCACCTCACACTGGCTCTGTGAGTTGTCTGCAGCAACAACAGGGAAGAATGCATGGGGGACAACCTGCTCTTTGGACACCAACCGACAACTGACAGCTGTCACACTTGCACCAGTGTCTCTTAGAGCCTCCACCCTATGGCCATTGATGGTCACCCACTGCCTGTACTTTTTAGTGTTATCAGGCAGCTGAGTTTTAGGGACCATCTCAAAGTCTCCTAATGAGACAAGGGACATCTCTGCGGGATCCCACCCACCTTGGGCACCCATCTCCTCCCCCAGGGCTACACTGGCAATCTGACTGGGTGGTGCACGGGGTGGTGCTTTGGGATCTCTCATGGGACATTGAGGATCATACCAACGGTGGCCCAATTGACCACACGTAAAACATTTACAGGGGCCCCTCTGAACAGGTTTACCTGTTGGGGCCTCTTGCTTCTTCTCAGGGGGAGGCTGGGAACCCTTCCCTTGGTTCCCTTGGGAATTACTTTGGGGCCCTTTTTGGAACTCCCTCTGTTTACCCTTGTCCCCCCCCACTCTTCTGCTGTGGACCCTGCCCACCTTTGGCGGAGTCTCCCACATGACCCTTGTGGACCCGGGTGCTTACCCAGCGGTCCGCCTCCTCAGCAAGTTTCCTAGGGTTAGTTAACTTGCTATCAATAAGGTGCTGGCGTAGCTCTGGAAAACAGCAGACAAGTGCTCCCATGCAAACAAATCATAGAGAGCTTCAAAAGTATCTACTTTGCTACCCTTCACCCAACCATCCATAGCTCTGCAAAAGAAAGACTGATACTCCACCCAGGTAGTTGCCTCCAGTTTCTTAACATTTCTGAACCTCTGTCTATAGAGTTCTGGGGTCAAACCATACCTTGTCATAAGGGTTTCCTTCATATGGGCATAAGACATCCTATTCTCACTGGGCAGGTTTAACAAGGTATCCCTCCCATCACTCACAAAGCGGCCCCACAACCCTGCTCCCCAATCCTTCTCAGGGACCCGGTGGGCCAACATTTGCTATCTCATAGGCTGCAAACCACTGCCCAATATCTTCCTGTCTGTGAAACTCTTTGATGACATCTTTGGGAATATAAACTTTACCTTCTGCAGGCACAGATGGTGTGCTGCCAACAGAGGGGTTGATTCCTAAGCCCTGCGCTTTCAGCTCCAACTCCCTCAACATTCTCTCATGTTCCAACCTCATTTTCTCTCTTTCCAAGGTCACCCTGCTATTTTCAAGGTCCCTCTGACCCTCCATTTTGAGCCTTGCCATCACCAGCTCGTGCACCCTATTTCTCTCCCTGTCCTCCAACTCTCTTTGGGACAGGCCTTTGGAAGAGACACTACTGCCAGGCGGGGATGGTGCCCCTGCCCTGACTGGAACAAATGAACCATCCATGTGCCCCTCTGCATCCCCAACTGGCTCCACCACCAGTCCAGGGTCATTTCTTGCTTCTACCCAGGCCCTCAGCGCCTTTTGGTACTCCTCCTTCTTGGAGATACCTTGGGTAGCAACTTTCACTTTTTTGCAAAGGTGCTTGAGCTGTTTCAAATTGTAGGTTTCCACCCTCTCTTCCTCAAACTCCAGATCCATAGAGGCAACAGATGCTGGTCTGCTCATGGCAGTAAGACTTGGCAGTTCTCAGGAAAAAATAACAGTCCAAGGAAAAAAATTCTACCAAAAAGGTATGTGGTTGCGTTTGGTCTGCACTCACTAGTAGTGTACACCAATCACTGTATATGAGTCACAAATGCAAAGGTCAAATCCCACCGCTGCCACCAATGTTAGAACTGGGGGTCTCTAGTTGGCAAGGGTATACACCTTTGTCCAAATAGGGACCCTTGCTTCTAAGTCAGGGAAAGGGGATTACACACCTGGATAACCCCTGCTCACCCCCTTGGTAGCTTGGCACGAGCAGGCAGGCTTATCTAAGAGGCAGTGTGTTAAGCATTTGTGAACACATACAGTAATACAGTGAAAACACTACAGATGGACACCACACAGGTTTTATAAAAATAAGTATTCTTTATATAGACTTATCACAAGACCACAAACGACAAAAATCCACAATACTGTACTCAAAATACTCTTAAAAGATGGTGAAGTTACTTAGTTCAAGTTGATGATAAATGCGACACAGTTCTCACAAACAGTACCTGGATGCGTAACGCAAAATAAACAAAAGGTTCGCAGGGAAGGAGATGCGTTGGTTTCCGTACTTCGGGGGATGCGATGCGTCGCGCCTCAATGCTTGCGCAGAGTAGGGGATGCGTCCGTTCCTTACCGGAGGGGAGTAGATGCGTTGATTCTCGTGCTGCATTCCGGTTGCGATGCGCAAGACGGCGCTGCGATGCGATGCGACACTCAGGTTGTGATGCGATCAGATGGCGCCCTTGATGCGACGATTTGAAGACGATGCGTGCACGCCGAAGGCCGTGCGGCGAACTCTGTACCTTTGGAGCCGCGACAGGCCCTGCGACACGCTTCTCCGGTGATGCGACGGCGACCCTTGCGGTGGCGACACGCTTCTCCGGTGATGCGACACTCAGCGGCTGTTGATGAAGACACGCTTCTCTGGGGATGCGGCGGCAGCTTCTGCGGCGGCGACACGCTTCTCCGGCGATGCGACGGCAACAGCTACGATGGCGACACGCTTCTTCTCGTTGCGTCGCGCTTCCAGCTCCCAGCGACACGCAGGTCTCAGCAGACAGAATCCCCAGCAAGGGAACTCAGGAGGGAGCTGGTGGTGAAGTCTTTTGGCCCTGAGACTTCAGCAGGAGGCAAGCACAAATTCAAGCCCTTGGAGTAATATTCTGCAAGATGATAAAAAGTTCTTTAAAAGTTCCTTCTCCTTTCCTTGGTAATGAAGAAACCACTGCAGGCCAACCCAGAAAACAGCACACTTGGCAGAGGGGCAGTCCAACTCCTGCAGCTTCCTTGGTTCTTCTCCTTGGCAAAAGGGTCGTCTTGTTGTTCCAGAAGTGATCTAAAGTTCTTGGGTCTGGGTCCCAATATTTATACTACTTTTCTCTTTGTTCTCTGAAGGCAGAGAGGCCTTTGCCTAGTCAAAACCAGTTCTGGTCAGTCTTGGAGCACTTTGTTGACAAGACTCCTTCTTTCCTTTCACAGTGTAGGACAGGGACATCAGACACACCACAGGAGGTGGAGCCAGCATTGTGGAGGGAAGGCACAGCCCTATTCAGGTCCCAGGTGCAACTCCTCCCTCCCATCTACATGCAGATCTCTCTATTCAGCCCTGTGCTGACTCACCCTGTCTCCTGGCAGCCCCCAGCCCCTGTCACTCAAACTCCAGACAAGGAATACACAACCTAGCAGAGGCAGGCTTGGATAGTTAGGCAAGAAAATACCCACTTTCTAAAAGTGGTATTTTCAAACACAGAATGTTAAAACCAACTTCACTAAAAGATGTATTTTATCATTCTGAGTTCAGGCATACTAAACTCGAATTTCTACCTGGTTCCCTGAGCCAGTTAGGATTATAAAATGTAATAATCTAACTGCCCATTCTGGCCTATGGGGAACAGGTAGCCTTGCAATAGTGAAAAACGAAAATGGCTGTAATTCACTATTAGGACATGCCACACACATCAGGGCAGGTCCTACCTTTTACTTACAATGCACCCTGCCCTAGTGCCTACCTTAGGGGTGACTAATATGCAGAAAAGGGAAGGTTTAGGGACTGGTAAGTGGGTGCACTTACCAAGTCGACATGGCAGTCAGACTGCACACAGGCTCTGCAATGGCAGGCCTGAGACACACTTTACAAGCTGCTTCTGTGGGTGGCACAACCAGTGCTGCAAGCCCACCAGCAGCATTTGATTTACAAGCCCTGGGCACACCTGGTGCACTATACTAGGGTCTGACAAGTAAATCAAATGATCCAATCATGGAGTCACTAATCAATGCATCAATTTAACATAAGGAGCACTTGCACTGTGGCACCGAATAGCAGTGGCACAGTGCCCAAAGCATCTAAAACCAGCAAACAGATCAAAAACAGAGGAGGCAATCAGAAAAAAATGGAAGGGAGACTCACGCCAATGATACCAGGTCTAACATATAGCATTTCTACAGTGCCCTCTGGAGACAAGAGGGTCCATATTCCTAAAGGTCTGGTGCCTGACTTTGCTGTGGGGGATGACATCGATAAGTGGTTTGAGGCTTATGAGATTGCTTTACAGATGCACAAGATCCCTCAGGAGGACTGGCAGGCTAGTCTTTGGAAGCATATTTCTAGCGAAGGGAGGGGTAGCCTACTGGCCCTAGAGAATGAGGACAGGATAAGCTATCCTTCCATGAAGAAAGCCCTTGTCATAAATCATAGCCTTACCCCAGAGAAGTACAAGCAAAAGCTTAGGGACAGCCATGAACTAGCTAAACAGACCTGGTTGGATTGTGTGGATTTCTTTTGCAAGGCACTGGATGGTTGGGTGAAGGACAGTGAACTAAAATATTATCAGGGGCAGTACAATTTGATTGCAATGGAACACATGTTCAGTCTTTGTTTTTTCAGATCTACGCCAATACTTAATTGACAGTAAGCTCACTGACCACAAGGCGAGAAAGCAAAACACACACAATTGATGGACGGAATGCAGAACAAATCAAATCCTTCACCCCCAGTCAAGAGATCTGGGTTAAATCCATCATTCTTTTGCTCACCATGCCACCCCAGTTTAGACCTGGCTATATGCAAATCAGTCTTGACCCTGTGCCTCATGGGAACAGTCCAGCCGAACTGCCAAGCCAGGTCCTCCCTGGACCGGAAACAAGCATCCTAGGACCAGTTTCGGGGTTTCACCCCTCATCAGCCAGGATAGCTTGATTCCAGTGGCACAGTGAGCACAGAACCCACGTCTGGGCATACCTGGCGCACTTAGGGCGAGAAAGCAAAAGACACACAATTGATGGACGGAATGCAGAACAAATCAAAACATTCACCCCCAGTCAAGAGATCTGGGTTAAATCCATCATTCTTTTGCTCACCATGCCACCCCAGTTTAGACCTGGCCATATGCAAATCAGTCTTGACCCTGTGCCTCATGGGAACAGCCCAGCCGAACTGCCAAGCCAGGCCCTCCCTGGACCAGAAACAAGCGTCCTAGGACCGGTTTCGGGGTTTCACCCCTCATCAGCCAAGATAGCTTGATTCCAGTGGGACAGTGAGCATACCTGGCGCACTTAGGGGGAGAAAGCAAATGAAACACAATTGATGGACGGAATGCAGAACAAATCAAAACATTCACCCCCAGTCAAGAGATCTGGGTTAAATCCATCATTCTTTTGCTCACCATGCAACCCCAGTTTAGACCTGGCCATAGACAAATCAGTCTTGACCCTGTGCCTAATGGGAACAGTCCAGCCGAACTGCCAAGCCAGGTCCTCCCTGGACCGGAAACAAGCATCCTAGGACCGGTTTCGGGGTTTCACCCCTCATCAGCCAGGATAGCTTGATTCCAGTGGCACAGTGAGCACAGGACCCACGTCTGGGCATACCTGGCGCACTTAGGGCGAGAAAGCAAAACTTCACCACTGGATTCAAGCTAACCTGGCTGATGTTAATGTTAATGTTAATGACATTTATAAAGCACGTCGATTACCCGGAGGTGTCCTGGTGCTAGCTTAATCTTCTGAGGGCCGTAGGCGGAATAAAGAATATCATGACCGGATTATTGTGAGAAGAGCCATTTTTTTAAGCCCTTTCTGAAGGACAGAAGATCCATGGTGTTTCTTAGATGAAACAGCAAATCATTCCAAGCTTTTGCCGCACAGTGAAGGAAGCTTCTGCCACCCCATTGGGCTTTTTTTACACGCGGCACTACGACCAGCTTGGCCCCCTTTGATCGTAGTGTTCTTTCCGGAGTATACCATTGGAGTCGCCGTTTTAAATACTCCGGCCCTGTGCCCTGGAGTGCTTTAAAAACCATGCATAGAGCCTTAAAGCGTACTCGACTCCTTACTGGGAGCCAATGCAATTTTTTAATGTCTTTAGATACCGAAGAAAATCTCGATGATCCTGTGAGCAGTCTAGCTGCTGCATTCTGTAACACTTGTAGCTTGTTCAAGGATCTCTGCTGAGCATTTAGGTAAAGACTATTGCAATAGTCCAGTCTCGCCATCACAAGAGCCGTGACCACTGTTTGCCTACTTTCCAGGGGCAAAAATGGCAATATTTTCCTAAGTATTCTCATAACAAACATTGTTTTTGATGCCACTGCATTTACTTGGGGCCCGAAGGTGAGTCTCTCGTCCACTATTACACCCAGGTTTTTTACCTTATTTGTGGGAACGGGGAGAGTGCCCATCGAGTCCGGCCACCACTTGGGTGTCCAAAAGTTGGCATTGTTCCCGAACAATATAACCTCGGTTTTGCCAGAATTGAGTTTTAGGCAGTTCTCTGCCATCCAATTTCCCACTGACAGCATGCAGTCCTGGAAACGTCCTTCAATGCCTGCCTCTTTGCCTGGTGTCAAAGATACCACAATTTGGGTATCATCCGCATAAGAGGTGAGACCAAATCCAAATGCGCTTATAATAGGAGCCAAAGCGCTGACATAAACATTGAAAAGCGTTGGGCTGAGAGAGGACCCCTGTGATGAAGGGTGATGCCCTGAAACCGGTCCCAGGATGCTTGTTTCCGGTCCAGGGAGGACCTGGCTTGGCAGTTCGGGCTGGACTGTTCCCACAAGGAACAGGGTCAAGACTGATTTGCATATGGCTGGGTCCAAACTGGGGTGGTGTGGTGACCAAAAGAATGATGGATTTAACCCAGATCTTTGTGACTGGGGGTGTATGTTTGCATGGTCCAGCATTCCGTCCATCAATTGTTTCTTTTGCATTTGTCGCCCTAAGTGGGAAGGGTATGCCCAGACGTGGGTCCCGTGCTCACTACACCACTGGATTCAAGCTAACCTGGCTGATGAAGGATGATGCCCTGAAACCGGTCCCAGGATGCTTGTTTCCGGTCCAGGGAGGACCTGGCTTGGCAGTTCGGGCTGGACTGTTCCCACAAGGAACAGGGTCAAGACTGATTTGCATATGGCTGGGTCCAAACTGGGGTGGTGTGGCGAGCAAAAGAATGATGGATTTAACCCAGATCATTGTGACTGGGGGTGAATGTTTGCATTGTCCAGCATTCTGTCCATCAATTGTTTCTTTTGCATTTGTCGCCCTAAGTGGGAAGGGTATGCCCAGACATGGGTCCCGTGCTCACTACACCACTGGATTCAAGCTAACCTGGCTGATGAAGGGTGATGCCATGAGACCGGTCCCACGATGCTTGTTGCCGGTCCAGGGAGGACCTGGCTTGGCAGTTCGGGCTGGACTGTTCCCACAAGGAACAGGGTCAAGACTGATTTGCATATGGCTGGGTCCAAACTGGGGTGGTGTGGTGAGCAAAAGACTGATGGATTTAACCCAGATCCTTGTGACTGGGGGTGAATGTTTGCATTGTCCAGCATTCCGTCCATCAATTGTTTCTTTTGCATTTGTTGCCCTAAGTGGGAAGGGTATGCCCAGACGTGGATCCCGTGCTCACTACACCACTGGATTCAAGCTAACCTGGCTGATGAAGGGTGATGCCCTGAAACCGGTCCCAGGATGCTTGTTTCCGGTCCAGGGAGGACCTGGCTTGGCAGTTCGGGCTGGACTGTTCCCACAAGGAACAGGTTCAAGACTGATTTGCATATGGCTGGGTCCAAACTGGGGTGGTGTGGTGAGCAAAAGAATGATGGATTTAACCCAGATCCTTGTGACTAGGGGTGAATGTTTGCATTGTCCAGCATTCCGTCCATCAATTGTTTCTTTTGCATTTGTCACCGAAGGGTATGCCCAGAATTGGGTCCCGTGCTCACTACACCACTGGATTCAAGCTAACCTGGCTGATGAAGGGTGATGCCCTGAAATCGGTCCCAGGATGCTTGTTTCCGGTCCAGGGAGGACCTACCTTGGCAGTTCGGGCTGGACTGTTCCCACAAGGAACAGGGTCAAGACTGATTTGCATATGGCTGCGTCCAAACTGGGGTGGTGTGGTGACCAAAAGAATGATGGATTTAACCCAGATCTTTGTGACTGGGGGTGAATATTTGCATTGTCCAGCATTCCGTCCATCAATTGTTTCTTTTGCATTTGTCGCCCTAAGTGGGAAGGGTATGCCCAGACGTGGGTCCCGTGCTCACTACACCACTGGATTCAAGCTAAGCTGGCTGATGAAGGATGATGCCCTGAAACCGGTCCCAGGATGCTAGTTTCCGGTCCAGGGAGGACCTGGCTTGGCAGTTCAGGCTGGACTGTTCCCACAAGGAACAGGGTCAAGACTGATTTGCATATGGCTGGGTCCAAACTGGGGTGGTGTGGTGAGCAAAAGAATGATGGATTTAACCCAGATCCTTGTGACTGAGGGTGAATGTTTGCATTGTCTAGCATTCCGTCCATCAATTCTTTCTTTTGCATTTGTCGCCCTAAGTGGGAAGGGTATGCCCAGACGTGGGTCCCGTGCTCACTACACCACTGGATTCAAGCTAACCTGGCTGATGAAGGATGATGCCCTGAAACCGGTCCCAGGATGCTTGTTTCCGGTCCAGGGAGGACCTGGCTTGGCAGTTTGGTCTGGACTGTTCCCACAAGGAACAGGGTCAAGACTGATTTGCATATGGCTGGGTCCAAACTGGGGTGGTGTGGCGAGCAAAAGAATGATGGATTTAACCCAGATCCTTGTGACTGGGGGTGAATGTTTGCATTGTCCAGCATTCTGTCCATCAATTGTTTCTTTTGCATTTGTCGCCCTAAGTGGGAAGGGTATGCCCAGACATGGGTCCCGTGCTCACTACACCACTGGATTCAAGCTAACCTGTCTGATGAAGGGTGATGCCCTGAGACCGGTCCCACGATGCTTGTTGCCGGTCCAGGGAGGACCTGGCTTGGCAGTTCGGGCTGGACTGTTCCCACAAGGAACAGGGTCATGACTGATTTGCATATGGCTGGGTCCAAACTGGGGTGGTGTGGTGAGCAAAAGACTGATGGATTTAACCCAGATCCTTGTGACTGGGGGTGAATGTTTGCATTGTCCAGCATTCCGTCCATCAATTGTTTCTTTTGCATTTGTTGCCCTAAGTGGGAAGGGTATGCCCAGACGTGGATCCCGTGCTCACTACACCACTGGATTCAAGCTAACCTGGCTGATGAAGGGTGATGCCCTGAAACCGGTCCCAGGATGCTTGTTTCCGGTCCAGGGAGGACCTGGCTTGGCAGTTCGGGCTGGACTGTTCCCACAAGGAACAGGTTCAAGACTGATTTGCATATGGCTGGGTCCAAACTGGGGTGGTGTGGTGAGCAAAAGAATGATGGATTTAACCCAGATCCTTGTGACTAGGGGTGAATGTTTGCATTTTCCAGCATTCCGTCCATCAATTGTTTCTTTTGCATTTGTCGCACTAAGTGGGAAGGGTATGCCCAGACGTGGGTCCCGTGCTCACTACACCACTGGATTCAAGCTAACCTGGCTGATGAAGGGTGATTCCCTGAGACCGGTCCCACGATGCTAGTTTCCAGTCCAGAGAGGACCTGGCTTGGCAGTTCGGGCTGGACTGTTCCCACAAGGAACAGGGTCAAGACTGTTTTGCATATGGCTGGGTCCAAACTGGGGTGGTGTGGTGAGCAAAAGAATGATGGATTTAACCCAGATCCTTGTGACTAGGGGTGAATGTTTGCATTGTCCAGCATTCCGTCCATCAATTGTTTCTTTTGCATTTGTCGCCCTAAGTGGGAAGGGTATGCCCAGACGTGGGTCCCGTGCTCACTACACCACTGGATTCAAGCTAACCTGGCTGATGAAGGGTGATTCCCTGAAATCGGTCCCAGGATGCTTGTTTCGGGTCCAGGGAGGACCTGCCTTGGCAGTTCGGGCTGGACTGTTCCAAAAAGGAGCAGGGTCAAGACTGATTTGCATATGGCTGGGTCCAAACTGGGGTGGTGTGGTGACCAAAAGAATGATGGATTTAACCCAGATCTTTGTGACTGGGGGTGAATGTTTGCATTGTCCAGCATTCCGTCCATCAATTGTTTCTTTTGCATTTATCGCCCTAAGTAGGAAGGGTATGCCCAGACGTCGGTCCCGTGCTCACTACACCACTGGATTCAAGCTAACCTGGCTGATGAAGGATGATGCCCTGAAACCGGTCCCAGGATGCTTGTTTCCGGTCCAGGGAGGACCTGGCTTTGCAGTTCAGGCTGGACTGTTCCCACAAGGAACAGGGTCAAGACTGATTTGCATATGGCTGGGTCCAAACTGGGGAGGTGTGGTGAGCAAAAGAATGATGGATTTAACTCAGATCCTTGTGACTGGGGGTGAATGTTTGCATTGTCTAGCATTCCGTCCATCAATTGTTTCTTTTGCATTTGTCGCCCTAAGTGGGAAGGGTATGCCCAGACGTGGGTCCCGTGCTCACTACACCACTGGATTCAAGCTAACCTGGCAGATGAAGGATGATGCCCTGAAACCGGTCCCAGGATGCTTGTTTCCGGTCCAGGGAGGACCTGGCTTGGCAGTTCGGGCTGGACTGTTCCCACAAGGAACAGGGTCAAGACTGATTTGCATATGGCTGGGTCCAAACTGGGGTGGTGTGGTGAGCAAAACAATGATGGATTTAACCCAGATCCTTGTGACTAGGGGTGAATGTTTGCATTGTCCAGCATTCCGTCCATCAATTGTTTCTTTTGCATTTGTCGCGCTAAATGGGAAGGGTATGCCCAGACGTGGGTCCCGTGCTCACTACACCACTGGATTCAAGCTAACCTGGCTGATGAAGGGTGATGCCCTGAAATCAGTCCCAGGATGCTTGTTTCCGGTCCAGGGAGGATCTGGCTTGGCAGTTCGGGCTGGACTGTGCCCACAAGGAACAGGGTCAAGACTGATTTGCATATGGCTGGGTCCAAACTGGGGTGGTGTGGTGAGCAAAGAATGATGGATTTAACCCAGATCCTTGTGACTAGGGGTGAATGTTTGCATTGTCCAGCATTCCGTCCATCAATTGTTTCTTTTGCATTTGTCGCACTAAGTGGGAAGGGTATGCCCAGACGTGGGTCCCGTGCTCAACACACCACTGGATTCAAGCTAACCTGGCTGATGAAGGGTGATGCCCTGAAACCGGTCCCACGATGCTTGTTGCCAGTCCAGGGAGGACCTGGCTTGGCAGTTCGGGCTGGACTGTTCCCACAAGGAACAGGGTCAAGACTGATTTGCATATGGCTGGGTCCAAACTGGGGTGGTGTGGTGAGCAAAAGACTGATGGATTTAACCCAGATCCTTGTGACTGGGGGTGAATGTTTGCATTGTCCAGCATTCCGTCCATCAATTGTTTCTTTTGCATTTGTTGCCCTAAGTGGGAAGGGTATGCCCAGACGTGGATCCCGTGCTCACTACACCACTGGATTCAAGCTAACCTGGCTGATTAAGGGTGATGCCCTGAAACCGGTCCCAGGATGCTTGTTTCCGGTCCAGGGAGGATCTGGCTTGGCAGTTCGGGCTGGACTGTGCCCACAAGGAACAGGGTCAAGACTGATTTGCATATGGCTGGGTCCAAACTGGGGTGGTGTGGTGAGAAAAAGAATGATGGATTTAACCCAGATCCTTGTGACTAGGGGTGAATGTTTGCATTGTCCAGCATTCCGTCCATCAATTGTTTCTTTTGCATTTGTCGCACTAAGTGGGAAGGGTATGCCCAGACGTGGGTCCCGTGCTCACTACACCACTGTATTCAAGCTAACCTGGCTGATGAAGGGTGATGCCCTGAAACCGGTCCCAGGATGCTTGTTTCCGGTCCAGGGAGGACCTGCCTTGGCAGTTCGGGCTGGAATGTTCCAACAAGGAACAGGGTCAAGACTGATTTGCATATGGCTGGTTCCAAACTGGGGTGGTGTGGTGAGCAAAAGAATGATGGATTTAACCCAGATCCTTGTGACTAGGGGTGAATGTTTGCATTGTCCAGCATTCCGTCCATCAATTGTTTCTTTTGCATTTGTCGCCCTAAATGGGAAGGGTATGCCCAGACGTGGGTCCCGTGCTCACTACATCACTGGATTCAAGCTAAGCTGGCTGATGAAGGGTGATTCCCTGAGACCGGTCCCACGATGCTAGTTTCCAGTCCAGAGAGGACCTGGCTTGGCAGTTCGGGCTGGACTGTTCCCACAAGGAACAGGGTCAAGACTGTTTTGCATATGGCTGGGTCCAAACTGGGGTGGTGTGGTGAGCAAAAGAATGATGGATTTAACCCAGATCCTTGTGACTAGGGGTGAATGTTTGCATTGTCCAGCATTCCGTCCATCAATTGTTTCTTTTGCATTTGTCGCCCTAAGTGGGAAGGGTATGCCCAGACGTGGGTCCCGTGCTCACTACACCACTGGATTCAAGCTAACCTGGCTGATGAAGGGTGATGCCCTGAGACCGGTCCCACGATGCTTGTTTCCGGTCCAGCGAGGACCTGGCTTGGCAGTTCGGGCTGGACTGTTCCCACAAGGAACAGGGTCAAGATTGATTTGCATATGGCTGGGTCCAAACTGGGGTGGTGTGGTGAGCAAAAGAATGATGGATTTAACCCAGATCCTTGTGACTAGGGGTGAATGTTTGCATTGTCCAGCATTCCGTCCATCAATTGTTTCTTTTGCATTTGTCGCCCTAAGTGGGAAGGGTATGCCCAGACGTGGGTCCCGTGCTCACTACACCACTGGATTCAAGCTAACCTGGCTGATGAAGGGTGATGCCCTGAAATCAGTCCCAGGATGCTTGTTTCCGGTCCAGGGAGGATCTGGCTTGGCAGTTCGGGCTGGACTGTGCCCACAAGGAACAGGGTCAAGACTGATTTGCATATGGCTGGGTCCAAACTGGGTTGGTGTGGTGAGCAAAAGAATGATGGATTTAACCCAGATCCTTGTGACTAGGGGTGAATGTTTGCATTGTCCAGCATTCCGTCCATCAATTGTTTCTTTTGCATTTGTCGCACTAAGTGGGAAGGGTATGCCCAGACGTGGGCCCCGTGCTCACCACACCACTGGATTCAAGCTAACCTGGCTGATGAAGGGTGATGCCCTGAAACCGGTCCCACGATGCTTGTTGCCAGTCCAGGGAGGACCTGGCTTGGCAGTTCGGACTGGACTGTTCCCACAAGGAACAGGGTCAAGACTGATTTGCATACGGCTGGGTCCAAACTGGGGTGGTGTGGTGAGCAAAAGACTGATGGATTTAACCCAGATCCTTGTGACTGGGGGTGAATGTTTGCATTGTCCAGCATTCCGTCCATCAATTGTTTCTTTTGCATTAGTTGCCCTAAGTGGGAAGGGTATGCCCAGACGTGGATCCCGTGCTCACTACACCACTGGATTCAAGCTAACCTGGCTGATTAAGGGTGATGCCCTGAAACCGGTCCCAGGATGCTTGTTTCCGGTCCAGGGAGGATCTGGCTTGGCAGTTCGGGCTGGACTGTGCCCACAAGGAACAGGGTCAAGACTGATTTGCATATGGCTGGGTCCAAACTGGGATGGTGTGGTGAGAAAAAGAATGATGGATTTAACCCAGATCCTTGTGACTAGGGGTGAATGTTTGCATTGTCCAGCATTCCGTCCATCAATTGTTTCTTTTGCATTTGTCGCACTAAGTGGGAAGGGTATGCCCAGACGTGGGTCCCGTGCTCACTACACCACTGGATTCAAGCTAACCTGGCTGATGAAGGGTGATGCCCTGAAACCGGTCCCAGGATGCTTGTTTCCGGTCCAGGGAAGACCTGCCTTGGCAGTTCGGGCTGGACTGTTCCAACAAGGAACAGGGTCAAGACTGATTTGCATATGGCTGGGTCCAAACTGGGGTGGTGTGGTGAGCAAAAGAATGATGGATTTAACCCAGATCCTTGTGACTAGGGGTGAATGTTTGCATTGTCCAGCATTCCGTCCATCAATTGTTTCTTTTGCATTTGTCGCCCTAAATTGGAAGGTTATGCCCAGACGTGGGTCCCGTGCTCACTACACCACTGGATTCAAGCTAACCTGGCTGATGAAGGGTGATTCCCTGAGACCGGTCCCACAATGCTAGTTTCCAGTCCAGAGAGGACCTGGCTTGGCAGTTCGGGCTGGACTGTTCCCACAAGGAACAGGGTCAAGACTGTTTTGCATATGGCTGGGTCCAAACTGGGGTGGTGTGGTGAGCAAAAGAATGATGGATTTAACCCAGATCCTTGTGACTAGGGGTGAATGTTTGCATTGTCCAGCATTCCGTCCATCAATTGTTTCTTTTGCATTTGTCGCCCTAAGTGGGAAGGGTATGCCCAGATGTGGGTCCCGTGCTCACTACACCACTGGATTCAAGCTAACCTGGCTGATGAAGGGTGATGCCCTGAAATCGGTCCCAGGATGCTTGTTTCGGGTCCAGGGAGGACCTGCCTTCGCAGTTCGGGCTGGACTGTTCAAACAAGGAACAGGGTCAAGACTGATTTGCATATGGCTGGGTCCAAACTGGGGTGGAGTGGTGACCAAAAGAATGATGGATTTAACCCAGATCTTTGTGACTGGGGGTGAATGTTTGCATTGTCTAGCATTCCGTCCATCAATTGTTTCTTTTGCATTTGTCGCCCTAAGTGGGAAGGGTATGCCCAGACGTGGGTCCCGTGCTCACTACACCACTTGATTCAAGCTAACCTGGCTGATGAGGGGTGATGCCCTGAGACCGGTCCCACGATGCTTGTTTCCGGTCCAGGGAGGACCTGGCTTGGCAGTTCGGGCTGGACTGTTCCCACAAGGAACAGGGTCAAGATTGATTTGCATATGGCTGGGTCCAAACTGGGGTGGTGTGGTGAGCAAATGAATGATGGATTTAACCCAGATCCTTGTGACTAGGGGTGAATGTTTGCATTGTCCAGCATTCCGTCCATCAATTGTTTCTTTTGCATTTGTCGCCCTAAGTGGGAAGGGTATGCACAGACGTGGGTCCCGTGCTCACTACACCACTGGATTCAAGCTAACCTGGCTGATGAAGGGTGATGCCCTGAAATCGGTCCCAGGATGCTTGTTTCGGGTCCAGGGAGGACCTGCCTTCGCAGTTCGGCCTGGACTGTTCCAACAAGGAACAGGGTCAAGACTGATTTGCATATGGCTGGGTCCAAACTGGGGTGGAGTGGTGACCAAAAGAATGATGGATTTAACCCAGATCTTTGTGACTGGGGGTGAATGTTTGCATTGTCTAGCATTCCGTCTATCAATTGTTTCTTTTGCATTTGTCGCCCTAAGTGGGAAGGGTATGCCCAGACGTGGGTCCCGTGCTCACTACACCACTGGATTCAAGCTAACCTGGCTGATGAAGGATGATGCCCTGAAACCGGTCCCAGGAAGCTTGTTTCCGGTCCAGGGAGGACCTGGCTTGGCAGTTCGGGCTGGACTGTTCCCACAAGGAACAGGGTCAAGACTGATTTGCATATGGCTGGGTCCAAACTGGGGTGGTGTGGTGAGCAAAAGAATGATGGATTTAACCCAGATCCTTGTGACTAGGGGTGAATGTTTGCATTGTCCAGCATTCCGTCCCTCAATTGTTTCTTTTGCATTTGTCACCCTAAATGGGAAGGGTATGCCCAGACTTGGGTCCCGTGCTCACTACACCACTGGATTGAAGCTAACCTGGCTGATGAAGGGTGATGCCCTGAAATCAGTCCCAGGATGCTTGTTTCCGGTCCAGGGAGGATCTGGCTTGGCAGTTCGGGCTGGACTGTGCCCACAAGGAACAGGGTCAAGACTGATTTGCATATGGCTGGGTCCAAACTGGGGTGGTGTGGTGAGGAAAAGAATGATGGATTTAACCCAGATCCTTGTGACTGGGGGTGAATGTTTGCATTGTCCAGCATTCCGTCCATCAATTGTTTCTTTTGCACTGACCACAAGGAGCTTGCTATGGAGGCGGACTGCTAGGTCAGCACCAGGGTCCACAAGAAGGTATCTGGGGGGGATCACCACAAGGGAGGACAGGGTCCCCACCAGAAGAAGCAATGGGGAGACAAGCATAGAAACAGGGAGTTCTCTAATGGTCCCCAAACAAGCTCTAGGGGTCAGGACTCCCAATCCCCACCTGAACAGCAGAAGAAGAAATGGTTCCCTGACAGTAAGTCATCAGGGAAGGCACCCCCTAAGTGCTATGAGTGCCAGCAGGAAGGTCACTTCACAGGGATGCCAAGTTTCCCAAGTGGTAACAGCACCCCACTGGAGGGCAGTCACTGGGGTTGGCTAGTGTAGCGCGTGGGGAGGAGATTGTCCCAGTTATTGGGGGGTACAGTGTAGCGGTTACCCTAGTGTCCGTGGGAGACAGAGAGATGGTGCATAGAATCCACATGCCTATTAACACAAGGAAATACCGGCAGTGGGTTACCATTAATGGGCAGGGCGTGGAGGCTCTGAGAGACACTTGAGCCAGCATGACAACCGTCAGATGTCAAATGGTGACCTCAAAGCAGACAGTCCCTCATGTATTCCAGCTTACAACCATGAGAGTCACTATCCAGTGGCTCTGGCTCCCTTTGATTGGGGGGAGGTCTCAGGTTCCTTGAGGGTTGATGTGAGTCTGTCCATGCCTGCAGTCTGACTGCTTAGCAATGACCTGAAGTACACCATTTGGAAGGAGGTGGAGCTCAGGTTGCATGATGTTAGGGTTGCCTGAGTGGGTGGGCCTGACCACATTGTCCATGGCCACCCGAGAAGGTAGTCAGGAGCACCTTGTGCCTGGAAGAATGGCCCAGATGCCTTCCAAAAAGAAGAAGGGCAAGGAGAGCTAGAAATCAGCTCCTGAAATTCCCACAGTCCGGGAGGAGGCTGAACCTGAGGGGGATTCCCCAGAGCCTACGAGAGGGATGTTGCCGCCCCGGGGAACCAACCTGTGCTAGCCAACTGGCATTAGGAAGGTGGTCCTACCAGTCAGGAGTTCTGCAAGGTACAGATTGAGTGCGCTACTCTTGTGGACCTAAGGCAGCAGGATAAGTCCCAGGCAGCTGGCGACACCTATGGTGATCTCCTGCTTTTACTGGGAGAATGGCCTCCTGAATAGTGAGCCTTAGGGTCCTGAGCCTGGGGCAGCACATGTGTTGCTGGTCCCCCAGTGCTATAGGGAATTTCTACTGGAGCTGGCTCATGATGTATTGGCCTGGGCATTGAACTCCACTCCGTTCGCGGAGTTTGCGGAGTTTTCTGCACTCCGCACTCCACGGAGCTCGCGGAGTGCAGGAAAACCCCGCTTCGCGTAGTGCAGCGGAGTTTTTTCCCCACTCGCGCTCGCGAATGGTAAGTTCGTGAGCGCGAGCTGCTGCTCGGGTAGATTTTCTACCCGAGCTGCAGAAAGACCAGTGCGAACAGCAGTTCGCACTACACTCCGCCACTTGCGGAACTTCGCGGAGGTTTTTTGTAACTTCGCGAAGTTCTGCGTGGCAAAACTCTGCGAACTACGCCCAGGCTCAATGATGTACCCCTGCCAGGTCATTTGGGGCAGGACAAGACCTTTGACAGGCTTGCCACCTACTTTTATTGGCCTCAAATGCTTTCTTCAGGTCCTGTCTTACCTGCCAGGTCCGGAGGGAAGTGCAAGGCTCCCCTGCAACCATTCCCTGACATTGGCACCCCCTTTGAAAGGGTAGGCATCAACATTGTTCTGTCTCTGGAACACAAGACAACCATGTGCAACAGGTTCATCCTGGTCTTGGTTGAGCATGCCACCCGGTACCCAGGAGCTATCCCTCTAAGGACAGTGACTGCACCTACAGTGGTCAGGGCACTGATGAAGATCTTTACCTGTGTGGGGTTCCCCAAGGAGGTGGTGTCAGACCATGGTACCAAGTTCATGTCGGTCTACATGAGGTTCATTTGTAAGGGGTATATGGTAACCTACACGTTCTCCTCTACTTACCACCCTCAAGCTAATGGACTTGTTGAAAGGTTCAACAAGACCCTTAAAGGCATGATCATAGGCCTGTCAGAGCCCTAGAGGCGGAAGTGGACATCCTCTTGTAATGCCTGTTGCTTTCGTACCGGGAGGTGCCTCAGAAGCGGGTTGACTTGAGCCCCTTTGAGCTCATGTATGAGCACCTGGTGCGATGAATTCTCAGTCTGGTCAAGGAGCGGTGGGATGCAAGCTCCCAGGAAAGCCCCCCAGGATGTGGTCAGCTACATGCTGGCACTCCAGACCAAGATGAAGAGCTTCTGGAAGCAAGCTAAGGTGAATCTTGAAGCCAGCCAGGAGGTCATGAAACAGTGGTATGAACAGAAGGCCACTCTGGTCGAGTTTCAGCCTGGTCAAAAAGTGTGGGTGATGGAGCCCGTGGAGCCCAGGGCCCTACAAGCCCGTTGGTATGGGCCATATAAGGTGAAAGAGCACAAGAGCGAGGTCACCTATGTTGTGCACCTCAAGAATCCCAGGAACCCTTCAGGGGTTTTGCACGTCAATCACATCACACCCCACTTTGAGAGGTCTGATTTAACCATGCTCCTGGTCACGGATGATGGAGTGGAAGAGAAGAGTGAACCTCTGCCTGATCTCCTTTCTTGCAAGGAGCAGGATGGGTCAGTGGAAGGTGTTAGCCTCTCCCTTAGACTCACCTTAAAAGAACAGAGACTGCCACCAGTTGTTGGGGCAGTTTGCCTCTTTATTCTCCCTTAACCCAGGGCTCACTACATTGTGCACCCATGATATTAACCCTGGGGACAGCAGATCGGTGAAGAGTAAAATCTACCGGCTGTCCGATAAGGTGGGAGTCAGCATTGAGGTGGAGCTCTCTAAGATTCTGAAACTAGGGTTTATTGAGCCCTCAAACAGCCCTTGGTACATCCCAGTGATGTTAGTCCCCAAGGCTGCCCCACCAAGTGCCAGCCCAGAGCTTAGGTTCTGGGTGGATTACCTGGGCTTCAATGCAGTCACCAAGACTGCCGCACACCCCATCCCCAGAGCTGATGAGCTCTTTGGTTGGGAGCTGCCAAGTTCCTCAGCACGTTTGACTTAACATCTGGGTACTGGCAGATTGTCTTAACCAAAGGGGCAAAAGAGAGGTCTCCATTTTCTAACCCGAGAAGGGAACTTCCTGTTTCGGGTAATGTCCTTTGGTTTAAAGAACGCCCCTACCACCTTTCAGAGGTTGGTCAACCAGGTTCTGGCTGGGTTGGAGAACCTCAGTGTCATCTATCTAGACGACATTGCTGTCCTCAGTTCTAGCTGGTAGGACCACTTGTGCCACCTCAGAGAAGTGCTTCAGGCTCTGCTGACAATTATCGCCAATACGTGCCAGACAGGGCAGGGTTCAGTGGTCTACTTGGGTCACTAAGTGAGAGGAGGCAAGGTGCATCCCTTCCAGGGCCAAAATCCAAACCATTTTGGCTTGGGAACCCCCCAAGACTCAAACAGAAGTAAGAGCCTTCTTAGGCCTCACTGGGTATTACGGGAGATTAGTCAAGGCGTATGGCACCATTGTTGCACCCTTGAAAGAGCTGAATTCTATGAAGCATCCACATCAGGTGATCTGGACAGAGGCGTGCCAGAACACTTTTGACACCCTGAAGGAGGCCCAGTGCACAACACCTGTGCTTAAGGCCCTTGACATCTCCAAAGAATTCATTGTACGGACAGACGCCTTAGAGCATTGCATAGGGCTTGTGCTCTCATAGCTAAATGAAGAGGGCCTGGATCACCTGTACCCCCTATTAGTAGAAAGTTACTTCCCGGGGAACAAAGGTATAGTGCAATAGAGAGGGGAACCTTTACAGTGGTCTCGGCACTGAAAATGCTGAAACCATACCTGTTTGGTGCTCACTTTCACGTTCAGACAGACCACAGACCCCTCAGATGGTTAATGCAGATGAAGGGTGAGAATCCCATAGACGGTTGAGGTGGTCCATCTCCTAACAGTGAATAGACTTTACAGTGGAACACAGTACTGGAACAGACCATGTAATTGCTAATGGTCTCTCCAGGTTCTTCCTCTTAGTGAAGAGAATTTCCAAGGGGTTGGGTAATTCTCCTCACTTTCATCTAGGGGGGGCATGTGTTAGACCTGGTTATTTTCCCCTAACATTTTGCCTTCAAACCTCCTGTTTTTGCTGACTTTGCTTTTGCTGGCCTTAGGAGTCTGCAAACGTTATCACTGCTAACCAGTGCTAAACTGCTTTTGCTCTTTTCATAAAACATAGTATTATTGGCTTATACCTAACTGGCATATTTAATTTACTTGTAAGTCCCTTGAACAATGGCACTACATGTGCCTAGGGCCTGTAAATCAAATGCTACCTGTGGGCCTGCAGCAGTCACTTAAGTAGCACTTCAATCATGTCATTGCAGAGCCTGTGTGTGCAGATTTAAACTGGCATTTCAACCTGGAAAGTAAGTTTTTTGCCAGGACTAAACCTTCCTTTTAAATACATATATCACCCCTAGTATCCATCCTGCGATCCATTGTGGTTGACCCAAAAGTGTAGCTTTGACCCGGCCCAGTGCGACCAGATATACCAGGATGGCGCTTTGTGCTTTTTGGCACTATGTTTACTAAATTCTTTAAAAATTCATATCTCCGGTTCTACTGATTGGATTTTTGCCGTTTCTGTCATTTTTTATTTATTACATTTTACACTATTTCTCTAATATGGTGTGCAATCCTTTTTGTGTGGTGTTTTCACTGTTTTACTGTTTGAAGTGTTGCACAAATACTTTACACATTGCCTCTAAGTTAAGCCTGAGTGTTCTGTACTAAGCTACCAGAGGTTTGAGCACAGGCCAATTTTGGGTTTGCTTCTGCCTTACCCTCACAAGGATTGTGGTTGCTTTTTGACCAGGACTCACACCCCAGTCAACCAACAACCCGAGTTCTCCAAACCAGGCAACTGGCATGCAAGCAGCGATGTACTCACAGGTGGCACTGCTAGGCCATTCGTAACTTCCAGGCAATAAACACTCAGCAAATGTCAAGCACGTCGGGTGATGGCATCGTCATCAATGCAGCTTATGTGCTGTGTAATGAATTTTCCTGGACTTCGCCTCTGAAAATGAGGAGAAGTGGCAGCTTATCAGGTACAATTTCCATCTGTTCGGGCATTTCACTCGTTGGTAACTTGTAACACAAGCAGATCAATCTGATGGCATGCCAAAAGCATTGATGTGCTTTGCAGAGACGTTCCAATCGTTGCCAGTGTGGAATCCTGCTCTTATAGGAGACAAACAAGTTATCAGGTTCAGCTTTCCTGTAATGAAGCTTCTAAGCCACAGTCCCAGGAGCAACACCCTCGCATGGAACCTTCTTTAAAGAAACACTTCAAGCACAGACATAAGATAGGATCATGAATGTCATGCATGGAATACAGTGAAGATCCAGTCTCCAGATGCAGATGCAGGATGCCACCACACATTACGGATTTCTTGAACAGCCAAAAGATATTATGCTAACCCAATGTTTCAAACGATCAATAAGAGCCAGTTGCAAAACATTTCAATAAAGTCACTGTGACAGCAGTGCGAACTATTCTAATGCCTGAAGCTGGTGAGGATCTAGTCCTTCCTGCTACTCATGCTCAAAGGATCTGAAATGGTGTGATCGAGAGGATTACTGGAAGTACCTGTGCAGACCATTCAGCTACTCTGTGGTCTCTACAGGCACTGTTTGGAGGTACATTACTTGATGTTATTGAATGCACAGCGCAGCATTGCTTGAATGCATCTGCTTAAGGTTGCTCTTTGGATCTGTATGTTGTGATTGTGGTACCACTGATCATTACCTTTCCTTTACACCCTATACACCTTTGGCATGAGATGCAAGCCCTTAGAATTTCTCTCTGAAGCTGAAACTGCAGGGTGGCCTGACCCTTCATTTGCTGAGCGACACTTTATCCCAATCTCTTCTCCCAACCGTTGCTCCTTCGCTCTCTAACTCCGCAAGTCTACACTCTCATACCACTGTCGAAGGGTACTTACACTCTATGGGGCATATTAGCAAGAACGGCGTTAAAATTATCGCCGCTTTAGCGGCAGTAAACTGTCGCTAAAGCGGCGATAATGGGCTTGATAATATGCCCTTGAGAATTCCAATAGAAGCCCAGGATCACAGCAGAACATGGGCTTCTATTGGTACCCTCTGAATTATTTCTTTTTTGGGTCATGCGGTACGTGCGGGCTGATGCTGTCTTATAGTCACACACTGTTTTTTAGAAGAACAGATCATCAGATGAGAGAAGAACCAAGAAGGGGAATGAGAAAAGGCACAGGGTTAGAATATCCACCTGTTAAACCCATCTCTTTCTATATTTTTCTCTTTTATATTCCATAATTGTTAGACTTGGCACCATTGGCGTGGGTCTCCCTTCCATTTTTTTTGCTGTTACCTCATCTGTTTTTGCTGGTCTAGATGCTTTGGGCACTTTGCCACTGCTGTTCAGTGCCAAAGTGCAAGTGCTCCCTTTTGTAAATTGATGTGATGGATTAGTGATTCCATGATTGGCTGATTTGATTTACTTGTCAGACCCTAGTACAGTGCACCATGTGTGCCCAGGGCCTGTAAATCAAATGCTGCTGGTGGGCTTGCAGCACTGATTGTGCCACCCACAGAAGCAGCTTGTAAAATATTACTCAGGCCTGCCATTGCAGAGCCTGTGTGCAGTCTGGGACTGCCAGGTCGACTTGGCAAGTGCACACACTTGCCAGTCCCTAAACCTTCCCTTTTCTACATGTTAGTCACCCCTAAGGTAGGCCGAAGGTACCCCGGTGGGCAGGGTGCATTGTATGTGAAAGGTAGGACATGCCCTGATGTGTGTAGCATGTCCTGATAGTGAGATACTGCCAATTTCGTTTTTCACTATTGCAAGGCTATCTGTTCCCACAGGCCAGAATGGGCAGTTTGTTTATAACATCTTATAAACATAACTGACCCTGGGAACAAGATTGGAAATTAAAGTTTAGTATGCCTGAACTCAGAATGTTAAAGTGCATCTTTTAGTGAGGGTGATTTTTACATTCTGTTTTTGAAAATACCACTTTTAGAAAGTGGGTATTTTCTTGCCTAACCATCCAGTGTGCCTCTGCTAGCTTTGTGTATTGCATGTCTGGCTTGTGAGTGACAGGAGCTGGGAGAGGGCAGCGGCTCCGGCAGTCTGATGAGTCAGGGCTGGGCTGAATGGGACCTGGGTTGAATTTAGAGTAGGGGGAGGAGATTTCCTTGCACTTGCCTGGGCCAGGTCTGCTTTCAACAATGCTGTCTCCACCTCCTGCCAGGAAGCTGCACCAGTGAGGACAGAACTGGTTTTGGTTGGGGACAGACACTCTCTGCCTTCAGAGAACAAAGAATTTGTGTGTATAAAAAGGGGGACTCAGACCCCAGAACTTTAGATCACTTCTGGGAAATCAAGAGGAACCTTTGCCAAGGAGAAGAGCCGGAGAAGCTGAGGAAGATTACTGCCCCTGTGCTGTTTGGGGTTGGCCTGCAGTGGCTACTTGCTGCCAAGGAAACGAGAAAAGGACTTTGATGTTTGCTTTGTAATCTTGAGGAAGATCTCCAAGGGCTTGAAACTGAGCTTGCCTCCTGTCCTGAAGTCTCAGGGACACAAAGACTTCACCACCAGCTCCCCTGAATTTCCTTGCTGGGAATTCTAACCTGCAAAGAGGTGCCTGCTGTTGTTTAGGACCTCTAGAGACTGTTTGTCGCTGGGAGCTGGAAGATCGAAGCAACGAGGAAGAAGCGTGTTGCATCCGCACCGATTCCCGACGCATCGCCGAGCCACAGGAAAGAAGCGTGCCGCATCCGCACTTGGTTCCGATGCCTCGCCGAGCAACCAGGAAGAAGCGCGCTGCATCCACACCGGGTCCCGACGCATCACCGAGAAAACCGTTGCAGCACCTGCCGTGCGGCTGCAAAAGATCACGCATCGTACCGGACCGTCGCATCGCATCAAGCTGCTATTTTGTCGCATCGCACTGGATTGTCGCTACGCATCGAGGTGCCATCTTGACGCATCGTAACCAGAACGCAGTAAGAAACAGACGCATCCCTTCCTCTCCGGTAAGGAACCTCCCCTGCGCTGCAGTAAGGAACAGACGCATCGCCTCCCCCGAAGCAAGGAACTGACACATCACCTTCCCTGCGACCCTTTTGTTTGTTTTGCATGACGCATCTAAGGTACTTAGGTGAGAAAAGGGTCGCATTGATAACTTGCATTGAACTGAACTATTCCTACCATCTGAAAGTCATATTTTTAATACTGTATTGTGGATTCTTGTCATTTGGTCTTGTTTAGATAAAGATTACTTATTTTTCTAAACTGGTGTAGTGTCCATTTGTAGTGTTTTCACTGTGTTACTGTATGTGTTCACAAATGCTTTACACACTGCCTCTGAGATAAGCCTGTCTGCTCGTGCCAAGCTACCAAAGGGGTGAGCAGGGGTTATTTTAGGAGTGTATCCCCCTTACCCTGACTAGAAGCAAGGGCTCCTATTTTGACAAAGGTACCTACCTCTGCCAACTAGAGACCCCCATTTCTAACAATAATGTTCTCGTATACTCGGTTATCGATGTGTCCGGGGTGACTATCATCCTTATGGTACAGTCTCCATATTGAGGTATATTTCAAGCATGCCATTCTCGCTCTGGGAGGAGGGCAGGTGCAATCTCTGACTGTGTGTTACCTTGCTATTTCAATGTGTGTTTGTTAACCATCTCACAATTGTACTGGTTTACAGTTACCCTAGCCTGGTAGACCCCGGCGTTTGCTTAATGCTTTGGAAAACGCATTTGTCTGACGTACAACACTGTCCTGTTCATTACTTTTTCAAATCAGTCAGTGTATAAAGCTTTATTTTTACATTGAAATAAGGGACCAACCAGAAGTCCCCTAACCCCCTTACGATTTTAATTTCGATTATGTTCCCCTGGTCAGAGAGTTAATTGCCTCTATTCATTCATGCCTTCGATCTTTTCAGAGGTAGTTTATGTTTTGTTTTTTGTTACCATGTTTACCCGCTCTTATCTCACAGCATCGTTCTATTGGGATGCATGCTGTGCCCCTTAAGAATGTGTCAAGCGCTTCTCTCAGGAGTCTATTAACTGGTTGTTCCTCACGTAGTCAGCCCATTGACAGGCACACACGTATTCACACTCACAGAGACTTACTTCGTCAAAGATCTAGCAACCTCCATTCGGCCTACGCTCTGCCGCTGCGTCCGCCGCCGCAAAACGAGTGCCTCAAACATTGCCTGCAGCAAACACAAATGCCACAGTCTCCCAAACCTTGCAAAATACCCATGCAGCGTGTCTTTACACGTTTAAAACTGACCTGATTTCCAAAATGGCCCACTTTATAAGCTATTTTGTACTCTTAAGGGGGCCACTTTTATTTTGGTGCCCGGTGCTGTTTTTTGTCCCGGTTCGACCCTGCCCTCTAATGATGTTGTAAGGAACAGAACATGTAACAACATCAGTTTGTTATCAACCCTATGTGTGCACGCTGTTTAGGAAAAGACGTTTGCAAGGTTTATCTTCACATCGGAAGCCTGCTTCAATGATATGGACTACACCAATGATAGTTTGTGCAGGTCAGGAGAGAAATATCTCTTAAAAAACAGAGGAATAGACAAAAACTCCACCGCACACCTTTATCAGAGGGTTGCATGGTCCTTGCACCATGCAAGGGGGCGCAAGGGAGATGCAACACTAAAATCAGGTTTAATAAGCCATGCAAGGCTACCTGGCGCGGCCGTGCATGGCTTGATAAATCTGGAGTAACGAAGGCAGCGCAAATTGCTGCCTTGCGTTACTATGCCCCAGGGAGGCAGCATGTGATTTAATAGACTATAATGTTGTTCTATAATGATCTGGGGCATTTACAGGGTTTACATGAGAATTAACTTGCCTCTTAGTGCACTAATGATCCATGGTTGAAAACTATCACTTTTAATAAGTACTTCTCAGTGCAGGGCTTTAATATGACATTTTAATGTCAAAGGGGCAGATTTATGACGACTGGCGCATCCCTGCAAATCAGCAGGGATGCGCCAGGTAAGATGCGTCACGCAAGTTTACCCTTGCGCCACCACAGATGCGCCGCATTTATAATGCAGCGCATCGTGGCGCAAGGATAAACAGATGCGTGACGCATCTCCCGTCGGAAGGGTGGCGCATTGCTGGAGTCGTGTCGCAAGTGCGACTCAACTCCAGCAATGCTCGTGGCCTGCCCATACATAACGTGGTGCGTCACGCCTTATGCCTGCTTCAAGCAGGCGCAAGTTTTTGATGCAGCGGCGTCGGAAAAGTGACTGAGTGGAATCTTGTAGATTTCCCTCAGGCACTTTTCCGAGGCTTTACTGCCCCGGAACGCCCCCCCCCAGCGCCGGAACGCCCACATGAAACCTGACGCAGGTTTCATGTGGTGCAGGGCTTTACAACGTGACGCATCTCCCTAGATGCGTCACGTTGTAAATAGGGCGCAACGTGGCGCATGGTTTACGCCGCCGCTGCATCACAGAAGTGACGCAACGGTGGCGCAAAAGTGGCGCAAGGGGCTCGTAAATCTGCCCCTACGTATCCACATGTTAAGGAAATATACTTTTTGAATTCAGAAGAGACTGTTTCATATTTTACATGATGTTTGTTGTCTGATTTACATAGCAAACATTTTCAAGGCTCAGCTCTGGCTCGGCTCTTCCTGTTAATATGTTGGCTCACCCACCTCTAATACCCACACACTAGACAGAAACAAAAGTCATAAAAGCAAAATGGCTTATTCAAGATATGTATTAGTTCCACATTATGTTCTCTCCAAATCAAGGCTTCACTCACTATCGAAGAATCTAAATTAGACCTATACACACTATGCCGGGAATCCACTTATCAGATATTGCCTGGTCCAGGACTGAAGTCACACGTCAACTAGATGTCAAACACCCTGGTAGTTCACCAGGAGAAGCAGAGCGCTACAACGACAACTTCTTCCTTCTTCCAGAATCCTCAGAGTGAAGCCTCCAGACCTGGAAGGGCGCGGTTTAAATATCGCTTCCTCCAAGATGGCTGCTGAGATTTTCTACTCTCACAAGACCAGGGAATACTCAAGAGAGTTGAAACGCCAAGCAGCGGTAAGGACAACAAAGAGCTCCAGGATCCACTGAGTCATTGGCCAATGTCTGATTTATATGTGATGAAATCAGCACAAAAGAAAAGCAGCTGAAAGTATAAGCAATATGCTTCATAGAAAAAATAACTTGTGCCCCTATCCTGATTGCCCACCTCATAACTGCCTCGACATTGCTACAGCGTTTGCCGTTGTATGTATGTGTGTATGTGGTATTTCTATTGCACAACCTATCCAAAAGGCAGTGGAGCTCTGTACAGGGTCAAAGGCAAGCATAGAGTCCATAAGTGACAGGATAGGCAGCTGGCTTATGGGCTATATGCTGTTCATGCCTTTCCAGGGTGGCCCAGGTGCTAGCCGAAAAATGGGATAAGTGTTGATTTCTGACACAGCACACCATGTGATGAAAAAGGCGAGACAGAGAAAAGGAGGTGGGAGGAACTGAGCGCCAGACAGGCGCTGCTGTTATGCAGGCAGAGAGATAAATATGTGACTTTGAGGTGTTTATTGGCATACAAATGATAAGGTGATTCATGTTTGGAAATAAGCAAATCCAAATGCTTGCATGTGGTTCAAAGTGGTACTGAAACAGCACCAATGAACTGCTATCAGCCATACTTTAATTGTATTTCCTTATACACACATATTGTATCTCTTGCTATCAAACACAAACTCAATAACCTCCACGCCAGTTTTTTCCTTGACAGATTTACATAATTTATTAGGGCAAAAAGTCATGCTAAAATGGCAAAACATGTATAATTTGGGGGCATATTCTCAAGGAGCCATCGCCGATTTATCGGCACTTTAGCGCCACAAAAGTGGCAAAAGAACTATCGCCCCATTCTCAAGCTGGTGCAAACTGCCTACATCGCCAGTTTTCCAGCGATAGCTTCCGCAATTAACATCGACACGGATGAGAGCGACAACTAGCGCTAATGACATGCAGAGTAGGCGTTCCCGTGCAAAAACACACGAAAACACTACTTTGCGATATTCACAACGAGCAGCCAGATCACCGATGCGACCCAAAAACAGGCGATAAGGCGCGTTAGCAGCAGGGATTTAACACCTGCCTTTTACTGGTGTTAAGCAGGACGACAACCTGCAGTATGAAAGGGAGTCCAGCCCAGAGCCACATCTGAAGACCAACACATGTCATGGAGTCAATGATCATGCAGCTCGGAGACCCAAGAGGTCCACAACACCCACCTCCACCACCCCCAGGCCCCTCCCCCCCCGGACTACCACCGAGGCAGCGCAGAACAAGACAGCTGACCTTCCGAAAACGGCATGGCCCCTCAGCCACACAATTGCTGAATGTGGGGAGAGGTGGGAACGAAGTATGTGTGAAGGTGGCAAGTCACCCATGAATAAGAATGTACACAATGCCAAGTGTGGCGGTGATGTACTGGACAGACTCCAGTATGCAGAGCACAGACATGTCCCTGTGGACATATACTGCTGGTGTGTGCAGTGTTGTGGACAGTGGACACAACCATCTTACCTCAGGCAGTGGGGAAGACCTCGCTCATGTAGCTGTGTCGTCCCCCCCTGTACGCGGAAGTGGAGTGGGCTGGTCCAGCATACGCCACACCAGCGTAGGAGTGTGAATAAATAGACCGGGGCTCTGGGCGTGGTTCACTTCCGGGATGTCCAACGCGTCTGCCAGGGTGGCGCCCCTCACCCTGCCACGAGTCTGCCGCCGTGACCGCCAGCCTCCTCAGCCGATCGCTGCCTTCCGCGACACAGGCCCCCAGCGCACCCAGCAGCACAGCACCGCGGAGTCATGTGTGTGCTGACTACTGTCTGCGGCCTACACTGCGGTCAGCAGGGCTCACAATTCAAATTGAGTCCTGATTTATTGATGGCAGAGTCCAGTAGGCAACAGACAATGCTTCCAGGGCGGTCCCCCCGGACGACGCATTATCGCAGGCCGCACCCCCGCCGAGCGCTCCAGGTGCCACTAACTCTGTGCAGCACAAGTCAACGCCACGTGGCTGTGGGCCCTTGCTGACCGCTGCCTCCGGCTTACACTGCGGTCAGCAGGGCTCACAATTCAAATTGAGTCTTGATTTATTGATGGCAGAGTCCAGTAGGCAACAGACATTGCTTCCAGGGCGGCCCGCCCGGACGACGCATCATAGCAGGCCGCGCACCCACCGAGCGCTCCAGGTGCCACTAACTCTGTGCAGCACAAGTCAACGCCACGTGGCTATGGGCCCTTGCTGACCACTGCCTCCGGCCTACACTGCGGTAAGCAGGTCCCCCAAGTCAAACGACGCATCATCGCAGGCCGCGCACCCACCGAGCGCCCCAGGTGCCACTAACTCTGTGCAGCACAAGTCAACGCCACGTGGCTGTGGGCCCTTGCTGACCGCTGCTTCCGGCCTACACTGCGGTCAGCAGGTCCCCCAAGTCAATTTTAGTCTTAATTCATTGATGGCAGAGTCCAGTAGGCAACAGACATTGCTTCCAGGGTGGCCCGCCCGGACGACGCATCATTGCAGGCCGCGCACCTGCCGAGCGCTTCCGGTGCCACAAACTCAGTGCAGCTCGAGTCATGGACCCTTTATGATGTAATCTTTTGTGTGTGAGTCCAGTTCTGGTGCCCCTACCTCAGTGCACTGCAAGTCATAGACCCTTTATGATTGAATCTGTGTGTGTGATCCGATGATCACTGTTCTAGTTGTTGCCAGCACCAACCACTCCCTGAGGGCTGGCTTACACTCACCCCACACCCATCCAGCACAGGCATCACTGGACATGTGACCCTGGTAATAAAAAGGGGCCGGGCGCACGTGCCCGTAGCCAGTTCCACTATCTATCTAAGTGTGTCCGTGTGGTCATTATGTATGGGTGATGGCCCCTGGCCCTACCACATCACGCTGTGGACAGCGGACGCAAGCATGTCACCTCAGGCAGTGGGTAAGACCTTGGACATGTAGCTTTGTCCCCCCCCTGTAAGCATAAGTGGAGTGGGCTGGGCCGGCGTACGTCACTCCAGTGCAGGGGTGTGTAGAATTGGCCCGGGGCTCAGGGCGTGGTTCAGTTTTGGCCTGGACAAGGAAGTCACCAATGCGTGTGTCTCTGTTGTAGTGTCAGCGCCACCCGGCCCGCAATTGACAATGTTGCAATGTAGCATGCACCCGGAGGGCGGTCTCGCAAGAACGGAGAAATGAAGGAGCGCAAGACCGCTCGGGGTCTTGGCTCATACATGCCAAGTGTTGTGTGTATCTGTATTGCCGCAGCATGAGCCAAATGCCTAGCCTTAATTGCAGCACGAGTTCAGCCAGGCATGAACTCTACATCTGTGTCCACACTATCCTTACCATAGGCCTACACTCACGTGGCCGCCCACCTTCAACGGCCAACATCACAGTGTCGTTGTCAGGCTTGTGGACATGCGCAGACAGGCATGACAATGGTGTGCCGTTGGAGTGCAAGTGATGCAACCGTGCAGGGTATACAACTGAATAGGCTCGGGGGAGGGAGGAGCAACTGTGAGGCAACGTAACACACAGTGATGCCGCTCATTTGCCACATGCAAGACATGTCAAACATGAATCCCAAAGTCGCACACATCCCACCCCACACCCAACAAGCCACATCACACTTCCTGAATGCAAGCAGATGACAAACTGACATTAGGGATGAAAGCTCCTTTGTCTGAACTATCAGGCGGAAGCACATCTGCACATCCGACCTCGGAATTGCATGTGCCCGGCACCCCCTGACAGATACGATAGCAGTTGAGGACGACTCCCACACTACGCACAGCCCGACGACAGACCAATGTATACACACCCCACACACAGAAGTCCTTGCTCGGAGTTATCTTGCATGGAATGGCCTTCACACTTACTCCCACACCATCCCAGGCGTACAACCGTTGCACACTTAAGCAACTCATTGATCCGAGCTGTGGCATTTCATCCACAGAACTTGCGCAGGTCAGAACAGTGCCACTTCAACCAGGGTCACTAACGCAATGGCAGAACATCCCGGACACATGCACAACCCCTGTCACGTGGAACTGTACTGTGCACGTATGCTGCATTTACTGGGGGCACTGCCATTGGTAGTGCTGCGGGTCAGTTACCGGCTAAGCTTCTGCCTTCCCAACGTCACCTGCGTTCAGCCTGTGTTGCATTGTCGATCGTGCATATTCGAGTGGTCCATGGATGTCTGCCTATCCAACAGGACGGTAGCCGAACTGGATTTCGACATGTGTGTGCGCCCCCTGTTGGCCCACGACCAGGAGTGTCACCGTGATACCCGTCTATGGGATGCCTGGATACTTGGCATACATGCTGGCAGCTGGACCTGGGAGATTGCAGAACTCCTCGTGTGCAGTGACCACATTGAGCCGCTCCCCTATTGGGCTGTAGTGCTAATTGGTGACAGGGGGTGGACGCAGCACATCTGTCCGGACCTGCTAATGGATAGCCTTGCCGTCCTGTTCGATGAAGTCGACAATGACCTCATGTTGGAAATGATTGCCTACGAAGCTGCAATCGCTTTCATGGACGTGTAACTACGTACCTGCAGCCACAACAGTTTGGAGCCCATTGCACATGTCCCAACACCTTGTTGCATCTTGGGGTTCTGGTCACATATCCCACGACAACAGTGGACATGGCTGCATTCGACCCCGAATACGTGAGCGGACAACCACGCGGGGTAACACACACCTGTGAAAGGTGAGGCACTCCCCCGGAGTGGACAGCAGCGCTTGGCAACGTTCCTCATTCTGACATGCTGCTGCATTGGTCCGCATGTTGTGGCACTTATCTTGCCCGTACTGACACGCATATGCTAATAAAGTCTACGCATATTCACTTGTATTCAACTGTGATGTGAGTTGTTTTGCATGACGATGTGTGTCTCACTGCCTATCTGGGTCACGGCCATACATGCGCATTGATAGCTTTACCCAGGGAGTACCATTTATGTGGAATCACTGTCCCTACATTCATCAATACTTTCATGCTTAATTGATCAGGGCCATGACACATCATTGTGAATTGGAATGTTTTATTCGCATTCAGTGGGGTGTTGAAGCTGGACCAGTACAGGGCCATGCAAACCCCACTTTACATTGTCGTCCCGTGGAGGGCCAGCCAGAGTCCTTTAGGGATTGACAGGTTCATCGAAAGAGGAAGACTTCAGTCCGCAGTGTGATTGCTGTGTCATTGGTAACCAATCCAAATATGGCAGTCCATGTCGAGGTCCAAGGTGAGTGTCGCTGAGTGTAACGGGGACAGTGGAAGATGTTATTCCAGGGCATGATGCAGAGGGCAGAACCAAGCTGAAACAGGCCATATGGCGGTGATGTATGCTACCACTTCAATCTTACCACCAAGCCAGATTCATCATCATCTTCGTCCTCTGATGTGTCAGGTGCCTCACATGTGGGTGGTGGTGTTTAGTCTGCCGCACTGTGTGGCTCTGACACTTCAGGGGGCGGAGATGTGGATGGAGTAGTAGCAGCTGCAGTCATCCGCGGCAGGCCGTGTGGCAGCAATGCCATGATGAGGATCTGCAGGGCATGGAAGATCCCAGCTACATCTCGCTGGTGTGCAGCCGTGGCAGCCAATCGTTCTGCATCCATGTTCTCCATGATCCTCCGCATGTGCCCCAACTCCCGGCTGACATCGCTGGAGCCACTCTGACTAGACAGTTGTTCTTGTCTCCGAGTCATGACTCCTGCGATGTCAGCCATGGATTGTTGGAGAGCATGGAGCGGACAGTACCACTTTGAACCACCCACAGCTGATCAGCCATCTTCTCCTGGCACCCTAACATACGGCGTTGGAATGCCATGTGTTGGTCGTGGGGGTCCTGGGAGACAGCCGTGGTGGTGGGTGCTTCCTGCTGTGTGGTCTGTGCAGGGGGTGGGGTCTCCTCGATGCAGCTGGGCTGCCCTGCTCCTGTAGGTGGGGTGCCGAAGCTGTCCATGAGCTGCTGGAGGACGTCGGTGTCGTTGTTGGGGAGGTCCTCTTCGTCATCAGTGCTGAGTTGTTGTGTCTGCTCTGCAGGAGGTGTTGATTCTCCCTCTGCAATGTGAAGGGGAGATGCAGATTGACACTGTGTTCACATGTATGTTCACGCATTGAACAAGTTTACTAACGGACTGCATGACAATGTACATTGTGACTGTTTGTGAAGAGATGCCTTTTTGATGCGGGACAGTTGACATTTCTACACCATATATGTAAGTCCGTTTTTATATAGCGCAGCTACTCACCCTTACGGGTCTCAAGGCGCTGGGGGACGTTGTGGAAATTAAGTGAGCTATTGCCCAGAGTCACATGGTGCTGAGCTGAGCTGCCGCCAGAGCCGGGGATCGAACCGTGAACCCTGTGCTCCGAAGTCAGCTGCCCTGGCCGCTGCACCACACCTCTCCACATCAGGGATGTGAGGTTGTACTTATCCATTGTCATCTCACAGTTTCCTGCTATGCCAAATGCGAATGGCCATTTTCTACACACAAGCGGCAGCAGTTGTGTCCTCTGTTCTGTTGTGAAAGTGTTGCAGTTTGTACCACATTGTTGTCAATGTTGAGGTGCTCTGATTCTTATGTGTGTGTGCTGCATTGTGGGTAAGTTGCCCCTTCAGCTCTGATTTGGCAGGCCCTTCTCCCTTTCAGGCGGTGTGCCTTTCACTTCTGTGCTTATACAGTGCTGAGATGTTCAGACTTGGGTAAATTGGGCTCTTGATCGGAGTTGTGACTCTTGGGCATGGTTTGTCCGCAGATGTGCTCTACTTAATTGTGCATGTGTGCCATTGTGCCCATCTCCCCCCGTATCCCCAGTCCCTGGTCATTACTCACCCTGTTGCTGTTGGCTCAGGTCATGTTGTGCAGTGTCCGGTCCCCCAAATCCTGCCACCGTCTCCCCACTGATGACTGTGGACTCCATTTCCTCCATCTCATCCAGGTCCTGGTGTGTCGCTGGACTCCCGCCTCCAGTCTGCATTGCTGCTTTCCGGTTGTTAGCGAGTTTCAGCTTGGTTTTGCGCTTGACATCATTCCAGCGCTTCTTGCAGTCATCCACTGCCCTTCTCTTCACTCCAACTGCATTCACCTTGGCCACGATGGACTGCCAAATTGTATTTTCATTTGCCAATGACACAGTGGAGGTGATGAACAGTTGGTGGTGGTGTTCTATCACCTCCGTAATGTGGATCTGATTTCCCTGCGTACTGAAAAGCGGGTTCCTCTTCTTCTCCTTGCCCTTCCCTGGCCCCGAGGTCCCAGGCTGGTCCTCCGTGGGGCTTGTGGGGTTCTGGTTGTCCTCTGTACTTGCTCCGGCTACCTCCATGGTGCTTCGCAGTTGTTTGTGTTTTGTTTGTGTTTCTTGTTGCCGCTTTTCTAGTGATTTTTCCCGCCTGACTTGTGGGACTTGCAGGCCTGGCGCTGCTTATCTCTGAATTTTTTATCACAGTTTGGCCCATCGCCACTTTTTTCACATTCGGCTTTAGATTTTTATCGCCGTCACTGTGATTTTATCGCGGCCATTTGACGCGTTATCGGGACACTATCGCATGTTACCGCCGTGTTGGGAATACGTCGTTGTCACGGCGTTCTTTTCCGGCGATAGACGGCGGTAAGGGAAATTGCGTTAACCTATTTTGGCGATGTTTATCGCACGTTCTTGAGAATATCCCCCTTGGTGTGTTAAAAACCTGTGCTGCCTGTAATTCTTCAGTTTCAAGTTGTAAAATCTGTTATAAGAGGTATTTAACACATAGCTGTAGTAAATATCTCACCCTTTTCCGATCTACTCAGAATCAGGGCCTTAAGTGCACTGCCCCATTTCTAGTGCAGTGGTTGGCTGTGTTGCATCAACTTTAATTTTGGAAATATCATGTGTGTGTGTACATTGCGTGTTTCTAGTGGAGTCAGTTATTGATGGGTCATCAGATGGGGGCAGCTGGCCTGGTGGTCCTGGACAGTAAGTCTATTAAATGCCCCTCCCTCCCTCACGCACTTGGAAACAACAACCAGCATGAGGGGGAAATGCCTTTATTTCTAGTCATTTTATTGCGTCACAAATAGCAAATACAAAAAAAAAATCTCACTTCATTAATGGACTAAAGCATAAAGAGTGCCCATTATAACCATGAGCAGCATCACAAAATTCAAATCTGAGCTCAATATTGACAGGAATTTAATTGACAATTAATTCGAAATAAAGCTCACTTTGGGCATGGTGCTAGGCATTGTAGAGAAATAAGAATTGATGCAATCTCAGAATTGCTTCAACCAGTTGCTTCATAGCAGCAGCTATGGAACCCTGCCTGCAGCATGGTGAGGCATTGTGCCAGTGCAAAACAAATGAAATGCACACCAAGTCCTGAAGCCCGCGGCTCCATCCTTCTCCCACAAAGAATCTTTTAAAGATTACTCAACAGAGATTGAGTAAAGGTGTCTGACTTACCTTCAGTTGTTACTTTAAACTGCACAGGAAATCAGAGTAGAGCTGCACACTTCTGGGCTAACTAAGTCCTTTTTAACCTTCAGTAATTAGGCCACTGCTCTTGCTTTGCCCAGCTAACATCAGGAAATATGAAGATTTTGTTGTTCCTAAATGTCACTGTCCTTTTGGATACATTACTGGTTACATCTTTTCTTTGGGCCGAAGAGCCAACTTCCAGTCGAACAGTACCTCGTCCAGTCATCTGAGTCTGTTGGCCACCTATTGCTGCCTTCTAAATTAGGCACCATCCTAACCCTCAATAGGTGCTTAAGAACTTAGGTGTACGAATCGATCAATCCCTCACTATGAAAGAGCAGGTTCCAGTGGCGTAACCAAGTCCCCTGCAGCCCCCACAGTGTGGGGGAGCCCCTGAGCTCCAGGTGGCCCCCTTAGCACAGTACCCTGGCCTAAGTGAGTCCGGAGAGGGGCCCCTCCATATACTTTGTAGGGAGGCCCCCTCAATTTTCATTATGCCACTGGCAGGTTCTGTCCATTACAGGCACCTGCCTTCATACCATATGACTTCTGAGGAGAGCCTTCCCTTTCCTCCCTCTTTCCACGAGGAAAACATTGGTACAGGCTCTTGTCATCTCCTGTCTGAATTATGACACTGCCTTATTGGCCTCTGCAAATGAAACGTTATCTAAGTCGCAAGTTGTCCAAAACATCGCAGCCTGTCGCATTTGCAACCTTCCATCCAGGTGGCTTCTGCCCCCTTCCACACTACTTACATTAACTACTAATTCAGAAAAGAATTGTTTTTCAAATTTACTGCCTAACCCATAATTCTTGATTAGGAAAAGACCCAGCTATATATCTTCAAGGCTCACCCATCAGGTAGACTTCTGAGAACAAGTGACAGGCTTTGCCTACTGTCCCTCAGATCAGAAAGTCTCGCACTGGGGGCAAATCCTTTCCCTACCTAACCCCAAATCCTGGATTATGGTGCCTTATTATGTTTGAACTTGCACTGATCATGTTAAATTCAGGAAATTATTGAAGATAGTGCTGTTTTAATCTTCTTTCTTCCTACCTGTGTCTCTGCTTTGCTCTGAGATACCCCTCCCGGGTTGATTCATTGTGCACTACATGTCAGTTTACCACTCCCTGATGTAAATCACCAGCCACAGAATGAGCCTACACAGATGCACACGTGCATCCCTCCTGACTGAATACACACTTCACAATGTCATGCTATGGAACATTGCCTGAAAGTACTGGTAGTTTTACTACCATGTGTGTCATTGCCTCCCCATATTACCTGGGTAATGACATACATCAATGTCAATGGGTATGTGTGACTCACCCACCCATGTATAAACATTATAGTATGGGGCAACACCTACTCTGTATACCCATCACTGTCTTGCATTGTCATGTACACATTGGGCAACATAGAAGAAAATGTAGGATAATGTCAGAACAACTTGTAGACCCTCATTATCATGTATGGAACAGTTGTACAACACGTAAATGTATACATGCCAGCATGTAGGCAACCAAATATATGCCACCAGTGATATTCGCCAACTCATGTTCTTTGGGTATACAACTGCACTACCAAACCTGCTTGCAGTGTGATAGGATGGAAGTTGCTGAGACTCTATTTGACTTTTTCCCTATCGTGTGGTGGTCCTATTGCCATATGTGTGCCATCATGTGCTCCAATACAATGTTGTTGTTGTGCCAAATCAGGCTAGTCTCTCTTCACACTAACTAAGTCCTCAATGTATGTGTACTTGATGTAGCTGTTGATGTGTCTCATCATTGTGAGCCACAGTGCATGTGTCACACTACTGACATTTGTGTGTGACAGTTCACCAGAGGCAGCTACACAGGATTGAAAAGGACCTGTGCAGAGACACTGTTCTGCTATGTATTGGCTTTTTATTTATTCTCACTGATGTGGTATTCCAATTGTGAGTTCGTCAGTATGGCACCAGCTGATGACATGCCAAAATTGGCATGTGCCCAAAGTCTTTGGCATTGTGAGATGTATCCCCTCCGACCATCTTGTTCCGGTCTGGACATGACCTTTGTGGTGACTGAGACTCACCATTTCACTGTTGTATCATTTTGGCTCTGTTTCTGACATTATGCTAGCCTTAGGTTGGAACTCTGAAATAAACTTGGGATGAGACTATACACTTGTATGCCTGTGTTTGTGTGAAATATTTGTGATACTCATGCACATTGTAGACAATCCACATGTTGATGCTTACATAAGTTGGTCATAGTTATATTTGGTTTTTCACATGGGAATTACTTGATACCTTGCTAGATGTCAACAAGGCCGGACTGGGAACCAAAACCGGCCCTGGCAAGGTGCTCGGCCGGACCCCAGAGGGTTTGGGGGTGAGGCCGAGCTGTTTGCCAGAGCCGGTTTCGGCCGATTTTGTTACAGGGGCCGATTTTGCAGCTATGCTGCAAAAACGTCCCTGTAACAAAAACGGCACTCCAGGGGCCCAAAACCGGCCCCCACCCTGGCGGCCCACCGGGGAAATGCCCAGTGCCCGCTATGGCCAGTCCGGCCCTGGATGTCAATGATGCTGCAGGAGCCTGTGAAATTGTGAGCATTGAATGTATTGCAGTGCACATAGTGATGCAACAAAAAAAGGATTTAACATAGAATTAGTGCAGGTAAAAGAGTGTAGTGGTCAGTGTTGGTGGATGAAACCATTATAGTAGTAGCCAATTGTCTCTAGTCCAAAGTCACAAAGAGGGACATCAGGAGCGGCGTCTCTTCCTGGCAGTAGTTGGTGCCTTACAACCCACACCTCCTGGAGTTTTCCTTGGATGTCAGGGCCTCCCTTCCTGTGGCTGCCACAGATGTTGCAGGGCGAGATGTCATTGTACCACAGGAAGGGATAGTTGGGGGAAAAGCCCTACAGAGTGTGCTGTTTTTCTCCCTCAGCACCTCAATCAGCTTGACAATGTTGTCATTGTGTGTGTTAAGCCGCTGATCTATGGACCTCTGTAGCTGCTTCATCTCCCAGAGGTCCTCTAATATCTGGCCCATCACTCCTTGGTTGCCCTCATAGGCACCCAGGAGTCTGTCAAGGTTGGCCTTAGCGTCATTAGCACTAGTGGCCTCACTTATATTGATGCAAGATGGCCACCGGACGAGAGCTCCTCCACTGAGCTCCTGGGTTAGGGATCACGATATCGGCAAATATCCCTGTACAACCCGGCCATCCATCGCCCTGCTGCCCTCCTACATCAGCACACAGCAACACAGCGCAAGCTTGGCCCAGCGGCACCGCACAGACCATCGTTTTGGACCCCCTCACCTCAATCAGGACCGTCGGCCATCGATCTGAAGAGCTGGCCGCTCGATGAGTGCCTCACTGCTACTGACTGTCGGAGCCCCAGCCGAGCGCTGCTCCGCGAATCCAGCCGACATCAACAAAAGGCTGGGTATCCATCTTCCGACGTGGGCTGCTGGGGGACTGACCGAGGATGATCGCCCAGACTCTGAGGCATCGGTGAGTCCGTCCCCCCCCCCCCCCCGCTGCAGACCATTCAACAACCTGGGGGCCCGCCGGGAACTAGCAGATTAGCGCAGAGCACAAAGGCGAGCTTCCAGCTGGCAACGGGAACACCCAGATCGAGCCAAATCCCTGGGGAGCTGTTGCCGCCTCGCCCCTGAGGCAGGTTCCTCCATACCGGGAACGATCGCGCTCAACACTGCAGGGGGTTCCTCGGAGCTGTGAAACGGCTGGGACCACCAAGGGTGAGCCTGTCCCGAAGTCACAACGCTGCAGATGAGAAGCCCCCACCATCAGGATCATAACCAGGGAAACCCCTCGATGTCCAGGCTGCAGGAGTGGGTCTACTACCAGATTTGTAGCTGTACAGTACAGCTGTTGGTCTGTGGCACAGCAGTTTTATTGCCCCAGCCATTTTGAGCACAGAACTGCTCCTCCATTCCCCACGAAAATGGCAGCAACTGGCAATGGCAATAGAAAGAGGACTACGCCATAAAAACAAATAAGGGTCTACAGCTACACCTTGAGCCAGGCGCGATAAGGTGGCGGCCATCTTGGAATGGCTCTGACTTGCTATAGTAGTCAATGAAAGACTTGTTGGAACTGAAAAGTTCAGGGATCTACTTCTTACCTACGACCCAGCCACTTTTATTTGTTTATTTATTTTTAAATTCCTATGAAGATACTATCCAAATGATCACGGACATAAGGAATCCAATGACAATAAAGACACCGACAGGGACTACAGCAAAAAGCGTAGATGTTTTTGGGAAAGACAGCGGATTGCAGTATACATCAAAGAGGATGTCACTACTACGCAAGTACGTTTGAGCCTCTGCCCCAACGCTTAGACAGCCCGCTCCCTCAAGACAGTCCACCAGGGGACACATGCTGCTGTGATGTGGTTCCCTGCCTCTAAGAGACCAAGTCAGTCACTATAGCTTCCCTCGCTTGGTATGTGGAGACCCATCCCCTTTGCTGCTTACTGACCCATTTCGTTCCTATAGTGCCCAACCTAGCAAGCATGGCAGGTCCCGGCCTGACCGCTACTGGAGAAAACTCATATACCCTGGTTTACCCCCCAACCTCTCCAAAGCCGCTGCAAAAACTTTCAAGCACTCCACCCTGAAAAATCACCCTGAGACATTGATCTCTGACCTGCGTTACAGCGCGGACAACGGCATAATCATTAATGACCTCATTTTCTACTCCAGAAGAACCCCCTCTTGGCGCAATACCTTTGCGCACCTCCTTAATGTACGTGCAACCAGGAACATTCCACACGGCACTAAGCTCACAATAGCGCCCTCCTCAACCCTGCGAGCCGACCTCACCATCACCCTCTACAAAAGCGGCATCGTTTTGATCCAAGCCTCAACCAAAAACCTCAATAATTTTGCTGACCTTTTTACCCTCCTCAGAAACCATGTGCACGACCCTGGCAGGGCAACCAACACCGGCCTCGACGACCCTCCGACCAGCCTGCCTAGCGTGACTAGCCTCCCACAAACCACCTCCCTAAGGGTTTCCAACACAGTTCATCCTAACCCCTCTAGCTCGTCTCCCGGCCTTGCCAACACAATCATCCCGAGACCTTTGGTCTCCTCCCCACTAATTCCCCACTCCGACTCTGAGACTGGTACGCTTCAAAAGACCTACGATACAGGTCGAGCTAGCCCTGCTAGCCCACAGACCACCCCTCCAAGTGTTCCTAACACGGTTCATTCTAACCCCTCTAGCACGTCTCCCGGCCTGGCCAACAGAATCGGCCCTAGACCTCTGGTCCCCTCCCCACTAGCTCCCCACTCCGACCGTGAGACTGAGACGCCCCCAAAGACCTACGACACAGGTCGAGCTAGCCCTGCTATCCTATCCCGTATGCATGACGATAGAACTGCCTCTGAACCACTACCCCCCTGTCCTTTAGCGCCTCCCTCTCACATGGATACCGAAACGCTGCACCACAGAGCTGCCAAAATAATTCAGAGCATCCACTCTTCCATTCTGGATCTAACGAACCTCCTTCACCGCGCCGAACTCTCCTTCGCTAACCTAAAGCCCCTGCTGAACCCCACCCCCCTCTTATCACAGAGCTCCCCAAACACCCACTACCTCTATCCCTGAGACACCTTCGCCCTCGCAAGCATCCTTGCCACCTCTCGGAGGAGGAAACCCTAGCTCTCGTCCTCTCCTACAACCCTACCCTCGCCACACCAAGTCCGCTAGACCTCACTGAAAAGGAAATCCTTGCCATCCTCCGGGACTACAACGCAGCCCCAGTTACCCCATGCCTATTACACGTGAGGGCCGAACATCCCATCTGCACGGTCACTATCAACCCCTGCAGATCAGCTACCCTCCGTAACAGAAGTGTGATTAAAAGCAATCTAGCGCCTGTACCCCTGTCCGCCCCGACTCCCGACACTCCCTCCGACCCTTCTCTGACTGGTCTCTTAATTAACTGCCGATCGGCAGTTAAGCACGCCGCCGATATTGCTGCCCTCATCCTGAACAAAAATTTCGACTTAGCAATTCTAACAGAATCTTGGCTCAACGAATCCTCATCCCCATGCCTGGACCTCTTAGTCCCTCCCAACTATAACATTGCAAGGCTGGACAGGCAACCTAGCAAGAAAGGAGGAGGCATCGCCTGCATCTATCGCTCTAACCTTCTTGTCACGGAACTTCTGGCGGATACCACCGACTCCTGCGAATACCTCGCCCTCTCCATTTGCAGCAACTCCACCCTACTGTGCAACCTGCACATCTTTTACCACCCCCAGGCAGGAATGACTCCTTCACTGACCACCTCATGGAAATTTTCACAGCTAAGAGTTCCTCCAACGCTAAAGACATTTTCCTTGGCGATTTCAACCTGCACTGGAATGATCCCAAGGATCCTCATGTCAACGCCATCAAAGACCTCCTGGCCGATCAAGCCCTGACCCAATCTTGCTCACTCCCAACTCACTCGAAAGGGGCCATTCTTGACTGGATCATCTCTAAGGAATCAACAGTCAAGCTTATCTCTATAGACCCATGTGACTGGTCTGACCACCACGCCATCGCCTTCCTACTACCTGGCACCCACAAGACTAGGGCACCGCAGCCGGTGATTCCTAAACGCTGGGTCAGAGACACCAAGAACCTGGACCACAGAGAACTGGAGGCTCGGTGCAAATCTGACCTCCCCCCTCGCATATCACTACGGTCAATGACCTCAACGATCACTACTCTGCGACCATATCGAACATTCTGGATGACCTAGCCCCACTAAAACTAAAAAGAACACAAATCAAAGATAGAAACCCCTGGTTCACTGGATCCCTCAACAATGAGAGGAGATCCCTCCGGCAAGCCGAAAGAATCTGGAGACAGCACCCCTCTGCCGCACATCTAAAACTTCTCCGCCAGGCCAGAAATACCTACAACAGGAACATCCTCAACTCAAAAAAGAATTCTTCAGATCGGAACTGGGGAACACCAAGAACAGACCCCGCAAACTCTTTGAACTGGTCAAACATCAATCCAACAAACTGGCCAAAACATCGAAAGAAAATCCCAAGTCTCTAATATCATCCGAGGAATTCGCCTCTTTTTTGCGGACAAAATCAAAGCCTTAGGTAACGAACTTAGCTCCGCCTCATACTCGCTACCCACTACTAACCTGACTCCTCCTTCCACGCCGCCCCGACAGGCTTCACCTAAGAATCAAGCACACTGGACCGACTTCACACTCTACGATGAAGACTCCGTCTCTAAAATCCTATCTACCTTAAACCCGAATAACCATTTTAACGACCCGCTCCCCTCCAACTGCCTAGCTGCCGCCGCCCAATCCATTATTCCTAGCTGGACTGCAATAATTAACGCCTCTCTCCGGCAGGGATCGATTCCTGACTCTCTGAAAGCCGGCCAAGTCCTCCCCATTTTGAAAAAGCCGTCGCTGGACCCAGCCTCCCCTGACAACTTCAGACCTATTTCCAACATCCCTCTCTTAGCTAAAGTGTTGGAGAAGTGTGTGCAACTGCAGCTAAGTCAACACATCAACAACTTCCACCTACTCGATGATTTCCAATCCGGATTTAGACCTGGACACAGCACTGAAACCACCATGCTCCACATCGTTGATGATGCCCTCCAAGCCCTTGACCAAGGCAAAACATGTCTCTTAATCCTCCTAGATCTATCCTCTGCCTTCGACACGGTCAACCATGGAAAGCTACTCGAACGCCTCAAACTCAGGATGGGATTGGATGGCTCTGTCCTAGAATGGTTTAGATCCTTCCTCCAAAACCGATCACAGAGATTCCTAATCAACGGCAACCTGTCTGCTCCCTCTCCGGTCACGATTGGAGTCCCTCAAGGATCAACGCTGTCCCCCACCCTCTTCAACCTCTACCTAGAACCGCTTGCCGAAGTCCTACGCACTGCAAATATCTCCTACCATATGTACGCTGACGACACTCAGATCTACATCAAAATCTCATCCCTCGAGGAGATTCTCTCCCTGAATGAGGCCCTGAAGCTGACCGTCCAATGGCTCGCCTCCAATCAACTCAAACTCAATGCAAAGAAAACAGAATTTCTCCTAATTTCCCCTCCTAAAACCAACACTGAGATTCAGATATGGATTAAGGCCATCACAGCCTTAAATTACCCACCGACCATTGTGGACTCAGCCAAATCACTGGGAATAACCCTCGACTGCAACTTGAACATGCGGGACCACATCAACTCGATGGCCAAATCAGCCAGATTCCACCTGAGCTACCTTTGGAAACTGAAACCCTTCCTTGACGCTCCCGACCTAAAAATGGCAGTCCAAGCACTAGTCATCTCCAGACTGGAATATGGCTGCTCTACCCTCTCGGGTCTACCCAAGATCTCCCTGGCACCTTTAAAAGCCTGCCTCAACGCTGCCGCCAGACTACTTACCGGCACAAGGAAATTCGATCACATTTCTCCACACCTGAAAGCGCTGAACTGGCTTCCTCTCGAGGCCAGGATACAGCTTAAGCTGGCATGCATCACACACAAGGCTTTATACTCAAACTCCCCTGCATACCTTGCACAGAAACTTGTGGTATCCGGAGGAATCAGAAACTCCCGGTCCGCCAAAGACCTCTTGCTCCAGCCTGCACGTTTTAGGAAAAAAAAAACTTACAATCGGGCTTTCGCTGGGGCCGCGCCAAGAATATGGAACTCTCTCCCACCCGTCATAAGAAGAATCCCCACTCTGGCACGCTTCAAAAAGGAGGCCAAAACCTTCCTTATGGGTAAATTCCTCGGTTAAACTTTTTACCTTCAACCACCACAGAGACCCTGATCAACTGCCGACTATTGCCTCCCTCGGATGACCCAGTCACCCCTCCAAGAAACCTGGGGCCTTGTCTTGAGTAACTGCAATGTAAACTGTACCTATGTATCCTTCTATCCCTTATGTATCCAACACCCCGCCCCCTCCCAATCGATTGTTTACTCTTGTTATTCCATGCCTTTTGTACAACCCTAGGATTCTGTAAAGCGCTCTGATACCCTAACGAGTCAAGTTCGCGCTCTATAAAACATAAAAATAAATAAATAAATAAACTTAGGCAGCCCACTTTTACCCTCCCACCACCCCTGCCCCCACTGGCCTGTCTCCTTGACACAGCCTGCACCATCCCACTGCCTCCAACGTCCTCAGTGACAGGGTTCTTATTCCTCAAATTTTGAGGTGGGATTAGGAGGCAGGAGATGTTGCCAGCTGTACTAGGAGCACTGGTTGTTGTGGCAAAGGTCAGCACAGATGTTGCAGCTAAGGTGGGAGATGTAGTTGTGGGCATGTTGAGTCTCAATGTTGCTGTCTGCCTAGGCCCACTGGATAGAACAGGTTGGTCCACTTATCCAGGAGAGCTAGCATCACTGAATTCTTGATCATGGGGCGGAGATGGAGTCTGAGGCGGTGTCTTGACTCTAGGTAGATGTTGTGCCAGATCCACCTGTTCAGAGGAAAAGTACATTGTTATTGTTGTAAGTGTGTTTTATACATCCACATCATTATTAACACAGTGAGTTTAGGCCTGTGAAGAACATTAGGGGTGTAGGTTAACATTGAGAGCTCTCCCGTTTGTGTCTGGCTCATTTCTAGACATAGAGAGACATCCTTTACATGAGTTTGTACTGGACAGATATTTTGCTGTGCAGATGTGCTTCTTGTAGTAATGAAGGATGGACATGCCTTCTCCAAATGACTTTCACAGAACAGCGTTTAGGCGCAGCATGTGTATATGTTAAATCCAATTTCTAGTTGTGTTCAATAGAGGAATACACACAACTTTGTTATTTGTTTAGCATTGGAACTCATGTGTGGTGTACATTATCATTGAGTAACCAGGCTAATCATATCATCAGTGCCACCATGATGCGTTTATATTATGTGATGTTCAGTCTCCCATCCGCAAGACTTGAGCACTGGCTACCTGCATGTGAGCTGAGCTTCAGCTGGAAGATGGCTGACAAGTGAGTATGGGCAAACAGCACTAGTGCATATTGTTTGTTCAAACAACAGGGCCTCATGGTAGATGTAGTGACTCCAATCTCCCATCCCCCAGACCAGAGTCGACGGTGTTTCGATCTCATTAAAAAAGGTGGTGGGATCATCATCAGGACATAGGAATGTGTTGCCTGAGGAAAATGCCTTATCATCAAGGGGCTGCAATGGGTATGTAGCCCGTGATGCTGGAAAGGAAGGTCGCCATCAATTAACACAAGTTCTTCCACCACCTTTCTCTATGGGATCGAAACGCCGTCGACTCTAGCACCTTGATTCCAAAATGGTTCAATATAATCATCGTATGTTGGTGCAATGGTGCTTTCACTATGTCCTTTGGCCTAATTATTGCTTGCATTTCGGCCATGTTTGTTTGTTTGTTTATTTATGCCCGAGTTCCTCTAACCCCATTGCTTGTCAGTACCCCACTTTCTTTTTTATGTGTTTTTTTGACGTTCTTTGTAATGAAAATTAAATGAGCCTACTGTCCCTCAGATCAGAAAGTCTCGCACTGGGGGCAAATCCTTTCCCTACCTAACCCCAAATCCTGGAATATGGTGCCTTATTATGTTTGAACTTGCACTGATCATGTTAAATTCAGGAAATTATTGAAGATAGTGCTGTTTTAATCTTCTTTCTTCCTACCTGTGTCTCTGCTTTGCTCTGAGATACCCCTCCCGGGTTGATTCATTGTGCACTACATGTCAGTTTACCACTCCCTGATGTAAATCACCAGCCACAGAATGAGCCTACACAGATGCACACGTGCATCCCTCCTGACTGAATACACACTTCACAATGTCATGCTATGGAACATTGCCTGAAAGTACTGGTAGTTTTACTACCATGTGTGTCATTGCCTCCCCATATTACCTGGGTAATGACATACATCAATGTCAATGGGTATGTGTGACTCACCCACCCATGTATAAACATTATAGTATGGGGCAACACCTACTCTGTATACCCATCACTGTCTTGCATTGTCATGTACACATTGGGCAACATAGAAGAAAATGTAGGATAATGTCAGAACAACTTGCAGACCCTCATTATCATGTATGGAACAGTTGTACAACACGTAAATGTATACATGCCAGCATGTAGGCAACCAAATATATGCCACCAGTGATATTCGCCAACTCATGTTCTTTGGGTATACAACTGCACTACCAAACCTGCTTGCAGTGTGATAGGATGGAAGTTGCTGAGACTCTATTTGACTTTTTCCCTATCGTGTGGTGGTCCTATTGCCATATGTGTGCCATCATGTGCTCCAATACAATGTTGTTGTTGTGCCAAATCAGGCTAGTCTCTCTTCACACTAACTAAGTCCTCAATGTATGTGTACTTGATGTAGCTGTTGATGTGTCTCATCATTGTGAGCCACAGTGCATGTGTCACACTACTGACATTTGTGTGTGACAGTTCACCAGAGGCAGCTACACAGGATTGAAAAGGACCTGTGCAGAGACACTGTTCTGCTATGTATTGGCTTTTTATTTATTCTCACTGATGTGGTATTCCAATTGTGAGTTCGTCAGTATGGCACCAGCTGATGACATGCCAAAATTGGCATGTGCCCAAAGTCTTTGGCATTGTGAGATGTATCCCCTCCGACCATCTTGTTCCGGTCTGGACATGACCTTTGTGGTGACTGAGACTCACCATTTCACTGTTGTATCATTTTGGCTCTGTTTCTGACATTATGCTAGCCTTAGGTTGGAACTCTGAAATAAACTTGGGATGAGACTATACACTTGTATGCCTGTGTTTGTGTGAAATATTTGTGATACTCATGCACATTGTAGACAATCCACATGTTGATGCTTACATAAGTTGGTCATAGTTATATTTGGTTTTTCACATGGGAATTACTTGATACCTTGCTAGATGTCAACAAGGCCGGACTGGGAACCAAAACCGGCCCTGGCAAGGTGCTCGGCCGGACCCCAGAGGGTTTGGGGGTGAGGCCGAGCTGTTTGCCAGAGCCGGTTTCAGCCGATTTTGTTACAGGGGCCGATTTTGCAGCTATGCTGCAAAACGTCCCTGTAACAAAACGGCCCTCCAGGGGCCCAAAACCGGCCCCCACCCTGGCGGCCCACCGGGGAAATGCCCAGTGCCCGCTATGGCCAGTCCGGCCCTGGATGTCAATGATGCTGCAGGAGCCTGTGAAATTGTGAGCATTGAATGTATTGCAGTGCACATAGTGATGCAACAAAAAAAGGATTTAACATAGAATTAGTGCAGGTAAAAGAGTGTAGTGGTCAGTGTTGGTGGATGAAACCATTATAGTAGTAGCCAATTGTCTCTAGTCCAAAGTCACAAAGAGGGACATCAGGAGCGGCGCCTCTTCCTGGCAGTTGTTGGTGCCTTACAACCCACACCTCCTGGAGTTTTCCTTGGATGTCAGGGCCTCCCTTCCTGTGGCTGCCACAGATGTTGCAGGGCGAGATGTCATTGTACCACAGGAAGGGATAGTTGGGGGGAAAAGCCCTACAGAGTGTGCTGTTTTTCTCCCTCAGCACCTCATTCAGCTTGACAATGTTGTCATTGTGTGTGTTAAGCCGCTGATCTATGGACCTCTGTAGCTGCTTCATCTCCCAGAGGTCCTCTAATATCTGGCCCATCACTCCTTGGTTGCCCTCATAGGCACCCAGGAGTCTGTCAAGGTTGGCCTTAGCGTCATTAGCACTAGTGGCCTCACTTATATTGATGCAAGATGGCCACCGGACGAGAGCTCCTCCACTGAGCTCCTGGGTTAGGGATCACGATATCGGCAAATATCCCTGTACAACCCGGCCATCCATCGCCCTGCTGCCCTCCTACATCAGCACACAGCAACACAGCGCAAGCTTGGCCCAGCGGCACCGCACAGACCATCGTTTTGGACCCCCCTCACCTCAATCAGGACCGTCGGCCATCGATCTGAAGAGCTGGCCGCTCGATGAGTCCGTCGGATGCCTCACTGCTACTGACTGTCGGAGCCCCAGCCGAGCGCTGCTCCGCGAATCCAGCCGACATCAACAAAGGGCTGGGTATCCATCGTCCGACGTGGGCTGCTGGGGGACTGACCGCGGATGATCGCCCAGACTCTGAGGCATCGGTGAGTCCCCCCCCCCCCGCTGCAGACCATTCAACAACCTGGGGGCCCGCCGGGAACTAGCAGATTAGCGCAGAGCACAAAGGCGAGCTTCCAGCTGGCAACGGGAACACCCAGATCGAGCCAAATCCCTGGGGAGCTGTTGCCGCCTCGCCCCTGAGGCAGGTTCCTCCATACCGGGAACGATCGCGCTCAACACTGCAGGGGGTTCCTCGGAGCTGTGAAACGGCTGGGACCACCAAGGGTGAGCCTGTCCCGAAGTCACAACGCTGCAGATGAGAAGCCCCCCACCATCAGGATCATAACCAGGGAAACCCCTCGATGTCCAGGCTGCAGGAGTGGGTCTACTACCAGATTTGTAGCTGTACAGTACAGCTGTTGGTCTGTGGCACAGCAGTTTTATTGCCCCAGCCATTTTGAGCACAGAACTGCTCCTCCATTCCCCACGAAAATGGCAGCAACTGGCAATGGCAATAGAAAGAGGACTACGCCATAAAAACAAATAAGGGTCTACAGCTACACCTTGAGCCAGGCGCGATAAGGTGGCGGCCAACTTGGAATGGCTCTGACTTGCTATAGTAGTCAATGAAAGACTTGTTGGAACTGAAAAGTTCAGGGATCTACTTCTTACCTACGACCCAGCCACTTTTATTTGTTTATTTATTTTTAAATTCCTATGAAGATACTATCCAAATGATCACGGACATAAGGAATCCAATGACAATAAAGACACCGACAGGGACTACAGCAAAAAGCGTAGATGTTTTTGGGAAAGACAGCGGATTGCAGTATACATCAAAGAGGATGTCACTACTACGCAAGTACGTTTGAGCCTCTGCCCCAACGCTTAGACAGCCCGCTCCCTCAAGACAGTCCACCAGGGGACACATGCTGCTGTGATGTGGTTCCCTGCCTCTAAGAGACCAAGTCAGTCACTATAGCTTCCCTCGCTTGGTATGTGGAGACCCATCCCCTTTGCTGCTTACTGACCCATTTCGTTCCTATAGTGCCCAACCTAGCAAGCATGGCAGGTCCCGGCCTGACCGCTACTGGAGAAAACTCATATACCCTGGTTTACCCCCCCAACCTCTCCAAAGCCGCTGCAAAAACTTTCAAGCACTCCACCCTGAAAAATCACCCTGAGACATTGATCTCTGACCTGCGTTACAGCGCGGACAACGGCATAATCATTAATGACCTCATTTTCTACTCCAGAAGAACCCCCTCTTGGCGCAATACCTTTGCGCACCTCCTTAATGTACGCGCAACCAGGAACATTCCACACGGCACTAAGCTCACAATAGCGCCCTCCTCAACCCTGCGAGCCGACCTCACCATCACCCTCTACAAAAGCGGCATCGTTTTGATCCAAGCCTCAACCAAAAACCTCAATAATTTTGCTGACCTTTTTACCCTCCTCAGAAACCATGTGCACGACCCTGGCAGGGCAACCAACACCGGCCTCGACGACCCTCCGACCAGCCTGCCTAGCGTGACTAGCCTCCCACAAACCACCTCCCTAAGGGTTTCCAACACAGTTCATCCTAACCCCTCTAGCTCGTCTCCCGGCCTTGCCAACACAATCGTCCCGAGACCTTTGGTCTCCTCCCCACTAATTCCCCACTCCGACTCTGAGACTGGTACGCTTCAAAAGACCTACGATACAGGTCGAGCTAGCCCTGCTAGCCCACAGACCACCCCTCCAAGTGTTCCTAACACGGTTCATTCTAACCCCTCTAGCACGTCTCCCGGCCTGGCCAACAGAATCGGCCCTAGACCTCCGGTCCCCTCCCCACTAGCTCCCCACTCCGACCGTGAGACTGAGACGCCCCCAAAGACCTATGACACAGGTCGAGCTAGCCCTGCTATCCTATCCCGTATGCATGACGATAGAACTGCCTCTGAACCACTACCCCCTGTCCTTTAGCGCCTCCCTCTCACATGGATACCGAAACGCTGCACCACAGAGCTGCCAAAATAATTCAGAGCATCCACTCTTCCATTCTGGATCTAACGAACCTCCTTCACCGCGCCGAACTCTCCTTCGCTAACCTAAAGCCCCTGCTGAACCCCACCCCCCTCTTATCACAGAGCTCCCCAAACACCCACTACCTCTATCCCTGAGACACCTTCGCCCTCGCAAGCATCCTTGCCACCTCTCGGAGGAGGAAACCCTAGCTCTCGTCCTCTCCTACAACCCTACCCTCGCCACACCAAGTCCGCTAGACCTCACTGAAAAGGAAATCCTTGCCATCCTCCGGGACTACAACGCAGCCCCAGTTACCCCATGCCTATTACACGTGAGGGCCGAACATCCCATCTGCACGGTCACTATCAACCCCTGCAGATCAGCTACCCTCCGTAACAGAAGTGTGATTAAAAGCAATCTAGCGCCTGTACCCCTGTCCGCCCCGACTCCCGACACTCCCTCCGACCCTTCTCTGACTGGTCTCTTAATTAACTGCCGATCGGCAGTTAAGCACGCCGCCGATATTGCTGCCCTCATCCTGAACAAAAATTTCGACTTAGCAATTCTAACAGAATCTTGGCTCAACGAATCCTCATCCCCATGCCTGGACCTCTTAGTCCCTCCCAACTATAACATTGCAAGGCTGGACAGGCAACCTAGCAAGAAAGGAGGAGGCATCGCCTGCATCTATCGCTCTAACCTTCTTGTCACGGAACTTCTGGCGGATACCACCGACTCCTGCGAATACCTCGCCCTCTCCATTTGCAGCAACTCCGCCCTACTGTGCAACCTGCACATCTTTTACCACCCCCCAGGCAGGAATGACTCTTTCACTGACCACCTCATGGAAATTTTCACAGCTAAGAGTTCCTCCAACGCTAAAGACATTTTCCTTGGCGATTTCAACCTGCACTGGAATGATCCCAAGGATCCTCATGTCAACGCCATCAAAGACCTCCTGGCCGATCAAGCCCTGACCCAATCTTGCTCACTCCCAACTCACTCGAAAGGGGCCATTCTTGACTGGATCATCTCTAAGGAATCAACAGTCAAGCTTATCTCTATAGACCCATGTGACTGGTCTGACCACCACGCCATCGCCTTCCTACTACCTGGCACCCACAAGACTAGGGCACCGCAGCCGGTGATTCCTAAACGCTGGGTCAGAGACACCAAGAACCTGGACCACAGAGAACTGGAGGCTCGGTGCAAATCTGACCTCCCCCCTCGCATATCACTACGGTCAATGACCTCAACGATCACTACTCTGCGACCATATCGAACATTCTGGATGACCTAGCCCCACTAAAACTAAAAAGAACACAAATCAAAGATAGAAACCCCTGGTTCACTGGATCCCTCAACAATGAGAGGAGATCCCTCCGGCAAGCCGAAAGAATCTGGAGACAGCACCCCTCTGCCGCACATCTAAAACTTCTCCGCCAGGCCAGAAATACCTACAACAGGAACATCCTCAACTCAAAAAAGAATTCTTCAGATCGGAACTGGGGAACACCAAGAACAGACCCCGCAAACTCTTTGAACTGGTCAAACATCAATCCAACAAACTGGCCAAAACATCAAAAGAAAATCCCAAGTCTCTAATATCATCCGAGGAATTCGCCTCTTTTTTTGCGGACAAAATCAAAGCCTTAGGTAACGAACTTAGCTCCGCCTCATACTCGCTACCCACTACTAACCTGACTCCTCCTTCCACGCCGCCCCGACAGGCTTCACCTAAGAATCAAGCACACTGGACCGACTTCACACTCTACGACGAAGACTCCGTCTCTAAAATCCTATCTACCTTAAACCCGAATAACCATTTTAACGACCCGCTCCTCCAACTGCCTAGCTGCCGCCGCCCAATCCATTATTCCTAGCTGGACTGCAATAATTAACGCCTCTCTCCGGCAGGGATCGATTCCTGACTCTCTGAAAGCCGGCCAAGTCCTCCCCATTTTGAAAAAGCCGTCGCTGGACCCAGCCTCCCCTGACAACTTCAGACCTATTTCCAACATCCCTCTCTTAGCTAAAGTGTTGGAGAAGTGTGTGCAACTGCAGCTAAGTCAACACATCAACAACTTCCACCTACTCGATGATTTCCAATCCGGATTTAGACCTGGACACAGCACTGAAACCACCATGCTCCACATCGTTGATGATGCCCTCCAAGCCCTTGACCAAGGCAAAACATGTCTCTTAATCCTCCTAGATCTATCCTCTGCCTTCGACACGGTCAACCATGGAAAGCTACTCGAACGCCTCAAACTCAGGATGGGATTGGATGGCTCTGTCCTAGAATGGTTTAGATCCTTCCTCCAAAACCGATCACAGAGATTCCTAATCAACGGCAACCTGTCTGCTCCCTCTCCGGTCACGATTGGAGTCCCTCAAGGATCAACGCTGTCCCCCACCCTCTTCAACCTCTACCTAGAACCGCTTGCCGAAGTCCTACGCACTGCAAATATCTCCTACCATATGTACGCTGACGACACTCAGATCTACATCAAAATCTCATCCCTCGAGGAGATTCTCTCCCTGAATGAGGCCCTGAAGCTGACCGTCCAATGGCTCGCCTCCAATCAACTCAAACTCAATGCAAAGAAAACAGAATTTCTCCTAATTTCCCCTCCTAAAACCAACACTGAGATTCAGATATGGATTAAGGCCATCACAGCCTTAAATTACCCACCGACCATTGTGGACTCAGCCAAATCACTGGGAATAACCCTCGACTGCAACTTGAACATGCGGGACCACATCAACTCGATGGCCAAATCAGCCAGATTCCACCTGAGCTACCTTTGGAAACTGAAACCCTTCCTTGACGCTCCCGACCTAAAAATGGCAGTCCAAGCACTAGTCATCTCCAGACTGGAATATGGCTGCTCTACCCTCTCGGGTCTACCCAAGATCTCCCTGGCACCTTTAAAAGCCTGCCTCAACGCTGCCGCCAGACTACTTACCGGCACAAGGAAATTCGATCACATTTCTCCACACCTGAAAGCGCTGAACTGGCTTCCTCTCGAGGCCAGGATACAGCTTAAGCTGGCATGCATCACACACAAGGCTTTATACTCAAACTCCCCTGCATACCTTGCACAGAAACTTGTGGTATCCGGAGGAATCAGAAACTCCCGGTCCGCCAAAGACCTCTTGCTCCAGCCTGCACGTTTTAGGAAAAAAAAAACTTACAATCGGGCTTTCGCTGGGGCCGCGCCAAGAATATGGAACTCTCTCCCACCCGTCATAAGAAGAATCCCCTCTCTGGCACGCTTCAAAAGGAGGCCAAAACCTTCCTTATGGGTAAATTCCTCGGTTAAACTTTTTACCTTCAACCACCACAGAGACCCTGATCAACTGCCGACTATTGCCTCCCTCGGATGACCCAGTCACCCCTCCAAGAAACCTGGGGCCTTGTCTTGAGTAACTGCAATGTAAACTGTACCTATGTATCCTTCTATCCCTTATGTATCCAACACCCCGCCCCTCCCAATCGATTGTTTACTCTTGTTATTCCATGCCTTTTGTACAACCCTAGGATTCTGTAAAGCGCTCTGATACCCTAACGAGTCAAGTTCGCGCTCTATAAAACATAAAAATAAATAAATAAATAAACTTAGGCAGCCCACTTTTACCCTCCCACCACCCCTGCCCCCACTGGCCTGTCTCCTTGACACAGCCTGCACCATCCCACCTCCTCCAACGTCCTCAGTGACAGGGTTCTTATTCCTCAAATTTTGAGGTGGGATTAGGAGGCAGGAGATGTTGCCAGCTGTACTAGGAGCACTGGTTGTTGTGGCAAAGGTCAGCACAGATGTTGCAGCTAAGGTGGGAGATGTAGTTGTGGGCATGTTGAGACTCAATGTTGCTGTCTGCCTAGGCCCACTGGATAGAACAGGTTGGTCCACTTATCCAGGAGAGCTAGCATCACTGAATTCTTGATCATGGGGCGGAGATGGAGTCTGAGGCGGTGTCTTGACTCTAGGTAGATGTTGTGCCAGATCCACCTGTTCAGAGGAAAAGTACATTGTTATTGTTGTAAGTGTGTTTTATACATCCACATCATTATTAACACAGTGAGTTTAGGCCTGTGAAGAACATTAGGGGTGTAGGTTAACATTGAGAGCTCTCCCGTTTGTGTCTGGCTCATTTCTAGACATAGAGAGACATCCTTTACATGAGTTTGTACTGGACAGATATTTTGCTGTGCAGATGTGCTTCTTGTAGTAATGAAGGATGGACATGCCTTCTCCAAATGACTTTCACAGAACAGCGTTTAGGCGCAGCATGTGTATATGTTAAATCCAATTTCTAGTTGTGTTCAATAGAGGAATACACACAACTTTGTTATTTGTTTAGCATTGGAACTCATGTGTGGTGTACATTATCATTGAGTAACCAGGCTAATCATATCATCAGTGCCACCATGATGCGTTTATATTATGTGATGTTCAGTCTCCCATCCGCAAGACTTGAGCACTGGCTACCTGCATGTGAGCTGAGCTTCAGCTGGAAGATGGCTGACAAGTGAGTATGGGCAAACAGCACTAGTGCATATTGTTTGTTCAAACAACAGGGCCTCATGGTAGATGTAGTGACTCCAATCTCCCATCCCCCAGACCAGAGTCGACGGTGTTTCGATCTCATAAAAAAAGGTGGTGGGATCATCATCAGGACATAGGAATGTGTTGCCTGAGGAAAATGCCTTATCATCAAGGGGCTGCAATGGGTATGTAGCCCGTGATGCTGGAAAGGAAGGTCGCCATCAATTAACACAAAGTTCTTCCACCACCTTTCTCTATGGGATCGAAACGCCGTCGACTCTAGCACCTTGATTCCAAAATGGTTCAATATAATCATCGTATGTTGGTGCAATGGTGCTTTCACTATGTCCTTTGGCCTAATTATTGCTTGCATTTCGGCCATGTTTGTTTGTTTGTTTATTTATGCCCGAGTTCCTCTAACCCCATTGCTTGTCAGTACCCCACTTTCTTTTTTATGTGTTTTTTTGACGTTCTTTGTAATGAAAATTAAAATGGTTATTTTCCCATAAGCACTATATGACACAGTTTTTATTATATCTCTGTGTTGATTTGTTTTTCTTACTTGTGTTGAAAGGGACCACTCTTCCTTTATAATTACTCTTACCTAAGGTCCCTCTCAGATCCATTGGGTTCCCTTGTCTCTTGAAAATATATTTGTGTCTTCAGCACATACAATTTTTGTTTTTATTGTATATAGTCTCATGAGGTGTCTCTTAATGTTATTAATGTTTACAATATGGCGTACATGCATATATGTGAATTGCGACTCCCTTAGCCAGCACAGTGAAAACCTTTGATCCAGTGGCTCCTTGTGGATTATGTGCCTTTTACATGTTTGTACTTTTACTTTAAATGTATGTTGTCATGCAGTTGCTTTTTTGTGTACATGGTGAATGTAGCAAGTCTACTACTTTGTAAAGTTGTATTTAGAAACATGTTATATATGTCTTATGGCTGTATTCTTTGCATTTTGTAGCCTTGAGGAGGCCCGTGACACGGCGAAATGCATTGACTGTGCTTATATGGACACTGAAGAACAGCAATAATAAAAGACAATGGATTTGCCTGTTTTGCTTTGCTTACTGATTGACCTTCTCTTCGTACAATCATTTAATGTTGCCTCTCTAATATATATAAATGTCTCTAATGTTGGGCCACCTGGTATCTGGCCTATGGAGGTGGGCAATACGCTTTGCGCACCTTGTGATTACTACAGGTGGTGTAGTAATAGGGTCCCTAGCTGCCATTATTTGTTCACAACTCCAAAGAATGCACTAAGATTTCAGAAATTGTTCATTTGGGCTGTCTACAAGATTAAAAGCCATTTTGCAATCAGGTGCATATTGCAGCAACAGAATGTGGTCTGTGTGCAATTCAAGTATAAGGTAATTTCCTTCATATAATCTTATGTAGGAATAGCCATGGTTTCTTGACTCCCTTTTTCATCACACAGATGGAGATGTGCAGTTGGTGCCATCTGCTCTTGTTTCAGGTGTGTGTTTTTAATGGCTTGAGTTAATAAGACGATGCATATGTTGTAGATGGCAGTAGAGATCAAATGACCTAACTCTTTGGAGCACTACACACATCTCACAGGTTGAAAAAAACATATTCTTATGTGCAGGCACTGCTTACTGAGGAATGATTGGTTTCATGCTGGTGTCATCTGAAAATGATTGGTTTCAAAGCAAGTCACTGGCATACTCTGGTGACGTTAACACATTTAGGGCCTAATTACGACTTTGGCGGTGTGGGAGTGGGCCGCCATGCCAGCACCCTGCTCCCACACCGCCCAAGCTGTCCTGACACCACCTGCCAGATTTTGAGTTTCCTTGTGTCTGGCGCGCTGTGCTTTGGCGGTTCCACAGCGGTGCCCATTAAAAAGGCACCACAATGGGAGCGCCAAAAGCCGCTCCTGCACGGCCTGGACTGTGCAGTCCATGCTGTACAGGAAAGGGGATGAATGCACACAGGGGAGCACAACATCCATACTCATCCTCAACATCCCCCGCCGAAACCACATCACCGGCCACCTGAGAGCCCTCCACTGGCTCCTAGTCAACAAAAGAATCACCTTCAAGCTCCTCACACATGCCTACAAAGCCCTTCATGACACAGGACCTGCGTATCTCAAACCCTGCCTCGAATTCCACGCACCCACCAGAGACCTCCGCTCAGCTCAACCTGCCCTGGTCACCGTCCCACATATCCGCAATACCACAGCCAAAGGAAGATCCTTCTCCTCAATTACAGCAAAGACCTGGAAAACCCTACCTCTCCACCTCAGGCAATCGCCGTCACTGCCTCAATTAAGGAAGGACCTCAAGACCTGACTCTTCGACTGAACCACAGTGCCTTCGACCGATCAGCCGTCCCCCCCCAGTGCCTTGCGACCCTTACAGATGAGTACTCACGCTTTACAAGACACCTGATTGATTGATTGAACATGGGCCCCCCTGCAGGCACTCCTTGGCCCTGAGGACACAGGGGGCCCTGTAGGTCCCTCTTTGTTTCCTCACCGCCACAGTTTTCATGGCGACCTCACCACCATGAAAACTGTGGCAGTGAGGAAACTCCTAATATGCTCGACGAGTCTGCAGCGGCACCACCAGCATATTAGCGCCTCTCATCGTCGCGCCACCACCATGGGATCCATGATCTCCAGAGGTTGCGGCAGGTCTGTGGCGGTCCCACCGCCTCAACTGTAATACGGCAGGTGGCCCGCCAGCCTCACGGTCCAGGGACCGCCAAACGGGTCCATAATCAGACCCTTAGTACTTTACAGCTTAGTGTTCATCACTCACTAATGCTGAACAAAATCATCTCAAGAAAGCACAAAGTGAGATGCCACCGAAAACAGAAGCATCTATGGTTTGCTATCACTAAATAGACTGGCTTACAAGATCTTGGTGCTTAATAGCACATAAAACGGGGGTGCAGCAGCTGAACTTAACCAAACTTTAATAAAATGTGCATTCCCCTATTTGCCCCTATAGACCTTGCCTTACCGGCAAAATTAAATGGAACATTTCCAATGACTTGCACAGGTTACTACTGCTAATGATTCTGAGTTAAACTTCCCCTGGGCATCTGTGAGTTCATTTGGTGAGACAAAATATTAGGTTATATTATCATCCTTAAAGAGAAAAGCAAATAAATCTCATAATGAATCCACGGAACACAATAACACTAGCTAATGAAGAGGCAATCAAAACCAGCAAGAAATCCTTCTCAGAACCTCAGAACTCGTGATTAACTAGTAGGTAGAATCCAGTGTTTGGAACTTGCTTCATTCACCAGGTCTCTGTGACAATGTCCTCTAGCCAGAATGGTAATAGTACTTCTCAGATGTAGGAGGCCTATACTTGCTACGAAAAAGCACAGAAGGATGAATTGCACATAAGGGTCAGAAGTGGCTAGTGGATAAAAGCTAGTAAGGGGCACCCGAGCTGGGCACTAGGAAGTTGTGGATTCGTGTATGTATGTATGTATGTATGTATGTATGTATATATGTGTGTGTGTATGTATGTATGAATGTATGTATTTATGTATGTATGTATGTATGTATGTATGAATGTATGTACGTATGTATGAATGTACCGTGTACCATTCAGCAGAATTCCTCATTGAATTTATGGGGAATAAGGGAGGTGAAAACATCTGCTGAGGAGCAAGAGACAAGCGCCATTTTATAGTCAAAGGGACTTGAGAGTCCTGAGGGGATCTTGGATCAGTCTAAGGATTATAAGGATTCTATGGGGAACTTTTATCCTCTTTAATTGGAAGCTTCAGGTGACTTGATGGTTGATTCATCACAATACTACTACTATTACTACTACTACTACAACAACTACTACTATTACTAATACTACTACTACAACAAATTCTACTACTACTACTATCACTAATACTACAACAAATTCTACTACTACTACTATCACTACTACTACAACAAATTCTACTACTACTACTATCACTACTACTACAACAACTACTACTACTATTACTACAGCAACTACTACTACTAATACTACTGCTACTACTTAAAACAACAACAAATAATAATATTAATGCTACTAAGAAGAATATTCACAATACTGCTACTACGGCTAGCATTACAATGAGTACTAGAGCCACTGTTGCTAATAATAATGAAAATAGCCACAATAGTACCAATAACAGCAAAACTGCTGATAATATTCACATTACTATTATTAAGAATGGTAATAATAATAACAAGAGACGAATACAAAGAAGAAAGAGTGTGTCATTATTTTCACCTTTAAAGAACAAAACAACAGAATTGCCTGTCACGGGCTGTCGGGACACAGACGTGAGTCACACCACGGTGGATGACAACGGGACGCTGTAACATTTTGCTAATCAGCTTCTTTGAAATAAACCTTAAGAGAGAAACTGATATTCAAAGGATAATAGCAGTCATTAAAGATGATAAGTAACTATGGGCTGTGACTAAAAGTTGCTTGGCACATCTCTGATGGGATTTTAGTGTCTCAATAAAGTATTGTGCAATGTTGTGTTAGGCCCTCAATTTAGGGAACTTTATCCTACAGGTTCCTAAGGTCATACTTCTATTCTATTCTCTAAGAGCAAAAAAGGAAACAAAGCAAAATGAGTGTACAAGTGTTTGATGTTAAGACATTTACAAAGGCTAACAGAAACAGAGATTATCCCTAGTCAACATCTCATCACACGTTCTTGGACTAAAGGCGTGGGAGCAAGTACACATTGCCTTGTATCTAAACATATGCAATTACCGGAAACCTTTCTAACACTGAACCTTATGTTCACATCCACTGCAGGGTATCGCTCAAAGCTCTTATGGTGTAGTGATCATGAAAAGCTCCTACAACTTGAAATAGCCTAGTGCAAGTGATCACAAAAACGGCTGTGATATGGAAAGCCTGGATGAATGCATGTGATGCTCGAATTCAGCACATTTCTATCCATCCAGAAGCTATCACTCCACTCCTGCGACAGTCTCTGTTTCATGCACCTTGTTTTGTGGGATGACAAGCATAGACATTTTCCCCCCTATCCTGCTTCCTTCTGCTGTCATCCAGTTCCAGTCTGCACTAATCAATGTGCACTAGGTATCCTCAACCAGTGAATCAGTGTTAGACCTGGCATCTTTTGGCATGTTTCCCCTGTCTTTTTGCTTTCTGACCTCCTGGTTTTAACTCTGTTTTTGCTGGTTTAGTGTCTCTGCACACTTTGTCACTGCTGTTCAGTGTTAAAGTGCAAGTGCTCCCATTGTAAATTGTATTATGGATTGGTGTTTCCATGATTGGCATATTTGATTTACTGGTAAGTCCCTAGTAAAGTGCACTGAGAGTGCCAGGGCCTGTAAATCAAATGCTGCTAGTGAGACTGCAGCACTGATTGTGCCACCCACTAGAGCAGCCCTGCAAAGGGTTATCAGAACTGCCACTGCAGTGTCTGTGCGCAGTTTCCTCTGGGTACCGCCTCTGGGACCGTGTGTCTCAGTTGCCACAGAGGGAAACCGCTACCGGACGCCACTAAAAAGACCGCCGGCAGTTCCGTGACCTGAAGGCACCACAGAGGGCACTGCCGCACTTTGCACCGCAACCCTGGTCTCACCGACGACAACGACCACCGCCGCCACCGAGCCGCTGCTTGCACCGTGACCTGTGGGCACCGCACTCAGCATCGCCTTGCTTCACTATGCCACCCTGGTCTCACTGATGACACTGTTTGCCAGCTCACATCGCCGCCGTGGTCTGCACCATGGTCTGGGGCACCGCTCGTAAGCTACACGTAGCACGGCCCCGTCTCACACCTGGCAGCCGCAGCCCACCAACGCCAGCCCCATCGACCGCCAATCCAGGTTGGCCGCCGAAGCTTGCACAGTGACCGTCAGCACCGCAGAGGGCACCGCCGCACTTCGCACTGCAACCCTGGTCTCACTGATGACGATGACCACCGCCACCAAGCCGCTGCTTGCACCGTGACCTGTGGGCACCGCACTCTGCACCACTCCACTTCACACCACAGCCTTGATGACCGCCGCCACCGGAGCACACCGCTGCGGTCGGCCAGAACAAAAAGGTACTGTTTACAAGTCTTCTGACACCGGTCCGCACCGACGCAGTCGACCGACCTTGATGGATGTGGTTTTTTTCAGCACTGTGGTAGCACCGGACGGAGCTACTGCCTTCAAGGAACTGCATTTTTAAGGTTATTCTTGCAGAGTATAGATGCTGATCATTGTATGTTGGACATTTATCGTTTTGGTCTTGTTTTGCACAGATAAATACTGATTATTTTTCTAAAACTGATGTGGTGTCCTTTTGTAGTGTTTTCATTGTATTGCTGTGTGTTATGTGCAAACGCTTTACACATTGCCTCTGAGATAAGCCTGACTGCTCATGCCAAGCTACCAAGGGGGTGAGCGGGGTTTATTTTAGAAGGGTATCCCCCTTATCCTGACAAGAAGGAAGGGTCGCTATTTGGACAAACGTGCAAACCATTGCCAACTGGAGACCCCCATTTCTAATAATCAGTTAAATGTTTTCACGTCCATATTGAACCAACATATACATGCAGAGTTTGCACTGTGGTTAATTTATCACAGACACATTTTTCACCTTTGAAGTTTACTTAATGAGGCTGATGTCTACCAAATTTTAAGCATGTAACTATTTAGATTTCCCTAAGAGGTATGCGAACTTGGCCCTTTCCGCAGGGTCATCTCCAAACTTTTTGCCTTCACCCCCCTGTTTTCTGAACTCGTTTTTGTTGGCTTTTAGGACTCTGTGCACTTTACCACTGCTAACCAGTGCTAACGTGCTTGTGCTTCTGCCCACCGACTTGGCAGTCCGCCTGCTCTATTTAGATGTTTGTTGGTCTATGGAGGAAAGACCGTCGGAGTCCCGCTGCCTCCACCAGGATATCGCTCCAGCGTCAACCGCATCAGAGGCATAAGCGGCTGTCCGAGGGAGTCCCATCAGGAATACCTCAGAGCTGATTATGATGGGCCTTTCCGTCGAGGCAGCTGTGGCGGGAAATCCTCCAAACTTGGGTTGGCGGAAACAAAGAAAAAAAAGAGGTGAAAAATTACCTTTTTTTGGGTTCCCACTTCAAATTCCATCTTGAACCCCATTGTCCAGGTCCTTCCTGTACTGCTGCTACCTAACCATGATGCTCAGCAACCCCGTTGTTGCAGGAATCTAAGGTAGGCTTCTGTGTCACTTTTCTCCCTATCAATCAGCTGTTAACATTTGCTATTGCCGCATGTATTTTTACATTGCTCTCACATGCAATTATTTATGTGCCATGCATAAGTGTTCATTTTACAACTTATCGTGGTAAAATGAACACACCTGCATTGACATCTAAAAATATTTTTTGGGTGGTGGGGGTGTGGGTGTTGTGCTTGTGGTGACTGAGGGTGTACATACAATAGTGCAAGTATGTTGTTGGTGTGCAATGCTATATGTAACATTAAAGGCAGTACACATTACCTACTGATACATATTGACAGAATCACAACATATATGTGTAGTAAGATTATGATGAGAAGTACTTACCTGTCTCCACACCACCATGGCCTCACTCCATGAGGACACCGCCAGCACAACGGGAACATCTAAATCGGCTTGACACAAACCCACTGGCCTGACGGCGATGAAGTACTGCTAGCCAGCTGAGAAGACCACCGTCACAGCGGAGTCCTGTCTATTGCTGCAACATCAAAATACAGCGGGCAGACCGCAATCAGCTTGAAGGGGTACATGGAACTGCCACCGTGGCGGGACAACAGTAGTACCACCAAGATCTAAATCAGACCCTACATAAGTTATAACTTTTGGTTGGGAGCAGGTAGGAAAGTCATGTTTGGTGTCTTAGGAATTGTAATTTAAAACCCTTTTTAATAGTAATGTTGTATGTTAAGTCACAATTCTGAAAACAACACTTTTATGAAGTTGGAGTTTTCCTGCCCTAACCATTTGGTGCCTGCAGCCAGTTCCTGGGTCACATGACTAGGAGAAGTTGGCTGTTGGCCTTTGTCTATTCTTCCTAGACAGTATCAAAAATTAGGGCATGTGTGTTGGCAGGATGAGCCATCTCTGACGGAGCAGTCACCTACTGCACTTGCACTTCGAAGGCACTGGCTCAGCTCCCACACAAAGGACTTGACACAAGCCTATTGTGCCCCCAGACAGACTGGGAGCAGGGCAGGGAGGCAGGATATTCCAGTCACCCCTGTAGTGGGAAGCTCCAGAAGCTTCTCCCGCTTCAAAGTGGGCACCAGGTATAACAAGCATTTGCAATGCAATCGGTCTCGGCTTTGGGACCTTGTAAGTATTTAGCCATGCAGCACATTAGCCTGGGTGCTGAAACATCTACTGTTCTTTAACATATCAGATTTGCGGTTGCTGAATGAAGTCATCTCTTTGGGGCATATCGTATTAATCTTTTTTGTAGGGGTAGTGGGCACTTGCCCTGAAGTGCATTGAAGCCCATGCACAAGGACCTAAAGGCTATTCTTTGTTTTAAAGGTAGCCACTGAAGTTCCTTCATGGAGTTTGATGCAGGCGATTCTCTTGGTCTGTCCAGAGCCAGTTTTGCGGCTGATTTTTGGACTCGGTAGTCCGTTTTTTTATACAGTCGGTACAGTCTGTTTACCAGATAGTCCGGGACGCCTAACAGTAAGGCATTGCAGTAATCGAGCCTGCTTAGTATTACGCTGTGTACAATCAGAGATTTTGTATGTGGGGGCAGCAGAGGTAGGAGTTTCCTTAGTCCACGGAGTGGTGTGAAGCAGGCACCTGTGACTTAGTTTACGTGACTCTTCATGGATGGTTTGCTGTCAAAGGTGACCCCCAGATTGCAAACTGCTTCTGAGTATTTCAAATCTTTAACTGTTGTTAGGCTTCCACCATCCCTATAAGTGGAGAATCAAGGTTTTAATCGATTTGCGAAATTGTAAGTGATCATAACAAAACCGAAGATTAAGCAGGAGTTGTTTCCACAAGGAGACTGGATTTCTCTCTGGGTTTCTGCATCTGCTGCAGAAATATGTACGCCACCTGCAGGGAATCCTTCTGATGTCAAAGAAATGAGTTTCAGTGAGCTGGGTCATATAATGACACCTGGCACTTATGGTGTCAGGAGGCCACTGACAAGGACGTGGCTGCACTGATATTTATATACCAGTGCATGGAACATGAACGCACCACGAAATGTCGCTTCTCAGACCTATTAGTTATGTTATGTCACTGTTATTTACTATTGCGCGCGACTCACCCCAAGAGGAGTATCATGGCGCAGGGGCCATTAACAATTGGCAGCAGTCACTAATAATAATCTGCTAAAACAGTTGGGTTTTAAGTAGTTTCCTGAATATAAAATGATCATAGCACTGACCTATATGAACAGGAAGAGCATCCCAGTAAGTGGGGTCGGGGTAAGAGAAAGATCTTCCCCCAGACCCAGACTTTTTGATCCGAGGAACCGTCAACAACATTTTATCACGTGATATTGGGGCCTTTCCTGGACAGTAAAGAGTGCGCTCGGAAGCCCATAACATAGCTTTTGATGCGAGCGACAATCATAAGCAGGCCTGCTTCTGAACCACTTTCCCTTTATTTACACTGACGACTCGAATAAAAAGTTGATTGTCTACCCAGTACTCAATACACCTATCATGTAGAAGCTAAGGGCCCACTGTGGATCAAACTGGTGTAGCCTCTACCTCACCTCCAAGGGACACAGCAGAAAAAAGAACGCAATGAACGTGACGGACTGCCAACACGGTTCATAGCAGTTTCATTGTTAATAGCTATAAGCACTGGAATTTTGCAATTCTGATGTAGCAGCGTTTTGAGCAGAATTATGGATTTGATCCATTTCTCCTTCTATAATCCGCTACATAATTTGCAGATTTAAAAAAAAAAATTGTTTCTTGCTCAAAAAGAACAAAAGTTGCTAAAAAAAGGATCACATGTAGTTCTGTCTAATGGCAGAATACGTGCAAAGGTCAACGGGTCACCTTCAAGTTGCTGATTGTTCTATTGAGGTGGTAAGCTGGTGCTAATGAGGGGCAACACGTGTCGAAGTGAATTATGACACTTTGTTTTCTTGCTGCATAGTTTTGTCCACCCTGTTGGCATAATGTGGCCCTCACTGCCGCATAATTCTAGTGGTGCTGGTAACACCCCAGCCTAGGGTACACCAGGCCCTCATGCACACACAAACAAGCTGCACAGACACTCGGAGACAAGGATGGGTTCAATTGATGAAAGGATGCAGTAATTTACCAATGACGGAAGGTAAAGGCTAGTTCTCTAAACCTACCACACACACAAGGGCGGGCTCGTGTCTCAAGCCGAGCAGAACACTTTACCAAAAAAAACACTCATGTACAACTCCTGCGAGGGAGCCTGTGACAAGTTCTCTGCTCAGGAAAATATACAGTTAGAAATGATGTAATCAGACTCTGGGCCTCACTAGGCTACTCCACAGGGACTTTTGGCCAGGCATGGGCCCAACAATAATTGTAAGCACGGATCCCACAAGCGCCTATTATCCCTGTACTGTACTTAAAGGCCCAAGGCCAGCCAGCCAGAGGCGAGCTGCACTCACACAGCCGGACTGGAAACAGCAACCAGCCCTGGCAGATTGCTGCTCCACCGGCCCCGCGAGCGCTTTGAGGGGGAGGGGTGCTAGTGTGGAGCACCGCTCCCGCCACTAGTGCAAAACTATGCCCCCAGGCCAGAGCAACAGCAGGTTAGTTGGAAGCCAGCATACTACAGGCAGGGATTTAAGTGGGATGAAAAAGTGGGTGTCCCTAAAAGGGGTGTGGTCTATGTAATTAAGATTGTTTGGCTTAAACATGTTAACTAAAATTCTGTGCTTCCCACAGAGGGCCACTCAACCAGTACTTTGGTGCCTTTCTGAGCTTTCTTTTACTGCATCCAGGGACATAACACCGCTGAAACACATCTAAAACCAGCCAGGACTATTGGCTTTGCCTATAGTTATTAGCTGTGAAAGAGAAATGAGTAACAACAATGATGTTGTAAATAATTAATATTGAAAACGTTTCAATTCTGAAGTTGTGGGACTGTGAATTAAATATTACTATAGTCAACGGAAGGGGTTGTGGCCTTCAGAGTGTTTCAATCACCCATTTTCTTCCCTTCCCAAAACATTCCTCTGCAGTCTCTGTTAGTCACTTGTGCTCTCTCTCTCTCCACATCTTTCTAAAATCCTCCATATGCTTATCTCACACCTCATCTCCTCCATCTTCTGCACACTCTTTTCACTCTCTCCTGCATGAGCTGCCTAGCATCTCATTCACTTCACCACCACATACACATAGCACGCACTCACCTGTAAGCGCTGCATTTTCTTTCCATTGCACCTGGTCAACATTTTGACAACTGTATAACCTCCTTCACACGCATAGCATCACAACTACACTAGGCATACGTGACCAGCTTTGCAGAGAGGCCAAGGATTGGATGGTCGTGTATTTTGAATATGTTTTTCACCCCCGGACAGGCCCCGAGGAAAACGTCGAACTGCCTCCAGCTGAAACTCCGTAGCTCTCCTGTGAGTCCTGTTATAAACACCTGAAGGCAACTCTGCTCAAAGTATGCACTACAAGCATAATATGTTGCCGGAAAAAAATATACCGTAACAACATCCTGGGAAAAGCCAACACTCTGAGGGTACGCACGACTAAGTAAAGCATGTGAAACATAATAAATAGGACCGACACGGATTACCTTGACGTTTTTTACATTCTTTGTTCGGAAATCGTTCGACGTTTTGGCCAGTAAAGTTAAAAACTGAATACAGGGCCGAAAAGGGACCCATTTCAATGTCTGTTTTGAATTACTTATGTTTGAGACACGGGCCACTTCAAGCCCTGGCTACAGCTAATGCTGTGGCCCCGTTTTATAATAGGCTGCGTTTGTGACCTATAGAAACCACGTCCACGTTTCCTTTCCTTCTTGGAGCATGAAATGGGCTCAAAGCTCGAGTTTCACCGGCAGGGTCCGTCCGCTCCCTAGTTATTCAGTCACGTGGCTCTAACACGAGATGAGTGCGCAAGGCTGAGACTCGGCACCATGGGCCGGTCCAGGAGAGGCACCCGCCTCGTGCATTGGACTCCAGCATGGATCATCTTTGAGCCACTGCCCTGGGCGGATGGGTAGCAACGTTGACATGGGCATTAATGCAAACACAGATAAAGGGCCCCTCACCTGCTTTTGGGAAGTAAAAAAATAAATAACGCACCCAACGCTTCCCGTCTAACCCTCACTGGGGCCTGGTGCAGCTGCACCCTCTGCAACTCAGATATCTACGCCCCTGGCCCTGCACCCACTCACATCCCCCAGTGCTCCACAAAGCACACACAGTTTCCACACAGACCTGCCCGACCGGTCTCGGGTCGGGACTGTGGAAACAACGCACCTCCGAGGCACAGAATCCAGCGCTGTCAACTCTCGAGCCCGGGGGCACAGATTCCAGAGGCAGGCGAGCCGAGCCTGCCGAGCAGCAGCATGGAGCCATGCTCTTTTTTCTGGAAGCCTGCGAGGCTCCGACCCCCCTCTCTGGCGTCGGAGCAATTGGGGAAGATCAGTCTTCCTCTGGCCGGTGTGCGGGACTCGCCTCGGTGCACGGAAGCCCCGCCCACACTTGAGGTGCGAGACGCCTGACTTCCGTTTTTTGCGCCTACGTTTCGCAAGGTGGGCGTGCTAGTGACTGCGCACTATTTTTAAACAAGCATTTGCAATGCAATACGACTCGCATTTACGCGAGACGTATTGCATTGCAAATGGCAGCTTCCACGTTTAAAAAAGCACGAACAGGAGTGGGAGGGGTGGGGGTGGGGCGAAAAAACTGCGAACTGCGGGAGGGGGCGGGGGGGACACACAGGGCAGCAAATAGTGTTCGAGTAAAGGGGCTGATAGCCTCGGAAGGAGCAAAATGACGACATAGGCGTCAGGAGGCGGGACTAAGAAGCTAAACACCAATCACAATGCAGAATTTATGAATAAAGCCAATCAAAAAGATGGGCGGAAAGTGGGTGGAGCTTCCCCCACTATAGTGTACACAGCATCTCTGAACGAGACAGCGCATGCGCTGCCTAGTCCGAGACCTAAAAAAGGGACCCGCAGAGCCACACTTCAGGACACTCCTGGACCTGTGGATTCTACAAAGGAAGAATGTCCTGATGTCCTGCTGATTGAGGCCTGTCCTGATTACTGAGAAGGAAGACTTGACCTGCACCCTTCATCCCAGGCTGAAGTGACTCCAACGGTCAGCTGACTGACCTCCTGTTATAGTTACAGGGACATAAAAAGCAGGCTTCTGCCCAGCTGACCTGCTGCCTGGACCTGCTGCCCAGACCTGCACCTGGACTTGCCTGAACCCTGCTGGCCTCTGCTGGAGTGAGTTCCTGGTCCCTAAGAGGTGCCTCCTATGTCCTGAGCCCTTGGTGTGGCATGAGTCGAACTCCTCCTCGAAGAAAAGGAGAAATCCTGAAGTTCTGGGCTCTTCCACGACCACAAACAGGCCCATTTACACCAAGATCTTGATCAAAGCGAAGCTTCGGTGAGCCCAATTATTCGCACTACAGCGACTGCCAGCGATGACCGACAACACGAGATCTGCACTTCACGCTACAGCATCAACAGCCCACAATTACCACCAATGCGAATCTCCAGCAACGACCATCTGCGACACCTGACAGGATTTTCGCACTACAGCGATGACCATCCGCTACATCAGGCGGCCTGCTCTTCACGCTACAATGACCACCACCCACGATACTCTCTTTGCTCCCCGCAGCCTCCTCCACCGCGAACGGAACTCTTTGCATTGGACTTTAGGAGGTAACCCTTTCAGCTGGACAAACCTGGTTCCTGTATTCTGCTCGCGGCCCATTGCGACTGGCCTGAACTTGTGACTTTCACCTGGTCTCACGGGACCAGATCATTGTGAGCACCGCTTTGTGCTTTTTGGTGCTATACTTACTTTAAACCTTGGAAATTGCATATTCTCGGTTCTGCTGATTGGATTTTTGTTGCTTTGAGGTCAAATAATTTTTTTAAATTTTACTCTATTTTTCTAAACTGGTGTTGGATTTTTCTTGTGTTGGGTTTCCATTTTATTACTGTTTGTGCGCTGCATACATAGTATATACATGGTCTCTAAGTTAAGCCTTGACTGCTTTTGTGCCAAGCAAACAGAAGGGTTAAGTGCAGGTTAATTTAGTGACTTTCTGTGGTTCAACCTGACAAGGATTGTTGCTTTTGCTTGAGTAAGGCTTCACCCCCTCAACCAACAACCTAGTTTCTCACAAGGATTAGCTTTCAATTCGGAACTGGGAACATCAAAGCTCTTTCTTTTTAGGGGAGGAAAAAAAAGTTAAAGTTCATTTTCCCCCAAAAACTAAAAAGTAGCTCTGACTTGAACCTCATGCTATGAAAACGAAAAATGTATCTCTATGTCATGTGTCATTTAGCAGTCATGACTATTTTATCTATTCGGTATTCACGTGCACCTTTTGAAATAGCAATGAAAACAGCAACAGTTGAACAGCCATACATACAGCAATGGCACTCAAAGCCGCTTGTACGGTGTGTCCCAATGAAGTAGAGTTTCGATAGACCGAATGAAACCAAAAACCAAACTTTTAGTGACAGGAAGAGATGGACCTAACACATCAGCATTCAAGTCCATCTTGGACTCCAACCACTTGTTCTTCCTACAAGTAAAAGGTATCAGTCGGTGTGTCCACTATCACCTTTCCTTACTCCATACATTTCTCCCACTTCTTCCAATCAACTTGGGGTGGATGTGAGGCATGCCTCGACTTCAACATCATCATCAATCCACTACTCCCAAAGAAAGTCACTTATAGGTTATAAAGGCTAAAAAAACAAGTATTCAGAATATGTCTGAGCCGTAGTAATCAAGGCCACACAGAACCTGCTCATAAAGCACGTCCCTGGCTCCTGTCAAGAATCAAGTTGAAGGTCCTCTGCGAGGAAAAGGATGAAGAAACGTAGTCCAGAAAACTCATAGAAGACTTCTGGATATGCAAAACCCTAGGCTGGGAAATCTCTAAGCACTCATTTTGTTTCGGCGGTTCCTGTCAGCATCCGGAGTTATATGCAGGACTCTAAATTTGGCAGGCAGAAGGCCCTTAGTATGGCAGGAGTAAAGTACTCTGCTATACCCACAGACATACCTCTTCCCACTAAACTTTTAACTCAGCCTCTCTCTCTAGCCAAGAGCAACCTTTCATGGTGGCTGGCAGGTTGCCAGGTTAAGGGTTTCTGCAGGCAGATACTGCTGAGACTCCACCAATGGAAATAAATAATTTGGTTCCCTCACCTCTAAATGGTCAGGGGAGCCAAGAATCCATAGAGTGGGATCTCCACTAATTTATAGCAGTGCTCCTGTTCCACCATACTCTACATGACACATGACGCCCTTGGACTTTTAGAAATATTTCCATTTCCATGTTTGCTTACAATGGGGGTGACTACTTTAGAGTATAAATGCCTGGGCAGGTATGCCTCATATGTCCTAAAAGGTTAACTGAAATATGGCAAATATACAGGATGGAAGTGGAAGCAAGTCTGCAAAGAGCACCAAATAACAAACTTTAAACATATTCAACACCCACAAATCCCACCACATAAACTAGTGAAATGCAACACAAATGAAAGAGGAAAACCTGAACAGTTATTTGAATCATAAGTGTTTATTAATCCTAATAAACAAAGAATGAGTTCGCCAGAACATTTATCACAACATGTTGCTTTCAAATTACTGATCAGAGTATGCATTTCTTTACAATTTGACATTTTTTCTAAAATATGTTGCGTGCAGCCACTACAAACCACATTTTTGCATAAAACTGCAGGGAAACGTACAGTATGTCAGAGGGTTACTATGAGCCAGGTTTGCTGATGATACAATCTGTTCACCTTCTAATACAAGTATGCAATTTTTGCCCTATTTTAGGGATTGTATAGCCTTATTTAGAGTATCCCTTGTCCCACCAAGCTCTCTGTTCCCTGGTCTATATGGAGTCATAGGAAGGGCAACGCCTACACTGACAGAGTGTCTGCTGGCTCCGCCCATGTAAAGCAGTGACCTGGCAGCCAGTCAGAACAGGCAGGAAGAATATGGAATGGCTTCGATGCGCAAAGAGTAAACTACCTGCACATCAGGGCAATTTGGATTTTATTTAAGAAAAAAACAGTTTGCGGTACAATCTACAAAACTCTGGAATTCCCTCCCACCCCACCTGCGCCTGCTGGAATCAGAAACAGAATTTCGGAGAGGATTAAAAACCTGGCTTTTCAGGCAGACATAACGGCTTACACAACCCACATGTTAGTTCTCTGCTAGCGCCGGGACACCTCCGCTGAGGTAGCTGTGCGCTTTAGAAATCGCCATTCATACATTCAACAGTCTTTGGCTTTGGGAGTCTGTTTTCTCTTAGCAAATAAATTCACAGAGTGACCACTTTAAACATGGTGCCTGCTCAGTAAAACTTCAGGGCTGTGAAATTTGCTGCTACAGCAGCAGCAATCTTCATAGCCCAGAGAACCCCACCAGGAATCTCTAAATATAGGGGGGCAGATTTACGTTGAACTAACGCAGCGGGGTACAGCAAGTCATTTTGCTGCGCCGCGCTGCGTTAGTTTTGAAGCACAGGGATGCAACATATTTACAAGAATATGTTGCATCCTTGTGCTTCCCCCTGCGCTGGCGCACAAACTGCAGCCATGCGCCGGCGCAGGCACCCTTGCACCATGGTGCAAGGATGCCTGCGTCGTGGGGAGATTGTTTTTGTGCAGGAAGGGGAACCTTCCTGCACAAAAACAATCACTACAACCATTTTCCTCTTTCAATGCATGCTGCAGAATGCAGCACACATTGAAAGAGGAAAAAACGAGGAGAAATGAAAACATTTCTCCTCGGTGCGCCTCGCTACGCCACCTCTAGGGTGGCGTAGCTTTCAGACGCATCTCCAGAGTTACGATTTCTCGTAATTCTGGAGATGTGTCTTGTTCCATGAGTGTTGCGTGGGAACACCCACAGCAACACCCATGGAACGCCCCTTCACCGCAAAGTGCTGCGTGTGAAGGGGCCGTATTTACAAGGAGAGGAAAAGTCACGCAGGGTGGCTTTTCCTCTCCTTGTAAATATGGAGCAGCCCCTGCGCCACCAGTACGTCACGAAAAGTGACGTACTGGTGGCGCAGGAGCTCGTAAATCTGCCCCAGGGTGTATAGTCCTGCTTCAGGGTGGCAGAGGTCATGGCTTCCACCCCACTGGCAGACTATCTGCCAGGGTCAAAAGTTTCCCCTTAGTTCATAGTGTGGTTAATGTTGGAGGTGTATCATGTTGGATTAGGGTACATTTTGGAAAAGACTAATTCGAAGAACTCCTATCCTGCATTACTCGATCACTGCATTCTGCAGGCTGCGGTCTCAGCCGTATGCTTGTTTACTAGGCTTGGGTGGAATTTTGACTTCCGCAAGCAGAATCAGAGGAATTTTGGTAACTCTGCATTACGTTTGTAATGCTGAATTACTGATAAATTAAAATCTCACTGTCCACCAGCAGAATAGAAATTTCTGCAATGGTTTCTAAAGTTTAGAAATCACTGCATATCAATCGAGCGCTCGTACTCTGCAGTGATTAAAAGTTTTAATCACTGCAGAGTATGTAAGAAGGGTGCCGGGTGAGATGCAGTGATTTATAAAGTTTAGAAGTTTAGAAACCACTACATACCAATCTGCGCTTCTACTCTGCAGTGAATAAAAGTTTTAATCACTGCAGAGTGTGTAAGAAGGGCGCTGAGTGATATTCAGAGAAATATCAAGAGAAATCATACATAAGTTTAGAAAAATAGAGTAAAATTAAACAAATTATTTAACACCAAAACGACAAAGATCTAATCAGTAGAACTGGAGATATGGAATTCAAAAAGTTCAGGTAAGTATAGCACCTAAAAGCACAAAGTGCCACTCTCAGTTTTCTGTGTGTGCGAGATCAGGTGAAAGTCACAAGCTCAGGCCGATTATGATGGAGCCAAGGCCAGATACAGGGACCAGGTTAGTCCCGCTAAAAGAGTTATCTTCAAAAGTCCAGCATGAAGAGTTCTGTTCAGGGTGGAGGGGTCTGCGAGGAGTAGAGAGAGCATTGCGTGTGGTTGTCGCTGTAGCGCGAAGAGCAGGCCGGGAGTCTTGGACGTGCATCACTGTAGCGCAAAGATCCTATCGGCCATCATGGACAGTTGCTGCTGCATATTCGCATTGGCAGTCACTGCGGGCAGTTCATGCTGTGGGTGAAGTGTATCTCTTGCATTGCCGGTCATAACTGGCGGTCGCTGTTGTGCGAAAAGTTGAGCGTCACATAGGTGGTCGGCACTGGCAGCAAGATCTTGCTATGAACAGGCCCTTTTGTGGTCAATGAAGAGCCCAAAACTTAAGGACTTTTCCTTTCCTTGAAAAGGGAGCTCACACCAAGGGTCTGGGACCTGAGGATCACCTCCTGGGGATCAGGAACTCACTTTAGCAGAGGCCAGCATGGCTGAGGAGGGTCCAGTTGGAGGTCCAGCCAACAAGTCCAGGCAGAAGGTCAGCCGAGCAGGTGCAGGGAAGCCTCTGTAGCCAGTGCTTAATTTGTAAAATATTAAGTGCCAGGGCTCTGACCAAGAGGCCACTGCAGCTTGCACCACCCATCGCCCTTGTCATCGCTGCCAAAACAACTACTAACCATCTCTCTTGCATGTAAATGCGACAGTTCAGATTATTCCAGGTCCCCAAAGCTAAAGGAAAGGCTTAATGTATATTGTATTCCTAAACTACCGTTGTTCTGCTCATCTCTAAATTAGATGAGCTGCGCCACCATGTGGTGGACTGTTCTAAGTATGGTGTTGACAATTAGGTGCCAAGCACTGGAAACCAATTAAGTGACGGTGCTTAGCACCGGAAAGCCCTGGCTCAAATTAAGCACTGTCTGGAGCTTTCTTATTCCTTATAGCTCAGAACATGAGGTCAGTCAGCTGACCCTTGGAGTCACTTCAGCCTGGGATGAAGGGTGCAGGTCCAGTCTTTCTTCTCAGCAAGCAGGGCAGCAGGCAGAAGGGCAGCAGAGTAGCTGTCCTTCTTGTGGCAGAGCAGCACAGCAGTCCTTCTTCTGCAGTACCCACAGGTCCAGAGGTGTCTTGAAACGTTGGGTCTGAGGGTCCACTAGTTATCCTTGGTGTCAGCCTTGTAGTAGAAGAAGTTTCTAGAGGGTTGCATCCCCAGAGGTGCTTGTAATTTCCAGCCTCCCTGCCCTTGCCCCATCTTGTCTGGGGACACCAAAGACGAGTGTCACACCCTTTGTGAGTGTACTGAGGCAGAAGCTTTGTGATGTGCAAGTGTGGGAGGTGACAGCTCCGCCTACCTATCAAGTCAGAGATGGCCCATAGTGCTGAAACCTATCCCCTCCTTGTCTCACTGTCTGGGAGAAATGCACAAAGGCCAACTGCAAGCTACACCTAGTCATGTGACCCAGGATACAGGCTGCAGGCACCCAATAATTTGGACAAGAAAAATGCCAACTTTCTAGATGTACAAAGCGATACAAAAGGGGATGATGGACGGAACGTTTGAGCCAATCAAAACCGGTCCTAGGATGCTTGTTTCCGGTCCAGGGAAGACATGGCTTGGCAGTTCGGGCTGGACTGTTCCCATGAGGCACAGGGTCAGACTGATTTGCATATGGCCATGTCTGAACTGGGGTGGTGGAGTGAGCTAAAGAATGATGATGGATTAAACCCAGATCAGTTGACTGGGGGTGAGTGTTTGATTGGCTCAAACGTTCCGTCCATCATCCCCTTTTGTATCGCTTTGTTCGCCCTAAGTTGGCGGGGGTATGCCCAGACGTGGGTCCCTTGCTCACTTTGCCACTGGATTCAAGCAAGCCTGGCTGATGACGGCTGGAATGCCAGAAACCGGTCCTAGGATGCTTGTTTCCGGTCCAGGGAAGACATGGCTTGGCAGTTCGGGCTGGACTGTTCCCATGAGGCACAGGGTCAGACTGATTTGCATATGGCCATGTCTGAACTGGGGTGGTGGAGTGAGCTAAAGAATGATGATGGATTAAACCCAGATCAGTTGACTGGGGGTGAGTGTTTGATTGGCTCAAACGTTCCGTCCATCATCCCCTTTTGTATCGCTTTGTTCGCCCTAAGTTGGCGGGGGTATGCCCAGACGTGGGTCCCTTGCTCACTTTGCCACTGGATTCAAGCAAGCCTGGCTGATGACGGCTGGAATGCCAGAAACCGGTCCTAGGATGCTTGTTTCCGGTCCAGGGAAGACATGGCTTGGCAGTTCGGGCTGGACTGTTCCCATGAGGCACAGGGTCAGACTGATTTGCATATGGCCATGTCTGAACTGGGGTGGTGGAGTGAGCTAAAGAATGATGATGGATTAAACCCAGATCAGTTGACTGGGGGTGAGTGTTTGATTGGCTCAAACGTTCCGTCCATCATCCCCTTTTGTATCGCTTTGGTAGTGACAAACAGCTATTTTGGTTTCTCACTACTGTGAGGCTGCCCTTTTATAGGAATGCATTGGGGATTCCCTGATATGTGTTTCAGTGGTAATTCCTGATCTGAGAGGAGTAGCGTGATCAAGTTTGGTATTTTTGGAATAATGGTGATAAATGCTGCATGGTGGTGTGCGCACTATTTTAGAAATGCCACTTTTAGAAGTGGGCATTTCTGTGTGCTATGTGTCTTTGTGCCTGCCTGTTGTGTATTGCATGTCTGGCTCTGGAGTGACAGAGATTGGGGAGGTGCAGTGGCTCCAGAGGGGCTGGGTGAGTCAGCGCTAGGCTGAATAGGCCTCACCTGCATTTGGAGTAGTGGGAGGAGTAGTCCCTGACCCTGAATAGGTCTGTGCCTGCCTCACACAATGCTGGCTCTGCCCCCTGTGGTGTGTCTGGGGCCAGGACCTACACTGTCAATGGGGACTGTTGTGCACTTGTTAAGTGCCCCGCAGAACTGGTTTGGACTGGGTCTCAAGCCCTGTGCCAGGGCAGAACAAAGAAGACATGTGGTATAAGTATTGGGGCTGTGACCCCATGAAAAGTGTGCTGCTTAGGCTTACTTGGGGCCGGCAGGCTGCCGGACTGCCAGGAGGAACCGCCACTGGGGGACTGACCTGCTGCCCTGCTTGGCAGCTGAAGGATCTGCTATTCTTTCCAGGGAAATCCGGTGTGCTGGCCTGTCTATGCACTTCTGGGAGAAAAGTGCTGCCTGCTCCCTTCTGGTGTCTGCAGGGGTGAGACCGGCTGGGTGCTGCTGGGGCCACCGGTGGCGTGGGGAGCGCTGTGGCCAGATCCCCTACTGCTGCGGGCATGTGAGGGGGCCTGGGGAGCCCTTCGATCGTTTTATTCGTGCTCACGAGCGCTGGAACCTGCGATAATCGACCTGCAAAACCGGAAGTCAGGCAGAGCTTGACTGTGGGCGGAGAGCGGAAGCCAGGCGAGGACTGAGCCGGGTGGAAGGTGTGGTGCCCAAGGAGGAGAGACGCCGTCGAGCCAATCTTCCGGCGGGAGCCCACCCTGTGTTGCTGTGTTCCGTGGTGACCGAGGAGGAGCGCGGGACCAACGGAGAGTTCGCTCAGTGATCCCTGCGACCGGAAGTCAGGCAAGTCTGCGCCTGTCTGTGGGCAGAACTCCTGGGAGGAAAGGGAGGAAAGGGAGAGCCCCGCGTGTTGACTGGATGCCGTCGGGAGAGGAGAAGAGGAAATCAGGCGATGGACACCTGGTTGTGGGCGGGGCTAACGGAGGCTTCGCTCCGTGCCGGACTGCCCGTGTGTCCATCTGCCAACAAGGAGGAGAAGCCCCGGTGAGTGGGGCTTCCCAGGCACACTGATGGTGCCTGCTTGTGCCAATTGTCCTACGAAGAGGAGCCCCGGTGAGGGGGGCTCACACGGCACACTGTTGGTGCCTACTTGCTATACAGCTGCACCACCAGATCACAGGCAGCTGCAATGTGGGGGGCATTTTGGTGTCAATGAGGAGACACGGGTGAGTTGCACCCTCGCCCCCATTTCTGTACCGGCCTGTTGAGACCAATACTCCACTGCATCGGCAGCCTGGTGGCTAGTTACTAGGACACATGCTCGGAGAGCCCTGACTTTTGGACAAGGGCATTGCGGGGGGAGCCCAGGACAGGGCCCCCGTTTGGGAACACCAACTTGGGGACAAGAACCCTGTGGCAGGTGTTACTATGGTGCACGGCTGCTGATGTGATACATAATGCATTATGCTGATTATGTTTTGCCTTATAGGCCGTCCTAGGTGAAGTTAGGACGTGCACCGCTGGTGATGAGGTTTAGGCCTAAGAGGGGCCTGATGTAATGACGATGTGTGCACTTTACCAGTGTTGGGGGCAGTAATGATGTTACCTGATGATGAGGGGCCTGACTTTGTCTGGAGTTTCTTTTGTGGTGTGCCTAGTGTGTCGCTGCTGTATGAGTGTGTTGCGCAAATGCTTTACACATTTCCCCGGGGATAGGCCTGACTGCTCGTGCCAAGCTGCCAAGGGGTGAGCAGGGGTTATCTTCAGTGTGTAACTCCCTTGCTCTGACTAGAGTGGTGGTTTCTGCCTGGCTTAGGCGCTTGCCCTAGCCAACCAGAAATCCCATTTCTAACAAGGGGCATCATCATATTGTTGTCAATGAGATGCAGCCCTGTGTAGCCAATTTGTATGTGCGTGGTGTTGAGGCAAGGAGGCCAATGTGACACTCTGCTGCCTCTCCAGTCAATATGCCCATTTGCTTGTTCATGAGATGCAGCCCTGTGTTCACCAAGTGACAAAGCATGTAGTGAGTCTGCATACCATAAACACATGCATTGCCACAACATAGTGATTATTCACCCTTCTGTCTAAAAGGTGCATAATCCACAATGCACAAATTTTGCATACTTGAGGCCTAATGTGATGTCATACTATGAGCAGAGGGGATATGCTTCCAACAGTACAGTGCATGGACTATGGATATTAGGAATGTGTCCAAAAAGGCTATCTACATGCCTTGTCTGTGTGCCATGCTCACAGAACTATAATGTCCCTGTAAAGATGCATGACAAGTGAAGTACGACACCAAGCAAGAATAATAATTTAGCACCAATGCATGTCAACTTGCTACTTGTCACCATCACCCCTCGTGTCACAATGCACTCATCTACTCCAAAGTGTACACATGTGCCATGCAGATAACAGTATTCTACAGTAATCACAGTCCTGGTGTGAGATGCCCATTACACCTAGACGTGCATGGAAACAAGTACTTGGGGAAAGTCAACAGTGGCAGTGAACAAATACGCAGTCATGTCTGTAAACATCCTCACACAAACAAAGGCATCCAACAATCATGAGCAGAACAGCATGTATCATCCATGTGTCCATCTGAGGGGCATATTCCCAAGCACACATCACCCTGCCAATCACACCTGATGTGACGTTGGGGTGGTGATAGGGGCTGAGCACCACTAAGAAGCCAGTGAAAATCCACAGCCATGTAATCTAGGCCCACTTACACACTGCACGTGGTGTGAACATTGAGGAATGCCAGAAACCGGTCCTAGGATGCTTGTTTCCGGTCCAGGGAAGACATGGCTTGGCAGTTCGGGCTGGACTGTTCCCATGAGGCACAGGGTCAGACTGATTTGCATATGGCCATGTCTGAACTGGGGTGGTGGAGTGAGCTAAAGAATGATGATGGATTAAACCCAGATCAGTTGACTGGGGGTGAGTGTTTGATTGGCTCAAACGTTCCGTCCATCATCCCCTTTTGTATAACTTTCTAGATGTAGCATTTTCAGATTTGTGACTTAAAATGCAAATTTATCATTAAGAAGGGCTTTAAATTACAATTCCGTAGACACCAAACTTGAAATTTCTACCTGCTCCCAATTTAAATTTATCACTTATTAAATGTAATAAGTTAACCCAATAGCATCCTATGGGAGAGGTAGGCCCTCCAGTTGTGAAAAACTAGTTTAAGAGTTTTTCAATACCAGGGCATGAAAAGTTAAAAGTACATGTCCACCTTTTTAAATACACTGCACTCTGCCCTATGGGCTGCTTATGGCCCACCCGAGGGATGACTTATATGTATTAATAAGCAAGGTTTAGGCATGGTAAGAGTTTTATTATGCAAGGTTGAAATGGAAGTTTAAGTTTAAAACGGCACACACAGGCTGCAATGGCAGGCCTGAGACATGTTTAAAAAGGTACTAAAGTGGGTGGCACAATATGTGCTGCAAGCCCACTAGTAACTTTTAATTTGCAGGCTCTAGGTAGTTGTTATTCCACTTTACTAGGAACTTACAAGTAAATGAAATGTCCCAATTCGGTATAAGTCAATTTCATCTTGTTTAAGCACTTTAGTTCGGGTGAGCAGTTGTAAAGTGTGCAGAGTCCTAAAAGCCAACAAAAATGGGTTCAGAAAACAGAAGGGTGTAGGCAAAAAGTTTGGGGATGACCCTGTAGAAAGGGCAATGTCCAACAGATTGGTTTTAGACAAAGGCTATGAAATTCTCTATTGAGCTAACACATTTGTACTTCTGTACCTGAGCTTCTCATGAGTCATAACATTGAAAGATGTGATGTCAAGACAGCATAAAAGTGAGATGCCACTGGAAATAAAAGGAGGACTGTGCTACTGTCAATAACCATCAAGGGACAACTGTATGACAATAAAATATTGGGCTGACAGTTGTAGTTACTGTACTGTAGCAAGTTTTGCAAAGGCATTTATTAGCTAAATGAAATAAAGCGCCTCCTGTGACCTGACAAGACTATCACTAGCGATTCAGGGTCATATGAGTACTAGCCTCTTCAGTGTTGGCGAGGGCCACCCATTGTACCTCTCCAATGTTGCAGATGCTGTAGAGGCTTGCAAAGGATCCTCTAATGTGAGCACTGGATACTTCTGTCTTCAAAGATTTTGTGGGCGTAGCAGAATCACTTCTGCTTCAGCTCGTCTCCCCCCACCCATCTGTGGTGCCCCCGCACCATTCAGCGTGGTGACATCACAGACAGAAAGTGAAATCAGTGGACATCGGTGCTAGAGGTTATAACTCTGCCTCCACTGCACTGATCAGGAGGGGGAAGTGAGCATTGGAAAGGGGGCAATGTCACCTTTCTATAATCGCCTCTCCCTAGTGGATACCTTTTTGGGATCACCCTAAGAGGGCGATTCCCAAGCATGAATCCACTCAACTAGAGACCAGGGGAAGCGGCTGCCAAGACATAGGCCTTTGCTCCCCTCACCCTCTGGGCATTAGCAGTCTTTCTTTCCTGAGGGTGGATGGGGGCAGGTACTACCAATCTATCCTCTTGGAAGGGATTGAAAGCCTACTAGAGGCCAGGGCTTTTTCATTGAATTATTTGGAAAAGGTGGGGGTGGATAATCATGGCATAGGGCCATGCTCCCACCCCTGGGAGGCAGGTTGGGGGGTTTGCCCTCAACCCTCCCCAGGGGTAAAAAACCCACTAGACATCAGGGATTGTTTTAAAAAAGAAAGGGTGCGGTGGCCTACTCTGGCATAGGACCATGACCCCACCCCAAACAGGGCTATACAGTCTTTCTGCCCCTGTGGGAGGCCAGTTGGGGGTTTGTCCCCAATTTTCCCCTGCTGTGGTCGGTTACCCAGTAGACACCAGGGATATCTTTTTTAAAGTTAGGGATAGTAGCGTCCCACCCATGCATAGGATCATGCCTCTGCCTCAAACGGGGCAATACAGTCTTTCTATCCACCATGGAAGGCAGATTGGGGAGTTTACCCAATCTACTCCCCGGTGGTATGGGGTAGAAAGACCACTAGACATGAAGTTTTTTTTTTAAAGAAAAAGAAGATGGGGGCATCCTACTCTGGCAAAGGGACATGCCTTCACACCAAAGCAGGCATTACAGTCTTTCTGCCCCACTGGAGGCAGGTTGTTGGTTTACCTCTAATTTGCCTCACGCGGCAGACAGCCCACTAGACACCAGAGATTTTAGAGGGAATGGGTGAGGGCAGCCCATCCCAGCATAGGTCTTTCTGACCTCACCCTCACCCGGAGGCAGGTAGGACGTAATGGCCTACCCTTGCATTGGGGCATTCTCTAACCACAGAAGGGCCAACAGAGTCCTCCTGCTCTCTCTCTGGGGCAGATATGCATTTTGCACCAATTGGGGGTTCACCTGTAACCTGCCTCATGGGGGCAGAAATCCAACTAGACACCAGGAATTTTACAATGGGTTAATAAAAAAGGGTGTAGGCATCCCACACTGGCACTGGGCCATATCCTCACCCAAAAAGCAGCAACACAGTTGTTCTGGTACTCCAGAGGGCAGATAGAGTGTTTGTCTCCAACCTGCCCCCTATGAGGGCCGAATGCCCACTGGATGCTAGGATATTTTTACAGAAATATTGGGGTGGGCAAGCCATCCTGATATCAGATCCCACCCGTAAAGCACCAGCAGTCTTTCTGCCCCCCTGGAGAACAATGCATCACCACCCCCATGGCAAGAGAGAGGTAATTTCTATTCTTTTAGGTGTTGTTTTTACATATGGGACACAAAATCGTGGGTAAATCTCAATTTCCTTACACTTGCTAAGCTGAATGATTGCATTTCCGGAGCTCAGGGTCAGTCAAAACCTAGAAAAACCTACTAAACCTGGACACTTCTGAAAACTAACCTCCAGTGGAGTCCAGGGTGGATTGAATCATATGGATCCCATATTTTGTCCTACAAACCTCAAACTTTGGCTAAAAACACACATTTGTTCCTCACATTTCTGAGAGAAAATTCTGGAAGCTACGAGGATCTACCAATTCCTACCACTCAGCGTTCCTGTACGTTGCCTGATAAAGTGTACCCTACTTGTGTGACTAGCCCTAGCACCCCTGACAGGAGCAGATCGAACAAGCCTCATGCGAAGTCTAGGTGGTCTCTGCTGCATGGTCCCTTGTTTGTTCAGTTCTTGTCATAGATGCCAGGCCTAGCCCCACTAGTGGGGGACTATTTTTATAGGGATTGCTAGGAGGTACGAATTATGTTGCTCCCCATAGCTTCCCGAAACTTTCTCTTATAAAAATGTGAGGACAAATGGGTATTTGTAGCCAAGATTTGAGATTAGCAAGCCCGTTTGGGGGTAAACAAAATGTGATGGGATCCATGCCACTCTCACCACTTTGAACTCCCCTGGGTGTCTACTTTTCAGAAATGTCTGGGTTTGTTAGATTTGCCTGTGTTGCTGCTGAGCCCAGGTCCTAAATCCACAGCAACCTACATTGCAAGAAAAGGGACCCTCTTGAGAAGAAAAATTTGATCTGTCCAGGTTGGTTTTTCGGGCCTTTCCTATCACAGGTGCTGGGTCAAACCACACAAATGTACTACTGTTTTTATTGGAATAAGTGTGATAATTCTGGGGGTAGGAAATTTGTGGATTTCACATATTGCAGTACTTTCCCTCACAAAAATTGTGAGGAAAATGCATGCTTTCAGCCAAGACTTTGGGTTTGCAAGGTCTTCTCGGTAAAAAAACAACATTGTGTGATCCACAAAAGCCAGACAAACTGGATTCCCTTGGGTGTGTACTTTTTACAAATATCCGGATTTGCTAAGTTTCCTTGGGTGGCGGCTGAGCTCTGGCCCAGAATCTACAGCTACTGGCATTGGAAAACGAATCTTCATTTTGAGTAGAAAATATGTCTATGTTGCATTTTGGGGCCATTCCTGCCATGGGTGCCTGGTCCACCCACACATTTGGAGAACCATTTTTATTCGGATAAGTGTGGGAACACTGGATGGTAGGTAATTTGTGGATCTCTACAAATACTGGAATTTTCCCTCACAAAACTGTGAGGAAAATCAATGTTTTTAGCAAAAGTTTTAGGTTTCAAGGTCTTCTAGAAAATCCACGCAAGTCACACCATCCTTAAGTTTCCTAGGTGTCTATTTTTCAGAAATGTCTATGTTTAGTAGGTTTCCACGGGTAAAGGTAGTATGGGTAACCCCAAATTTAGAGGTGTAAAAATAACCACTGTTCCTTTTGTACATTTCAGAAATTCATATGAACTTTCATACCCATTTCTCATTCAATTTAACATATGAATTGCTGTATGGTTTTTACACAATAAAAAATCATTGTAAACTGTAGCTCAGTTGTTGGCTCAGGGTATTGCATGTCTTAGAGAACCCACAAACGCATGTATCACCACAATCAGAAGGGACTGCCAGATGTAATAGTATATTGCTTTTCTAAATTGGCCATTGTGATAAAAAACTATAGAGGAAAATTTTGTCAAAAATGGCCACTATTGACTAAACATTTTCATTATTCTTTTATTCCAATGAATAGTTTGTTTGGGGAAACACTGAGGGGTCTACACAAATTAGCCATTGCTGAATTCAGAATTGTGTCTACTTTTCAGAAATGTATAGCTTTCCGGTATCACGCACGGGTGTCACACCGATTTCCACCACAAATTACACATATATTGAAACCATAAAAAATAGGAAAAATAATTAAAAAAATAATAATAAATCTATTACTACTAACAATAATGAGATTGATAAAAACACAGTAATAATGATGCTGCTGCTAATGATGGTTTTTATTATTATTAGAACAGCAACAAAGAATTAATGTATTCCCCCTACAAACAACAACAACACATTAGATTTGCAAGTCACCGTGCGCGCGGGACACAGACGGTTCACACCACGGTGGATGACAACGGGATGCCGTAACATTTTGTTGCACTTCTTCTTTGACGTAAACCATAATTGGAAAATTGGTTTCAGGCGGATAATAACAGTCCTTGAAGATAGCAATAAGTAACTGCACGCTGCGAAGAAAGCTTGCTTTGCTCATCTCTGACAGTGTTCTAGTCTCTCTACAAATTATTGTAAAGTGAGGTGTCACTCGGGCATTGTTGAAAATGTTTCCTACATCCTCCTGAGGTCCTTCCTAGTGCACCCGGCAAGAACAGAAAGCAAACAAAACACTATAAATGGGAAAGAGTTTGCTGTTAAGATATTCAACAGAAACAGACAAAACGCGTGCCCTGCACATCACGTGTGCTTCGGCTAAAGGTCCCTAAGCCTGTACACGTTGGCTTGCAATATGTGCAAATGTCACAAATCATTCTAATAGTGAACTGTGCTTTATCGCTCATTTCACCAAAATGCTGTGGGTGGGACACAAAGCTCCTGGCTAATAAGGCAATCTGGCAGTGCTAGAAGGGCGGGACTGACAGGTCAGTGTGTGGGCCTCTTTTATGGCTGTTTTGGGCCATATTTTATGGTTTGATGGTCCGGATTTTACAGTTTTTTCTCTAATATGACCGCAAACATTACCTTCAACAAGCACAAGTGTATGCAGGTTCTCATTCCTTGCAAATCACCTCTAGAGCATGGCTCTGCAAGTTCAAAACTGCCCCGATTTGCAAATTGGGCCACTTTTAGCCACCAAATTCAATTATTGGGCCAGTTTTATTTTGGTGCTTGGGTCTTACCCTGCAGAAACTCCTCAGATCCTGGAATTCACAACACCTCCGTCCCCTGCAGAAGACATCAGTTGGCATATGTGGTGGCAGTCCTTAAGCTAGTTGGTGGGAATGGCAGCAAAAAAGCAGGTGAACTTGCCACGCAGCGAGCTCTGTGCAGTATGGCATAGGGGTGTGCTAAATTCATATAATTTGCTATCATGTGATTACACAAAATTTGTGCAGAATTATGCGCAAATATGCTAAAGGCACATCCAACACTTAAGGCCACATGCACGAAAAAGCCATTTGTGTTTTTCTTTTTGTGAATTTTAGAGATTCTCAATCGGGAAATAACAAACAGCTGTGTACAAATGTGAACGTAATGTATTTAGCGAGATCTGATGGGGTCGCATTAGACCTACCTCATCAATATTCATGAGGTAGGTCATAATGTGCGACCCATTGGGAATCGCTAAAAACACAGGGACGGTGGCCTGCTGGGGACAGCAGACCACCATGTCTGTGTTTGCTTTTTAAATAAAGCAAAGTTTTTTTTAAAATAATGCAGCCTGTTTTCAATAAAGGAAAATGGGATGCGTTTAAAAAATAAAATGAAAAGTTTTCTTTTCATTTTTTAAAAGTAGGCAGTAGGACCACATCCTGCTCTTAAAAACGTTTTTGCATACATTCACAAAGGGAAGGGGTCCATTGGGGACTCCTTCCCATTTGCGAATGGGTTACCACCAGATAGAATATGGTGGTAAAATGGGAATGTTTTACAACCACTTTTCAATCGCAAACATTCATACATATCTCTCTGAGTCGCTTTTAGGAAGGGATGCCCTTAACCCTTTCGCTGCTAGGCCTTCCCCTCCCCCCCACCCCCCTCCTGTGCTAAGCCATTTTTTGGCTATTTGGGGTAGTTCGCGCTTAGGCCCCTGTAACGTTTTGACTTCATGAGGCATCCACGCCAAATTTACATCCTTTTCTTCCAAAATCATGAGGATTTTAAAGGTGCCCAGGGATTGTTCATTCCCTTGGAGGGGACCGAGAAATTAGCCAAAATACAGCCAAATTTTGTTTTTGGGGGGAAAAATTGGAAAAAAGTGCTGAAGATGAAAGCGTCTGTTTTTCCCCCAGCAAATGGTATCAGCAAAGGATTTGTGGTGCTGAAATCACCATCTTCCCAGGTTTCAGGGACAGACCGACTTTTGTCAGAAAACCAAAATTTTTTTACACAGTTTTGACATTTTACTAGGACATAGCCTATTTTTGCTATTTTTTGTGCTTTTAACCTCCTTCCAGTTAATGGTAGAAATGGTAAAAATGGGTATGAAAGCAATAATGGAGCCTGTAAAGCTATACATTTAAAAAAAGTAGACAAAATTCTGAATTCAGCAGAGGGTCATTTGTGTAGATCCTTCAAGGTTTTTTTTATAGAAACTAACAGTTGAAAATAGGAAAAATTGAAAATGAGTTGAAAAAAACAGCATTTGTGCCAACATTTTCACCTGTAACTTCTTCTAAGTATGACAGATTTTTAAAGCAATATACCATTACATCCGCTGGACCCTTCTGGTTGTGGGGATATATAGGACTTGTAGGTTCACCAAGAACTCGGCGAACCCGGAGCCAATAACTGAGTAGCGTCTTGCAATGGTTTTTTATTGTGTAACAGGTATATAGCAATTCATTTTGGAAAATATAAACAGTGAAAAATCGGTATGAAAGACACCTATGTATTTCTGAAATGGGAACAAAATATAGAGTTTAGAAACAGTAGCTATTTGCACATCTCTGAAATTGTGGGTACCCACACTAGCATGTGAATTTTAGGACATTTTGCAAAGTGATTTATTTTTTACACATTGTTTTACATTTGGAAGGCAGAAATGCATCGAAAGTCAATAGGTAATAACAGTTGCTCTACAATTCTGTGTGTTCCCCTAAGTCTCCCGATAAAAATGGTACTTTGGTTGTGTGGGTAGGCCTAGTGCCGGTGACAGGAAACGGCCCAAAACGCAACGTGGACACACCACATTTTTACAGTGAAAACTGGCCCTTTTTTTCAAAGTGCCTAGCTGTAGATTTTGAACCCTAACTCTGCCGGCACCTAGGGAAACCCAGTCAACCTATACATTTTTTAAAACTAGACACCCAGGGAAATCCAGGATGGGGAGATTTGTCTGGCTCTCACCAGGTCCTGTTACCCAGAATCCCCTGCAAACCTCAAACGTTGTAAAAGAAAAACACATTTTCCTCACATTTATGTGATGGAAAGTTCTGGGACCTGCATGAATCCACAGAATTCCACCCACCCCGCATTCCCCAAAGTCTTCCAAGAAAAATGGTACCTCACTTGTGTGGGCAGGCCTAGTGTCCGCGGCAGGAAACGGCCCAAAACGCAACGTGGACACACCACATTTTTACAGTGAAACTGACCCTTTTTTTGCAAAGTGCCTAGCTGTAGATTTTGAACCCTAGCTCTGCCGGCACCTAGGGAAACCTAGCAAACCTATAAATGTTTGACAACTAGACACCCAGGGGAATCCAGGATAGGATGACTTGTGTGGCTCTCACCAGGTTCTCCTACCCAGAATCTCTTGCAAACCTCAAACTTAGTAAAAAAAACACACATTTTCCTCGCATTTCTGTGATGGAAAGTTATGGAATCTGCATGGATCCACTTAATTACACCCACCCTGCATTCCCCAAAATCTTCCGATAAAAATGATACCTCACTTGTGTGGGTAGGCCTGGTGCCCGCGACAGGAAACGGCACAAAATGCAACATGGGCACACCACATGTTTACAGTGAAAACTGACCCTTTTTTTGCAAAGTGCCTAGCTGTAGATTTTGAACCCTAGCTCTGCCGGCACCAAGGGAAACCTAGCAAACCTATACATTTTTGAAAACTAGACACCCAGGGTAATCCAGGATGGGGTGACTTCTGTGGCTCTCACCACATTCTCTTATCCAGAATCCCTTGCAAACCTCAAACTATGTCAAAAATACACGTTTTTCTCACATTTCTGTGATGGAAAGTTCTGTAATCTGTGTGGATCCACAATGTTCCACCCACCCTGCATTTCCCAAAGTCTTCCAAGAAAAATGATACCTCACTTGTGTGGGTAGGCCTAGTGCCCGCGACAAGCAACGGAGCAAAACGCAACATGGACACACCATATTTTTACAGTGAAAACTGACCCTTTTTTGTAAAGTGCCTAGCTGTAGATTTTGAACCCTAGCTCTGCTGGCACCTAGGGAAACCTAGCAAACCTATACATTTTTTAAAACTAGACACCCAGGGAAATCCAGGATGGGGTGACTTGTGTGGCTCTCACCACGTTCTCTTACCCAGAATCCCTTGCAAACCTCAAACTTTGTAAAAAAAAAAACATTTTCCTCACATTTCTGTGAACGAAAGTTCTGTAATCTGCGTGGATCCACAACATTTCACCCACCCCGCATTCCCCAAAGTCTTCCGAGAAAAATGATACCTCACTTGTGTGGGTAGGCCTAGTGCCAGCGACAGGAAACGACCCGAAACGCAATGTGGACACACCACATTTTTACAGTGAAAACTGACCTTTTTTTCCTAAAGTGCATAGCTGTAGATTTTTAACCCTAGCTCTGCTGGCCCCTCCCCGAGCTTTGAAAAAAAAATCCCTGGTGGCTAGTGGGCTTTCCGTCTCCCCGGGGGGGGGGAGATAAGGGACTATTGCCCCATCGGCCTCCCAGGGGGGCCATTAAGACTGTAGCATTTGTTTTTGGGGTGGGGGCATTGACATGCCCATTCTGGGCAGCCCCTACCCCTACCTATATAAAAAAAAATCCCTGGCGCTTAATGGGCTTTCTGCCCCCCCCGGGGAGCAGATCAGGTGCTATTTCCCCCATCTGCCTCCTGGGGGGCAGAAAGTCTTTTGTTTTCTTTGGGGGTAGGGTGGGGGCATTTGCATGCCCATTCTGGGCAGCCCCCACCCCGGGCCTATAAAAAAATAATCCCTGGCGTCTAGGGTGCTTTCTGCCCCCCTGGGGGGTATATTGGGGGCTGCTGCCCCCATATGCCCCCCAGGGGCGCAGAAAGACTGGAATTTTGTGGGGGGAGTGGTGGGGGCATTGGCATGCCCATCTTGGGCAGCCCCGCCCCTACATTCATCGGGGGGAAAAAAACGCTGGTGTCTAGTGGGCTTTCTGCCCCCCCGGGGGAGCAGATTGGGGGCTACTGCCCCCATCTGCCCCCCAGGGGGGACAGAAAGATTGTAATTTTGTGCGGGGTTGGGGACATTGGCATGCCCATATTGGGCTGCCCCCATCCCTAATTTACATTTGAAAATAAATCCCTGGTTTCTAGTGGGCTTTCTGCCCCCCCGGGGGCAGATTGGGGGCTACTGCCCCCACTAATTTCACCCTAATTATTATGGGGGAGCAAAGGCCCTTGCCCATTCTGGGCATCCCCTACCCCTACCTATATAAAAAAAAATCCCTGGTGCTTAATGGGCTTTCTGCCCCCCCCGGGGAGCAGATCAGGTGCTATTTCCCCCATCTGCCTCCTGGGGGGCAGAAAGTCTTTTGTTTTCTTTGGGGGTAGGGTGGGGGCATTTGCATGCCCATTCTGGGCAGCCCCCACCCCGGGCCTATAAAAAAATAATCCCTGGCGTCTAGGGTGCTTTCTGCCCCCCTGGGGGGCATATTGGGGGCTGCTTCCCCCATATGCCCCCCAGGGGCGCAGAAAGACTGGAATTTTGTGGGGGGAGTGGTGGGGGCATTGGCATGCCCATCTTGGGCAGCCCCGCCCCTACATTCATCGGGGAAAAAAAAACCCTGGTGTCTAGTCGGCTAACTGCCCCCCCCGGGGGAGCAGATTGGGGGCTACTGCCCCCATCTGCCCCCCAGGGGGGACAGAAAGATTGTAATTTTGTGCGGGGTTGGGGACATTGGCATGCCCATATTGGGCTGCCCCCATCCCTAATTTACATTTGAAAATAAATCCCTGGTTTCTAGTGGGCTTTCTGCCCCCCCCCGGGGGCAGATTGGGGGCTACTGCCCCCACTAATTTCACCCTAATTATTATGGGGGAGCAAAGGCCCTTGCCCAAGGGGCCGCTCCCTCCTCCCTGGTGCCTAGTGGGTGGATCCCTGCTTGGGTATTGCCCTCCTAGTGCAATTTCCAAGGAGGGATCCACTAGGGAGGGGGACCATTGGAAAGGGGGGATTCTCCCCTTTCCAACGATACCTCTCCTGACTTTCTACGTGCTCAGGGGGCTGGGATAGTCCCTTGAGCACGTAGAAAGTGAAACTGATATGAGCCTCTCAGCTCATTTCAGTTTCAGTTTCACTGAAATGATGTCAGTGCGATGTGCCCGCTGATCTTCATTTCAGGGAAACCGAAGCTGCAGCCTCGGGAGCTAGGGAAGCTCTTCCCCAGCTCCCGAGGCTGTTGGGGGGGAAAGAAATCCCTCTGGTGCTCACACCAGAGGGATTTCAAATGCCATGTGCGAGGACGGCCGGGGGCCGTCCTTATGCACATGAGCACTGGTGCGTCGGACTGCCCCCGGCCGTCCGACGCACTGAAGGGGTTAACATGCCCCTTCCTAATACCGAATCGCTAACCCATTTTGCGATTCGGTAGTAGGTTAACGAATCGCAAAATAGGGTTTGGTACATAGGAAAAGCCTTTTTTTTGGTCACAAATGACCCATTTCTGCGAATCGGGTCATTTGCAACCTTAAAAAAGCTATGTACATATGGCCCTAACAGCTATATTTTGGCGCACAATGTGTCCTCACGTCATTTTTTGATGCAAGAATGCATTTCGCCCTAAAAGAATAGTGACCAACAGCTGCTGGTATTCTGTTTTTACCACGTTCATGGTAAATTTTTACCACAAATAGTGCATAATTCCTTGACATGGCGTAAGGGCATATTTTCGATAATGTAATGAAGCCGTATGTAAAACGAAATTCCCTAAATTACTCAAATTATGCTAGCAAAATTTGGATTTCGCCTTGCCCTAGCATGGTGCAGCAGGTTATGCTATGCTATTCAATCCTCTATACTGTCCTGACTGTGGCTAATTTTTAGGTCTCGCCTAGCGACGCAGCGCTTGCGCTGCTCGCTATGCGACATCTATTGTTGTCGACTTGGGTTTGGAAGGGGGACAGGAGATGTGCACTTGCCCGGACAGGCGATGTGCACGCTCACGGCGTCTGTTTAAGCTTCAGCCCAGACAGCCGATGTGCACGCGTACGGCTCGCGGCGTTATTACAACTCCTGCTCGCACCATACGCGTGCACATCTCCTGTCCAGGCGCGGCGCGCTTACGTCAGCACGCGTATGGCTCGTCTCCCTCAACGTGCGCATGGTGTGCTTTCGCTTTCCCTCCCTCCGGCGTTTCAGCACACGACCCGTGATCAGACACACAGCGCCTCTGTGGGACCGCAAAACACTATGTAAGAGCACACACAGTGACCGTCACCGGACACACTGGTAGTGTAACGGTAAGTGTCTGCGTGTGAGAGGAGACACTGGCTGCGTGTGAGGAACTTGTTTATATTCTTGTTCGATTGATAGCAGTTTGGGTAGGTAAGACCGTTTTACATATGAACACCACCTTCATTGTGTAGAGGAAACCTTTAAGGTAACGCCGCCCTTTGCGTGAGTGCATGAGGTAAAATCACACAAGGTAAAGTTGCTTGGATACATTCTTGTGCTGATATCGAAGGGCTGTAAGTCAGTAAGTGTGGAATTTCTGTGCACAGATGAGGGTGCCACTCTCCAGCTCCGTCTCTGTTCTTCTGTGATTGTTTGAGATGTAGTTTACATTGTCTGTAATAAATCTCCCAGTGAGGCATACTTCAATAACACCGGTGTCTAATCAGGTGTGTAGTTACTAGCCCACAGGTTCAAATTCTGGAGGGGTCGGCTTAGTCTTTCCTCCTTCTAGGGTTGATAAAATGAGCGCCACAGCGTCGGTTACTAGTAGCATTTGTAAAAGAGGTAGCGCACGGCCTCCACCCACATCTGCTGAGGCCACCAGATATTTCTGCCTAGTTAAAAGTCAGCTCGGGCCTGGTTCACTTGCCCGGGCCTCCAGCAGTTCGGCACAGCCAGACCTCTCCCCGTGCAGAGTGGGGTCTTTCATGGGGCATTTTATGGGCCATGCCTTGAAATGCTTTTCCTGAAAGTTTATGAGTGGGCCAGGCCTACCTGCATTCAAGGCCGAAAGACATTAATTCTTAGCCACTTAAAACTCCCCTGGGTCTGTCGAAAGCCAGTAAAGATTTTAACCAAAGCTGTGCGGTGATATAAGTATCTAACTGCATCCGAATTTGTGGCCATCTGTATTCTTTTTATGGTTTTATTTTGGTGATTTATACAACACTGGCATCTCGTCTTACACTTACTTCCGAACGGCATACACACATTGGCATATGGAGGTAGCGGGTTAAAGTTTGGTGGCTGTATGCGCCGAGGTCGAAGTGGGTGGGATCTGTGGGGAACGACATGCCCGTACTTTTTAGTTTAACAGAAAGAAAGCAACCGTCCGCATGATTCCAACGGTTTACATGCCTTTGGGCGGGGAGGGGGCTCCTGTCCTGTGGAGATACGGGCGGGACAGAGAGCTAAAGAAACAAGCATTTGCAATGCAATAGATCTCATATTACTTAAATGCAGAGCTATTGTTTATGCAAATGGCAAAGTAATACAGCGTGCAGCCATTGTTATAAAAGTAAATACATAGAAAAAAACGCTGTTTGTCTGCCATATTACTTTTACATTTGCAAAGATAATAGCTCTAAATCCAATTAATGCGAGACCTATTGCATTGCAAATGCTTGTTGATCCTTGGTGTAGAGCACTCTAGCAGAACCTCTTTTATCGTTCTTTTTTTTTTTTTTGCCCCTTCTTTATGTTTAAGATTTGGAGGATGAATGGGCAGATAGAGGTGGATAACAAAGTGAGCGAGGGGAGGTGTTGGGGCTCAACTAGAGAGGAGGCGGCAGAGAGTCTACCTTCCTCACTGACTCTCTAGCCCTCTGTTTTATTTTGTCTTACAGATTTATTTTCAGGAAGGCTGGGAAGATAAGTGCTTCCTATTTTTGTGACCAGAAGGACCAGTAAAGACCACTGGACATAGCGAGGACTGTGCAAGAAGACGAGAGCGTGTGAGATGAAGTTGATGTGTCTCTCGCCCTCCTAACTCTCGCTCCTTTGTCTTCTAGGTTTGTAGCTGAATGGATGAGACGAGGTGGCAGCCAGTGGACATCCACGTTTAATGATGCGCGATTAGGAAGAGGCTGCGTGAAGTGTAGACAATGTGTCCCCCTTGTCCCTACTTTCTGTCTCTCGTTCCTTCCTTCGTATAGTGTTGGCCAGATTGACTGGAAGAGGTGGAAGCAATTGGGTAATTCAGGGTTAGAAGGGCTGTGTAAGAAGAACAAGAACAAGCATTGGCAAGCCCAATAGCTCTCAGCAATCTGAGAGCTATTGGCAAGTCTTTTAGCAATGTTGAATAGCAGCACGTCTGCTGTTCAGCAATGCTGAAAGCAAAGTCAAGAAGCGCGTAAGCCTGAGCCAGTAGACGTGTAGAATGGCTGTACGTTTGAGCGTGTGAATTAACTAGATGCATAAAAATCTTTTAATTGCAAATTCGTTACAACAAATAAAAAATCATCTCTATTTTAAAAAGCATGCCATAGTATTCAGCAAGATACAACCTTTTTTTTAATACAGCAGAAATTCGAACTGAAGGTATCGGAGCACTGTACATGAGCACACGAGGTCGAAGGAGCGGGCAGCAGGGAGTGAGGCAGCGTTGGAGTGGCAGAACTACTTTGAGGTTTTGAGGCTCCAAGAGTAACTGTGGCCCCCGTGGTGATTCTTCAGTCCTCTTCGGCCCAGTTAGTGGGGGAGGAGCTTTTGCTGTAGCCACGACCTGCCAGACATCAGATGGAGTGATAGGAGAGCTACACACTCTCCTGCCCGACCGGCCTGGTCCTAGAGACACCTCACATCTCCTGGTGCCTGATGGCCCACTGCTTCCTTTGCTCCGTTTTTTAAGGCAGGAGGTAGGAGCATGGAGTTATATAGCTGTGCCTTGTGTCTCGTTGGTTGGGGTTTCCATTGGTAGTGCAGTGTGCAAGGGAGGTTTAGTGCGCCGTCCCCCTCAGTGATGCATAGGCGGCCGGCATTAGGCCGGTGCGGCTTGTGCATCAGGGAGGGGTGCCTGTTTCCTTCACATACACCCATTCCTCATTTTTTGCCCACTTGTTTCTGCCCTCTAATGCCCTCTGATTGCCTGCTATTGGGCATTTGACTTTGCCTTTTATTTTATTTTTATTGACTGCTGTTTTCTGTTTGCCTGTTTGCCTACTAAATTGCTGGTTACTTGGTCTCTCTGAGTAGCTGCTCGGATCTGTTGAGCAGCCTCGTTGGACTATGCAGTGTGTCTTCACAGTGGAGTCAGCAGCACCTCAGCGTATGTTGTAGAAGATGTTAAACTCTCACTACTTGGTTACATCCTAAGGCACATTGGGCATTGCCAGGTCAACTAGACTAACTGAAAATGGAGTGAACGTAAGTTGTGGAGTTGCAGGGAGAAAGGAACTTATTGAAAGAGCAGGCGCCTGGGGCAATTGAGGCACCTGAAGGTGGGTACTTCATAAGATGCCATCTAGGTGTTTCCCCTCTGGTTGTGTAATCTCTACTGCGGGCTCAACTGCCATTGCCGCTAGTTCTCCTAAAATTATAAACTTTTTGACAAAAGAAGCCTCAGTCTCACCGGTCTCTTCTGAAATCTCATCCCTCTATGCTGTCCCTGTTCCAAAAAGAGGGAGCGGGCAGGAAATAAGGAATTGGAGATCAGCTTCAAGCGCAAATAAAGAAGATGATGTAAGATTAGTTATGGCTTTTTCCCAGGGCACCGTTTTTCATCAATCCAGCCGATCTGGCCACAGCCCAGATTTGACTGTTCCTCTAAGTCAGTCCGGCAAATTTTGTAGTCCAGTGCAAGAAATGGGCATCGACACAGCGGCAGTTCCTAAGATGAATATTGTTGGCTTCAAGTTGGAGTCTGAGTCCAGTTCTAAGAGGCCCATGGTCCCTTCTGGTGGCCATGAGGCTGCCTTCATGCCGGAAACTTTGCCATCTAAGAAAACGTCTTGAGTGACTCATGGTGGACCCTGTATTAATTTGTGTAACGGGGACCCTGGTGTATTGGAGAACTATCCCCTGCCGAATATTGCCGCTCTTACAGAGAAGAATCCGATTAGGGAGGATAACTTAAAATCATATATTGCCTCGGATTTTAACTTGAGCCCACTTGTAGGTTGTATACCTAGCCATCCACCATTGCCGGCTTTGTATAGTGGTACGCCATCTTCGAGGGTTTCGCTTATGGGTTCAATTAACTCCATGAACTGTCATTTATCTGTATCCACAGGGGCTCCAGTATTTGTACAGTCATTTAATTTGGAAGGAGAGGGGGCAGGCAGAGGAAGGGCTCACTCCGATATTTTACTATGTGTGGAGAGGATCCTATCCTCAATTTTTGCTTTGTTGGATAGAACAGCTGCTAATTCTGATCACGTGTTGGATGTGTTGCCAAATTTTAATGGGGGTGCAGCAGCTAACCTCTCTTGGTTCTTGTCCAAGGAAGGAAGAAAGGGGTACTGAAATTAAATCTCAGGCCTCCCAGACTAACATAAGGGCAAAAAGTGGGGTGGCAGAATTTGGAGTCCAATGGGTGATCATGGTGGACTTGGGGCCACTCTCTCTCGGCAATCTAACGGTAATCTCAAGGCCACTACGGAGATTGCTAACATGCCCTGTTCTTCCTCTTTAAACTGTTTATCTGAAGAATGTTATGTAGCCCAAAGTGCAAATGTACCTGTAATTTAGAATCCTCTTCCCATTTTTCCGATATTTATTAAAGGGGCTCCCCTCACCTCAGGGGTTGTAGTTTTGGAAGATGATCCTCTTAGTGCTAATTTTCCAAGGGTTCATCAAGATGGTGCTTCTCCTGCGAAGGGGGCCCCTCTGTGTTGCATTAGGGCAAATTGCCAGAAGGAGAAAAATAAAAGAACTCGGTGCATTATGAAATGTAAGTCTAAAAAACTGAGGTTTTCTAATGTCTTAGAAGAATCAGCTTCTATTAGTCAGCCTCAAAAATTAGAAGGGCCGAAAAATGCTGTTCTACATTTAGGTCGGGAGTTTGAGTGCCCATAATTAATTAGTATTTCCTCCCTTCCTAATATGTTAGAAGTGTCAATCCTGGACATCCATCAGCAGGATAAGGGGTCTACGGATATGGGGGTAACTGTCCATAATATTTGGGGTGGTACGAATGTGAGTACAGCAAAGGATGATGTTGGAGATGGGAATGTTGCATTGGTGAGTATCGAGGAAGAACTCTAAAAGATCTTCCCCACTTTGCTCTTGTGGGGAATCTTCTTTACACATTGTGTTCAAATTCATGAGGTCTCTTAATGGGGAGGCTCCTCCTTCTTTCCCATCAACACTGCTGCTTAATTCAGGGGCTGGGCTAAAGCATAATAATAATCCTGTCGAAGGGCTGGGTATTGGTCATCTTTCTAATACCTTGAATTTTGTTTCCTCGTTTGATAGTGAATGGGACATGCTGAATAGAAGTTTTATTTTGCAGCTTTTACTAGAAATTGAGGCTTTGTGCCTAGTGTCAAGTAGAGATATTGATCGGGTGTATTTGGATCCACGTGCTTCATTTCCAAGGTCACATTCAGCTCCAGGATAGTTGTAATGTTAATCCTGGCAACTGTGGATCATTTCCGAAAAAAAGGTATTGATGTTTTTCTGACTGAAGTGACCATAGACGCTGAGCTAGATAGCCACAGATTGGGCATCCGGAGGTGTACTGGACATTCATGCAATAGTAGGGGATGGCAAATCGGAAGAATATTACAATCTCTATTGATAGAGACACAGGTAGTAGAGTGATAAATATTATGGAACATAAGGATCAGAGGGTTTGGGAATCTGGAAAGTGAGATGAGCTAGGTCCCTGGAGTTGGGTAGAAGGTGCATTGAATGCTTAAAAAAACACAAAACTTCCAGTGTTGAAGAGGTAGCCCTCTGGGTAAAATTCTCTCCTGGAATATGGCAGTCTAACTGCTGGCTAAATTCTTTAATGCGTTTCTGTCCATTAAAAATTTGCTTACAGGAAACTTGGTTATGCTCTGATTTTAAATATGAAAATATTTTATATTTTCTTGTGCAGCAAAACATATAATAAAACGACTAGGCCTGGGCGTAGCTCGTGGAGTTTTGCTACGCGGAACTCCGTGAAGTTACAAAAAACTCTGCGAAGTTCCGCGAGTGGCGGAGTGCAGTGCGAACTGCAGTTTGTGATGCTATTCCTGCCGCTCGGGTAGAAATTCTACCCGAGCGGTAGCTCGCGCTCGCGATTGCGAGCGGGGAAAAAACTCTGCTGGACATCGCGAAGCGGAGTTTTCTGCACTCCGCGAGCTCCGTGGAGTGCGGAGTGCAGAAAACTCCGCAAACTCCGCGAACGGAGCGAAGTTCACCGCCCAGGCCTAAAAACGAAACGCCAGTGGAGGTATAGCAATTTTACTTAGTAGCAGCATACATTGGAATCCTATCACTCTAACCTTTGCATCTACGTGAAGTTATCCCTGTGTAATGCAATAGGAGGATCGTATACATCTTTTCTTTTGGTAAATGTTTATATTCCCCCTGAAAGGTCATCTGACTCTTTAGTTGAGTCCATGTTTTCTTTTGTACACAACATAAGTGGCTCTGAAGATTGCACATTGATACTCATGGTAGGAGATTTCAATGCCAAAATTTCACATTGTTCATCCTCGACATTTGTAAACTGGGAGTTGGATGAGGTGTGGAGCATCCCAGAGGCAATTTTTCCTGGTAATATTAGATCAGATAGGTGGGGTCCATGCTTTTTGGATTGCCTGAGATTCAATGACCTTGTCGTGTTAAATGGCAGGTTTGCAGAGGATTCTCCAGCCTCCTTCACTTTCCATTCCTCTCGAGGGAAATAATTAATTGATTGTATGCTGGTATCTTACCAAATGTTAGGTGTTTGTTCCCAATTTGAGGTATTGAGGATGGATTTAAGTGATCACAGTATTCTTTCAAAGGCTATTGATTTAGAGCTCAAGGAGCTTGAGTCTTGGATCGCCAGAAATAAAACAGTGAGTTTAGGCCCTTCCCGAGAGAACCCTATTGCCTGGTTTGAAAAGCAGCTGTCCCTGTTTCGAGGCATGTGGAAGTAAGAAAAGAACTGCCAGTGTTAAACCCTTGGTAGTTACTCCCTGGGAGGTAAAAAAGGTAAATCGTGATTTAAATTACATAGTAAGGGAACAATTTAAGCAGCTGTCACTAGTAATGCAGAGAGTAATCAATTGGTTGAAGCGGGTGAGAAGAAGACTGAAGGTATCTGAACGAAGGAGGGAGGAGGACCAGAAATGAATTAATTTGAGAAAAGTTGCATTTGCTGGCAATTCACGGAAATATTGGGCCTTACTAGCTGAATATTGTGATTCTAGAACTAAGGCTGAGGCCATTCCAATATCCGATGCAGAGTGCACCCAATATATCTCGCAGCTATACGCAGCTAATTCCAGTTGCGTTTTTCTGTTGGAGTCAGATCCGAGTCTCCTTAATTGAATGTATATGGCCCTCCTTCATGTGAGGAGATAGAGAGTTTTAGTAAGGGTGCAAGATATTCAGGCACGATGGGCAGGGATGAACTCCTAATATCTCTTATTAAACAAGAGGTTTCAGGATGTGCTCTTGTTCTGTGCCCGTTTTTCCAATATTGTTATATGCATGGAGTTACACCAACTTCCTAGAAAGAGTTGTGGTACCTTTATATAAAAAGGGTCCGAAAACCTCTCTTGCTAACTTCAGGCAGATTGCATTATTGGATGCAATTGGGGAATTGGTTGCCAAGAGTATTCTTCTTCACCTTCAGGATTGGGCATTTGGTAATAACCTTGTTCCTGTGGAGCAGGCAGGTTTTCGTAAGCATTATGGTACTCTAGATAATATTCCGACCATCCAAACACTGATTGAAAAGTATCCTGTGGGTAAGGGTATGGCCTTATATTCTGCTTTTATTGATTTTTCCACAGCGTTCGACAGGGTTGACCGTGGAACACTGTGGAGGAAATTGTCTGAACTGGGGATTCCTGCACACTTGCTTAGGTTAATTGTTTCTCTTCACTTTCAACTTGGACTCAGGTCCTGATGGGAGTGTACCGGGGTCTGTCCAGTAAAGTAGAGACACATAATGGTTTGAAGCAGGGGTGCATACTTGTGCCCTTTCTTTTTTCCCTTTACATCCACGACTTACCTTGCAGAGTGGGACAGTGTAATGGGATCCACCTAAACTAGGAACGATGAATGTTGGCTGTCTTCTTTATGCTAACGATGTTGTTCTGGTAGACTTAACCCCAATAGAACTACAGAGGTGTCTCTGTGAGTTGGGAAACTATGCTGATGAACATTTTCTAAAAATAAACATCACTAAGAGCAAAGTTATGGTTTTTAGGTCTCGGAGTGTAGGGTTAGGAAGGATCTGCACTGGTTTTTGGGGAATGATAAGCTGGAAGTGGTGAATTGTACCCATATCTAGGTAGAATCCTTTCTAGTACTTCCTAAATAGGGACCATATCAGTCAGTGCAGAAGTAAAGCATTATCCCATGCTTCAGCTATTCTCAGACTAGATAAGTGTTGCTGGCAAAGGCATTTTGCCCATGTTTTGGTGGCATACAAGATAACAATTCCGCCTTCATTAAGCTATGGCTGTGAAGCAATGGAAGAGAGGTATTGGTCCTTTTTTGAGAAGGCTGAAGGGCGCATCTGGCACCAAATTTGTAATTTGAAGTTTTCAGCTGTACCTTCGACTGTCCGGCTTGAATTTGGGCTCCTCTCTATGAATGTGTTTGCCATGACAGCTGTTTTAAGGTGGGGGGGATAACATACTGAATAGTGATTCAGGTTCTATCCGGGCTGCATTTAAATATGAACTTTTTTATTGCTTGAAGGGAAGAAGTGCCATCTTCTCAAATTATATGAAAGCTTTGGATATGTTTAAAATTTCTCAGAGTGAGGTAGTACCTCTCCCAAAGCTTATTTTGAGAAACCTCCCTCATAGTGTGCGTAGAACAATTTTGTTATTAAGACTGAATTTGCTCCTGCCACAAATTATCACTGGAGTCTGGGAATGATTATTCAGGGAGGAGAGGCTGTGTGATCTTTGCAGGAACCATGTTCAAGATCTGAATCATGTGTTATTTATTTGTCCTCCCCTACATCCATTGCGATGTCAGCTGTTAAGACCAATGTTTTTAAAGTATGGTATAACTACGGTAGCGGAGGCCCGGAAATGTCTTTTTGCTCCACAATCAGAAATAGTCTGTTCAAAGATTTTAAAATGTTTTAAACACTTTGTAAGCATTTTTTAGATATGTTTGTACGTTGTAATTTTAGATTACCTATATGCATTTGCACTTGTGGAATAGGGCATTTTTAGGTTATAAGATTTTGCACAGTGTAAATATATTTACTTTATTGGTATTGTACTGTGAAGCTGATTTGCATAAATAGAAGTATCGATCTAGTGTTGCACTGTAAAACATTTTTGCACTATTTATCTGTTGCATTTATTATCCTTGGACAGTTTTTTGTAACGTTTGATTGAAGACTTAATAACGCATTTGCACCTTACTTGTATGTGGGGCCTTTTATCAAAGTAGAGTATGTTTGTATGCTGAAAAGCTTCTTTGTGTATTTTATAATTCTGTATTTTTTATACTGTGTGAATTGCTTTTTATAAGATCTTGTGTGTATTTATGTGGATCTCTTTGAGTTCCAAATCATAATAAATATTTCAACTTTAAGCACCAGTTGCATTCATTCATTTTTTGGAACAGAGAAAGCGATTAGCCCAGAATCACAGGATGTTGAGCCGATGCCGAGACTCGAACCCGGTTCCCCACCCTCAAAGTTGGCTGCTCAAGTAGTTACACCGCATCTTCTCCCGGTATTTATAAAAGGAAGCATAGAGGAACAGTAAAGAGGAAATCTTTTAACAAATAGAAGGCAAGCTTTTCCACTGCACCTACTTTTAAAAATTCACATCAACAAAACGTGTAATTTTGTAATACTTCGTGGAAGTTTAAATTGTTGCTGTGATCGTACCGTAGTTATAAATCAGACTCAAAGAGTGTGCATTGAAATCTGACTCGTGTTGCAGAGGCACAGTGCCCCCATGGTCCTGTCACATGTACAGCTGCTATCAAGGAAGGTGAGCAAGTCAAGGGAGCAGTGAAGTGCTCTGTACAGTTGGAACGGTAAAGCGAACAACCGGATATCACATAAGCAACATTCCAGTGGCGTGCTCGATCGTAAATAAAATGAACACCTCAAGGGAGCAGTAAAGTGCACCATACAGTTGAAAAGGTATTTGGGGGGGGGGGGTGAGGATGGGTGGGAGGAGACGGAGCTGGTAAAAGCACAAACACTGTGTAGAGTGCTGAAAAATAAAGAAAAAAGTAGGTTCTAAAATGGTCCTAAAAACGGTAGCAGTGGATGTTTACAAGTACTTGGTCCATGCACTGGAGGGAGGGATAAACACAAGAAGAGGCATGACCATGCATGCCATGGACAAATGGTGTCAAAGAATATGAGACATATGATGGAGCAAGCAAATGGGATACCTGTGGGTGGGCTGAAGCCCACAGATTAAACACAGCACGCCTCTTTGAGACAACACATGTGCTGTCCAGCCGAGACCTAAAAAGCAGCATAAAGTATAGTCAATGACTCCCTCTCTTTAACACTTTCTGGTTCTATCTTCTATATCTACTTGGTTTGTGGCCGAATGGATGAAAACAGGCAGTGCAAGTATTTTATGTTTTGTTATGCAGACATGTAGCGCGCGCTGTCACCTGAGAGGTTATCCTGGCGCTGAAGTACACAACCAAGCATAGCGAGGGCTATGCGAAAAGAGAAGGAAATGAAGATAATCTCTCTCTCTCTCTCTCTCTCTCTCTCGCTCTCTGTCTCTATTTCTCTTTTCTTTACCTCCTAGTTTTGTGACTGAAGGCACCACTGCTCCTGACAACCAAGGGGGTTCCATGAAAATATCTGTCACTGAATGGAAATAAAAGGTATAAAAGCCAGTGGGTAAGTCCAAGGTCTGTGGGAAGGTAGGACAGGAATTGAAAAATTAGAAAATGGGCATCTGCTAATGGTAGAGTGAGCTGTGGTAGAAGGCCTTGATTAGTTGGTATTGTATTGCATACTTTCTAACAGTTGGTTTTTACGATGTATTTTTTTCCAATTAAAAATTAATAATTTCACTGTAAATACATTTTTTAAATAACTTCTTGAGTTACAATAAGAATAATAACGGACATGAACATGAACATTGGATTCCTTATTGTAGCATCTGCTCTAATTGTGTTTTACTCATTTTAACTCATTGTGGTTCTTCATTGTGACACTTATCTCGCTGGAGCACCTACCTAGTCTTTGTAAAATATTACACACTTTGGCCACAAGCTGTCACTTAAGCTCTCTGCAAGAGAGAGACCCACTTAAAACTGTACATAAATGGCTCCCAACCCACCATGCACAGACCAAGCATAACAAATGCAACAGTGTGCGATTTTATGAGCTAAAATTATTGTTCCTTCACTATTTCAAACCGGGAATATTCACCCACAGATAAGTGTTTCACCACATTCAGTTTCAAACTATAGGGGGTACATTTCAGCCTTATCAGGCATCACCTGGAAACGTCAAGCTCCCAATAATGCCTGTTGTCAATCACAAAGCGATACCAAAGGGGATGATGGACGGAGCGTTAGAGCAAATCAAACACTCACCCCCAGTCAACTGATCTGGGTTTAATCCATCATCATTCTTTAGCTCACTCCACCACCCTAGTTCAGACATGGCCATATGCAAATCAGTCTGACCCTGTGCCTCATGGGAACAGTCCAGCGCCGAACTGCCAAGCCATGTCTTCCCTGGACCGGAAACAAGCATCCTGGGACCGGTTTCGGGTTCAAAACCCTCATCAGTCAGGCTATCTTGAATCCAGTGGCAAAGTGAGCAAGGGACCCACGTCTGGGCACGTCTGGCCATGTCTGAACTAGGCTGGTGGAGTGAGCTAAAGAATGATGATGGATTAAACCCAGATCAGTTGACTGGGGGTGAGTGTTTGATTTGCTCTAGCGCTCCGTCCATCATCCCCTTTGGTATCGCTTTGTTCGCCCTAAGTTGGCAGGGTATGCCCAGACGTGGGTCCCTTGCTCACTTTGCCACTGGATTCAAGATAGCCTGGCTGATGAGGGTTTTGAACCCGAAACCAGTCCCAGGATGCTTGTTTCCGGTCCAGGGAAGACATGGCTTGGCAGTTCGGGCTGGACTGTTCCCATGAGGCACAGGGTCAGACTGATTTGCATATGGCTATGTCTGAACTGGGGTGGTGGAGTGAGCTAAAGAATGATGATGGATTAAACCCAGATCAGTTGACTGGGGGTGAGTGTTTGATTTGCTCTAGCGCTCCGTCCATCATCCCCTTTGGTATCGCTTTGTTCGCCCTAAGTTGGCAGGGTATGCCCAGACGTGGGTCCCTTGCTCACTTCGCCACTGGATTCAAGATAGCCTGGCTGATGAGGGTTTTGAACCCGAAACCGGTCCCAGGATGCTTGTTTCCGGTCCAGGGAAGCCATGGCTTGGCAGTTCGGGCTGGACTGTTCCCATGAGGCACAGGGTCAGACTGATTTGCATATGGCTATGTCTGAACTGGGGTGGTGGAGTGAGCTAAAGAATGATGATGGATTAAACCCAGATCAGTTGACAGGGGGTGAGTGTTTGATTTGCTCAAGCGCTCCGTCCATCATCCCCTTTGGTATCGCTTTGTTCGCCCTAAGTTGGCAGGGTATGCCCAGATGTGGGTCCCTTGCTCACTTCGCCACTGGATTCAAGATAGCCTGGCTGATGAGGGTTTTGAACCCGAAACCGGTCCCAGGATGCTTGTTTCCGGTCCAGGGAAGACATGGCTTGGCAGTTCGGGCTGGATTGTTCCCATGAGGCACAGGGTCAGACTGATTTGCATATGGCTATGTCTGAACTGGGGTGGTGGAGTGAGCTAAAGAATGATGATGGATTAAACCCAGATCAGTTGACTGGGGGTGAGTGTTTGATTTGCTCTAGCGCTCCGTCCATCATCCCCTTTGGTATCGCTTTGTTGTCAATCACATCCTGTTATCTGTCACTATGACCCAATCGCAGAAAGCTGTGCTATAATTGGGTATTCTGTAGTGGTAGCTGTTGCTTCAGGAGTCACCCTAGCTTGCACAGAGTAGGGTTCCAGTGGGAGGGTACCTAAAGCTTCACCAGGTGTTGGAGTACATTATAGCTGCAATGGTAGAAGGTCTGGACATTGGGCACTGTGTTTGACCAGTTAAATTGCAACCAGGTCTTGCACCACCAAGCAGCATTTATGAAATTTCTCAATCCTTCAGGAAGTGGTTTGCAAACAGATTCAGTACACGTCCAAAACATGGTATATTGGAGATATTAGCTCAGCCTAGAGCAGAAATGATGGTGCATCCATTGTCAGCTGACATAAGCCCAACATCCAAGGAAAGTGGCTGCGGCCAGTCACCGATCACAACAGTAAACAGCTTAAGCCTCCAATTTGCAACCTTATGTGTGAATTCTTTGTACCTCTGCAGACAGAGTGATGCTTGATAATTCAGGCTCCTGCAACAAGAAGATACAGCATTAGCATAGACGCCGAGGGGAATATTTATAAGCCCCTTGCACCTCCGGAACATCACCTTTTGTGACACTCCGGTGGTGCAAACCTTGAAATCATAGCTATGAGGCCACGCAAAGCCACTTTGGATGGCTTTGAATGACCTTCTAGATATGGAATGAGGCAAGGAAGTGCAAATCGCTGTGTTGCCTTACTCTTCATTCGGGAGGCATTCCATGGGTGTTGCGGTAGGTGTTCCCACGCAACACCCATGGATTTTGACGCTTCCCCAGATTTACAAAACCATGCAAACCTGAGGATACGCCAAAATCTTACGCCTCCTGAGGTGAGGCGTAACGAGGAATAATAACTTTAATTCTCCTTGTTTATTCCTTTTTCAATGTGTGCTGCACGCATTCTGCAGCACACAAAGAAAGAGGAAAATGCCTCTCAGGATTGTTTTTGTGCAGGAAGGTGCCCCTTCCTGCAAAAAATCAATCCTGCTGACATCACAGGCACCCTTGCACCACGATGCAAGGGTACCTGCATTGGCGCTAGCCTACCAAAAGGGCACCAGCACGGGGGGAAGGACAGGAATGTACTGTTTTGGATAAATACGGTGCATTCCTGCCCTTTCACTTTGACGTAGAGCAGCGCATCAAGATGAGTTGCTAGGCAGCCCTACATCATAACCCCATAAATGAGGCACTGAGTGCGTTATGACTGGTTTTCGACATGTCCATGGTCTACTGCATCAAATCTTGTTTCATGTTGATCAGTGTACAACATAGTTCACTCACCACCAGGAGCTATATTACACATTGTGCCCTGGGGGTGCAACACACGTGTGTGGTCGCATCATGCGCCCCCGGGGCACAATGGTATTACATAATGGACCACAGACACTTGTGCACCCCCTTCTGTAATACTGATAAAGCTGGCGCACATGTACCTTTTGAAGGGTGCTCCATGACACAAACAGGGGAAGTTTTTTTTGTTGCAGTTTTATTTAGTGCAAACTCAGCCCGAAGGTATTGGAGTGCTTCACATGAGCACCAGGTACATTACACAAAGACACATTCATGTTTTGGTAGGCACCGGGAGATTAAGTGATTTGCCCAGAATCACAGGATGTTGAGCCGACGCCGAGACTCACACTTCGTTCTCCTGTTACAAAGTCGGCAGCTCTGGCCATTAGGCCACATCCTCTCCCTTATCCAAAATACGGCTCCAGATGGTAAATTTCTGGATCTGCTCCCTTGAGGAAATAGTGATAGTATTGCATCTTCGATCAAACTAAAGAGAAAGCAGTACGTTATCAAAATGCTCAGCGCATCACAAAGAAAGTTTTCAGCTAATATCCTGGCAATGAGAGCATTAAGTTGCAGTTCTGCAAGGTGCCTTTTTAGGTCGAGCCTCGAGTAGCGTGCAAGCGCTGCTCTGCGAGGCTTATAGTTAGGGAGTTTGAAAAGCTGACCAGACGCTCGTGCGTCATGGCCTTTTCCCTGCGGTTACGCGCGCGGCAGACATGTGTTTCCAATTATTGTGCCCAGACGCGGGCGCGATAATTGGAAACACATGCCGGCCGTGCGGGGGAAAAGGCCATGACACACGAGCGTCTGGTCAGCTTTCGAAAGCCCAGGCTGCCGCGCTTGTTCTAGTTTGTAGTTAAGAAACTCTTCGCTGGGGGGGAGCTAGAGAGCCAGATGTCAAGATGGCCGCTGTGTAGCTGAGCTCCGGTGGCGGGACTAACATTTGGTCATTTATCCGATCATCCAGTCTTCACTGACGTTTAAAATTACAGCGAACCTGACCGGAGTGACTGCTGCCTCGATCGAGGCAAATTTGGCTGTGGACAGGCTTGTGAGGCAGCGCCGTCAGCGCTGCTACCGATCGGCAGAGTTGCGACCTACTGTAGGGCAGAAGAGGTGATGCAGCAAGCAGAACGCGCGGCTGGAGGCAGGCCGCCCGGAGCGAGGCCGGAGAGAGGAGAGACGTGGACCCCCTCCCCCCCGGTGGTCGGCCGGCGGCTGCGGAGGTAGGACGGACGTAGCCTGTAGCCTGTTCCACCTTCAGCCTCAGGCGCCTGGGCCCTGCTGAGGCAGCCGGCTCCCATGTGTGAAGCCTGGCTGGTTGGCCCTGCCTCAAGAGTGTAAAAAGCAAATTAGCTGTCAAAGTGCTGCAAATTGGAGGGTGCAGGGCTCTCTTTTTATTTCTCACGATCTCAGTGTCTGTGTCCTTTCTTCCTCTCCCCATGTCTCTTCTACCCGTCTCCCTTCACTCCCTTCCCTTTTGTTCTCTCATGTCTCTCATCCAGTATTTCTCTACATCCTTTTGTCTTTGCCTCAGTCTTTTTAAAATGTGCTTGTTCCCTTTGTGCTATCTCTGTCTATCTGTCTAGCTCTGTCTTTTTGTCAGTTTCTTTCTGTTTGCATCTCTTTGTCTCTCAAAATCTCTCCCCCTTCTCTCTCCATCTACGCTCTCGTTAATCTCTCTCCCTTTCCATGTCTTACACTGTCTTCCCCTCTCTCTTTGTTGCTGTTTGTCTTTCTGTGTGTCTCTTTCTCCCTTTCTCATTGTGGCTGTGTCCCTCTCCCCCAGCCCTTCTCTCTCTTCTCTTTGTGATAAGCGTTCTCTACATTTAAGGTTCAGATTGTTAAGGAAGTGGTTTCTAAAGAGACATCTCAAGGGCAGTGCAAGGTCATTCCATGGAACAGCTCGCCTACTCCCTGCCAGCACCGTATTCCATATAAAACCTGCTCAAAAATCTAATTCTGCCATCAGCCCACTCAAGGAATTTTGGGGCTCTTTTGCTCGCTGTCGTGAACTTATGAGCACCAGCTCCTTCACTGAAAGATCAGTCACACCTCCCTTCAACATGCCGTGACAGTTCTTCCACAAAATACCTCTGGCTAGCATTAACAACCAACAACAGACCCGCATGAAACCTTTCCATCGCTTCCAAAACCCTACCGAACACTCTTGGAGCCAAGGTTAGCATACTTCGACGCAATCCATTTCACTGATTTAGTCCAATCTGACTTGTCTCTTAGACACTGCGATTGGGATAACATGTAGCAACAGATGGAGCTTTCTATATACTGTTCATATTTATCTATGCAATGTTTGTCACCGCATAGATCACATAGTCTGACAGAACCCCTTCTCCCTACTGCCAAGAGTTGTCAACTTTTGTCTCTGATGGTTTAGCACCATTCCGTGTCACGGCTAGTCGGATCCTATCTGAGGAGTCTTTGTCCTTGGTCACCAGTCAGTTCTCTTTGAGGTATAGATACTGATGCCTTCTCAAGAGCTTCCAACAGCGCCACTCTCTGCCAATGACGCCCGTCTGTTGCTGCATGTCGGTGCCCGTCACAACTGATACCAATCACTGCCTGCTGCTAATCAAATCATTTGTGGTGAAGTGCTTCCTTAAACTCAATGATGATGAATGAATGTTCCTCAAGTGTAAGCAGTATTACCTTCCAAATCCCACTCACGGTACTTTCCGTATTCATGCACGTCATCGGGATATGCTTCAAAACCAAGAGATGGGGAATTTTACTGCGTTCTGTAGCAGTGCCCAGGTCGTGGCAGATGCCAGCTAGTGCCATCACTATCTTGGCCTCCTCAGATGATGCCTGTAATGAATTCTCACGGATGGCAGTGATTGGTCCTCAGTTCTACCATGAATTCATGAATGGACAATGTAAATTCTCTCTTCATGGGGCTTCTAAAATATCGGGATGTTTATCGTTCATTTATAGTGGTTCCCTCAGGAATGATGCATGATATCCACCTCACTCATGGGGAGAGTTCCCTACTTGAACTTCCATCCTAGCATTCCAGACCCTGTACCTCGACCAAAAAAGGTCAATTTTCCAAGAACCGCCTGTGACCATCTGCAGTAAAATATAATGATACTGGCAATAAAGCAATCTCTGCTCGCAAAACCAGCCCCTGGTCCACTGCGCAGAATGTACCATCAAAGCAGTTGACAGCTTGCAGTCTGAAGCCCTCAACTGCGTTATCACCTGCAATTTACAAAACCACCAAATGACCTAATCTTTGGGGTACAGATCTTCAAAATCTATAATCCTCTTCCCTGTTCTCAGAGTTTTTAATTGTTGCAGGATACATGTCAAAGCATTCGCTCCCTCTTAATCACGTTCACTCTCTCACTGTCTCGCGCCGCTTACTCACACACCTGTGGTGGAAGCGTAATAAGCAAGCACAGCCCTCAGGCCGCTGGTAAGAGGAAACGCCGGATCTGCTCAAACAAGAATAGTCACTACTGCAGGACCCAGTGAATTACACGTCGGATGCCCAATTCTGCATATGATCATAGGGACAGGGGAGTGTACTGGACCCGGAGGCACTGAGAGGTGTGTTATCCTTTTTCATGTAAGACTTGTCTCACTGTTCTTTGTGATTAAGCTTCACAGTGTGCTCCCCGCACGGGTTCTAGGCAGTCAGAGATGCTTTACGTGTTTGTGTTTTGACGCTCAAGTTACGGGGGATCACATTGGTAAAACCCTATATTAAAATATCCAGAAGCATTTGTCCCTTGCCCTTTAACACATCAATGGGAGGATGAAGGAAAAACTCAGAGCTGCCATCAGCAGAGCTGGGGAATTGAAATGCATTGTAAAGTGAAAGCTAGGAGTGGCTACAGGGGATCCTTGTAATTGAAGCCAATATGCATCTCTGATGTGTCCTTCTCAGCCAGTCATCTCTTGGATACAAGCCCATTAATCTCAATCAGAACAGCCTCGAGGGGTGCTGCTACTGTTGGTTCCACAGCCTACAGCCCTGCCCGCTATGTTAAGGCCACTGCATGGTTAACAAGGCCTGTCACCTCTGCAGTATCTGTGAGTGGCAGGACAATGTATATTTCTCCACTCATTTAACCTTAAAATTCTATATAGATTTAAAAAGACGTTATATGGTTTAATAGTATGATTGTCTCCTAATAAAGTTTTAGAGAGTAAGTGGATAAGTCTGGAAACAACATTGTGTTAGGTTAAAAACTAGGACTACATTAATGGATAGCGAATTCTTATTTTTTTTTCCATTGTAAGCAAAGGCATCTGGACAGTTTTTAGGCATACAACTTAACTCATTTTTTCGCTGCAGATAAGGGTTGGGAAAATTGCATTTGTTATGCTTAACTCCTGTAAAAATGCCAGGTTTTATGGGGGTTAGGCATGGGTGACCAACTGCATGAATATTGTATACGACGCGTGCCCATGCATAAACAAGCATTGGCATAACACTTATAAGGTACAAGGTTTAGCCATGCAACAGCTGATGTTGTTGCACCAAGGATATTGTGCTGCATAACTAAATACTTATAAGGTCCCAAAAGCGAGACCTATTGGCTATGCCAATGCTTGTTTCCTATAGCTTCTGGTGTTCAAATACCTTGGGCATTGTTAGAAGAGGGATATCACTACCAGCTAAAACATAATGTGCTAGTTTCAGCAAATGAATATTTAAAACGTCTGCAAATGTCTTAAAAATGTCTGCGGGAAACCCATTTTCTACTCTAGCTTTCTCATTTGATAGGAAAAAAATACAGAATCCAGTCTGTCTAATGTAAAAGGTTCAATGTGACTCTGTACAATTTCTTGCGATAACATAGAAATAGGTAATGATTTAATACCATTTTCCAAATATTTTAAATCAAATTGATAACGATTGTTGTTAATATTTTTTTAATTATCCAAAACGATCTCCTTTATGTTCTGTCTCTCTGTAAATCTAGTGTTTGTTATTGGACAATATAGCATCTTGATAACGCTTTGAGCAGAGCCTGCCATGCCAGATGCCTTCCTAAGTATTCACTTTCTTTGTAGGCCTTTGAAAAGAAGTTGCATTGCTTAGATAAACTTCCTTATAATAATATTCACGTAGGTCTTGTTCTGCCTTCTCTAAGCAAATACGATTTAAATCAGATTTATAATCAAGATATTTATCATACACTTATTTAGCTTGTGCTTCCTTTTTTATAGACCTTAGTTCATGCTGGTCAGCTATATCCCAGGCAAATATTTATGACCTTAAAGCTGCCTTAAAGACATCCTTGACCAGGCCAACACTGGGAAAATAAGTCCAAAATTGCAGATTTAGGGCTTGATTTAGATCTTGGCGGGACAGGTCCCACCATTGCTTTTTTGGCAGTCTTCCAGTCCTCCTCCTTGGCGGTCCGCCCACCCGATTTAGATGTTGGCTGGGCACTGGAGAGAAGACTGCCGCGGTCCTGTTGACTCTGCCGAAAATCCTGCTCCTGTGTTGATGGCGGCAGAGCCAGAAACAGCTTTGGGAGGGAGTCCCCCCCACCTCTCGGCCATCCAGATTATCATGTGCCTGTCTGTCCAGCCTTTTCTGGCGGGGTCACCGCCATGCGCGAGTTAGCGGAATCGGAGGAAGAGAGGTGAAAACTCACCTTTTTCCGGGGTCCCACTTAGGAATCCATCTGGTACGCCATTGTCCTGGTCCCTCCTTTGCTGCTCTGACTCCAGCACGATGCCAAAGGACTCCATTGTCACCAAGATCTCAGGTAAGCTACTTGTACATGTTTTCTATGTATGTGTGTCAGCGATCATTGTAGATTCGTGTTGTGTTTGTAGCATGCAATATGTAACATAAGGGGACATGTGCACGGGCAGAAAAGACGGCCGGACATTATACGGAGGAGTGAAGAGGAGTATTTATACCAAGCACCGTGATTGCCTGCAACAGGTTATTGCGCATTACATACAGTTGGGCAAGTGACAACACCCAGTTTGCCCCTGATGAAGGGACAGCAGTCCCGAAATGCATTGGGTGCCGAAATAGAATGATGTTAACATTATATAATTGACATTGATTTGTGTTGTTTCCTTTATGTTATGACATTGTGGGGCATATTCTCAAAAAATGGCGAAGACTATCGCTAACCTCAGTTAGCGTGAGTTTTCTTATCGCCGTGTACCGTGGGAAATTATCGCAGTGTTAGTGGCGTATTCACAACACGCCGCTAACAGGCGCTAACATGAAAAAAGTGGCGATGGGCCAATTAGCGCCCAGGAACGGCACGCTAATTAGCGTCAGCGCACCGTTTTTCACGTTAGGAGGGAAAAATCACTATAAAACGCCCGCTATGCAGCCCAAACACAAAAAAAAAAGAAGAACCATTTGAGACGAAGCATGGAGGACGCTGGACCCAGCACAGAGGCCAACAACAACCCCACAAACACCAGGAGGACTAGCCAGAGACCCAGGGGAAGGGCAAGCAGAAGAGGAAGAGGAAGACGTGGTTCAGTCAGCAGGAAAACCAGGTCCTGATTGCGGAGGTGACAGAACACCAACAACAACTTTTTGTCACCTCCACTGTGTCATTGGCAACCAAAAATGCAATATGGCAGTCCATCGTGGCCAAGGTGAATGCTGTCGGAGAGGTGAGGAGGACAGTGGACGATTGCAAGAAGCGCTGGCATGATGTTAAGTGCAAGACCAAGCTGAAACTTGCAGCCAACCTGAAAGCAGCAATGCAGACTGGAGGTGGGAGTCCAGCGCCACAGGAGGAGCTGGATGCGTTGGAGGAACAGGTGTCCCAAGTCATCAGCGAGGAGACGGTGGTTGGAGTTCCGGGACAGGAGACTGCTCAGCACGACCAGACACAACAGCAACAGGGTGAGTACCAACCAGGGACTGGGGGGACGGAGGGAGATGGGCCCAATGGCACTCATCCACAATTAAATATATCGCAGTGCACACCCACAATGACTGTGGATCATGTCCCGGATCCCCTTGGCCCTGGTGGCATAGACACATATCACCCTACCCAACCAATACATTGCAAGACACATATTGGTGGGCTCACAGACCTGGAAATGTGCACAGAAAAGTCAAACAAATATAGTCCAAGTATCATATCAGACCACAAAATAAGGGCTACGTGAAAGAGCAAAGGCCCACATTGATTGGAGATGCGGCAGGCTGTCAAAATGGCCCCCTTGCCTCAACACCACGCATATGCATGTGCCCGTATGTCGGAGTTGTGTGCAAGAATGTGCATGTGCATCAAGGGGGACACAACTGCACATACACAATCTTGCACACAACGCAGACACACATGCACAATGCTGCAGGTCTGCTGACATTGGTGGTTGCATGCCCACTCATGCACATGAGCAGTCACACACACAGTGCATCCTCATGTTTAGTATCAGAGAGATGCGGCCCTGTGCAGACGATTTGTATATGCGTGCTGTTGAGGAAAGGGGGCCATGTAGACATCCTGCCACATCTCCAGTAAATGTGTCCGCCTGCTTGTCCATGAGATGCAGTCCTGTGTACACAGTGACGGCTTGCAGTGAGAGTGCTGCAGGGCGGTGGTGCGGGCCGGTGGTGTGGGGCGGGGGAGGGGCAGGGGCAGGATGGGGGGTAGTGGAGTTGGACACACAACGGGCTGGAGTTAGGTAAGTAAATAAATAATCCTAACTATTTACCTTGCGCTAGCTGCATCGCAAACTCGGCGATGCATCAAGTGCAAGGAAAATAGTTCAAATCATTTATTTACTCACCTAACTCCAGCCCGTCATGTGTCCAACTCCACTAACCCCCATCCTGCCCCTCCCCTCCTCCGCCCCGCACCACCGCCCTGCAGCACTCCCACTGTGAGCCGTCACTGTGTGTACATCAAGTGAGAAACCATCTAGTGTGTCTGCATACCAGAAACACATGCAATGCCACAACAAACTGATCATGCAGCCAAATGGCTCCAAGGTGCATATCCCACAATGCACACAAACAGCAGACTTCACTCAAAAGGCGATGTAATACAATGAGCAGGGGGGCTATGCCTACAACACCACAGTGCGGGGACAATGCATATCAGGAATGTGTCAACCAAATCTGTACTGCATGACTTGTCTGTGTGCCAGACTCACAGAACTACAATGTCCCTGTAAAGAAGTAAGACAACCAAAGTATGACAACAAGCAAGGATAGCAAAGTTGCAACAAATAATGACAACTAGCAAAATGGCACACTCACCCCTTAGGTCGATTTGCACACCTCCACTCTCAAGTGTACACATCTGCCATACAGAAAACACCATTCCACATCAGTCCTGGTGTGAGTTGCCCATTACACCATTATGTGCATGTAAACCTATCTGTTTGGTAAGTCAACTGTGTCAGTGAACAAAGATGCAGTCATGGTTGTCATCACCCACATGCAAAGCCATGCATTGAATATTCGTAACCAGGACAGCATGTATCATCCATGTGACCAGCTGCGTGGCACATACACAAACACACATCACCCTGCCATTTGCATCTGTTGGGAGGGTGGCGGTGACAAGGCCTGAGCACCACAAATACGCATTAGGGAATCCACATCCATCAAATCCAGGCCCACTTACACACCACACGTGGGGTCAACATTGAGGGTAATGGGTGTTGACACTGTCTGTCCAGCCAGCAACAATAGAAACTCACGCAGCACCATACTCACAACGGGTAAGCCAACAGAAGGGGAGTAAGCAATGCATGCAAGACAAATCATGACTGACAACATGCACACAAGACAAATCACAATAGACAAAGCTACCTGGATGCACATGTGTACAGCATAGTGCAGCACACATTGAAACAGCAAGTAGGCCTTAGTAGCAAATGCGCCTAAATGGGGCAATACTCACACATAACTAATCTCCCAACAAACACATGCACATGTGCAGTACACAGCAAAGGTGCGGGTCTGTGAGCCACACTGACAAGGCAAGTGACAGTGCATGATGAATAGCATGCCTGCACCCCAAACATCACAACATGGTGCAGGCCAGTGTGGACCACATCCCTAAAAGAGCAGGTCACACTCTGACACATCCTCGTGTACATACAACCCCTGAGGTAAAAAGACATCTGCTGAAAAACAATGCACAAGTGTCCCAACTCTGACCAAGACACATATTTACCCCAGCCTGCAACATCTCAGCATTGTAAATGCACAGAAGTGAAGGCTCACTGCCTGAAAGGGATAAGGGGTAGTAAAAGCAAAGCTGCATGGGTGAGTATCCCACAATGCAGCGCACACACATAAAAACAGGAGCTCATCAACATTGACTACAATGTGGGATAAACTGCATCACCTTCACAACTGAACAGAGGACACAACTGGTGCCGCTTGTGTGTATAAACTGTACAATCACAATTGTCATAGCTGTAAACTGTGAGATGACAATGTACAAGTACAGCCTCATATCCGTGATGTAGAAGAAAAAGTCAACATCCTGCAACAAATAGGCAGCTCCTCACAAACAGTCACAATGTACATTGTCATGCAGTCTGCTTGTAAACTCATCCAATGCATGATCACACATGAAACACACAGTTAAACTGCATCTCCCCTTTACATTGCAGAGGGAGAAACATCACCTCCTGAACAGCAGCCTGTTCCACTCTTCACTGATGAAGAGGAGGAATTCGCCACCATCAACACGGACACCCTCCAACAGCTGCTGGACTCCATCAGCACCCCATCTCCAGGGGCAGGGCAACCCAGCTGCATCGTGCAAACCCCACGCCCTGCACAAACCACACAGCAGCAAGCACCTACCACCACAACTATCTCCCTGGACCTCCCGGACTCACACCTGGTATTCCAACGCCATGTGTTAGAGGTCCAGCAGGAGATGGCTCATCAGGTGCGGGTGGGGTTGACAGCCTGGCGGCCAAAGTTGATTACGCTTGTGGGTGTCTGAGTTCCATACGAGACCACCTACAAAACATCACGGACACCCACAGTCCGCTCAATGCTCTCCAACACTCCATGGCTGACATCGCTGGAGTCATGACTCAGAGACAGGAACAACTGTCCAGTCAGAGTGGCTCCAGCGATGGCAGCCAGGAGTTGGGCCGCATGCGGAGGATAATGGAGAACATGGAGCGGATGCAGGCAGAACAAATGGCTGCCACGGCTGCACACCAGCGAGATGTAGCTGGAATCTGCCATGCCCTGCAGATCATCATCACTGCATTGCTGCAGCAAGGTCTGGCGCAGATGAATGCTGCTGCTGCTGCTTCTACATCCACATCTCCGCCCCCTGATGTGTCAGTGCCTCACGGTGCTGCAGCCAATCTACCACCACCCACATGTGAGGCACATGACACATCAGAGGACGAAGATGTGGATGATTCTGCCTTCTTGCAAAGAAGGAAGCGGTAGCATTCATCTATGCCAAATGGCCAGTTTCTACTTGGTTCTGGGCTGAGCATCATGCCCCGGAATATCACCTTCCACAGTCCCCCGATACACTCTGTGACACTCACCTTGGACCTCGACATGGACTGCCATATTTTGTCTGGTTACCAATGACATAGCAATCATTCTGCTGACTGAACTCTTCCTCATCCTTTGGACTTGTCAACCATAGAGGACTCTGTCTGGCCCTCCACTGGGCATCAATGTAATGTGGGGATTGCATGGCCAAGTACTGGTCCAGTCTCCAACTATGTCAACGGACATGTGAATAAATATTTTGAAGTCACACAGATGTCTGTTGTCCATGACCAATCCAGTATAGCAGTCTGTTGAAATGTAGGAGCAGTGAATCCACCAAAAGGTAGACCCAGGGAAATAATACAAATGTACATGTTTTACTGTGATCCAGATAGGCAGTGAGATGACCGGGTATTTGTGAACCAGCTGTGCCCCCATTGCTCCAATACAACAATCTAGCAATATCCCAACTTAGCCCCACATCCATGAAGGAAATAGGAATGTGTGTAAAAAAGTCAAAGTCAGTTGCAGGCCACAAGTAGTGACCCCCTTCAAAATTGCAAAAAGAATATCTCTTGGCATATCTACTCACACTCTACAGGGTGGACGAAGCCTGTTGTGATGGTGCACATTGCATGTCACATCCCAAGATGGTGCACACCATATACACATTGATGAAGATACGGAAGGGCACATGTCTACCAGCCACAAATTGAAGCTCAATGTCTGCCTCAGTGAAGTAGAGTTGCCAATAGAGACTCACCCCAAAGTGTAAGGCGTCAGTCAGCCCCTTCCTGTGGACGAACAATGCTTACTGACTTTGGAACCCTCACATGCTGTGACCACTGTGAGCAGCTAGGGCAATGTGACAAGGGATGTGTGGTGCACTGCACTGAGCATATAGTCAGAAGCAGTGCCACCATTTCAAGGATGGCATCACTATGAGCCAATGCCAAAAGGTAACAGCTGGGAGAAGTGGCCATGACATTGGCACTACAGGGAGCAATGCAACATTTCACCTCTTGTGTGCAGCAGAACTGTGTGCACGCACAAAAACGTTAAAGGTGACAAAATCATGACTTTCCTACTTTAGTGATTCACAAAAGGCATTTGGGAGTAGTGAAGTCAGTACATCTAACTGTACTACTCCTAAATGCCAGTTGTGAATCCCGGAAAACGTAAACGCATGATTTACTCTCTGATTACTTATGTGAATCAGGCCCACTGTTCTGCCATATGCAATTCACAATGGACCCACAGAAAGACTACTACTGGCAGGGCACGGAGGTTCATCCTCCATGCACAGGGACATGTAATTCAAATGAATCTGACACACTTGCACTATGCAGCAAGTGTGACAAGGTCTGTGCAATGTAGATGGACTCAGCGCCAGGAGCATGTGAGATGCAGGGCTATGACGCAATCTGTGGTACCCGGTGCATACATCCATCTCCATGAGGGATAACAGTAGCTACTACAATATCCTCTCAATGCCATGTCCCTACGTTGTGTTGTAAATGGGCAACAATGTGCTGTCCAACTTCGTGAGTCACACTTAAGACGTATAACTTCACAAACGACTGCCCCTAGAATAGGCCGTAAATCCTACTTGCCACCCTGTATCCATGCAAATTTACTGTGCTCACATCTAAGGTATCCTGACACAATCCATCCTGCTAAGTAACATGTCATGACCACACTTACACATTCAACCGAGTGCCCAGTGCTGATATGAGATGCATAGAAGGTGAAAAGCCACACTCCACCACATCACCCCTGACATAAGTGCAAGCAGAAATCAAAACTAGTAACCATTTATTATAAAATTACAAAATATATCTTTCCTAAACTACCAATAATCATAACTACTACTAATCTTAAATAAACAAACTATAATTAAGTGAAAAAATACCTGAACTATCTACCCTAACTAATCCTAAACACGCAACAACAAATCTAATACATCAACCCCCCTCCCACCCTTAAGGCACATCATGAGACAGGACAAACACATCTAAGCTATACACAAACTAACTACACACTTAACCTACACAAAGATATATTTTTTTGTATATTTTTTTAGATTTTTTTAAACAACAAAGACATCAACCCCCCACCCAAAGGAAAAGGCAACTTATACCCAAATGCTATATAATAATAATAATCTAAAACTACCTTAAAATCTAACACTACCTATGCCTACACTAAAACTACACTACCTAACATTTAAAATACGTACCTAACACTACCTAAACTACTAGATTAAACATTGGGTGAAGGGAGAAGAGGGGGATGGGGCTCTACATGGGCAGGCATCATGGTAGTCCCAGGGCTTTCTTAATGTCCTCCATGAGCCTGGTCTGCTCGGACATCTCCCTCATAATCTCTGCAAGCATCACATTGTTGTCCATCAGAGTCCTCCTGTCCCACAAAGTGAATGGCACAACCTGATCGCCAGGTGCAGGTGGCATTGTCCCCTGTGTGTGTGAGGTTGTAGGGGGATGGAACACTGCCTGTCCACGCTGGAACCCACCACTGACGCCAGAGGGTCCTGGGATGGCCTGTGTGCCACTGCTTCTCCCACGTGTTGCTACCTCGGGCACCGACTTCCAAGTGCCTGCTTCCCGGTCCTCCTGGTACCTCCGTTCCATGTTGCGGTACCCTTTTGCGACCTTCCTTATGTGGAGGTACCGGTCCTTCCTCACCTGGAAGGCGTGGGACTCCTCTGGCGTCATGTTGTCTGTAAAATATGAACAATGGGCAATTGTGAGTCCCTTGGACCATGTCAATGTTCTCCATTCAATTCTGGCATACAAGATCACTTAAAAATGGGAGCCTACACTCTGGCTTAAGTATGTGTATTCAGAGAGTGACCTGCACAACAAAATGTTGAATCCAGGATCTGTGACTACATGCTGGGGAGACTGACATGCCAGTGCATGGCATGGGACATGTACAGTCACAACCAAATGAGACTGTCAGTGTCAAATGATGGTGCTGTGACATACCCTGACTGACGGTGACATGTACAAGGAATCAGAGGAGGGAGGCATTATCCCTCCGTGTGTAGCGCCACCCTCATCCTCTCCTGCAACACAGTGCAGCATCATATGTACGATGCTCATGTGCAGCCCTGCGTGTCCCCCAGCGACTGTGTGCAGTGCATCAAGTCTGCGCAAACACAGGTACTCTTGTACAAGAGTGCAAGGGTGTCTGTGTGCAGGGGCTGCTTGTTAAAGTGTAGGAAGGCTACCCTACCGGCTAAACTGTGACAGCCCTACTCACACTTTCAGCTGTGCTGCATCATGCAGCACACATGGAAACACGTCAGGTGGCTGAACACTGACTTGTACGTGAGGCGCTGGGCCTCTCTCCACCACGACTTCACAAGAGGTGACGCGTTGCTGCCCAGAGGGGGAAACATCGTTTCATACGAATTGTCAATCATGCATGTCTTGGATCCACTATTGTCACTCCATAGTAAATTTCACTAAGCAGTCCTTCACAACGCAAACTGTCACAAGACATTCCCCATTGTAACGTCAACCTGGAGTCATCATGGTTATTGTGTCATAATGGGCAATGCATTCTCACAGATAGCGTTGTAGAGGCCTGCATTGTAAAATGTATGGCACAGCAATGAATGCAGGACTAAAGCATGCGTGGTAAATGCATGCGGAGTAATGTCACCAAATTGTACAGAGGGGCTCATTCACCTGAGCCACAGTCGACTAGGGAATTACCCCAAGGAGGAAGCATGACAACACCATTGCAGTGGCCAAACATGCCTATGTGATTTTCTGGGCCATCTTTGCTAGGTGTTTTTGGAATGGGCCATTGATATGCTTGGCTCAGAACTATGCACTGCTACTGCTGCAAAGCTGGTATGCAGCATACCTGCGAAATTACTTTGCCGACCTGTGTCTGAGCACTCACAGCCTGAAAACCACAGCCTCCTTGTGCATGATCGGGCACACTTGCACAGTCATCTCAGTCAAGGATGAACATGCATTCCATGTCTGCTGATACTCATCAGCTACACCACTTACATATCTCCTATCCTATCAGTGCGCTCTGTCATCCACATGCATGTGCTGTAGTGACAGAACCCATAGTCCTAATTTACATGTGCTTCATTGACTGGGGATGTGCAAAGTTACAACTGGAAGACAAATGCACAACTCCACCTTAAACTACTGATTCATACACACTTATGACTTCAACAAAACATCATCACACTGTAGGCAAGGTACATGTGATACACACCCATACTGCATACTACGCCGTTGCTTGTTTTAGCCAGCCATTCATGACACCGCACTATGCCAATATATGATGCCCGAACTCACCAGTGGCGTGTGTGTCCTTGAACTTGTCGATGTCCCCCTGCATGATGAGAGGTCGTCCAGCTGTGAGACATAAAACCCAATATGTGTTGGTATCAGACGTGAAATTACACGTGTCATATTCATCATACATATCATCAACATCACAGACAATGCTCCGTAACTGTACTGTTGCGTAACATGTTTGCTAAATGCTTGGGTCTACTTTGCCTGCCATTCACACAAGACCTGTGAATGCTGAGTTGGGCAAAACAAGACGACAATGCTAGCAGACTTGCGCATTCTAGTTGTGTGACACATTCACAAGGCCCCATTTCAGCATGCAACGTGATGTTATACATGCTCTGTGTACGATTGCATCGCTGCCGATCGCACAAGTCTGTTTCACAGGTGTTGGTGGTGTATGACACTCTGGAGATGTCCTATTACCTCTGAGATATTGTACATGTTTCAAACATTGTCACACGGAGCCTATATACAACGGAAGCATAGCAAACGTACCCATATTCATGTGCACAGCATTTGTACACTTCCTTTTGTGCAGCACACAGGTCCCAGATACAATGCCTGTGATTGTTCATGTACAGTCACCCTTCCTGTGCACAAACAATCTTTGTACTGCACGCAGTATTGCACAATGGTGCCAGCCTTGGCACTACAGTGCTAAGTGTTGCAGAAGCACAGTGGATAACACCAACCTGCACCCTATGCTTGTCAATATGATGCAGCGTTGTGTTTCTGATGTGCCAACGTTAGGCGTGAACGCATGACGTCTCCCGCCTCACTCTGCCACATTTGTGCACTTGGACACCAGTGTGTCACACACGTGAATTCTGTCTTTACATTACAGTGTTCATAAGTATAACTCCCAGGTGGTCCAGCAGGTCACCCTCACGGGCCAGGCAATCCTGCCAGCGGTGCTTCCATTGGCGCACAGTCCATTCCACCCCAAAGACATGCTGCATCTGTGCCCGCACACGCTCCCACCTGACCTTCCGCACCTTAACGTCATATACGCCTCCCATCTCCACCATCCGGGGCAGGTAAAAATTTATCAGCCAGAAGAAGCCCCCCAATGCCCCCTCGGACATCCTGCCCTCCCTGCCCACACCCACCATCTCCCTGCACACACCTAAACCCACTGCCACAAATCAAAACCCAATATAACAGACCCAACAACTACCCAATAAGTTAACTACCCCAAGACAAACACCTGACAAGATTGAGGACAAGAGACAATTAAATACGTAAAAACAGGTACAACACACTTCACAGGGGCACTACCGACAGGACACAGGACACAGCAACACTCTCCAATTCAACAATTTGCAGCACACACCACCAAACACCTCCAGCACTCTCCACAATCACCAGCAATGTGCTCAAAAGAGAAAGTGAAAGTGCACAACACTCCTCCAGTAAACAGGAAGCATGCAGACATCACTTCCTGTGTGTTTGCAGCCCGTTTTTTGATGTAGCGATGAAAATGTGCACGCAAAAAGGCTTTGGGGTAATATTTCGTATAGTTCAATGTGTTTAGCGATGTATTTTCCATCACTAGTATGAAAAATACATTGCATTTTCGGAAATGCTGGCATTTTTGCACGCTAAGTGCAAGTTCTTACACAGATGAACAGTCTTAGATGAAATTTCATTTATTGTCCCAAAGAACCCCATGAAAAGCTTGATTTGACCCCAAATGACACCCTTAATTTCATAATTGACCCCATATGACACCCTTAATTTCATATTTGTCCCCAAATGACACCCTTAATTTCATATTTGTCCCCAAATGACACCCTGATATTTATAGTTTACCACTGTTGACACACTATATGTAATTTTTATCCACATATGACACGCTGAACAGTAGAATTTCGTACCACATTTGACACCCTAACATGTCTAGTTTCGAACAAATGTCACCCTAAACAGCATCTCTGTTCAGAGGTGACATATTGACCATCAGTTTAATATTGTGATATTGTTACCACTTAATGTTACACTTGTCAGGGTGATGTACTCATGCGGAGGAGAAACATGCACACAGGGTATGTGTGTAGTGTTTTTTGTTTACATATACTGTGCTTGGGGGCATTTTGAACTGATATAGGATTGCTAAGGACAGTCACGATGTGACGTGCTCAGGTGAAGAAATTGTTTATGATTCTGTTCCTTCGGGCTGTTCCTGCTGCAGAAGCTGTGGGGTGTGATCCACCTGCCTCATCTTCCTCATCATCCTGAGCATCGTCCGGTGCATCTGGCACTTGGATCCATGGGGCATTGGTGCGTACACATATATTGTGCAATACACAACATGCTATGATAATCTTGCACACTATTTCTGGGCTGTACAGCAGTCTTCCACCTGTGATGTCAAGGCACCGGAAACGAGACTTTAGCACGCCAAATGTGCGCTCCACAATGCCCCTGGTGCGTCCATGAGCCAAATTATACTGCCTCTGGGCCTGGGTGTTGGTGGCTCGGAGGGGTGTCATCATCCATGGGGTGAGTGCATATCTTTGATCACCTGTAACATGTAATGGCGAAATGGGTCCATTATTAGTTATGCATGCTGTGTGGGCAGTGTTAATAGTGTTGTGGTGTGTGATTGGTGCTACTTTGGGATTCATGTTTCCCATGTGTAGCTTCTGACAAAATGACCAGCATCAATGCGAATTACATTGCCTCACAGCTGCTCGTCCCTCTCCCCAAGCCTATTTACTTGTGTGCGCTGCGCAGTTGCATCACTAGCACTCCAACAGTGCACCAATGTCAGGCCTGTCTGCACATGTCCGCATGCCTGACACCTACACCAGCAGGGTCCCTGGCTCTCCTAACGTCTAGCACTACGATTTATCCGCACTCCTTGCAGTCAACGCCAGGAGAACGTTTAGATGCCAATGGGCCACACCAGACACAGCTCCCGTTCTGTTCAGCTGCTGCCGCTAGACCTTCCCCACCGCCCAACACCTGCAGTTTCCAATCCAGACCTGCCACAAAGCAACAGTCAGTGGCACCCTCACCTGCAGGGCCCACAGAGGGCGGGAACGCTTCGCAATCACCGTCAACATGATCACACGCCACGTCATCTACTCCATGGACTACGTACTCATATATGAGCGGAGCCTCCACCTCACATACCACAGAAACTCCAAGTCCATTACCCTCTGGCAGATGCTTGCTAACATCGAACTGAGTCAACTCTTCTCAACACTGAGCCACAAGGCAGGGCACACCTTTGACCCCATCTTCACATGTGGAAACTGCGTCCACATCATCGACACCACTCAACGCCCATGGTCTGACCAGCACAGCATACACTTCCTCATCGTGGAACCCCATGACACCCAAACCTACAGCCAGTGCCACACAGAGTTACTGGAGCTGAGTCACCGAGGTTCTGGTACACTCCACCATCAACAGCAACACCCACACCGCTGCAGGCAACGCCAACAGCACTGGTCGGAATTACCACACATGTATCTCCAAATGCGCGTACATACTTGGCCCAATATGCTACTCCTACATACAGGGGCCGATTCCGATTCGGGCCGGAAATCTCTCCGACCGAGCCGGACCCGGAGAGATATCCGACCGAATCGGACCCGTGCAGCCCGACCGAACGAGTACGATGCGCACGTATGCCATCGGACTCGAGTCGGTCGGACTCCCATTGAAGTCAATGGGAGCCTGTCGTACAACGCGTACGCGGGCTCCCATTGACTCAATGGGTGCGATGCGGACAAGGGCGCCCCCTACAGCGTGTATGCGGCGAAGCGATTCGCGCCGTACACGCACAGGTAGGGGGGACCCATGGGTCCCCCCTGTGTGCAACTCGCGCGGCTACGCGTACAGGGGGGTCCGACACGGACCCCCAAAGTACGGCTCCGACAGCTCTTTTGAGCCGGAGTGCGCGGCTCGGTCGGACTGCTCGCGGCGCGCATCGTACTTACCCGGCCGGGGAACGTCTCCATTGCGCGGTGCGAGTCGTGTCCGTGCGAGTCGGTCGGTGCGGTTAGAGCCGGGATCGAGTCGGTCGGAGCGGTCGGGACGCCCGGACGGAGTCGGTCGGCGATTTCGCATCGTACTCGCTCGTCCGGACGCGCGTACGGATCGGTCGGGAAATAGGGCTCCGAATCGGATCCGGTTAAGCCGAATCCGATTCGGAGCCCTACCGGCCGAGATCGGAATCGGCCCCACAGTGTGCAATGAGTGCCACCTTGGTCACCAACAACATCCAAGATGACAGATGCATCTGCAGAGCGCCTGGAGTAGAACTGGAGCTACATGGAGGGAACCATTGGTCATCACCACCTACAAGGACACCTAGCTCATACTCTCCCTCAACAAGGCGCAAACACACACCAGACTGGGGTTCCAGGGAGGATTGCAGCAAGTTGCAACATGGATGTTCAACAGCTGGGGGGTGCTCTACAAAGGGGAGACATCAGTCCTCATTCTCGTGACCACCCCATCAGCATGTGGCAACACCTGGTGGGCCGCCGCCTTCGGCAGCTCCCACACGACAACTCGAGGTACCTAGGCATTGTACTGGACTCCTCCCTCTCCATGTACAAACAGGTCTACGCAGTGGCCTGCAGCTGCTTCGACAGCCTCTGCATCCTCCATGCTACCTTCACATGGTTCCCACCCCCCCGTCAGGTAGGACAGTCACCAACGCTGTCATTGCCATCAGGCTCGACAACGGAAACGCACTATATGCCCACATGGACATGTCTGTGCTCTGCACACTCAAGACTGTCCAGCACACCACCGCCACACTCGGCCTTGTGTACATTCTTTCTTCGTAGGTCGAGTACCCCCATCGCACATACTTGGTTCCCACCTCTCCCCACACTTGCAAATGTGTGGCAGAGGGGCTATGCCTTTGGGGATGGGTTGTCTACATGGCTGGCCCCAGTTACCACAGTTACTTGTGATGTGGTGTCTGGTAGGTGGGCATGTTGATTGGCATTTTGTATGTGAGTTTGGAACATGTGCATTCTCACAGTTGTGAGTTTCATGATTGTGGAGTTGAGGTGTGTGGTGTGTTCAGTTGGTACTTACCAACAAGCAGTGCATTTCCATATGTGCCATCCTGAAAGCGCTGGTTGATGATGGACTGGCGGAAGATGTAGAAATCATGCACACTGCCTGGGAACTTGGCTATGACATTGGTGAACAGGCCCCGGTGGTCCACTATTGCCTGCACATTGATGGAATGTGTGTGCTTTCTGTTGTGGTATATGTGTGCAGTGTCGGCAGGAGGCACAAGTAGGACATGTGTGAAGTCAATTGCCCCCAACACATGCGGGAAGCCAGCTATGGCGTAGAAGCCTAGCTTGGTCTCCAGCTGTTCCTGCGCAGTGTTGGGGAAGTGAAGGTGCTGGGGTATCAGGCTGATGATGGCATCCAAGACAGTTGTGAGGAACTTTGATAGGGCTGGCTGTGAGACTCCTCCGACTTGGGCAGTTGTTGGTTGGAAGGTACCAGAGGCCAACATGTGCAGCACAGCTAACAGCTTTGTTTGCGGACGGATGTTGGTTATCCGCTGTGTTGGTGCCGTCAGCCTGTGGGCTATCTGGTGCAGGATGCGGAGGATGGATGTCCTTTTGAGCCTGTAGTGGGCATTGACATCCTCTGGCGTTAGGTCTGTGAGGCTGAGGCATCGGCGATGGACCCGCTGTCTTATTCGGCGCAGCCTCGGTGGTGGTCCTGGGGGAGGTGGCAGTGGCGGTGGTTGCTGTGGCCTTCTTGGTGCTCCAAGCTGCATGATTAGTACCTCCATGGCATCAGTGGGTCTTCAGATGAGGCTCTGGGCTAGTCTCCCTTATGTACTGCTATTTATCACCATTTTTTAGACCTGCTTTTTTCTGGTCTTAAGTTCCAGCAGCTAACGGGCCTTAGCGTGTGTTTTTTTAGCGCATCGCCGGTCCAGGCGATTGTTGAGAATATCGCGAAGTGGGGTTAGCGTGCGTTTTAACACGGGAATGCCTACATTGCATATGATTAGTGTTAGTTGTCGCTAACATCGTTGGCGATGTTATTAGCGGCCGCTATCGCCAGTAAGCTGTCGCTAACGGCTGTTAGCGACCACTTGTAAATACGGCGATAAAAATATCGCCGCTTTAGCGGCAGAAAAGTGCCGCTAACGCGGCGATATCGCCTTGAGAATATGCCCCTGTGAATCTTGAAAAAGTTAATTGTGGGAAAGTTACCGATTGTACATTTCCTAACAAACTGTTATGCTTTAAAATGAAGAGAAAAAATGAAAATAAAAACAAATGAATGTAAGAAAACTGATTGATCGGGTTGCAGTATTTTGTGACTAGAGGTCACAAGCTGTGCACGCTTTAGTCCAAGTTCACTTTAGAAACTTGGCCACTTTAGACACATAAGGGGACATAACACATTGCCTACATTTCATTGCGGGACGGCGCTAAGACCACCAAAATTTAAATCAGGTTCTTAAGTTCTCACACTCATTTGTTATCTTCTGAATAGATTTTATTAAAAATCCATCTCTTCACTGAATCGTGGTTCTTAAAACCTGAGAGGATCAGTTCGAGCATTGAGTGGTCTGAAAAGCCATTTAGGTAGCCTGAAAGTTGCACCAGGAGAAAAACTGATGCTATTAAGATGCGCACCAGAGTTTTGTCTCACTAAGGTGCAAGTTTATTCATTTTTAGTCGCAATAATAATAATAATACCAGCATTTGTAAAGTGCACAGCTACCTCCGGAGAGATGTCCCGGCGCTGGGGGCCCTAGGGAAGATTAAGCGAGCTATTGCCCAGAGTCACATGGTGCTGGGCTAACCTGACGCCGGCACCGGGGATCGAACCATGAACCCTGTGGTCTGGAGTCAGGCACCCTGGCTGCACCCTGGCCGCTGCGCCACACCTCTTCCACAAAACTTGCCCTCTATGGGTCTATCAAATCCAACACCTTCTGATATAAAGCCAAAACCTTTGCTTTTTTTATTTTATTACGCCTTCGATTGGGTGACGATGAATCAAAAGCCGGCTGCGGTAAAAAATTAGAACTCGCCACCAATTATTATCTTATCATGTAACAATATAAGTGTTATAAAGAGGTCAGTTAGTGAGTCTGGATTATTTTCTATGGAGGCATAAACACCTGCTATGGTCATTAACACATTCCCAATAGAACCCAGGCCCTGTGAAAATCCTGACCATTTAAACATGGCAAAATCTGATATTCTCATGTCGAGGTATAGGCCTCATGCAGAAGAATAGTAGCTAGATTATGTGTAACGACCCATGTTTCAATCCCCTGTACCTTTGGCCTATTATTAAGCCTATTTACATTAAATGAAATAATTTTTAATCTAGTTCCACAGTAAGAAAGACCCTATATATTCCCAAAGTATATTGAAAATACATAATGCATTGAAACATTGGTGTGGTTCTGGACTTACTCAAGCTCTGAGCTGGAGCGATTTACTACTGTTTTGGGTCCCCTTTTGCCTCTAGTAACTTTAGAAGTGAATAGCAATGTACTTAGGGGCTTATTAACAAGCCCCTTGCGCCGCAGGTGCGTCACATTGCGTGACACACGGCGGCGCAACCTGCTGCGTGATATTTACAAGCACACGTAAAGTCACCCTGCATGGCTTTACGTGTGCTTGTAAATATCACCCCATTTCACGCAACACTTTGCGTGCTAGGGGCGGGACATGGGTGTTGCTGTGGGTGTTCCCACGCAACACCCATGTCCACTGATGCATTTCCAGATTTACGAGCAATCACAAACCTGGAAATGGATCAGAATGCTATCCCACCCCAGGAGAGGCATAGCGAGGTGCAACGAAGAAAAATGTTTTCATTTCTCCTCGTTTTTTTCCTCTTTCAATGCGTGCTGCATTCTACAGCACGCATTGAAAGAGGAAATCACCTCAAGTGATTGTTTTCATGCAGGAAGGTGCTCCTTCCTGCACAAAAACAATCTCCCCACGACACAGGCATCCTTGCACCATGGTGCAAGGGTGCCTGTGCCGGTGCATGGCAGCAGTTTGTGCGCCAGCGCAGGGAAAAGCACAGAGATGCGACATAGTGTTGTAAATATGTCGCATCCATGCGCTTCGAAACTAACGCAGCGTGGCGCAGCAAAATGACTTATGACCCCGCGCTGCGTTAGTTTCTCGTAAATAGGGCCCACACTCTTTTGTGGGTGAGTGCATATCCCTGCCTAAATCCCTCATTAATCCTCGTTCAACCTCTCCAATTAATAGTAAATAGGCCTTTTTTTCTAGCCACTCTCCCATTTCTTGCCACATTTACTACTGAGTAGTAAATGCATATATGTGAGCAACTCAACATAGAAAATATAGGAGAGGTTGAGGTGGAGATTTACACTTGTGAGTTTGTGAATAGGATTTTAGTAGTACTTTAGTAGTACTATTGTAGGACTATTAAAGTATTACAAAATGCACTTTGTGACTACATACCATCACGTTTAGGGCCTGATTACGAGTTTGGCGGTCCTCCTGTTGGACAGCCACCTCTGCACCCACAGGAGGACCGCCTAGAATGTGAGTTGAATCCAGGGCGGGCGGGCAGTGCTGCCTTAAATCAGACCACGGCAGTGAGAGTGCCAGCAGTACGTTCCTGCACATTGTGGCATGCACCATTTCGTGCATGCCACACCGTGCTCTTAACAAGGGTGCAATTCCAGGGGGGCACAACATGTGACCAGAATACACCAGTGGGCCCTGCATCTTCCCCACCCTTTTCATGGCGGGCTTTCTGTCGGAATATGCTCGGAGGTGCCGCATCAGCACTGCCAACATCTTCCTGCCCCTTTCCACTCTGCCATTGCCGCAGGACCCTGAATGCTGGCGGTGGCGGCGGTCCTGTGGCAGTCTGACTGTCACACTCAAAATACGGTGGGCGGACGCGCAGGGGTGGCAGTGGTTGGACCGCCACCACAAGGACATTCGTAATAAGCCCCTTAGTCTTCTTCTGTATATCCAAAGGGCCTAACCAATGAGGAAAAAGTTCTCAAGGGCCAACCGTCCGACTTTTGCAGCACATCCTATTTGCCTTACTGCAAACTATTCCACAATGCACTATTCTAAGTAAAATCCAGGATGTCCTCTGATGTGGCTTGTGTGCCAGCCAGTGGCGTGAATAGGGAACTGAGCAGTCCCCTCCTTCTCAGCTACACCAAACTGGTTTTGAGACCAGCTCCCTCTCCCACTGGGCAGGTGCCAAGCTTGCAACAGAGAGACCAGGAAACCAAATGGTTCTCTTCCTCTGATCTCCCTTTACACTTAACCTTTAAATGGGTAGGCCTCACCCTGGTCCCTTTTAAGTTAAAGTTTCAAGTGAAATTCCTGAACCCTCCCCAGCTCCCCTTCTTGATTTGATATGTGATTCCTGCCAAAAGGCCTAAGCAATTGTTCAATTGTTTCTGCTCTGTGAGCAGTTTTCACACATCATTAAGGGGAGCACTAACAGGCCAGCTGCTGCTGGATAATGCTAATTAGTATCCTAGAGGTTCAGGCAGACTAAGTCTAACTTTTTGTGAGCCACTTTTCTTAAATATGTACAAAAAATCTGGCTTCACTACTGAATTAGATTTTTAATAAACATCTAAAAATAGTGTTTGAATTAATCCTGCTGCTTGTCCTAAACCAAAATTAGCAAAGTTAGGATTTTATGCTGAACTGTAGTTCTTCCCATAAGACAGCTACAGCCCTTCACAGTTAAAACTATTTTTTGTAACTAGTTACTTTGGGTACATGCTAACACCAAATTAAGAATGTACCACGTTTAAATACTGGGCACTCTACCTTGTGGCTTAATTAACATTTCAAGGTAGAGTTCTTTCCTGTCGAAAAAGGGTTACTTTGACATGTTCACCTGCAAGAGTCAGGCTACACATGCAGGCCCCAAACTATCTTTTCTTAGGAAGCCTAGCAGAATGTGTAAAAGTGTGCTACAGTTTAAGTTTTCCATGACATTGATTTATTTTCCTATACCATATTCTATGACCCTACTGGAAAGTTAAGTAGGCCAATTAGAAGTTAGCCAATTTTGGCGCGTTGCCAGGCAGCTGACCGCGATGGCCGCGCTGCACTGAAGCTCCGCCAGCGTACCCAGCAAAATCGCAATCTGTCGCATCCCCCATGACTGCGGACCCATCCTGAGCAAGACACTGCAATCTCCGGACAGCGGAGAAGACTCGTGGAGGTCGATGCCTCTGAGAAACGTCAGAAATTACCTTTTCTTCGTGTCCTGGCCCAGCGGGGGCGTGGCCATGCAGGATCGCCCGGAGCGGCCTAGTGCGCCGCCTTGCATCCCTGGCCTTGCGTGAGATCCTGGGGCCGAGAGGAGTGCTACTGCGGGACTCCCCACCTGACCCGTCAGCCCGGTGAGTGCGGCGATTGGCGGCCTTTCCCCCCCCCAGTCAAACCCGCTGGTGCACACTCGGCGCGCCTCAGGATCACTGCTAGGTCCGGTGTGGGTGCGCGAGGCCGACGCTTCTCCTGGAGGCCCCGCGGTGACAGGGACCGCAGGAGAGCCAGGGAGGCTCCCACCCGGCAGATAGCCCATCACCACCGGAGGGGGGACGTGGCCCACAGGAGCCCGCTGCCAGCAAAAACAGCGCTGCATAGTGAACAAAAAAATGATGGATTTAGGCCCAGATCTCTGTACTGGGGTGAATGTATGACATTGTTCTGCATTCTGTCCATCAACTGTTGTTTTTGCATAGTGAACATCGGTACACGGTGCCCAGCGTCTGCCACAGGAGGAATCGGGCAGTGAGCAGGGGTCCCCCGGACGGCCTTGGTGGGGAGTGCAATACAGTCGCTACTACAGGTGACCCGAGCACTGCGGGAGAACCACTGGCCTCACCTCCCCCTGACTAGCCACTGCAAACAACATCTGCTGCCCAGTTTGGCATGAGCCCCCCCGCGCACCACAAGATAGAGGCGCAGCCGACTGCGGATGCTCAATTGCCTTCTATGCTCCACCAGCACACCCAGACCTTGCTCATGGTCACACCAGTCGCTTCTGGACCCACCATTTATTCAGCCTCAAGTCCCATTCGCTGACAGAGCCCCATCTGGCCCAGCTGCGCCACCGCCTTCGCTCTGCACGCCAGCGTATACTCCCCCGCACACTGATGCAGGGATGAATGGGCCGTAAGGACCCTAAGAAAAGACTGCTCACGTTTGACAAGCCAGCGGAGAAATCAAGCGAGCCCGACACCAATATGGCGGAGGGGGGACAAGACACGGCCACCACAACTGATCTGAGCACCACGCAGCCTTCCCTATTGTCAGAACTGAGAGCCGGATGGGAGGTTCGATGCGCTCGAAAAGCGGCTAGATACCTTGGGGGCCAAAATTGATGTCCATGACCGTCGACTGGACACAGCTGAGGGGAGGGTGTCCGATCTTGAAGATGGAGCCACGCAATCCACTAAACGCCTGGAATGCATGGAAAAAATCCTAAAGGACATAGCCATCAAGAACGAAGATCTCGATTCGCGTAGTCGACGCAATAATCTACGCATTCTCAGGGTCCCCGAATCCACAAACACTGGCCGCATGGATCTCTTTGTGGAAATGATGCTCGCCGACCTCTTTGGAAAAGAGCCTTTCACACCCGGGTTCGCTGTGGAGCGCGCTCATTGCTCCTTGGGACCGCGTCCCAATCCTGGCTGTCCACCCAGACACGGCTCTCCGGCTGGCGCGGGAATGTTGTGATACCATCTGGCAGGGCTCAAAAGTGGCGCTGTACTCTGATTTCACGGCAGTGGTGCAAGAAGCACGGCGAAAGTACAATGGTGTAAAGGCCACCCTTCGCAACTTGGGTCTTCGCTATGGTATTCTATACCCAGCCCGCTTGCGGATCGACATCAATGGCCGTTCCCGCATCTTTGAGTCCCCCACCGCGGTGCAGGACTTTTGTAAATCTTATAAGAACAGCAACAGCCAGCAAAAAGGAGCTGAGCCCTGCTCTTATCCCCCACATAGTGGCTCGGTTGCCAGTGTCGATCTCTTCTCCTCTGAATAGTTTGTTCAATGTGCTCAGGACTGCAGTCACTCTAGAATGGAACCTTTCATCGATGCTTGACAGATTATGTAGCACTGTTCGTAACATTGCAATGCTGGGGGCTGTCGGGGCGTTGCCTCCCCCCTGAGTCTTTCTCATGTTGCTTAGTTATCTGATACCAATGCATCGCATTGTACAATGTTGTTTACAGCTAGGAGGTTTCCTTGATGTATTAGTCTATGGTTTTCTGGGGTTGGTTCCTGACGTCTACGGACGTAAGGTTGGGTGGGGGTGGGGAAAGGTTCACTGACTTGTTTCTCCAGTTCTAATTCGCGCAAAACTTGTTGCTGTACTGTATTATACGTCTCCACTTCTGTCATATTGCTCATTCAAAACACTCATGGTAATGACATCGTCACCTGACATAATCGACCACACTCGCCTGTCCTTCATCACCTGGAATGTTAGGGGTCTTAACAATAACAAAAAAGGAAGTATGTTATTCAATATCTACAAAGACATCACATTCACGTGGCGTTCTTGCAGGAAACCCACCTTCCGAAGTCTACGTACTCTCCTTTTGCTGCTAGCTGGGGCCTGCACCGTTATTTTTCCAATTACAGCTCATATGCTCGCGGTACAGCGATATAGATATATAAGTGTCTCCCCTTCCATTTGCACAATACTTACTGTGATGCACAAGGTCGCCACATCATAGTAACAGGAAAACTGATGGGTCACACCGTCACGTTAGTGTGCCTATATGCTCCCAACACAGACTGTCCCGAATACTTTCACGAACTCCACAGCTTAGTACTTCGTACGGTCTCTGATCTCATACTGATGGGCGGAGACTATAATCTACTATTACATCCCACATTAGACAGCTCTTCTGCCACCCCAGACACCAAGCTTGGGCACGTCGCGCCCTCATTGAATTGTGTGACTCCTTGAATTTGACGGACATTTGGATACGCCGCAATCCCACAGATCGCTCTTATACGCATTACTCAGCACAACACAACACATGGACCAGGTTTGATTACTGGCTATGCTCCTCCCGCTTTGCCACATGGTACACTTCCAATACTACACTCCCCAGGACATATTTTGATCACTCCCCGGTGATACTACAGGCTCGGGTCCCTAGGCCCGAAGGACATGAGAGACAGTGGCGGTTCCCTGGTAGGGCATTACCTGTTCTTCACTGAGATCAGAGAAGCAATAATTGAATATTTTGAACTAAACACGGGGTCGGTAGATACCTGGGCCGTCCTTTGGGAAGCCTTTAAGGCTTTCATTAAGGGAGTAAGCATGGCCAAACACACAGGTGTGTTGAAGAACCTTAGAAGGACACTGGCTCACCTCGAGCAACAATTGGATACCATAGACCGGGCACTAACTCCACTCCCCTCAACCGGACGGTACCAAGCAACGCTTGGCCCTTCTCACAGAATTTCGCGATGCCGCCGATAGGGAAATTCACTTCCTTAGCAAATATGTCACTGCCCGCCGTTATGGAGAGGGGGAGAGGCCAGGACGCACTCTGGCACGTCTGTTGAGACCCCCTTATGGGAAATCCTACATCACAGAACTAAATTCCCTGTCGGGACAACTCCTCATTGACACTACTGAGATCAGGGATGAATTCCTGTCATATTACAGCACACTGTACACCTCCAAAGCCACCGACAATCCAGCCGAGCTGGAAGTATATTTCTCTGAGATAGCTCTGGTGTACCTAGAAAAATACATGCAAGACTTTCTGACTGAGCCCTTCTCTTCTGATGAGAGTATAAGCGCGATCGAAGCTCTAAACGGATCCACAGCACCTGGCCTTGACGGCTTCACTGGTGACTTTTATAAATCCTACAAAGATCTACTGGCTCCCAAAATCTTAGAAGTTTACAATGAGGCACTGGAGCGAAATGAGCTTCCGCCCACTCTCCGAGAGGCTGTGATTGTATTACTCCCTAAATCAGGGTAGGATCCCCTGCTCTGTGGGTCCTACAGGCCACTATCGTTGTTAAACTTAGATTATAAAATCCTAGCGGAAATGATCGCGCTGCGGCTCTCTTTGCCGCTTGACAAAATTATCTCCCCCGCTCAATCGGGGTTCGTGCCGAATCGGTCCACCTCCCTAACTTTAAGGACGCTATTTGCGGTATTGCACAGAATTAACCCCGAGATCCCAGCGGCTGCCATCCTTTTAGACACCGAGAAAGCCTTTGATTCCCTGGAACTGCAGTTTTTCATCTTTATTATGCGAAGAATGGGTATGCTCAAGGGATTCATAAATCTTACGGCTCTCTTGTATCAGGGCCCGACTGCCAGGATCCGCCTCAACAGCACGGTGTCTCGTTCCTTCTCCCTCTCAAGAGGCACTAGGCAAGGCTGTCCGTTGTCGCCGCTCTTGTTCATTTTGGCCATGGACCCCTTGGTCCGACATTTTCAGGAGCGACATCTGTAGAGAGGAATCCAGTTTCACACGGGCCCTCTATTGGTCTCCTTTTATGCGTATGTTCGGGACCCACAGACGAACCTCGAACCATTGATCAGGGAAATCATCAGGTTTGGCCGCTTTTCGGGGCTGGGAATAAACTGGCACAAGTCAGTTATCTTTCCTCTCACTTCAAGCACTACTCACTGGAACTGCGAATTTCCCTTGGAATGGTGCAGTGATTCGACAAAATATCTTGGCATACATATACATCTAGATACCGACCAAATTATCCGACTAAATTACGGCCAGGCGGTGCATAAGCTAGAGGAACAGGTCGAAAAATGGCTGCGGCTCCCCCTGTCGATCGCAGGCCGAGTGGCTTTAATTAAAATGGTAATTCTTCCAAAATTTCTCTACTTGTTCAATAACATCCCAATACCAGTGCCCAATAGTTTCTTCTTGACATTACGCACTCACCTCGTTAGGCTTACTTGGGGTGGCAAGAGACCCAGAGCCCGTTGGGAGGTTATGACAATTCCTTATGGCAGAGGCGGATTTGGGGCACCCAATCTTCAGTTGTATTATATAGTCGCCCAATGCAGCTATGCACACTCCTGGTTTCATCCTGATGCCAGAATCCCGTACCTACGTCCGGAGGCTGACTTAGTCCTCCCTGGCTCCTTAAACACGGTGCTACCTCGGGGCTTGCCCAGGGACCCCAAAGACATACAAACTGTTTCAACTACCAGCTGGGCCTGGAAAAAATTGATCAGACTAACGAGGGCCCCCATATTATACTCTCCTGGGCTCCCGATAATCAATGCGAACTGGATTCCAATCACTGGCGAATTATTGGTGCAAAAAACGCTCTCCAAATTCGAAATCAGTAAAGCCGGTGATTTGTTCACTAGCGGACAATTTTTCTCTATGTCTGAAGAAGAGAAGTTCGGGGAGGCAACATTCATGGACAAGTTCATTCTCAACCGGGTTGGGTCAGTGATGCGACCGCTACTGCTGAACTTCCCACTCGAACCAGACCCATTTATGCCACTCTCCACAGTCATTGAATGTAAGGGGGGAGAACATCTCATTTCTAAACTATACCGCGCCTGCGCAGATCTCATCCCAATTGACGACACTAAAGTCCGGGGGAAATGGGAATCTGATTTGGGACATTCAATACTAGACGACCAATGGACTGCATGCTGAATGCAGACAAAGGAAGTCTCTTTGAAAAGCCGCCACAAACTAATCCATTTTAAATTTTTACGAAGGCTCTATGTCACTCCCGAGCAACTTCATAAGATAGACCCGACCAGACCCCACGCTTGCTTGAAATGTGGGGCCCCACATGCAGATTTTGCACATCTCACTTGGAATTGTGGCAAAATTAAAACATACTGGGCGGGAATATTTCGAGTCTTGGGAAACATGGTAGAAATGGATATTACACCCTCGCCAGATGTCGAATTAATGGGGTATGTGGTCAACTTCCCGAAAGGGTTCCGAAAATTCATTGCCTTGGGGTTGTTGTTGGCAAAAAGAGAGATCGCGCTCAGGTGGGGGACAAAGGTAGCTCCTACATTACAGACTTGGTTAGGCAGTCTTACATATTGCAACACCAACAATGATCTGTTCTGCAGTACCTTGCCCAGGGCTTCCCGACCAAAGGACATTTGGGGCCCCCTCAAACGCTATGCAAATACAATGCAGTCCTCAAATACCTCACAACAGGAACGCGGGATTGTCCCGGAGGGAGTGGGCTGAACAAGATCAGGCACAAGGTACGACTAGTACTCTAATTTAATGGCACCTATGCTCCTGGACACTACACTGCAGGTACAGCGCGGAATGTGAGGTGGGCCCTTGGGAGGGGGCCGGTGAGTCGGAGGATAACGGCTGATAGGCTATCTAAGTATGTAACAGTTGTCAAAGGGGGCGGACAGTGGGGATGTACTTTCATTAGTCCAGTTTTTATATTGTGCAATCCTAATAAGCAATGGTTTCAATGTTATATTCAAGAAACTGGTAAATAAAGTTTAAAAAAAAAAAGAAGTTAGCCAATTTTACCTTGATTTAAGGGTCAGAGCACATACACTGCGGCCTAAACAGCAGGGTCTCAGTACGCAGAGTTAAAAAAAATCAGTACCAGTCAGCAAAAAAATAAATAAATGGGAGGGGCCAACCAAAAAGGAGCACTTTATCACAATGTGTCCTAGGAGGAACCCATTGCTATGAGGTTGTTCTGTCCTCTTCAGGTTACTGAGGAGTTTTTGATTTCACACTGGCTTCATCTGAAAGTGTTTGGTTTTATACCATAGTCTTGACTTCCTACGTTGAGGTTAACACATCTCTTTTTATGGTGTGAGTGTTAACTCTGAATTATTGTATGACCGTAATATTGTGGTGAAAATATTAGCAGTACAAAAATATTGTGGAACAGAATATCAAGGGTAAGTATGTACTTTTTCATGTTTGCAAATAACTTGAATGTTCAACCTGTAGTGTATAAAATAATGTATATATGATTGTTTTATTCAATATGTTATTTGCTTATGTTTGGCAATATTTATATATAAGTATATGTTAAATTACTCTTATTTAATATCATAATTTTGTTTTATTGTATTTGTTTTCCCATGTTTTTGGATTTATTGTGGGATTGGGTTGGATTTCATTAAAATAGTTTTTGTGCAGTTTGCGTTTTATTATATTAATTTTAAAAGCATATTTTATTTTTTAATACAAATTATTTTTTCTATTTTATTCTGGGATCTGAGAATTTTTGAGCGACTGGATAAGTAGTGTTTTATATTATTGACATATTATTTAGAATGAAAATAATAATTAATAAATCATTTAGAGGTCATTACGATGGCGGTGAACCCGCCACCAACAGGCTGTCAATGGCGGGTTCACCGCCATTGTGAGGCCATTTTCCACCCGCCATATTATGATGGCGGGTGGTACTGTGGCGGTCGGAAACACTGACCGCCACGTATCGGATGGGCTCCTTGAGCCCGCCGGTGCTGCGGAGGCCCTCAGCATGTAATGCATGCCAGCAGTGCTTAGCAGGCACCGCCGGTCAGATTACGATGCTGGCTCCCCACCAGCCTTTCTGTGGCAGTTCACCCACCATGGAAAGGCTGGCAAGGATGGTCTTTGGGGCCCATTGCGGGCCCCCCTTGTGCAGGGGCAGTTGGTTTTTGCATTTGCATGTCCCTGCACCACGCGGTGCCTGCCACGTAGTGCAGGGAAAAGCAAAACCTGCCTTTTTTTCATTGCAGCAGGTGCTGCAGCCAGCAGCACCCGCCGCAATGGAAAAAATGCCTATTGCGGCTGCCATAGTGGCGGCCACATTGTAATAACATATGTGGGACCGCCGACGTATAGGCAGGCGGGACCCAGCCCCGGGACGATGGCAGATGGACAGAAGTCCATCCTCCATCGTAATCAGGCCCTTAATTATTGTAAATGTTTATTATTTAATATATTGACTTGCAATACATTATATAATTATCTAAAACGTGTAAAAAATATAGTAGACTGGTTTCTATTTTTGGGGAGATTGGGTGGGTAATTTATTTTTATTTTTATTACTGAGATTAATATATGTAGGCATTTAATTCAATTATTTATTTTCAAACTATCATTGCAATGGTAACAATTTTTATTTAAAGAAAATATGATGGGGTTAATTTTTTAAGTTGAAATAAAATTGTTTTTAGAAAAATGTAATTTTGTTAAATATAAAATGGGATTGACATTGTTCTTCACTTCAAATGTTTTATATTTTAAAATGCTAACAAATATATTTATTATTTGCTTTTTTGTATTTATGTTTTTAGAACATATAATGAAATTTGGAAAACATTATTTAAAATGTAATATTAAATACTTCATTTCAATAATTTTACTTTACATTAAATATTAATAGCAGTGCAATACTTTTCTATTACAAATGTCATTATTAGTGTAGTGACTTTTGCATTTAATTACATTTGTTTGTTTATAATATATATTTTTAAAAACACTCCTTATTTTGAGTTAGGACCGCACAATTAAAACCAAGCCTCCTTCCTAATATTTGAAATGTTCTCACTATGCGTAAGAAAGGATTTAGAATAGTGATTCAGAACCCTAAAATGTGTGCACATTCTCCAATGTTTGTGAAACAAAATTTAGAATAGTAGCTATGACCCTCTACACACCTAATATATATGCATGTTTCCAACGTTTATAGGACTAGAGTTTGGATAGCAAATCTGACACTTCCCCAATCCCACAAACATATGTGATTTCCTTAATGTTAGTAGGACTAGAGTTCCAATATTAATACTGCCCTCCCCCCACACACTCCATATTTCCAAGCAACTTTTCATAATGTTAACAGGACTGAAGTTAAGATAGTAAACCTGTTCCCTCCAAATATGGGCACTTTCCACAATTGATGTTGGTCAAGATTTAAAATAGTAAATGTCAGCTCCCCTCACAAAAATGTAAGTGAGAATAGAATTGAAATTGTGAATATATCTTCTTTGCCGTTGTTAGTAGGACTGGAACTAGAATATTCAATCTGCCGCACACCAGATATAGGTGCTCCTCCCAATGTTAGTAGGAGTAGAGTTAGAACAGGAATCTGATCATCCCATGTGTAAATATAATCACTTTCCCAAATCTTAGTAGGACTGGAATTAGAATAATATAGCTGGCCAAAAAGGAAAGCTGACATCCCCACCAAATGTATGCATTTCCCTAATCATAGTAAGAATACAGTTAGAATAGGAAATCTGCTCTCCACCAAATATGTGCACTTTTCCTAATGTTAATAGGCTTGAGTTTGAATAGTAATGCACTTTCTCCAACATTAGTAGGCATAGAATTAAAGTTGAAAATCTTACCACCCCCCCAAATTGGCAATTTGTGTTGGCCTGAATTTAGAATACTAAATTGAGCCCTCCAAATATATGCACCCCCCCCCCTTGTAAGTGGGATTCGTGATAGAATAGTAAATTGACCCCTCCATATATATAGATTTTCTCCATTTTTAGTAGGGCTGGAGTTAAAAAAAATATCTGACCCACCCTCCAATTAATGAACTCACCCCAATGTTAGTAGGACTAAAGTTAGAATAACTCTTAGCAGGTGGCAAATACATGTATGGGCCGGGAGATGGGGAGGGGGAATGATGGGTGATGGAGGGGTGGGGAAGTAGAGAAGGGAAGGGCGAAGTATGTTCTGGCCAGGGAGTGCTATACGCCCCCCAGTCAGAAGAAAAAAAGCAGGAATGAGACTTGGCTCGTCCTGCAGCCAAAGTAACATGTAATTTTTGGTTTTCGTTTTATAGGCCCAAAAAATTAAGTTATGCTCTCCCACAACTAGAAAAACTGGCCAATTCAAAATCAGTTAAAGCGGAATTCCACAACAAAATTGTGTTCAGCTCTCTTACTGGCTACATGAAACACAGTAGCTCCCAAAATGTCAGAAAATTACTGCCACAGGTGATTCAGGGTCAAATCACTATGTCATAGAGACTATAACTTACCTGAGGGATTGCTCCCGACGACTCCTTACAAATGCAATGCCTCCTGTGGAAAGAAAAACAAGTGTTAACATGGAAACAGGACAAGAAAACACAGGGAAATAAAAAGATAAAAATGCTAAAGAAAGACTCCCACTTCTCCCCCTCCAGGCCTGAAATCCAGCAGAAGAAGAACTGAAGAGAATGAGGGGACTGACGTTGATAGAGATGGAGGACCCTGGATTTGGCTGTGCGAATGCAGGAAAGCAGATACAAAGGCCACAGGCGAATGTCAGATAGGAGAGACTGAGTCAGACACCTGCAGAGCAATACCAGAAGAATCTCCCAAAGGGAGGAGAACAGAGTGCTCAGGTCCACAGATTGAACAGCGGTAGCAGATCCTGGGCCACGCCAAGGCAGGAGATGATACTGGCTCCTGCCATGCTTCTATGCCAAATTGGTGCACAGTTCAAGAATTGGATGCGGGGCATGAGGAGGAGGGGTAGAAGTATGTTATGAATTTGGTCAAAGGAGGGAGGTATGATAAAGTAGTTTGGAAAGAAGATTAGGAAACCTATAGACTTGCCTTCAACCCATATACTCCCAAGACTATTGCTGGCTGTATGATAATATGGGAAAGGTGCTGATAAAAGAAAAGACATATTTTTTTTAGTTCCCTGAAATACTTTTTTTGGGCAGGTTTTCTGTTGGCTTTGACAGAATGTAAAAGGGAAGCCAAGAAAAACACTAGAACACAGATGTTTCATTAGTTGTTTTGGGAAAGGAAATAGAGAGGGCTTAGATAAAGTGACCTAAGAAACAGGATAAAGAAAGTACTGCCCACCAATACTAAGAAAGAGAAAGGGGAAAGTAGCCTAAATGTACTAAATTCAGGGACTGTTTTAGAGTTCAGCGGACGGTTACTCCGTCACAAAGATGGCTGATATCCGGTCTGCCGTATTACAAGTGCATCATATCCAATGATACTTTAATATGGCGAACAACACATCGGTCATGTTTGTGACAGGCTAACCCATCCACCGAACTCTAAATCAGACTCTCAGGTACTTATTAACATCTCTTTTTTGAAGAGAAACCATGATGTCTGGCACAGAACCTCGAAAGAGGTACAAAAAAGGGTATGCAGTTCCTATGGTGGGTGGGCCGTGTGGGGTTGGATTGTATGGGGGGGAGGGTGGGTTGGGTACAAAGAACCACGGGCAGTCAAGTCCGGAGATGGAACACTAATAGGGAAGGGGAGAGCTCCAATAGGAGCAAGGGCCCTCACACACCCCAAGGGGTGTCATGCTTCATCATAGGGCAGCTCCTCGTCGGGCCGGCACTGCAATGCCCGACAGGCCCCACAGGGGGGCTTTTTGCCGGAGATCTTCTATGTTGTTAAACCGGGAGGCCCTATGTGATAAGGTGGTAAGGTCCAAGTGTAGTGAGTAGAGTGGTGTGCGTGGTGTTTAAAAATAGCTATAAGTATCCGGAAAGTCCTTTATTAGCTGGACACTGATGCTATGGCTAAAAACAGACTACAATAGTCGGAGCTGGCAGGACAATTCAACCTGCTACAGCTAGTATGTGTAGTGTGGGGGGATGGTGTGATAGAAGGTCGACATGTTTCATGCCTTGTTTCTCCTGATGGATGAGTGGCATTTCTTCAGGACCAGGGTGCAAGGGGTACCTAATCTACTCTCTCTTTTTAGAAACGGTCACGGGAATCCCAAGGTGTACGGTTTCCTATAGTGAGGATTCCAAGGTAATCCGGGCTGGGGGAAAAACAATGTCAGGTTGGTAGAAACCGTCCTTCTCACGGACCTAAATGGGAGGAAGGTTGGGAGACAAAAGGCAGGGGTAAGGCAATTCAGCATTAGAAAATAAAAGTGACCTGTAAGCAGTTGCAGTGGCCGAAGGTTTTAGTGGTCACATGTGAGGATTTAAGAAAACACATTAAGTACATATGCAATGGTGGCCCACAAAATAGATGAACCCACCTGGTGTATCAGTGAGAAAAAGTAACTAGAGGACATGCACATTTTGTACCCAACCCCCACCGCCCCCCACACATTGGTGACCATGATCAATGGGCTACTGAAGGGGTGGCATGATAAATGTCTATTAAACGATGATGAATACCTATATTTGAAAGTGGACCGCCCAAGATATCCGTGTCTTTATACATTGCCAAAGATACATAAGGATCTGCCATTTCCACCAGGGAGACCCATTGTTTCGGGTATTGGGGGTCCTACAGAAAGAATGTCACAGTTTGTGGATATTTTTCTCCAACCATTAGTGGTTAATCTACCCTCATATATAAAGGACACAGGACACATACTCAACATACTAGGAGACATAGTTTGGGACCCAGGAATGATTATGGTGACACTAAATGTGGTGTCACTATATACAAGTATTCGGAATGAACTGGGTCTCAAAGCATTGAGCCACTTCTTAGCAAGAAGATCGGCCAGCCTATGGGAGCATACGCAAATGCTGCTAGCAATGACGGAAATGATTTTACTGAATAATTTCTTTCTGTTTAAAGATGACTGGTTTAGACAGATACAAGGAGTAGCCATGGGCTCCAGGTTTTCGCCTGCTTATGCGAACCTCTTCATGGGGTGGCTTGAGGAGGTGATGATCTGGGGCCCAGGTGGCTGCCATTGGAGTGAACACATATTATATTGGGGTCGCTTTATAGATGACTGTTTTATGATCTGGACAGGTTCGATGGCCGAATTACTAGGATTCTGTGAATACCTGAATGATAATGATGTAAATATTCGTTTCACCACACATTGTAGCACAACCGAAGTGGTATTTCTTGATCTAATACTGTACATTAAGGATGAACGAATACATAGCAAGAGGTACCATAAACCTACATCCTGCAACTCTATCCTACACGCAGAAAGTTCCCACCCACGCCATCAAATTAAAGCAATCCCCGGAGGGGAACTGATCAGAGTGAGAAGGAATTGTAGCGAAGATTCACATTTTATGTCATGTATACAGGATATGGAGAAAAGATTTACCCAGAGAGGCTATTCGAAACAAGATGTTTCAAAGGCTAAAGAGAAAGCATTGGGGACCAAACGTGTTAACACCCTGAGAGTTAATAATACTAGACAAAGATCGTCCACACAAATAAGATTGGTAACAGATTACACGCAGTTAAGTCATGTTTTGCGAAAAAGTTTAATAAAACATTGGGACATTTTGAGAGCAGATAGAAGTCTAGAGGGGTGCATTACCACAACACCACAGGTGACATACCGGAGAGGGAGGACGTTAAGGTCTATGCTTAGCCCTAGTTACCCGATAGTAACACAACAAGAGCAATGGCTAACACTACTGTCGAAAGGGTTCTTCAAGTGTGGGAACTGTGGAATGTGCAGATGGGCACAGGACAAGACCAGAGAATTTGGCATCATTCCCAATCAGACATGTACGATACTTACCAACATCAATTGTAATACGAAATTTGCTGTCTATGTCATTTCTTGCAACTGCAATAAAATCTATGTGGAGAGCACAATAAGACCTTTGAGAGTTCGGATAAGTGAACATTGGCGAGCTATAAAACAGAACGATGTGAGATATCCGATTGCCGAACATGTAAACAATTGTGAGAAACAAGGGAGCAATAAAACATTTACTTTTTTCGGCATTGAACATGTTGCGAAAGATCCTCGGGGAGGCAACCGGCAGCTTAAACTGGGCAGACATGAGGCCAAATGGATAATGCGCCTCAGGGCGGTAGAAGACGGTTTAAATTTTGATCAAGAATTGCAATATTTCTTGGGAAACTAATCTTGTTCTGGTTGAGATATAGAATAAAGTAAGGCTTCCCCAGTAGAAATAAGATTAAGAGAGCACTAGTATGTTCTGAATCGAGAGCTAGAATTAACGGATGTGACTTGTTTGGTTAATACAGACTTTAAGAATCTGGCGTATAGGGTTGAGGTTGGAATGATATGCATTATGAGGATATGTATATATTCTAAGATATTGCTGCTTAACCCAAGTACCGTCGAGATTTAACTCCCTAGTTATAAGATATAATATTTTATTTTCAAACCACAGAATGGATGAAAGGAGGAGGCACTTTTTATCGGAGTTTGCGATAGCCTGATTACTTTGAAAGGCTTTACATAGCCCGTATTATTATTATGGGCTACATGAGATTGTGTGCAGAGTGGTGGCTACCAATTAAGATGGCGTTTAAAAATAGTCACTCTTCTCTGCGGTTTCCTTTTATTTTATTTTATTTTATTTCATCCCATATTTGGAAATGTAGTTCAAGGCTTCCGTTACAATATTCTGTTAACAGTTAATTACACGTGGCTCTTAAGATGCATTGGGGCTAATTATTATGTGGTGAATAGTTCTCACTACTTAAAGATGGCGCGCATTATTGTCACGCGACATCATAGACCTCTTTCGATTCTCATTCCGGAAATGCGATATGAGGCAGTAAGCGGACGTACTCCTCACCTGTAATCGGGCCAGAGAACGCGTACACGGGGTGTCGGATATACTAAAGGTAAAGAGGAGAGCATCTACGCATATCTTTGAGACATAGAATATTTGAATCTAGGTCTTACGTTTAAAGTGGGGTATATTTTTGTTAATTCCCCTTAGATAACTCACAATCAGGATCCGGAGAGAAAATAACTATTTCTTTGGAGTTCTTGTTAAGATTGATGAAATAACGCTTTGGACATACCTTATGTGGTTGATTCTACCACTGGGTAAGTCTACATAGTAGATTTTACTTTTCTACTTGCATTACTGCCAAAACGATAGAAGCTTATAAAATGTCTACCTATTCTAATATTTCCGCAGGTAGTTTATTTTGGGGTCCTGATTTCACACGTTTTATTGGTTGGAATTATTTGCTTAAGAACAGATTGGATTGATCCTCCAGAATCATACTCGATTTGAGGAGGTAAGCATGATATCGAAGCATGCAGAGTTATATTCACTATTGCAATTGTTGATTGGAACTTACTCGGTTTTGACATTTATAGAATGCATATTTTTTGCTCTCTCTTGGCTCCTTAGGATCCTTTTAAAATCAACTCGATTTTAGCAGATACAGCATGTTTCTCTAATTTCTGACATATAGGGCTTTGATTAGCAATTTGTGCACACATAGGTGTTGTATGCAAAAAGAGGGGAGCACCAGTTATAATTCACATATCTTGTCAGTGTAGCATTCTACTACTTGTGGTTACAGCATTAGATATGGCACTGAATGTCATATCTCCAGAGATCATCACTATAACCATGCACAGTATACGAAGAAGTAAAGGTTATGATGTAAAGAGCTTGGAGTAGTCACTAGTACAAAAATTAAAGAGGTGGTGGTTCAGGTTGCCACACATCTTGATCAATACGCTTGCCGTGTCTTTGCACTGGGTGCTAAAAGCTGTAAATATATTTAAATAATCTTTAATGTTTGTACTACAATATTGGCATCTCTGTTATATTTTAGCCCTGAGGAAGTCGTAAGGGTAATGTTCTCACTGCAACAAAACGCGTTGGTGTATGGCCGAAAAGAAATAGAAGAACATACAGAAGAACAAGAATACCAGCATTATTTGGTGTCTAAAAAAATAAGTACAAATTGCAGTTTTGATTGTATTGGCGTGCCTTGAATTTGGTGAATTGTTTTGTTTCAATCTTTTGATTGATAATCGGGGGAAGCAGGGTGTGTCTCCCCTTCTCGAGATACTGAGTGGTGTATTCCATGCGAGCGCCTGGGACTAATACACCCACAACAGTAGGACCTCCCTCCCCCCCATACCATCCAACCCCACACAGCCCACCCCCCATAGGAACTGCATACCCTTTTTTGTACCTATACGTTGCAGGGCATGTATGCTGGACCTAGATTGTAAAAGCCCTTGTTCCCCCTTTGGTTTATACTTGAGAGCACGGCCTTGTGACCGTGGGACTTGTTAAGAGGAGTAGCTAAGTAGCACCTGCGAGTCTACGGAAAGTTCTTTTGAGACTCTCTAGGAGTATAGAACACCTTGTCTAAGGCCTACCCTCCTGAGCCCCCTCCCTTCTCCCCCTCCCCCCTTGGGCCCATAATCATGGACTGCCCCCAGGGTCTCTGGTTTGATGACAATATGGTTTCGGAAATACTGCAAGCACCATCACTATTAGGAGCAGAAGGGTCCGCTGCGGGTAATACCCAAACAGAGGACTGGAGCACGCTAACCTCCATGAAGAGAATGTACGTGAAGATCACACTTCACGGTTTACTTATGACTGAATACCTACGGGCTAACATCTCCCCAGGTGGCTTGATTGTGAGAAACATGCCACAAATCTTCTTAGAGGACACTGTCTTTAAAAGGGAGTGGTCCCTGGTGGCATGGAAATGCACCAGGGATTGGCTGATCCTAATTATAAACACGGCCAAGCACCTGGCGGACGACCTCCTTGTGAAAATCACCATGGCAGAGAATGCATTAAAGACCACCATCCAGATCACTGCTTATAGAAACAAATTGGCGGAAATCAACACGGAAATAAATGAGAATCGTGAGTATGTGTTGAAACAGAAGATCAACAAGCTGCAAAAAGATATTAGAAAATTCGATAGGGAACAGGTGTATCCCTACATAAAAGAAGATTACACGGGTAACAGCGATGTTTCTTCTGATGAGAACAACGCATCGAAGACCTGTTACTCTTCATCAAGCAGCAATTCCAGTTCAGGAAGCGGAAGATATGATGACACCCATAGGAATCCGCCACCACAACCACCACCACTGATGGGCTACGGCGGAATACCATACCAAGGACCACCCCAAGGATGGCATGCCTACCAAATGTATCCACCTGGACCACCACATGCCTTTGCTAAACCTTTCTTCACCCCTCCTTTTTTAGGCAGAGGTTGCAGCAGAGGACAAGGAAGAAGACGAGGCACACAACAGAAGCAAGTACAGTGGCAGAATCAGGACGAGGAGACCTCCAGACAAACCAGGAGCCAGACGGCCAGCAAGAGAACCTAATCGTGACTTTATCATCACGGATCCCCACAGATAAAGAAACATCAGTTCTCGAGAAGGGTCTTGGTTTTGTCCCCACCCCTAAAGAAGATCGCTTCAGAACTACGAACGAACTACACCGATTCTTCAGAAAAATCCGTCTCCATGCCTTTTTCCAGGAGAAGCCTCCACCGGACCAGACTGACTCAGGCCTCCACGCCCCTTCAACCTTCACCTCGACAACAGGAATGGTCCCTCTGGAAGTCCTTACTTTCGAGAAGGCAGTACTTAAAGATGTGGCATGTTGCCCACAGGAACATACCTTCGTCAATATGTCAAAGGAAGAAACCACAGTAGTGCTCAACCTCCTCGAAAACCTGGGAGACGACATTCAAGTAGACATCCTTATCACTCTAGACGTAGAGGCACTGTATACAAACATACACCAGGATGATACCGTGGAGGTCATTGAGAACTTCCTCAGAGTGACAACTTGGTCCTCTGCCACCCCCATCAGTTTCATTATGGAGTGCGCGACTCTGGCACTCAACGAAAACTACTTCCAGTTCAAAGACACTTTGTACCATCATACCCAGGGCACTTTGATGGGGAGCACCTTTGATCCCAGTCTGGCCTGTTTATACATGGTGGACTTCGAGCGAAGGCAACCCTTTCCACTCCAACATTGTCGTATGGCGCAGGTACATCAACGATATCTTAGTCCTATGGCAGGGCTCAGTGGCTACATGTAGAGAATTTTGTGAGTGGATGAACACCATTAACTGGTATCTAAAATTCAGTAGCAACATCTCCACGACAGAGACTGGCTTCTTGGACCTGATGATCACCCTGCATGAGGGCAGGATGACAACTAAAACTTACAAAAAGCCCATCAACAGCAACAGTCTGCTTAGGTACGACAGCCACCACCCCAAACACTTGCGGGATAATCTTCCCTTCGGTCAATTTTTGCTACTGAGACGCAATTGTAGCACCATTAGTGACTACAAAGACCAGGCCAAAACGCTAACTACAGACTTAGTTGCTAGGCAATATCCCCATGTGGTCGTACAAAAAGCTTATAAGCGAGTAGAAATAATAACAGGGACAGTCTTCTAGAACATCATGATCGACCAACCTGCCAAACAATAACCTGCGTCACGTCATTTACACCACAATCTAATATGATCAAAAAAATCATTAAAAAACACTGGCCCATTTTGCACACAGGAGACCTGACCCCACAGGTTCCACGATTTGCGTTCAAACTAACCTCCAATATTAAAGACACCATTGTCCATACTAGACCGCATCCAACGTGCCCACAACGCCAACAACAACTTTGGAGGCTCCCTCTGGTGCAGGGCCACCACCCCTGCGGCACATGCAGCGTTTGCCCCTACACCTGTCCCTCTAAGGAAGTAACATTGAGCCCTAACTACACGTGGACCCAGAGAATCCACACCAACTGCAATACACGCAATTGCATATACCTTATCACTTGCCCCTGACTGAAAAGATATATAGGTATGACAACTAGAGCTGTCAAGATCCGCATTACAGAACACCGAAGTAACATTAGGTGTGGGAGGTCCACATCCAAGATGCTTTCCCACTACATAGAGATGCATCATACACATGAGTAAATCAATTAAACTATGCTGGAAGCCTTTCCAAATATCACTCAGCAAGGGCTATTCAACAAAGAACAGCGTTGGATCTTTCGCTTGTCCACAAACATTACAGGATTAAATGACGACATTCCATGGGCGGAGGTGGATCTGTGATTAATACCAGCACAGACCCTATCTACATGCTGGATATGTCACTATGATGGGTAGATATGAGAATACCTCAATAACATCCCTGTGCAACAGCACCATTTTAGTGGGACCCCGAACCAGGTGACCATTCCCCTGAGCATGAATCCACAGCCTCAGGGAGTCGGTATACCTGCATACCACTGGGTTACCACTCCATCAACAAAAACCAACACACTCCCCGCCAGCACAACATTACCACTACCCCATTCCCCTCTTTCCTTTTTTTCCGCTACCCCCTCCCCCCCTTTTTTCCCCTCCCACCTGCTAAGAACCTTGATCACTACGGCCATTTCAAGATTTGTAAATGCCCTTCTCGCTGCTGGGAACGTCTAAGAAATGTCATACCATTGACAGATTCCACCCTCCAAATATGGCCACCGCACTGGACTCTCCTACATTGCTATGCAGTCCTCTTTCTATTTCCTGAGTGTATTCTTGCACTTTACAGAGTGCAGCCGAGAGTTTTTCTTCACTTGCAACCCTTTTTTCAATTAGTCTCAGGGCATTTATACCGAGACCGCCGGCACACTGTCACCAGCGTCCCTGGCGTCAAGACGTGGGTAGGTCCCGCGTTCAGGAGCTCCGAATCAGAGGTGAGTGCGTCTTTGCCCCGGGGATCCCATGGACACACGGGAGTACCCTGGCTTTACAATGACTTAGCCCGGTTTCCATATTTTAAACTACCTGCCAGCACCGTGGGAGCAATTTACACCTCTGACTGCAACCGTTGCATGTCATAGCGAGGCTAGAGCGTTCCTCGCTGGGTACACGGCATAACTGCTATTATCTTCAGTACCACCACCGTGGAACCTCGCTAACCTGCCTCCTGGTTGTGTTGTAGTTTTTGTCCCATCCCACAGCCCGGTTTCCATATTTTAAACTACCTGCAGGAGCAATTTACACCTCTGTAGTCTTTAGTTTGTTGTTAGCGGCTTACCTAGGTAAAAAGCCCCCCTTTTCACCAATGTGCAACCACAATCTGCAAATCCCATATTTTAAGACTATAATGGCATCACTAAGGGACAAGGATATCACCGTCCGTGGTCCAACGCGGTACACACGATTCCCCCATACCCATGATAAACACAATAATCATAAGGTAATTTGACCTTTTTCAAAGATTAGCAAACATTACCCATTACCTAGACTCTACCCCCTTCTTTTAGGCCACTTCCTTCCGTCATTGTTGCGGTTAGTGTGGACGCACAGGCTGAGGCCCCCGCTCCGGAACCCATAGGTGAGTCCCATTTGACCATGTACTAAACCAAGTTTGACCGTGTGATGCAACACTATGGCTGGGGAGATGCAACCGTCCACAGCTAGCTGCATCCTAGTCCATCTGGTCGTCAGCCTGAGCATTTATGAATGGGTATGTAATGTGCATGTCCTCTAGTTACTTTTTCTCACTGATACACCAGGTGGGTTGATCTATTTTGTGGGCCACCATTGCATATGTACTTAATGTGTTTTCTTAAATCCTCACGTGTGAACACTAAAACTTTAGGCCACTGCAACTGCTTACAGGTCACTTTTATTTTATAATGCTGAATTGCCTTACCCCCTGCCTTTTGTCTCCCAACCTTCCTCCCATTTAGGTCCGTGAGAAGGACGGTTTCTACCAACCTGACATTGTTTTTCCCCCACCCCGGATTACCTTGGAATCCTCACTATAGGAAACGGTACACCTTAGGATTCCCGTGACCATTTCTAAAAAGAGAGAGTAGATTAGGTAGCCCTTGCACCCCGGTCGTGAAGAAACGCCACTCATCCATCAGGAGAAAAAAGGTGTGAAACATGTTGACCTTCTATCACACCATCCCCCCACACTTCACATACTAGCTGTAGCAGGTTGAATTGTCTTGCCAGCTCTGACTCTTGTAGTCTGTTTTTAGCCATAGCATCAGTGTACAGCTAATAAAGGACTTTCCGGACACTTATAGCTATTTTTAAACACCACGCACACCACTCTACTCACTACACTTGGACCCTACCACCTCATCACATATGGCCTCCTGGTTTAACAACATAGAAGATACCCGGCAAAGAGCCCCCCTGCGGGGCCCGTCCGGCATTGCAGCGCCGGCCCGACGAGGAGCTGCCCTATGATGAAGCATGACACCTCTTGGGTTATGTGAGGCCCTTGCTCCTATTGGAGCTCTCCCCTTCCCTATTACTGTTCCCTCTCCGGACTTGACTCCCTGTGGTTCTTTGTACCCAACCCCCCCTCCCCTCCATACCATTCAACCCCACACGGCCCACACTCCCATAGAAACTGCATACCCTTTTTTGTACCTATACGTTGCAGGGCAGGTATGCTGGACCTAGATTGTAAAAGCCCCCCCTTTGGTTTATAACTGAACCTGGGAAGTCAGAGGGAGAGGAAAGATGAGTCGTAAAAACCAAGTTGGTTAATCCTAACAAACACTCAAACTATGACAACAATTAACCTCCAAGTGGACGAGATTGCCTGAAAGAAACGTTTTGATTACTCCAGTTCTATGAATAATCAAAATAAAGACTAATACAAGTGCACCTAAACAGCCTCATCCTTAAGTTATTTACAACCAGAAGTACACCGTTTAACCAACACAGTACTAGACATTGTGAATGAGCTTTCTTGGTAAGAAGAAATAGCAATTTATACTGATGTCCACTGAAGACAACAGAAATAATAAGTCTCCGATTACACTTATGGATCATTGTAAACCTAGCTAATGAAAAGGGTGAGAAGGGTAGTATTTAGAAACATTAAATTAATCAAGAGATGAATTTGTGAACTCAGGTTCGTAATAATGAGTAGGGACAATCCAGAACTTTGACTACAGGGCTAGGATTGACCGGGTGTAAGTGATAATGCTGCCTGATGAGAATGGTAATAATATATGTTTTGAGATGGAGAAAACCTGGTTTGCATACAGGAGGGTTAAATTGCACATATTGTGAGAAGTGGCTAGTGGATAAAATGAGCAGGGGGCAGGAAGGAACGTCAGAGCTCATAACTGTGATGTCTACCCTAGAGAAGGATTCTTGACTGACTTGATGGGGAACGAGGAAGGCCAAAGGCAGATGTGTCATTGAGGAGCAGCAGTAGCAGTTTAAGTCAAAAGCAATAGCAATATAAGTCAAATGGTCTTGAGAATCCTAAGGAATCTTAGATTAGTCTTTGGTGAGTTTATGAGGAACTATTGTCCTTCTTAATTGGCGCTTAGATATCCTTGGGTTTAGTCTCTCCGGGTCATGTGCTAGGACATAAGGTGACAAGATATTTGATTTAGACCAGTAGTGCTACTAGTAACACTAATGGTGCTAGCACTACTGATACCTCTACTTCTGTTACTGACATTACTAGCAATACTACTACTACCCTAATAATAGTAATAATAAGAAGAAAAAGATGGAAAAGAAGAAGAAAAAAGATTGTGGCAATGTGTTTCCACATAAAAACACAATACCAGATTTGTAAGTTAATGTGCTTAAGGGACATAGAGAAGATTCACACCATGGTGGATGACAATGGGATGCCGTAATATTTGTTATCTTCTTTGACACAAATCAAAATTGGTAAATTGATTTCGAGAGGATAATAGCAGTCTTTAAAGATAACAATAAGTAACTGCAAGCTGTGAAGAATGCTTGCTTTGCACATCTCTGACAGTGTTCTAGTGTCTCAACAAATTATTGTACAGTGAGGTGTTAGTCTAACGTCGTTGGGATCTCTGTGCTACAGTAAACATGCTAAGGTCCTTCAGATTGTACTCCGAAACGAAACAAAACAATATTAACACACAAGAGTATGATGTTAACATTTTCATAATGTCTAACATAAAATGACAGGGCTCATGCTACACATCTTGGTATGTGCTTGGACTATGCGCTTGTGAGCTAGAATACATTTGAATGTAATTGTCATAAACACTCTAGTATTCAATCTTTGCATTGGTGTGTGACGCAAAGCTCTTCTTTTGCAGTGATATGTTGCAGAGGTCATCACCGTCTTGTGTAGTTTGAAAGCACACTCATCTGAGAATGCCTAGTGCATTTCTTTAATTATAAAATAATAAATAAATGCATGGCATATTAAAATTCAATACATTTTGGCTATCCAGCAGTCATCACTCTACACCTGCCAATTTGGGGCCGATTACGATGCCAATTGGACGTGCGTCTGACCGGCATCGTAGCGGAAACGGGACCCCCCCAACAAGGAGTTGGAGGTCCCGCTTCCCAGATTAGGATCTGACCGCTGTGTTGATCTCAGCATCAATCATTACTTATTTTGCCTCTTGTGGACATGCCATTGACGACCCTTATTTTTTGTCAATGAACAAACTCGTATGTTCAGCCCTGATAAAGTCGAGTTAGGGAGTAACATGTGTTGGTTGTTCTCTCTCTGTTCTCGGTTGTTTGACTTTGGCATTCATAATATCACATCAACAATTGTAGAATTGTGACAACGTCTGAGGAACATTAAGCGCATTTAATGAGGATAAATGCAAACGTAAGACAAACCTTTTACTTTTTATGTAACTATTGTGTGAACTTCCCTTGGTTTGTGCTCCAACCTTCTTTGTGTTCATAAAAACAGACACGCTGTTGTTCCCAGTCCCGGTCTCTGAGGCTACAATGGGACACTCTTCTATCTGAAGATAGGGTGTGAGCACTGGTGCTGTTGCAGGAGGCACTGGATGTCTGACACCTCCTTTTTCAAACAACTGATTACTGTAATATTTAATGGTTTTTATAGTCATGAGGAACTTGAGCCAGGTTTTACATTAGTCTAGGCTGTGCATCCGTGTTGTCTCAGTCTTGAAATGACCACGTGGTTGATTCATACCAATAGTAATACTATTACCACTACTGTTGCTCGTCCTACTACTACTATTGCTACTGCACCTAATAGTAAAAATTTTACAATAATAATAACATGAAGAAGAAATAATAATAAACAAACCCACAAACATTTTCCCACTTAAGAAACAACACATCAGATTTACCTGTCACTGCGCTCAGAGGACACAAAATGACTCACACCGTGGTGGATGACAACGGGATGCCATTACCTTTTGCTGCACATTGTTTGTGACGTAAACCATATTCACTAAATGGATTTCAAGAGGATAATAACAGTCTTTAAAGATAACAATAAGTACCTCTATGCTGTGAAGAAAGCTTGCATTGCACATCTCTGGCAATGTTCCAGTGTCTCAACAAATTAACATAAATTGAAGTGTTATTCCTGCACTGTTGGAAACTATGTCTTACATTTTCTTCAGGTCATTTGTATTGTAACCTGAAAATGAATGAAACAACATAAATGTAGAGGAGTTTGGTGGTAATATGTACATAACGGCTAACAGAAACAGATAGGGCTTGTGCTCCACGTTTTCATATGAGCTTGAAGAAAAGGTTGGAGAGCTAGGACACATTTTAGTTATGATTCAACATGCCAGATTGTTGAATAACTACACTAATATTGAACCTTTGTCGTGGTGTGTGATACAAAGTTCTGCTGGTGCAGTGGTATATTCTAGTGACCATCGTCATCATGTGCAGTTAGAAAGCACATTCTATTTGGAATGGTGCAGGTGCAATTCTTTGCAAAGATTTTGGTAGCTTGTTAAGCTCAATAAATGAGCTTGGTAAATTTTACTAAATTCTGTCCATCCAGCAGCCATCACTTTTATTCTCTCACAGTCTGTGATTTACTTCCTGGTTTCATTGGGTGACAAGTATAAACATGTTTTATCGACTAACCTGGTTTATCATTGGTGGTGTCAGCACCAGCCTGCAACTCTAATCCATATGCATGAACTATCCTCAACTAGTTCATAAATTCAACCTTTTCATGTCCACAATAAGCCGTGTCTAAAGATTGCATTGTGGTTAGTCTTTGTCTGGCTGATAACCAGTCTCCTCCTTTCTGTGTCTCCTGTTGTAATGTCAAACGCTGACAATTCTTGCAGAAGTTGTTAAAAATGTAACACTTTTTTGTTTTAAAAAATCCCAATTCCTTTAAGGAAATGGAGCAACTTTAATAAACCTTTCAATTGTGAAATGTAATCACTGAGAATACTAATAAGGCAGGTTGTTCTGTGACCCCCACTGATTTGGCATCTTTTAAACTGATATAGGTCACTTTGCAAAATAAGATATTGGTCTCAAAAAGTAGAGTCACAATTTCTGACTACTTTTTTGGAGTTTTATCATAGTTTACGAGGCCAAATTTTGGAAAGATCCATCCTTCCCAGGAAAATGACAATTTCGATTTTTGTATTTTTTTGTTTGTTTGCAAATCGACCAAATTATTTGATGGTATGTTTTTATGGAGCTTACTTGTTTCTGTAGTTCTGTGTATTTTATTTTGAGGTTTAAATCGTGGATCTTACTTAGGTGAGGGTACCCAGCTTCCAAAAGTGACTGGGTAGGTGTCCTCAGAAGTCAAAAGGTTAAGAATCACTGGTTAGGATCTCACAAAGTCCCACCACACTTTGTCTACATGGGTTTGCCACACCTTATCCATCACAGACCTCCCACCATGCACATGGCCAACTAATACATTAATTTTCACTAATCATAGAACATCATCAGCTGTCATCGGGGAGACAGCTGGTCACACCCTTTGGTAATTAGTGTGTGAGTCCTCGGAGTCAACACCATTTTTTGAGAGAGAGGAGTCCTCCTAAGCAGTGGCGTAGCGAAACGTGCAGGGACTCCCCTGCAAATTGAATGGAGGGGGACCCCCCACACTCCGGACCCAGGCAGAAGCTCTCAGGGCTGCCTGTGCACAGTGTCAGAGGGGGCCCCCGTATAGCTTAGGGGCCCCTCCACAACACAGGGGCTGTGGGAGCTATTGTTAAGCCACTGATCCTACGTCCACATTCCTCTAACTGAATCAAACACAGAAACTTTTTCAGAGACTGACTGTTAGTTGATGCACATGCACAAGGTTCTAGGCCCTCTCTTTCTTTTGCTGGCAGATCTTTACCCCTGTCCTTTTGTGGGACCAGGGGCTGCATCATCTGATGCAACCCAGAATTCACCCATATCCCAACCAGCTGAGGCCTCAGTAAAAATGTTTTTTTCCTGATTCTCAATAGTTTGGCTAAAAAAGAGGTATATCTTTAGGGGGCATCAAAAGTCTCAACTCCCAGAAAGGAATGTATGTGCCAATGAACTGCAATATTATAGTCACACAGGATCAAGTTTGCAATCCTTCATTTCAAAAAGGATCATTGTACCTCATGCATTGCATGATTCTGTCACAGTACCTATAATTTAGCACATAGCTATGAGAGGCAAGGGCACCCCAAGGGTTCCAAGGAAGTAGTACCAGACCAATAGACATTCTTTCAATAGAGGATTTAGAGAGGCTCCTGTTGACTGCAATGCTCAGAAGCCACTCCTCAAGAAAAAACTCCCTTCCAGATGATGAAAGTTGGTTTTGCCGAATACCATGGCTGCACAGTCTTGATTTCACCTCATGCCTCTTTCTTCCACCACCATACACTCCCTGACCCTTAATTTCACTATTGCAGGATCTCTTCATCTCTGTCTTTCCCATTTCTGCTTTTTTCTGTCTTTCCCTCCAGCCTCCTTGCCTCCTTTTCTGTTTTTCTCTCTCTTGCTCTGGGAAAAAGTCTGATGAAGAAAACTAAATGCTGGTCCCTAAAAAGGAGTGCTGCTGGTTCCCATCTGCAAGCACTAGCTCAAATTGGGGACTGGCCCTTCCGATTTATCTGCCTTCAACCTGTTGTCAAACTTCCACAATATTGGGCTCCAAAGTGGACAACAATGTCTCAGCTGCTTCAACTGTCTCAGTATTCTCCATTGGTCAGCCCTGAGGAATCTAAAATCAATAGCTACTGTGTATATTTTAGCTTTAATCAGACTCCTGGGGACAGATTTATCAAGATGTTGTGCAGCCACAAAGTTACAAAAAGTAATGCAAAGGGGCATTTTGCGCTAGAATTTTGCCTTTAACCTCTTGCCTGCTAGGAGCTAGAAGCTAAGCCCTTTTTGGGATATTTAGGGTGGTTCGCGCTTAGGGCTCCATAGCGTTTTTTTCACATAGGGTATCCACGCCAGAGGTGCATCCTTTTTTTCAACAAACTGGGGATTGCAAAGGTACTCTGGGTTTGTAGATTCCCCCGGAGAGGACTGAGAAAAAAGGATGTTTTGGCTAAAGTAGAAAAAAAGTAGTCCGCAAAAAAGGGTCTGTTTTTTTCCTAAAAATTGAATCAACAAAAGGTTTGCTGTGCTAATGTTACCATTTTCCCAACTTTCAGGAACATACACAGCTGAATCAAAAGACCTATTTTTAACACAGTTTTGTCATTTTTCAAAGAAGTAGGCCATTTTTCCAAATGTTTGTGCTTTCAACCTACTTCCAGTTTGTGGTGGAAACTGGAGTAAAACCCATGGGTGATCCCAGAAAGATATAAATTCCTGAAAAGTAGAGAGAATTCTGAGCTCATCAAGGGGTCATTTGTGAAGATGTCACAAGGTTTTCTTACAGAAACTAACTGTTGAAATAAATAAAATATTGAAAATGAGTAGGAAAAAAACATCTATTTGTGACAATGTTTTCATTTGTAAATTCTTGTCACGCTGGCCGATTTTCAAAATAAATATACCATTATGTCCAATAAACCCTTCTGGTTGCGGGGACATATAGGGTTTGCAGGTTTTCCAAGAACCTGAAGTACCCAGAGCCAACAACTGAACTGCACCTTACAATGTTTTTTTATTGTGTACTGGATATTGAGCAATTCATTTGGCAAAATATAAAGACTGAAAAATTGGTCTCAAGGAAACCTATATATTTCTGAAATAAACACCAAATATAGAGTTTAGGAGCAGTGGTTATTTGTACATCTCTGAATTTTTTGGTACCCATAATAGCATGTGGTTCAGAGGGCATTTTTCAAAACTCCCTTTTTCTTACACCCTGGCTTACATTTGGATGCCACAAATACAGCAAAATCCAATTGGTAAAAACAAATGTTCTAATATTCTGTATTCCCACATGTCTGCTGATTAAAAAAATTACCTCATTTGTGTGGATAGGGCTAGTCCCTGTGAAAGGAAAAGCACCAAAAACACAAAATGGAAACATCACATTTTTTTTTCATTGGAAACTGACATTCTTTTTGCAATGTGGCTAACTATGGATTTTGGGCCCTAGTTCAGCTGGCACCTGGGGAAACCTAAAAAACCTGCACATTTCTCAAAATTAGACACCCAAGGGTATCTTGGGTGGGATGACTTGTGTCGCTCTCATCAGTGTTTCTTACCCAGAAGTCTTGCAAACATCAAACTTGGACTAAAAAACACATTTCCCTTACATTTCTGTGATGGAAAGTTCTGGGATCTGAAGTAGGCAACACATTTCCTACCACCTATCATTCCTACGAGGCTACCGATTAAAATGGTACCTCACTTGTGTGGGTAGTGCTAGTTGCTGCGACATGAAAGGCGCCAAGATAGACACATCACATTTTTCCACTGAAAACAAACCCTTTTTTTGCAATGTGGCTAGCTGTGGATTTTGGGCCCTACCTTAGCCAGCATGGAGGCAAACCTAGCAAACCTGTACATGTTTGAAAACTAGATTCCTCGGAGAATCCAGGGAGGGGTGACTTGTGTGGCTCCTACAAGGCTTTCTGACCAAGAAAGCCTTGCAAACCTCAAATTTTGACTAAAACACACATTTTCCTCACATTTCTGTGATGGAAAGTTTTGGAATCTGCAGGGAGCAACACATTTCCTACCACAGATCAAACCAAGGTCGATAAGTGTCCCTTTGTGAGGACTCCCATTGACCTTAGTTTGATTGGTTCCTCCTGTGGGCACTAGGCCCAGCCACACAAGTGGGGCAGCATTTTATTGGAATAAGTGGGTGAACGCTGGGTGGTAGGACATTTTGGGATTCCTTTTGATCCTGGAAGAATATGTCACAGAAATGCAATGAAAAGTTGCAATTTAGGCAAATTATGAGGTTTGTATGGCACTGAGGGTAAGAAAACCGTGTGGGGCACACCACCCTCTACTCCCATGGGTGTCTAGTTTTTATAAATGCAGGGGTTTGTAAGGTTTCCCTGGGTGGCTGCCTAGCCCAGGCCCAAAAAAACACAGATACCCCTTTTGTTGATGTTGCCACGTTGCATCTTGGACCCTGCCCTTTTGCAGGTGCTAGGCTAACCCACACAGGTGAGGCTCCATTTTTATTGGGAGACATGTGGGAACTGTAGGTGGCAGCAAATTTGTGGCTTCCCACAGATCCCAGTACTTTGATTTACAGAATTATGAAGAAAAGCTGTGTTTTTAGCCTATGTTTGAGGATTGCAAAGGCTGAGTAAGAAAACCTTGTGGGATGCATGTGAGACACACAATCCAGGAGCCCCCCTGGTGTCTAGTTTGTGAAAATATCTGGGGTTGGTAGATTTTCCCTAGAGACAATATACACCCTGACTGAGAAAGAAAGAAAAGACAAAAATTACTACACAACCGTCTACTACCCAAGTACACACACATACTGGTTGAATTTGGCAGGAGGGTGATGAAAAAATTCAAAATGTATATTTTATTAACAAAAGTTTTCACAAAATTTAAAAGGAGAAAACAACTGTTAATAAGATAATTATAATTTTGCAATCATTGAACCAGTGATTCACAGCTTGTGAGCTATAAAGCCACGATAAGGCACCAACCGCTTTACAGGTCATTCACACACCTTTCATGCATTACACACACAAAACCATTCACAGCGCCAGCCGCGGGCCCTACACATTATAACACTCAGATCAACAAATGGCGCCATTCAAGGGCCCAACACATTATAACACACATCAACAAATGGCTCCATTAAAGGGCCCATCACTTTGATAAGCCCATAGAGCTGACACACCAGTCACACCACCTGGCAGCTGACGGAATGTGCAGACTGGATTTTAGGTTTACTGTGTGTGGACTGGTGTTTGGCTTGTAGTGTGTGTATAGTGACCGGCAGCAAGTCACAACAAACACACACACACACTGCCAAACAGCTACCACTACTCACACTGTAAGTCAGCCGCCAGTTCACACACTCTGCCAGCCAAGTGCTGATCCACCCACAATGCCAGCCAAATGCTAGTCCACACACACCTCCAGCTAAATCCTAGTTCACACCCACACTGCCAGCGAACTGGCATTCAGACATCTCCATGAAACTCCACATAGCTTTCATTTCGAAAACACTCCCACAATGAACAGATAACACACACAAAGCAGAGACGCGAAATAATTAAATATCCAACTAATAACAGTGCATTTTTTCAAATATAAAAAAATAACCTGTTGGTAGAAGATGAAATACCAACTATGACTGCATACACAACAGGTGTAACTCTACACATCAAACTGCTGCCAACCAGGTATCTGGCAATACAGACCACACTCAGTTCTCTTTTACTCTCATGGTTGCTCCCAATACTTGAGTTGTTATTGTCGTCAATAACCATGACTTGATGCTCATGCATTCAACTTAATATGTAAGTCATGTTGATGTGCCCATCCTAGAATGGTTGGGCCATCAGGAGCAATATATATTTTCCCAATTGTCTGCCTTTTTGCAAATGTAATAGTCGCTGTCATAAAACCCATCACCCCAATATTCGCTCCTTGGTACCCTTTTTAATACAACATCCGAAGAAATCAATTCCTGCTCATGCCATGTTGCAGCGTAGATCTTCTTTGGTATTATGGTGTATATGGAGCCTGTATCCACCATCAAAGTTACCATTTTTCCATTGACCTCAACGACTGCCTTTGGATGATTTCTCTTCTTTTCCTGTTGACTCACAGAATCCTCCCCTTGATTACCAACACCCTGTGTTCAGACTTCTCCCCCGCCACCACAGCTACCTTTTTACTACTTGCTTTGCGCATGAATGCAAAAAGTCCTTTCTTGCCACACTTGCAACAGTGTTTTCCTTGTGCAAAAATGTTTTCAAATCCGCCAGCTGGAAGTTACTGCCACACCTGTGACAAACCCTAGAGGTATTCTTCACAGAACTATTTGCAAACATAGTACCCTTTGAGCTTTTATTTTTCTGACAGTACCACCTGCATTTTGGGATTTATTTCTCACCACGCTGACCAACACACTGCATCAAAGCCACATCTGAACCTTTTTCATGTGTAAGATTCTTCATCTCCCTCATACACTTCTCAGACTCTTCCGCAACTTGGCAATAGTTATGGCTTCCTTTCAAGTGGGATTACTTGCAGCCCACAGACTTTCCTATACCTTCTTGCTATTGGTTAGAACAATCATCTGGCCCCTTATCATCTAGTCTGTCATTTGCCCAAACTGAAATTAAGCAGATAGTTCATGCAGTCTGGACACAAATTCATATATAGTTTTTGATACCCTTTGTGGCTGGGTATAGAACTTGTTTCGACGCATCACCACATTTTTTGCTTAGCAAAACTTGTTCTGAAATTCAAAACAGCATCCTTATACACATCTTCTACTTTTTACGTTATTGCCAGAAGATATATGAATATGTGCTGTTCTTCTTTTCCTAATGCTCCCAATAATGGCCCGATTCCGATGCCGGCAGGAAGGACTCTGACCGCCAGTCGGAGCCATACAGTCCGCATCGTGCACTGCTATTCGGATTCCTTTCCGACCGAGCCATTCCGATGGGCTCGGTCGGAAAGGAATCCGACTCGGTTTTCCAGATGGCTTCCTAAGGGCTTGGAGAGCCTGTCCGCCATCCGGAAACCCTTCAGTACTCCCCCGGCCGGCTCTTTCCGGCCGAGGGAGTACGATGGCAGTTTCCCACTGCCTTTCTGTGCTGGCCCTTCTGACACAGAAAGGCGGTAGGAAACTGTCTTTGGAGGCCCCCAGCGGGGCCCCCATAGGTTCGAGTGCTGTTGATCCCTGCACCCGGTGGCAGGCACCTTGGGGGGCCTGCCACGGGGTGCAGGGATGAACTGCACCTCTGCACTTAACGATGCGAGCATGCATTCCGTGCGGAATGCATGCTCCAATTGTTAAGTATAGGACTGCGACCGAACAAGGTTCGGTCGCATCCTACTGGCAGGTCTGGAACCGATGACAAGAGGTTGTACGGTTCCAGTTCCTGACCAGGAGTCCGTCCGACATCGGAATCGGCCCCAATATTGTTTTCTTCCTTACAACTGGAAATCTGGTGCCATCAAGAGCCACTTAATAATTTTCAAAGCGATCGATCCAATCATCCCATTCTATTGGTGGATCCCCTGCTGTCATTAAAAATGGTAGTGGAATGGTTATTGCATTATTGACATTCATTGCAAAGCAAGTGTTTCCTTGGTAGAAACGTTTTGTAAAAGTACTAGACGCTCTCCTTGTGTTTGACTTTGTGGATCTTGGATTCACACTGTGTAATTTGCATCTCACCTTTGTGAGTGCACCTATTGCGCATCTCTGCTACATGTGATCTCAGCATCAATCATGACTTATTTTGCCTCTTGTGGACATGCCGTTGACGACCTTTACTTTTGAAAATGAAGAAACTACTATCTTCAGCCTTGATAAAGTCCAGTTAGAGCGAAACATGTGTTGTCTGCTCTCTTTCTCTTCTTGGCTGTTCAACTTTGGCATTCATAATATCACGTCAACAATCGTAGTTTGTTTTATTTTACACCATTATTTCGACCACAACCGTGGCCATAAAAGTATAGCCAGAATACATTGCATTACAATTACAACAACGTCTAAAGAACAATAAGCGCAGTTAATGGGCATAAATATAAGCCTAAGACAAACTTTTTACTACTTATGTAACTATTGTGGGAACTTACCTTGGTCTGTGCTCCAACACTCTTTGTGTTCATAAACACAGAGAAGCTGTTGTTCTCAGTCCCGGTCTCTGAGGCTAGAATGGGACACTAGGGTGTGAGCACTGGTGGTGTTGCAGGAGGCACTGGATGTCTGATTACTGTAATATTTAATGAATTATTTTAAACCCCAATATGCCCTAAAAGCAGGTGTAGTGGAGGGGGACCTTAGTAGAGTACTGTATCAAGATGAGGCCTTTTGCAGGGCCAAGGTCAAAACGGCACTTAGATCGATTATGGTTGGAAAGGCACCAGGGCCAGACCTCATACCTGGAGATGTCTTCCTTTATGATAAAGATAAATGGTGCCGCTATATCCTTTTATTGACTAATGCCATTGCCCAGGGAGCCCCAATTCCAGACTCCTGGAAAGGAGCAGAAATTATACCTGTTTTTAATTAAGAAAGGGGACAAGTCATGCCCAGGGAATTACAGGCCAATTAGTTTAATTGACTGTATGCAAAAGGTAATGGGGAGATTGGTATTGAATAAAGTGCAGGAATGGATCGATGAGTTTAAGGTCTTATCTCCTTTGCAAGCAGGGTTCCGGGCTTTTACTAGCACTATAGATCAGGTGTTTAGGTTTGTCCTGCTCTATTGGAAGACTGTGACTTTGGGTAAGTGCAGTTTGTATGCCGCTTTTGTTGACCTTAAGTCAGCATTTGATCTTGTTCCGCGAGCCAAACTCTGGAATGTCTTACAAGAGCTAGGGATGCCGACTGAATTACTGACACTCATCATTAGATTACATGAGGATAACAATGCCAAAACTAGTTGGGGGAGTCAGGGTGAAGTTACTGAAGCGTTCCCCGTAGAAAGAGGGGTGAGACAAGGATGTGTGATGGCTCCGACGCTATTCTCATTATATATTAATGGAATAGTGAATTGGATGAGCTCTAACCACGTGGACGCTCCAAAATTAGCAGGAGAAAAAATCCCCATACTGTTATTTGCGGACGATACATTGATCATCTCCAAGACCCCAAGCAGACTACGGAAGGCCCTAAAAAAATTTGAGGAGTTCTGCTTACAGCGAGGTTTGGAGGTCAATGTGGCGAAAACAAGATTAATGGCATTTAATACACAAAGGGCCTTAAAGGGGGGTTTCCAAATGAATGGAAGGCCGCTTGAACAAGTTAAAGAGTTCTCTTATTTAGGGGTTAATATTCAGGATAACCTGAAATAGAACCATCAGGTTGAATTAGCATCTCTCAAACACAGGCAATTGTCGGGGGTGTTACACACAGAATATAACATCTCTTATACGAAACCCATTAGCCCAGCATTAGAGATCTATAATATGAAAGTTATTAGTTCAGCCCTATACGGATCAGAACTCTGGGGGTGTGAGAACATATCTGTCCTTACATCCTCAGAAAACAGGTTCTTGAGGAAAATGACCAGGCTACCCCAAAGTACCCCAATGTGCCCGCTACTGTATGATCTAGGGAGGAAACCCATTGCGGCAATAGCCAAACTGCGTCCCCTTTTGTATTGGCAGAGAATATGGACTACACCTGAACTTGCAGGATATGCAGCAGGGTTTCAGGATATAATCAGGGCCGATACCTCTCACCGAATAAAATGGTTATGGGCGGTCAGAGACATTTTATCCAACATTGGCCTGATTTTATTGTGGAATGACCCGAGAAACTCTGCCTTCCCAACTAAGATGGTTTTGAAAGATAAGTATTGGGAATGGGTCCAGTATAACGCATACAGAACTAGTGAGCCTTCCTCCCTAACTGGCCATTTTTTGGAATTCAAAGTTATCCCGAAGTTGGAGTCATACTGGGATCAAATCACTAAGCCACTTGATCGGAAATTGTATTTCCAGTTTAGGGTAGGTACACTGCCATTGAGAGCATTTACTGCTAGTTGGATCGCATTTAGGGATAAAGCGTGTCCGATATGCAAGGATAGCGTAGAATCATTGGCACATCTATTATTTGTTTGTGCTGGATATGATGTTCCACTTCGTGTCTGGCTCTTACCGATTTGCAAGCTCTTAGGGACTAGAAGGGCTTGTGATGCCGAAAGAATTCTGCGCACTGATACAACAGTAACCATCGTTATAGCAATGGCTAAATATTTAGGGTGGTCGTGGGTACTAAGATCCAATTCCCTGCGACAAGCCTAAGAAAAGTGAGGTACTTACTTGAGTTACTCCGGTAGATGTAAGATTGAACCAAGAGTGTAACTTGATTGGTAACACATTGAGAATTGTAAAATTCATCATGCTTAAAAGTAGGTTTTAACATAATCGATTTTAAAGACATTTGTAAATATTTTATCTTTTTAAGGCTACTTTTGTATGTTGTTTCATTCAGGCTATGTATTGCATTGTGGTAAATGTTTTATCCGTTTTCTATCTGTATTTGCTAAATGTTTTATGACTCATTCAGTTGAATAAAGCTGTTTGACCGACCGAGTAATATTTAATGGTTTTTATAGTCATGAGGAACCTAAGCTAGGTTTTACAATAGTCTGGGCCGTGCATCCGTGTTGTCTAAGTCTTGACATGACCACGTGGTTGATTCATACCAATAGTCATACTATTACCACTACTGTTGCTCGTCCTACCACTACTACTGCTACTACTATGACTACTACTACTACTGATAATAATAATGATAAAAATATTAATAATAATAATAATACCAATATTAATAATACTATTATTAATAATTATTATAATAGTAATATTATTGTTAAACGAGTATTCATAACATTATCATTACTACCACACTTCTACTGCTAACAATAATCATGTTAATAACAATGACACCAAAAAGAAGAAGACGCAGAACAAAGTCACCAATGTTTTCCGCACAAAGAATAAAACACAGATTCGCACGTCACTGCACTGGAGGGATACAGACATGGTTCACACCATTGCACCCCTTAATTGGTCGCTTGGATGTCCTCGGCATTGAGGTGACAAGAGGTTTGACTCATAACAATACCACTAGTATCACTACTGCTGCTAGTACAACTTCTACTGCTATTGCTGCTGCTGCTAGCAATACTATTACTACCACTAATAATAGTAATAATACAAAGAAGATTAAGAAAAAGAAGAGAAAATGCACCAACGTTTTCCCACTTAAAGAAAAACATATCAGATTTACCTGTCAATGCGCTCAAAGAACACGACATGATTCACACCGTGGGGGATGAAACGGGAAGCTGTAACAATTGGCTGCGCCCATTTGTGACGTAAACCATATTCACTAAATGAATTTCAAAAGGATAATGACAGTCTTTAAAGGTAAGAATAAATAACTATATGCTACGCCTTAAGCTTGCTTTGCACAACTCTGACAGTGTTCTAGTGTCTCAAAAATGATTATAAAATGAGATCTTATTCCAGCATTGATGGGAACTTTATGCTATAACTCCCTAGGGTCATTTGTATTGTAACCTGGAAGAACAAAAAGGAAATGAAACATTATAAATATACAAAAGTTTAAAGGCTAACAGGAGGAGATATACCTTCTTTGAAAACCTAAAAGTAGCTCTGTCATGAACCCCTGCTGTGGCAGGGCCAACTGTGCCTTACACCGGCCCATGCTTATACACCCAATCACCGACTGTGATACTATGTCGAGTCACTGATGCTGATACAACACTACCACCTGCCTCTAACCGGCTCCACACCACCAACACCAGGGGCCAGATTAAGAAAGTGCATGGGGCACGAAGGTCATGTGAGATGAATGTCAGTGCTCCTGGGACACTTTGGTGCATACATGGCCTCTTCAGCAATATGTATTGCACTGGTGCATATATTGCACTGGCGCAACTGTAAGAGTCATTCCCTCATCAGCATAGAGGCTTGGCCCCCTTGCTATTGAGGGAAACACTTTGCCTCAGCATCCACACCGTATTATGGATGAGCCTGCACAGGCAAATATACCATCAGGGTTTGCATTGACTGTGCGCCACAAAAAGAGTTAGTGCGCTCCCCGAGGGCAAGACCTGAGAAGGAGTAAGGGAATCACAGGGACCCCACCCAGACATTCCCCTGCAGCCACTTTTCGTGGGACCTCTATCCTCCTTTGAATTACAGGCTGCATTCCAACTGCACTCTGAATGAAGAAGCAGCTGCTTCAAAGAGCTGATCTGCATTTTACTGATGCGGGAAACCCCTGTGCCCTGAGGCCAGCGCATTAACCGCAATACGGTGTACTATCCCCATTTTGTGCTCGGCGCACTTTTTCCAAGTGCACCAAGGTGCAAAGAGGGACAGAGAGTCCTTTAACATAAAAAGACCCCTGCTCCGCAGGCGTACCTCTGCCACCACAACCATCCATTCCCACCACAACTCAGCAGCAAAATCATCCTTGAGAAGAATGAATTAGTGAATGAAGTGGAGTCTGGAAAGAGCATGACCATCCAAGTGCACTATGTTGCAAGGGATAATGGCTCAAGGAAGGGCACAGAGGGGTCAACACACCAATGTATTCACCACCAAAGGTAACCAAGGAGTTTCCAGGGCCTTCCAGAACAGTGCATGACGTGATATTTGGAGCAAGAAAGTGGGAGTGTAGCTCAGTGTTGGAAAGACAAGATAGAGGAAGCTCCACCATCACAACGGGCAAACCTGAAATGCCACAGAAACGTGTTGGTCATGGAAGTGCTTCGATCTTTGTGGAACATAAACACCGCCTCGCTGTTTTTCTCATTCATGGTACAATATAATGGGTTACCGGACCGTGAGGCTACACTGGGATACTATCCTATCTGAAAGTAGGGTGTACCACTGGTGGTGTTATAGAAGACATTGAATGCCTGACTTATCCTTTTTCAAACAGCTAGTTACTGTAATAAGTAATAGGTTTTACAGTCATGAGGACTATGAGCTGGAATGTGCAGTAGTCTAGGCCATGCATCAGTGTTGTCTCAGGCTTGACTTGGGTTGATTCATAACAATACCAATAGTATTACCACTACTGGTGCTAGTACTGCTTTTACTACTGTAATTAATAATTGAAATAATAATAACAACAAAGCAATAATAATAATAATGTTAATAACAATAATGTTATTAATACCAACAATAGCATTGCTACTACCACTACTACTAGTGCTACTACTACTAACAACAATAATAACAAAGAAGAAGAAGAAGAAGAAGGAGAAGAAGAAGAACAAGATCAAGAAGAAGAAGAAGAAAAAGGAAACATTTGCCAATGTTTTCCAGCATAATTAACAAGACACAGATTCACAAGTCGATTCGATTTAAAAGCTTTTATTCGGTTAAATAAATCAACCATATAAGCAGTACAGGCATAAAAAGCTCAATCTACAGTAAAATCAAAAAATTATGAAACAGTGGGATGGAAAATGCAAATATATCAAAGTTTGTAAACATATTAGTTCGGATACAAAGTGCAAGTGCATGATTCACAAAAGGGTCCAAGCATTTACTGGGTCATATATTATTCTAATTCAAAAGTGCAAATGCACATAATTACATGATACCCTTAAAACATACAATCAAATGTCAATAATCATAGATTTCCTAATACTAATAGATTTCAGACGAAATGTAGCTAAATAAAAGCACAATCGTGGATCATCCAATCTAAAAAGCAAGTTCATGGCATCTGTAGTGGATCTTATATTATAGTGTAGAAAAAAAGGTTTTAAATAAAATTTCCTAAGATGAGAATAAAATATGCAAAATAATAACATATGGCAGCAGCTTTGTCGTGAAACTCCATCACATGGGCATGCGTGAACAGAGCACTGGTTCATAATTGGAAAATTAACAAGATGGTGTACAATACCCAATCTTAAGCGTGTCAGCACAAAACGATGCGAAGCTCTTGTCACGACTGACAGATAAGTTTGGAAACCCTGTTTAAGGTCCAATTGCAAATAGAAGAGGAGAGTTGATTGATTCTTAGTAACACGTGAACGAGCCTCTATTTTATTTGCTAGCAAAGTTAATTTTATCTCGGCTCTAGCAACAGAGACAGTACACCCAGGATCCAATCGGATATCACAGTTGAATAAAGATTTAAACCAATAAATAATATAGTTAAGCCAGGGTATTCTTAAACAGTTCTCCAGTTTGAGGCAGTCCCGTATAATAGATTGAGTAAATATTGTTTCCTCTTTTGACCATATTGATTTCCATAATAAGAGGGGTCGTGTTGAAGCCAGGTCTGAAATATATTTGATGCCCACCTCACGGTGGATCAGTTCCGTGGAGGCAGATGAAGGGACACAAAGTAAACGTTTTAAAAACGAATTTTCGGTTTGTTGTAATATATTACCCTGAAAGTGACCCCAAACACCTGCCCCATAAAGAGCTGCGGTGACGCATCGTATCTCATAAATTGTCAACATATCTTTAATGCGTCGATTGCCCAGTTTGGCCGCAAATCTGAAAATACCATTTATATTTCTAAGCATCTAAGAACAGGCATTTTCCTGTTCCTGAGCCCATGACCTATTCCCTGCAAATGTAATGCCCAAGTAAGTCTTGACTATCTGAACCTTGGAACCTTCAATAAGGTAAGAACTAGATGTTATAGGGTTCCTACCGCAAGCCATAACAAAAGTTTTTGATTTATTGATTAAAAGTTTTCTTTTAGTAATAAAAACAGTAAAATTATCAATAAGACGCTGTAGCCCAATAGGGGTGCGAGAAAGTAAAACCGCATCGTCGGCATATAAAAGGATTGGGACAGGCTTCCCATCCACCCTAGGGGCATCCGACTCAAACAGTTTCAGAGCTGCGTCGACTTCATTGATAAACAATGAGAAAAGTAATGGCGCTAGGACGCAGCCCTGTCGAATGCCTCTTTTGACTTTAAAAAGGGGGGTATATTCGCCTAAATGACCGTACCGCACCTTACTTGACAGCTCCCCATATAATCTAGCCAAAAAAAATATTATCTCTTTGGGGGCACCCATATCTAACAATAAGGGCCATAAAATAGAATGGTCTACCAAATCAAAAGCACTGCTAAGGTCAGCAAAACATAAATATAAATTTCCCTCCTTAGCAAGTGTATACTTGCCGATCAAAAGATCCAGGTTGACACACTGCTCCAGTGTGCCAATACCCTTTCTGAATCCATATTGCACTTGGGTAAGGACTGACTTTTCTTGGACCCAGGCTTCTAGTCTTGATAGCATGACCCTACTCATGATCTTTATAGACGAGTCCAATAAAGAGATTGGACGATAATTACAGGCAGCGGTCTTAACACCCTTCTTATGAATTGGTATTATAATTGACTGGCCCCATGATGAAGGAAAATGAGTCTCAACGGCGACGTTAAAAACTCTAGTTAAGAACGGCGACCATAAAGCCATTTCATTTTTATAAAGGTCTATCGGGACCCCGTCGGGTCCCGGTGCCTTACCCCCCTTACTACTAATTATGCCCTCAAATACTTCCTCTATACTAATTGACAAGGGCAATTTTGGCCATTCGGCGGGATTTTGGTTGGGCAAGGTGGATGGAACATCTTTATCAAATGGATTAAAAATATTGGAAAAATGAGCTACCCAAGAATTACAATTAATATAAGAATTAAATTCTGGAATATGGTCATCCTTCAGGAAGGTGCTATTGACAGTATCCCAGAAAAGTTTATTATTTTTAGTATCGGCTGCCAGGCTTAAGTCTTCCCAGGCTATCTTTTGGAGTTCCGATTTTCTAGTTTTTAGTGCTAAAGCGTATTCTGCACGTAAGGCCTTAATTATATCCGGGTTTCTTGGCTTACACCCCAGAGCTTGTTTGAGACCGCCCAAAGCCACTATACAGTTATCATCAAACCAGCCCACCTTAGGTTTATTATTTCTACACACTGGTTTCATCAAAAGGTTCTCCACAGTATTATTGATCCTAGTAAAATTATCAAGCAACAATACTGGGTCAACCTCATCCCCTAAACAGACTTGGATTTCATTCTGACACTGTGTAATAACATCATGCTGGATTTTGGATGGGTCCAAACCGGCCCATTTTATCCGGACACCATTCGGTCTGATGGGGACAATACATAGGCTGTGAGGAACACTAGTATTATTTTTGAAACCCCAGCATAATAAATACAAAGAAATACTATTATGATCACTAGTTGGTTGGTCCGTTATCCAGGGGGGTGAGAATAAATGTACGCTATTACTAGAGATAATAATGTGATCGATATTAGACGTTGCATTCCTGCCTGTGAATGTGGGACATATCATGTTATGTTTATCGGTAGCACAATACAGTAATTCTAAATCCAGCTTAGCGATAACACCATTTAAGGCCCTACCATATTCACAATGGGGGAAATGCATATAACAATTGCCTTCGAATTCCCCCCTCCTGGGTCCACAGACTTTGGTCAAGGACAGTGGGCATATTTGAACATTAAAATCGCCAACCTAAAGAATAATAATCGGTTTCCTAGTCAGCGTCTCGAGTTCCCTTTCCAGGGTATGTACAATAGAACTACGTAGGGAGTTAAACAAATTATTATAAAAGTTAATCAGGATAACATCATTACCCACGGTGGATGCCAACCACATAATCTGAGCATAAGTGCCCACAGTGATACAACCTTTAATTTTACATTTATTCAAATTAGTGGAAATCAAAATCAAAAGGCCACCCTTAGCTCTACCCGAAAGGGAAGCCTGGGCTGGTAGCGAATGTGAGGTAAAACCCTCTACATATATTGGATCAATGCACCACATCTCCTGTAAGCATATAATATCATGTTGGGCCAAGATGAAATCAGACCATGGTGGAGTACCTATTTTGCTTTTAAACCCAGCAATGTTCCATGTGGTAACTTGATACCCTTTACCCGTATTCGTTTCATAGAATTCCTGAGGGAGTACTTCATGTCCCACCTCTTTACTAGTAATAATTGATTCTACTGGAATACATTCTGAGTCGCTAGGGATACTAGCTGTCCATATTACGTTAGTGGATGACGACTCACCCTGCTCTATCATACATAGACCGACCTTACTAGTTATGTTCTTGACATTTGAATTTTCCGTTGTGGGATTTTTAAGTACATAACTTTCCCGTACAACCTCACCAGCCTGCATCGATCCCTCACGTCAATCATTGGTATCCAAATTACTCAGAGCCTGATACCTATTAGTTACTGGGATAGCAAAATTGGGCAGGGGGGAAAACCGAGAAGAGGCTAGCAAGGATCCATTTGGAGGCCAGCTTACATTTCCATGCATCGCCCTCAGGTGTCTATAAAAGTACCCCAGAGGGAGAAGAGTGGTATTAAATTCCCGCCGTAAAGGAGGTGGTGCATTTTTAAGAGTATTGGATGCCCACCTTGGGGATCTAAAATTGATAATAATACAGTCCCCATCAAAGCATTTTTTCAAAGGGCCGATCCAGCTCACTCTACGGGTTGTTAAAATCTGGTTTATTCCTTCCATAGGATAACCGCAGCTATTAGTCAACCAAAACACTACATTGTTCATAAGTGAGCCATGTTCTTCTGCCTGACCAATTTGAAGTTTGGGGACGTTGGCCAAAATTGCGACATAGGGACTACATTCAGGAGGTAAATTTGCAACCGAGGCCATTATCCTATCCCCATGGGCTAAGGCTCTTAAACCATCAGGCTTTATAGGATCAGATGTATTAAGTTTGTCTGGCTTGTTCTCTATTTGCTCCTTTTGGGGTGGTGCAAATCTATTATTAGTAATTGGATTACCTATTACTGTATTTCTATCTTTTTCCCTATTGTCCACTTGTATAATGGAGGACCGCTCCTTAGGGTTTTTACTACAATCACTACGATCACTACCTACGGCAGTGGTCGGGTCAATAGGGCCTATGATAGCATCCTTTAGATGATCCCTATTTGACTCTTTTTGAAATTTACAATTAACTTTATCCAGCACTCCACTAATCTTATGGATTTCTCTAGCTAAAGTATCCAATTTATCATAAAGCGGCCTTAGAAGATCTATTATTTTATCAGAGATAGTCGCTAATGTTAAATGTTGGGATATAGGGTCTGTGCAGGACAAAAGATCAGCAGGCGGTCCTGATTTCCCATTACGAATACTCTTATTAACATTTTTAGCTTTGGACTTAGAATTAAAATTCCCCTGTTCTAGGGTATTCTTTCTACGTCCCCTGGTCTTTTTCGGTGACGGCGGGCTTTCAAGGGTGGTCAAGTTAGGGGTCATAGATATTCGAGTAAGATCCCCACTGGTCCCTCCCGAAACAATAACGACCGGATCCAGCTCCTCGACCGCCAAAGAGTTATTGGTCGATTTACTGGATCCGTTCACGCTAGAGGGACCAGAAGGGGCCCCAACCCCACTTCCCTGTTCTACCCCCATATAGCTTGAGCCCATAGAGAGACGCCTCTCAGTACGGTCGATTTCCTCTGCGAGAACATTAACCGCTTTAACCAGAAATGAATCAATCGTAGTACATGATTTATCAGTAAAAGGCTTAGCTAACTTCCCCCTTGCCATGACAATACAACAAAGAGGACTATACAGGCAAAGGGTAAATAAATAAATGACCCTATAAAGGTGCCTACAGGGGCATAGGGGGTTACTTCCCCAAATATAATACAGCAGCTGAAATAAGATTAGGAGGGCCAATACAAGGTGGTAAATATTAACCTCCTAAAATCTTAAAGCCTTAAGTCTTTACTAAACAAAAAATGTGCCCCCTTAGTAGATCTCTTGCTATAAAGTTTCACCTCTCAAAATAAAGTGCAAAGTAGGTTGGCTATAAAATGGCACGTGCTACACAGTATAAATTAATCTTCCACAGGCAAACTCACTATACATAACCTTTGGGGTTTAAGCAACCCGCTAGTAATAAAATGTAAGATAGATAAACTCACCATCGAAATAAATGCAGTGTGACTTGATTTTAAAAATGATACATACTACAAGATGTAAATTTATCTACCACACAAATGAACTCACTATGCTGGAACTTGATGTTTAAATAGTCCGTTAGTAATAAAGTGCAAAATGAGTAATCCTTAAAGTGACATGTGCTAAGCAAAATTGATATATCGCATAATTGTATAAAATCCCATGGTATCACACATACAATACAATATTAAAATGGGGAATTAGAACCAAGGAAATATTAAAATATTGATAAAAACCAAGGACAATGGCAGCAGGAAAATATTAACATACAGGGAGACAGTTTGGAATGATGGGCACCAAAATTAAGAGAGGTCTAAGACAATATTCTGTATCTCCAATTGCTCATAGATCAAATAAGAGCACGACTATTAGGCACAGTACCTATCTGTTAGTTCTGTATTCCGGTTAGGATCCTGGTTGTTAGGGGGGGGGCCCTGCCCTGCCTCTACCTGGCTAGGACGGGCTCGGACGGGCCCACCCTTGGCCCAGGCTTCGCCCGGGCGCTGCCCGCGCACGTCCCGCGCTGCGGTAGGCGCTCGGTGAATTAATAGCGCCTCCGGGCGCAGACTGAGGCGTCACAGGTGCGCCTTGGGTCCCCGGGGGCTGCTGGGAGTTGTGGATGCCTCAGCTCACGCTGGCCGTTTCCCTCACGGCGAAGAGGAGAGGAGAAGAGCGCCCAGCCGTTTCCCTCACGGCTCCCGATCTGATGCTGTGGGTAAGTTACTGCTGTCCCGCGCTGCGGTAGGCGCTCGGCGAATTAATAGCGCCTCCGGGCGCAGACTGAGGCGTCACAGGTGCGCCTTGTGTTCCCGGGGGCTGCTGGGAGTTGTGGATGCCTCAGCTCACGCTGGCCGTTTCCCTCACGGCGTAGAGGAGAGGAGAAGAGCGCCCAGCCGTTTCCCTCACGGCTCCCAATCTGATGCTGCGGGTAAGTTACTGCTGTCCCCAACAGATTCACAAGTCAATGTGCTCAAGGTGACAGAGTAGGTTCACACCACTGTCCCTCATCAGTAGCTTGGACATCTCCCAGAGACACGAGGTGACAAAATGGGTGACTCAGAACAATACTGCCACTATTGCTGCTAGTACTACTGCTATTTCTACTACTGCTACCACCAGCAATTCTACTACTACTACTACTACTAATGATAATAATAATAATAATAACAATAACATGAAAACGAAGAAGTAGTAGAAGAGCAAGAAGAAATAATAAACAAATCCACAAACATTTTCCCACTTAAGAAACAAAACATCAGCTTTACCTGTCACTGCGCTCAGAGGACACAAAATTACTCACACCGTGGTGGATGACAACGGGATGCCGTAACCTTTTGCTGCACATTGGTTGTGACGTAAAACATATTCACTAAATGGATTTCAAGAGGATAATAACAGTCTTTAAAGATAACAATAAGTGCCTCTATGCTGTGAAGAAAGCTTGCATTGCACATCTCTGACTATGTTCCAGTGTCTCAACAAATTAACATAAATTGAAGTGTTATTCCTGCATTGGCAGAAACTCTGTCTTACACTTTCCACAGGTCATTTTTATTGTAAGCTGAAAATAAATGAAATAACATAAATGTACAGGAGTTTGGTGGTAATATGTACATAAGGTCTAACAGATAGGACTTGTGCTCCACGTTTTCATATGAGCTTGGAGAAAAGGTTGGAGAGCTAGGACACATTTTAGTTATGATGCAACATGCTAGATTGTTAAATTACTACACTAATATTGAACCTTTGTTGTGGTGTGTGACACAAAGTTCTGCTGGTGCAGAGGTATATTCTAGTCACCATCATCATCATGTGCAGTTAGAAAGCACATTCTATTTGGAATGGTGCAGGTGCAATTCTTTCCAAAGATTTTGGGAGCATGTTAAGCTCAATAAATGAGCTTGGTAAATTTTACCAAATTCTGTCCATCCAGCAGCCATCACTTTTATTCTCTCACAGTCTGTGATTCACTTCCTGGTTTCATCGGGTTGCAAGTATAAACATGTTTTACCAACTAACCATAGGTTTCAGGCACGTTATAGTTAGAAATTAGCATTTAAAAAACCTTAGAAATTCACTGAAAAAAACCATAGGTTTCAGGCACGTTATAGTTAGAAATTAGCATTTAAAAACCTTAGAAATTCACTGAAAAAACCATAGGTTTCAGGGGCGTTATAGTTAGTTGGACATTTCACTCGTACAAAACCATAGAAATTCCCCCGTTATAGTTAGTTCAGCTAACTATAACTCGCGCGCCCGCAATGCACTGCTGATGACGTCACATATTACATCACTCATGACATGGTCAGTGACATCACTCATGACATCACTGATGACATCATCCAGTGAATGTGTGTTTTTCTGAAAATTAAATATGTTTTATATATGTATATCTCAAGGTCGATGGAAGAATAAATGGGTATATAAGTGTCTAAATGGTTGATTTTTTATGTAAAATTGATTGTATAACTGACTAAGTGTATCTTAGTGAATACATGAGTTAGTGAGTAATGTTTAAATATGAAAATATCTGTATCAGTCTCTCACTTTGTGTATAAGTGGCTGCATGGGTTGGTGAGTAGCTACATGAGTGTCTATATGGGTTATTAGTTGGTTTTTTGAGTATCAGTATGAGTGTCTGAGTGTCTGTATGATTCGGTGGGGGGGTATTACTTAGTGCATAGATGCATGAATGAGTGACTCACTGTTTGTATGTGTCGAAGACAGCATGTGTGCAGGACTGTATAGGTGGATGAGTAAGTGTATGGGTGTGTTAGTGAGTCACGCTGGCCGATTTACAAAATATATATACCATTATGTCCACTAGATACTTCTGGTTGTGGGGACATATAGCATTTGTAGGTTTTCCAAGAACCCGAAGTACCCAGAGCCAACAATTGAATTTCACCTTACAATGCTTTTTCATTGTGTACTGGATATAGAGCAATTCATATGACACAATATAAATTGTTCTCAAGGAAACCTATGTATTTCTGAAATAAATACCAGATACGGAGTTTAGGAGCAGTGTTATTTGTACATCTCTGAATTTTTGGGTACCCATTATAGCATGTGCTTCAGAGGGCATTTTTCAAAACGCCCTCTTTCTTACACACTGGCTTACATTTGGAAGGGACAAATGCAGTGAAATACAATTGGTAATAACAAATGTTCTAATATTCTGTATTCCCACATGTCTGCCGATTAAAAAAAGGTACCTCATTTGTGTGGATGGGGCCAGTGCCTGCGACAGGAAAGGCCCCAAAAACACAAAATGGACACATTACATTTTTTTTCATTGAAAAATGATTTTTTTTTGCAATATCGCTAACCATGGATTTTGGACCCTAGTTCGCCGGCACCTAGGGGAAACCTAAAAAAACCTGCACATTTGTCAAAACTAGACACCAGAGGGTATCCTGGGTAGGGTGAATAGCATGGCTCTCATCAGGTTTCTTTTCTTTCCCAGAAGAAGCCCCTGCTAACATCAAACTTGGACTAAAAAACACATTCCCCTTACATTTCTGTGATGGAAAGTTCTGGAATTTGAAGTAAGCAACACATTTTCTACCACCTAACATTCCTCTATGTCTACTGATAAAAATGGTACCTCACTTGTGTGGGTAGTGCTAGTTGCTGCGGCAGGAAAGGTGCCAAGATGGACACATCAGATTTTTCCACTGAAAACTGACCCTTTTTTTGCTATGTGGCTAGCTGTGGATTGTGGGCCCTACCTTAGCCAGCATGGAGGGAAACCAAGCAAACCTGTACATTTTTGAAAACTAGATTCCTCAGAGAATCCAGGGAGGGGTGACTTGTGTGGCTCCTACAAGGCTTGCTGGCCCAGAAACCCTTGCAAACCTCAAAGTTTGACTAAAACACACATTTTCCTCACATTTCTGTGATGGAAAGTTCTGGAATCTGCAGGGAGCAACACATTTCCTACCACTTGTACCTCCCTTGTGTGGCTGGTCCTAGTGCCCCCAAGATGAACAGATCAAACCAAGGTCAATAAGTGTCCCTTTGTGAGGACTTCAATTGACCTTAGTTTGATCCGTTCCTCTTGTGGACACTAGGCCCAGCCACACAAGTGGGGCAGAACTTTATTGGGATAATTGGGTGATCGCTGGGTGGTAGGCAATTTTTGGATTCCTTCTGATCCAGGAAGAATACATCACAGAAATGCAAGGAAAATGTGCGATTTTAGGCAAAATATGATGTTTGTAGAGCACTGAGGGTAAGAACACTGTGTGGGGCACACCACCCTCTACTCGCCTGGGTGTCTAGTTTTCATAAATGCAGGGGTTTGGAAGGTTTCCGTGGGTGGCTGCCGAGCTCAGGCCCAAAAAAACATAGATACCCCTTTTGTTGATGTTGCCACATTGCATCTTGGACCCTGCCCTTTTGCGGGCGCTAGGCCAACCCACACAGGTTAGGCTCCATTTTTATTGGGAGACATGTGGGAACTCTGGGTGGCAGCAAATTTGTGGCTTCCCGCAGATCCCAGTACTTTGAGTCACATAATTATGAAGAAAAGCTCTGTTTATAGCCTATGTTTGAGGATTGCAAGGGCTGAGTAAGAAAACCTTGTGGGATCCATGTGAGACACACCACCCTGGAGTCCCCCTGGTGTCTAGTTTGCGAAAATATCTGGGGCTGGTAGATTTTCCCTAGAGACAATGTACAACCTGGGTGAGAAAAACAGAAAAGGTAAATATTACTGCACAACCATCTACTACTCAAGTACACACACCTACTGGTTGGATTTGGCACGAGGGTGAGTGAAAAGTTCAAAATGTAAATTTTCTTAACAAAAGACTTCACAAAAATTAAAACGTAGAAACAACTGTTAATAAGATAATTATAATTTTGCAATATTGAACCAGTGACTCACAGCTTGTGAGCTAGACAGCCACAATAAGGCACAAACGGCTTTACAGGCCATTCACACACCTTTCATGCATCACACACACAAAACCATTTACAGCACCATCTGTGGGCCCAAAACATTATAACACTCACATCAACAAATGGCGCCATTCAAGGGCCCATCAATTTGATACTCCCATAGGACTGACACACCTGTCACACCACCTGGTGGCTGACAGAATGTGTAGACTGGATTTTGGGTGGTGCTGTGTGTGTACTGGTGCTTTGCTGGTAGTGTGTGTACAGTGACTGGCAGCAAGTCACTGCAAACACACACACACACTGCTCGACTGCTGCCACTACTCACACCATAGGTCAGCCGCCGGTTCACACACACTGCCAGCCAAATGCTAGTCCACCCACAATGCCAGCCAAATGCTAATCCACACACACCTCCAGCTAAATCCTAGTTCACACACACACTGCCAGCGAAATGCCACTCAGACATCTCCATGAAGCTCCACACAACTTTCATTTCTAAAACACTCCCACAATGAACTGATTACACACACAAAGCAGAGATGCGAAAAAATTAAATATCCAACTAATAACAGTGCATTTTTTCAAATATAAAAAAGATAACCTATTGGTAGAAGATGAAATACCAGCTATGACTGAATACACAACAGATGTAACTCTGCACATCAAACTACTGCCAACCAGGTATCTGGCAATACAGACCACACTCAGTTCCCTTTTAATCTCATGGTTGCTCCCAATACTTGAGTTGTTATTGTCATCTATAACCATGATTTAATTCCCTGCTCGTGCGTCCAACATAATATGTAAGTCATATTGATGTGCCCATCCTAGAATGGGTGGGCCATCAGGAGCAATATATATTTTCTCAATTGTCTGCCTTCCTGCAAATTTATTAGTCGCAGTCAATAAACCCATCACCCCAATACCGCTCCTTGGTACCCTTTTTAATACAATATCTGAAAAAATCAATTCCTGCCCTTGCCATGTTGCATTGTATATCATCTTTGGTATCATGGTGTATAAGGACCCTGTACCCACCATTAAAGTTACCATTTTTCCATTGACCTCAAAGACTGCCTTTGGACGATTTCTCTTCTTTTCCTGTTGACTCACAGAATCCTCCCCTTGATTACCAATACCCTGTGTTCAGACTCCTCCTCTGCCACCAGAGCAATGTTTGTACTACTTGCTTTGCACATGAACGCAATATGTCCTTTCTTGCCACACTTGTGACAGTCTTTTCCTTGTGCAAAACAATTTTTAGATGGAAGGTACTGCCACACCTGTGACAAACCCTAGAGGTATTCTTCACAGAAGTATTTTCAAACATGGTACCCTTTGAGCTTTTATTTTTATTGACAGTATGACCCTCATTTTGGGATTTATTTCTCAACACGTTGACCAACTCATCCTCACACTCCATCAAAGCCACATCTGAACCTTTTTCTTGTGTAAGATTCTTCCTGCCCCTCATACACTTCTCAGACTCTTCCACAACTTGGCAATAGTTATGGCTTCCTTTAAAGTGAGATTACTTGCAGCCCACAGCCCTTCCTGTACCTTCTTGCTAATGCTTTGAACAATCAATGGGTCCCTTATCATCTCGTCTGTCATTTGCCCAAACTAAAATTAAGCAGACAGTTCACGCAGTCTGGGCACAAATTCAAACCTCGCCCTCTTCCTGCGCTTCTGAGGTACCCTTAATGCTGCGTATTGGTGGTGCACACTGCCGCTTTTGGCATTGCACCCTTGCTGACAGGCCTCGCACTGCTGCATTAACTGCGCACTTCTGTTCTGGCCTCAAGCACTCCCTGCCGCGCTCACACAATATTGATGAGGCATATAAACACGACAACCAGTTTAAAAACAAATTCTGTTCGCTAGCCTCCAAATCTCTTTATTTCAATTAATGTACTCCGTTCAGAATGAAATATGCACAGTGCGTAGAATTTCACGGTGTCCTTAATATCACTAAGCTCGCAGCCATTACCTGATTACAGTTCTGTGTCTCCTCTCGACTGCCCCGATACCACATGCTCCTGGACTTCGGCGCTGAGCAGGGAACTGTGGTAGACACTTCAGAAATGTCTGTCCTCGTCAGTCAACCAACACACACTGCCAACTCCTGCACTCGCATAAGTTTCTTTAGGTGCATGTCTAATCCCTGAGCGCGTTGAGATGCCTGGCAGGGTTAATTGTGGCCATAAGTGTCCTGGTATAATAAAGCCCACTCCAACCACAGTGATGTTCCAGTAAGGTTATTCGCTCAAATATAAGAGACACTCAGTTCAACCACAGCCAGGCACAGTTCCAACCAACAGTCCTCCCATTCAAACTCTGGAATCTTAGTATGTCATTTATGGAATGCTCTTGTGTCACAGCAATATGACAGTGTCATCATTCGTCTCATTGCTCGCTGACACTAGGTCAGGCTCCCCGCTTGATTCTTGCCCCCCTTTTGTATTGGGTAACTTTACCATGCCAATTATGGGACGACTCACCCAGCTTCTGAATATCTTCTTGAAGGAAGGCAGTGTTCCCTTAGCATGGAAGAGGGCGTTAGTCACACCTTTACTTAAAAAGCCTAACCATGACCCTCTCATATGGTCAAACTATGGGCCCATTTCAATCTTGCCTACCTTAGCTAAGGTGTTGGAAAAACATGTCAATCGGAAACTTACATCCTATATTGAGCTAAATGGGATACTTCACCCACCACAATCAGGCTTCAGGGCGGGCTACAGCATTGAATCTGCCTTCCTTGGCGTCATGGAACATTTCCGAGGCCACTTAGACTCAGGCAATACTAGAGCACTGATTCTTCTTGATCTGAGTGCACATTTGACACAGTGAACCATTCCACCCTGCTTCGCAGATTAGAAGGAATGGGAGTGCCGTGCACAGCCTAGTCGTGGCTAAGATCCTTCCTGTATATTTGCACCTTTCAGGTACACTCCCATCAATACAGGTCCAAATCACACCTTCTAGCCTCGGGGTGCCACAGGGTTCTACCCTTAGCCCACATCTGTTCAATCTATGTGTAAGGACTCTTGCTGAGATTTTGGAATCCCATGGGCTTACACTTTTCTTGTACACCGATGACACTCAAATTGTGGCATCCTTGCCCACCAAGGATAACCAAAATGCAGAAGTCCTTAATACATGCCTTGTCTAAGTACCAGCTTGGATGAGCATCAATTAGCTGAAACTTAATGGGGATAAGATGGAGGTTTTTCTAGTGGGCAATCACCCCCACCTTTAGGGTCCTCATCTTTGGCCATCTATTCCATCTAGTATGGGTATGCCCCCCTCCCCAGTTCAGGTGGTCAAAGGTCTGGGAGTATGGCTAGATGACAAGCTGTCCATACAAGATAAATAAGTGGCTGCCACGTGCTTCAGCATCCGAAAATGGCTAAAACAAATCTTGACATGCCTTTCGGTCCCTGCTCAAACACTAGTTCAGGCTCTGGTGATTTCCAGACTGGAATACGATAGTGTTTTGTATCTGGGTGTTGCAAAATCCTTGCTCAGACAGCTTCAAAGTGTTCAAAATGTGGCAGCATGTATACTTCTTCATCCACCTAGGTTCACTTCCTCAGCCAGTTTGGTACATACTCTGCACTGGTTGCCTGTTGAGCAGCAAGTCCATTTTAAGACTTTATGCTACATGCAAACGTTCCTTGCTAACACAGGGCAAAGTATCTAACACCGTTGGTGTCTGGATACTTTCCAAACAGTGTACTCAGATCCAGCCATCTGGATCTGGCAATGGTTCCTAGGGTTAGGAAGTCTCGCCAGGGTGGCCGGGTATTTGTGTACCTCAGCCCTAAGCTTTGGAATGACCTGCCACATTCGCTGAGAGCCTGCAAATCACTCACAGCTTTTAAGAAGCAGCTTAAAATTTGGCTGTTTCCACCTTTATAATTGTTAACATAACTGTTTGATTGTCCTTGGTTTAGTGGGAGGATAGCGCTGGGAAACCTTTTCGAGTTAGCCATGAGCTCTACAAGACACTAATAATTATAATAATATTAACACCCTAGTTAAATGGTCTTGAGAGTCCTAAAGGGATCTTGTATTAGTCTTTGGTGAGTTTAGGAGGAACTAGTGTCCTTAATTTGCGCTTGGATATTCTTGGCTTTATTCTCTCCGGGACATGTGCTAGGACATAAGGTGACAAGATATTTGATGCATAACAGTAGTACTACTAGCACTAATTGTGCTAGCACTACTGATACCTCTACTACTGTTACTGCTAATACTAGCAATACTACTACTGCCCCTGATAATAGTAATAGGAAGACGAAGAAAGAAAAGAAGGAGAAGAAGAAAAAGATTGTGGCAATGAGTTGCCACATAAAAAAACACAACAACAGATTTGCAAGTCACTGTGCTCAAGGGACACAGACATGATTCACACCATGGTGGATGACAACGGTATGCCATAACATGTTTTTTTACTCATCTTTTCTGACGTAAATCAAAATTGGTAATTTGATTTTGAGAGGATAATAGCAGTCTTTAAAGATAACAATAAGTAAGTGCAGGCTGTGCACATCTCTGACAGTGCTGTAGTGTATCCACAAGTTATAGTACAGTGAGGTGTTAGTCCCACTTTGTTGGGATCTCTGTCCTACAGTAAGCATGCTGTGGTCCTTCAGAGCTTGATGTTAATATTTTCATAAGGTCTAACATGAAATGACAGGGCTCATGCTACACACCATGACGTGCTTATATTAAGTGCTTCTGAGCTGTAATGCATTTGTAATACAACATGTATAATTGTCATAAAGACTTTAGCATTCAACCTTTGCATTGGTGTGTGCCGCAAAGCTCTTGTCTTGCAGTGCTATGTTGCAGAGGTGATCACCATCTTGTGTAGGTAGAAAGCACACTCATCTGAGAATGCCTAGTGCATTTCATTACAAAGTTAGTGGTGATATGGTCAGCAAGAATAAATGTATGGCATATTACAATTCACTAAATTCTGGCTATCCAGCAGCCATCACTCCACACCTGTCACTGTGTATGTTTCACTCACTGTGTTTCATTGGGTGGCGAGTATATTTTCCTACCTCACCTGGTTTGTCCTAAGTGTGCCCAGTGCCAAACTGCAAGTCTAATCAATGTGCATTATTTATCCCTAACAATTTCAATATTTAAACCTTTTCACGTTCAGAATGAGCCAAATCATGTGACCACAGATTGCATTGTGCTCTTCTATGAAGCCTCCGAGGGTTTCCTTTTAATCTGGCTGATGTCCAGTCTCTTATTTTACATGTCTCTCTTTCCCTTCCTCCACTCCCTGTGCTTAGCCAAAAACTCCTATGAACACTTCCACATGGCATTTCACCTCTTGTGACATCCCCCAAATGTTTGAAGCTCCCTCTCTCAAAAATGTAAAATTGGCTTTGCCATGAAACTTATGCAGTGACAATGAAAGATGAGGTCTTTGCTACACCGTCCCATGCCTGTACACCCAGTCACCCACTGTGATATTATGTCCAGTGACTGATGCTGATGCAACGGTATCTACTGCTTCAAACTTGCTCCACACCACCAACAGCTGATTCACAACTGTGGCTCTGCCACCAACCCATCAGATCCCACCACAACCTAGACACTGACTCAGCAGATTAGCTCATCTTTAGGATGAAATAATGAATTAGGGAACTGGAGTCTGTGAAGAGCATGGTCCCCCATGAGCACCATGTCACAAGACTTGATAATTTTTTTTTTTTAACTTGTGGCCATGATAAGATGATCAGTGAGAGGCACATAATTAGATGACTGCGACTCACATATACCAATCGACTTATCATGGCCACATTTAAAAGATAATCAAGCACTACACGTATACTTTGTTAACTCAGTGTATCTTGGATTCACCCTGTGTAATTTGCATCTCACCTTTATGAGTGCACCTATTATGCATCTCTGCTACATTTGATCTCAGCATCAATCATTACTTATTTTGCCTCTCGTCAAACGTTGATGACCTTTACTTTTGAAAATGAAGAAACTACTATCTTCAGCCTTGATAAAGTTCGGTTAGGGCGAAACATGTGTTGTCTGCTCTCTTTCTCTTCTTGGCTGTTTTACTTTGGCATTCATAATATCACATCAACAATCATAGTTTAGTTTAATTTACACCTTTATTTTGACCACAACCATGGCCATAAAAGTGCAGCCAGAATACATTGCATTACAATTACAACAACGTCTGAAGAACAATAAGCGCAGTTAATGGGCTTAAATACAAACCTAGACAAACTTTTGACTACTTATGTAACTATTGTGTTAACTTACCTTGGTTTGTACTCCAACCTTCTTTGTGTACATAGACACAGACACGCTGTTGTTCCCAGTCCCGGTCTCTGAGGCTAGAATGGGACACTCTTCTATCTGAAGATAGGGTGTGAGCACTGGTGGTGTTGCAGAAGGCACTGGATGTCTGACATCTCCTTTTTCAAACAACTGATTACTGTATTATTTAATGGTTTTTATAGTCATGAGGAACTTAAGCTAGGTTTTACATTAGTCTAGGCTGTGCATCCGTGTTGTCTCAGTCTTGACATGACCACGTGCTTAATTCATACCAATAATAACACTATTACCACTACTGTTGCTCATCATACTACTTCTACTGCTACTACTATGACTATTGCTACTACTACTACTAATAATAATACCAATACCAATATTAATAATAATAATAATAATAATAATAATAATGTTATTGTTAAAGGGGTATTAATAACATTATCATTACTACTAGCACAACTACTGCAAACAATAATCATATTAATATCAATATTAACAGGAAGAAGAAGATGCAGAAGAAAGTCACCAATGATTTTCTGCACAAATAATAAAACAGATTCGCACGTCACTGCATTCGAGGGACACAGACATGGTTCATCCCTTATTTGGTCGCTTGAATGTCCTTGGCATTAATCTCTCAGGGCCATGTGCTCAGCATTGAGGTGACAAGAGGTTTGACTCATAACTATACTACTAATATCAAACAATCAACAATCTTTATTCGGTTTCTTACACAAAAAAATCATAAAGGCACAAAAATTAAAAACAGCTAAAAACACCCTCAAGTAAAACACATATCAGATAAAACGAATTCCAGGACTGTGTATAAAAAAGTTGGCTTCACTTCGTAATACAAAATACAGAAGGCACAATTCTCACAGGGGCAGCACCATATAAGAGAAATGGCAATAATAAAGACAACTGCTCTTAACCGTTATGACCAGTTGTTGAGAAAATGCCAAGCAAATATTTTTACAAGATACACTACTAAAAACTGTGACATAATGAGGGACCTTCCTTGGTTATTGTAGAAAGTGCAAGACATGATAAAGTGCTTCGTGCCCTAGACTAGCTGGCTAGTATTAAAGCTGTCTTAACAAGAATGAAAACCGAAAAAGCTGCCACGAAAGACTGTTAAAAGATGATGTGTTAGATGCAAGGTGGTTAATCACAACTAGATCTAAGCCTAACCGCGAACTTTAAAAAACTAAGAACATAAAAAACTACTAGTATCACTACTGCTGCCAGTACAACTTGTACTGCTATTGCTGCTGTTACTAGCAATACTATTACTACCACTAATAATAGTAATTATTTTTTTATTTTATTTATTATTAATTTCGGGTATCCTGCTATATCGCCCCCCGGGGCCTGCTGGGGCATGGACGGGCTCTTTTTCTGACTTAGTCGCTCCTTATGTTCTAAACACTGCTAATTTCACCATTTTGGGTGATCTCAACTTACATTTTGATGATCCGGCCTGTACTACTAGTGCTACACTCATCTCAGATTTAGCAGCTATGAATATTTTGCTGTGTAACTCGGGTTCCACTCACGTTGCTGGTCATTTATTGGACCCTATCTTCTCTAATTTGTCGAATATTAGTTGCCTCCCAGCACTTCCTGTTCTCTGGTCAGATCATTTCTTGTTGGGTTTTTGAGTCAATAAAGTTGATTCGAGCCCAGCCTCCAATATGCCTGGCAACAGGCTTAATTCAAGAAATTGGGGTAAATTAAATATTGACATTTTTAATAAGATTTTATCTGAGAAGGCCCCTATCCCTGGTTCAATTTCGGTAGCTGACGTGGATGTAATACATGATTGGCTAATCAATTCCATTGATATTTGCCTTCCACTCTCGTCTAAGAAGATGAAGAACCACTGGCCACCGGCCCCTTGGTTCTCTGAGAGTCTAAAAGTGGAGAGACGCTGGAGAAAGAACTACGACCCAGATACTAAATTAGCCTACAAGCTGGAAATAAGTAATTATCATACACTTTGTAAAGCTGCACGGGCGGAGTATGTGACATCTACTATCTCTAGGGCACAAAACAATGCTAAAACATTCTTTAAGCTTGTTAAAGAACTATCGGGCGCAAAGTGCCTACCTAAATCTCCCGATCTCACGGAATCACAATGTGACGATCTTGCTAGGTTCTTTCTCGAAAAAGTTGAAAATATCTATGCCACATTGAAGGAAGTCCAACCAGTAAATGGTCAACAGCCCATGAAGTATCCTGATCAGTCTACTGCAAGTGCAGATTTCCAGGCTAGAGCATCTTTGACATCCATCAGTAAGCTAGAAACCTGGGTTCCTTTTGACATTAATTCTTTTAGGCGAATCTTGGATGGTCTCAAATCCGGTTCTCCAAGGGACCCGGTCCCTTTTTCCGTGCTCCAAAAACTTGAAATGTCTTCTTTGCTGTTAATTATGGAATTGCTTAATGCCTCCTTAATGGAAGCTAAGATACCATCTGCTTGGAAGCATGCAATGGTTCTTCCACTTTTAAAGAAGGTTGGCGCTGACCCCACTCAACTGTCGAATTTTCGACCCATTTCTCTGCTCCTAGCCTTTTCAAAAACTTTGGAAAAACATGTCAACATCCAACTGTCTTCTTTTGTTGAATCTCAAAATTTCTTGCATGGTTCACAGTCCGGTTTTCGACCAGGTTTTTCGACGGAGACTACTTTGCTTGGAGTCACAGAAATGCTACGCAACCGTGTGGATAACGGGGACACCATGGCTCTTATACTCCTTGATTTAATTTGACACGGTCTTGCATGCATTACTCCTGGAAGCTTTGCAATTATTGGGAGTGTCTGGCATGGCACTTAACTGGCTTAAAGATTTCCTGGCGGACCGCACCTTCCAAGTTTTCTCTCCCTCATCCACTTCAAAAACGTATTCTTCACCCTATGGTGTCCCTCAAGGCTCGATCCTCAGCCCTTTATTATTCAACATCTATGTTAGGCCTCTGGCGCTGATTGCGGAAGAATCTGGGTTGTCTCTCTTTTCCTATGCTGATGACACCCAGATTGTCTTTTCTTTATCAGCTGACAGGGTGTCCAATCCATCCTCTCTTCAATCTGGATTGAGGAATATTGCAGGATGGATGCAAGCCAACCTGCTTAAATTAAATGGTGATAAGACAGAGGTGATGATATTGGGCAAAAATAAGGATTTTTGGGGCCTTCAACATTGGCCACCTGAAATGGGTGTTTTGCCCCAACCTAATCAGCAGGTTCGGAATTTAGGCGTCATAATTGATGACCAACTCTCAATGAGGCAGCAAGCAGTGAAAGTGTCGTCCATTTGTTTTACTATTCTTAAATGGCTCAGGAAAATTCTCTGGATGATGCCTTTGTCTACACAACGCATGGTGGTCCATGCTCTTATTACATCTAGGCTGGACTATGGCAACATTCTGTATCTTGGAGCCAATAAAGATGTGGTACGAAAGTTGCAACTGGTTCAAAACGCAGCGGCCAGGCTGCTCTGCAAGGTCCCCAAAACTATTTCTATTTCAGGCGCCCTTCGTGATCTTCATTGGCTCAGGGTTGAGAGCCGCATAAAGTTCAAAGCCTTGAGCTACATGTTCAAAATCAAAAATGGTAAAGCGCCTCAATATTTGAATGCTTTAGTTCACTTTTACCTTCCTTCACGTTCCTTACATTCGGCCACACAGGCTAATTTCAAGGTGTCTAGGATCAGGTTGTCCCGTATGGGCGGTCGGTCCTTCTCTTACCATGGCCCATCGATGTGGAACTCCCTTCCGATAGCACTTCGAACCGAAACTAGTTATGAGAATTATCGTAAGTGCCTAAAAACCTGGTTGTTCAATATGTAGACTTTTTTCTCTCTTTCCCTCTGCATCCTACAGGCGGCGCTGGGAAACCCTTGGGTAGCTGTGCGCCTAATAAAATTATTTAAGAAAAATAAAATAACATTTTTTTTAAAAAAAGAAGACTAAGAAAAAGCAAAAGAAGAAAGAAAATGCAGCAATATTTTCCCATTTTAAAAATACATTAGATGTGCATGTCAAAGCTCTGAGATAACACAACATGATTCACAACATGCTGGATGACAACGGGATGCATTTTTCTGCACATCTCCTTTGACGTAAACCATATTCACTAAATGAATTTCAAGAGGATAATAACAGTCTTTAAAGGTAAGAATAAGTAACTATATGCTGCGCATTAAGCTTGCTTTGCACATCTCTGACAGTGTTCTAGTGTCTCAAAAATGATTATAATATGAGATCTTATTCCTGCATTGTTGGGAACTTTATGCTATAACTCACTAGGGTCATTTGTATTGTAACCTGGAAGAACAAAAAGGAAATGAAACATTATAAATATACAAGAGTTTGAGGGCGTGTCCAAGATGGCGACGTGAGCTGACGCTTCTCTAGCTCGCTCCGTATCGACCGCCAAATATCCTGAATTTGGCCGTATCAGGATCGCCAGCGGCCCACGGAATCGTCGAGGACCGAGCCCCGGACGCCCCGTGATCGTGCTGTGCTCCCTCGGACACTACCATAGTCATGGGGCGGTGCGTTACAGAAGCGGAGACTCGGGCACAGAGTTTGCGGCTCTTCCCCCTGGACCTCCGTGGAAGACGAGCCCGGCCGAGGGCGCCCGGACTGGTACAAGCCGTAATCCCCGTCAACATCTCAAGCCCACAGGCTTGCGGCTGCACTCGGAGACCGGCAGAGCGGGGTGCGGTCCAGCCGGGCGCCCCGCCGCTACATCGGCACCAGTGAAGATCCCCTGCTCAATCTTGGGGTTGAGTCCATCCAGCGACCCAGGTACGGGGCCTCTCACGTTGTGTGCATTCGATCGGCGGCGGCGCCCGGGACTGAGACCCCGCTCGAAGGCATTCCCCCCCGCGATCGGGCTATTCATACCATCTCTTAGAGGCCTGTGAGGCTCCCTACTGCTCCGCACCAACCGCTGTCCCGGGCAGGCCCATGAGGCCCGACCGCACCCCAGTGATCACCAGGCCCGCCGTGGAGTAGCAGCAGGCGCGGCCCTGCTGCCCTCACCCTACATCGGCCCAGCGCTATTCTCCGCCATTCCTAGGCCTGGGAGGCCTCTCCACGCTTGGGGTGGACAACGAGCTCAGCCCGAAGTGGCCCCTCGCCGAGTGACAACACGCAGGTCTGAGCCCCTGCTCAAAGACTTCTCCCCTATTACCAGGCTACATAAACCTGCGGGATCCCTCACTCATTTACGCTAGTTACTGCTGCAGCAAGGCCCACGAGGCCCAACTGTACCCCTGCGGCCACCAGGCCTGGCACGGTTAGGCAGCAGGTGCAGCCCTGAGGCCCTTGTCCTACGCCGACCCAGCGCAATTCTATGCCATCACTAGGCCCGGGAGGCCTGCCCACGCTTGGGATGGAAAAAGTGTAAGGCTCGTAGCGGCTCCCGACACAGCCACATCGCCGGACACCTGAGAGACCTGCACTGGCTCCCCGTCAGCAAGAGAATCACGTTCCGACTCCTCACCCACGCACACAAAGCTCTCCACAACCAAGGCCCCAGATACCTCAACGACCGTCTGACCTTCTACACTCCCACCCGCCAGCTACGATCGACCAACCACGCCCTCGCCGCCGTCCCCCGCATCCGAAGAGCCACAACGGGAGGAAGATCCTTCTCCTACCTGGCTGCCAAGACGTGGAACTCCCTACCCATCCACCTCCGCCTTACCCAAGACCACCTCTCCTTCAGGAAGCAACTCAAGACCTGGCTGTTCGAACAGTAGCGGACCCCCCCTAGCGCCTTGAGACCCTCCGGGTGAGTAGCGCGCTATACAAATGCTTGATTGATTGATTGATTGACCAGGCGCAACATGGCGCCCCACTACGTTGCACCAAATTGAAAGGACTGCACCGGATGGTGCCTTCACTAGAAGCCCTGATGAGCCTGAGCACCTCCACACTGCTCTGTAAACGGTGGCCCTTGTCTAGCTGCCACGCGGGGACTGCAGCCTTCCTCGCCTCGCCCGGCCACAAATTACATTCTGCGCCAACATTCAGTGCCCTTGCCTACGCGCTGCACACAGGTTGGGAGAAACGGCCAACGACGACCACCCCCCTGCCCGGCAATCCACACAGCAGTGGTGCATGGACGCTAGAACCAGCACGCTCCTTTTCCCCCTCTACCTGGAACCTACGGAGCGACACTGTCACCAAGATGGGCAAGCCAAGAATGGATAAACAGCAGCTACCTGCCACTGACACACGGGGCCCACCACCCCGCGCCGAGCAGGCATTAACAGGACAACCCATGCCACAGGCTGACCTCTCACACCACCTCGACGAGCTAATGGCGGCAGTTATGGACATTAAATACACCCTGGTCCCTAACATAGACACGCTATGTGCTGAGCTCACCTTCATGCACGAGGATCGCAAAAAACTAAAGGACAGAGTGGAAGACGTGGAGTCCACAATTGCATCTGTGAAGACTTCCGTGTCCTCCACAGTGGCCCAAATCAACTCACTACAAGAGGAGGTGGAATACCTCAAGAACTGTGTTGACGATCAGGAGGGCAGGTAACGCCGGAACAATGTACGCCTGGTGGGCCTGCCGGAACTCGTCGAGGGACAGAGTATGGAGCTGTACTTGGAAACCTGGTTCTAGGAAGTCATCCTTCAAGGTAAGCACTCCAAGTTCTTCTCTGTGGAGTGTGCCCATAGAGTCCCGGGGGGCCCCCATTGCCCGGGTGCCCCCCCCTAGACCGGTGGTTGCACGCCTCTTTAATTACCATGACAGGGACCACATCCTACAAGTTACAAAAGCCCAGGGCCCATGGAAAATCAAGAATGCAGAAGTGCATATATATCCGGACTACACACTGTCGGTGCAGTGCCGCAGAGCATCCTTCATAGAAGTCAAACGCTGCCTCCGTGAACACGAGATAAAGTATGCCCTACAATACCCTGCCTCATTGCGAATACAACATAAAGGCAACACAGTCTTCTGCCATTCCCCCAAAGACGCTTGGAACTGGGTGGAACAAAACAGGGTGGCGTCGGCTCCAAAATCCCCGATGGGCCCCCACCAACAATGGAAAAAGGCCACATATCGTAGACACCGCGGTCTGAGTCACGGACAGCGCCCTACCAAAGCCCAAGCAGCACAGGAAAGAGAGCAAGCTCTCAAGCATGCTGAGAGGCATGGAGCCTCTACTTCTCCTCTCCGCTCAGACTCAGAAACAGAGGCCTCACCGGAGAAGGAGTACTCCCTATCGAACTCACAGCAACAGATGATGCTGGGCGACGGCCCCACCGTGACTCCGCAAACCTCAGACGAACTGGGTTAATCAATCACGACACTGGGACTCACCAGGAATGTGCTACTTGCACTAGCAGAAAATAATATTCAAGCAGCCGCACCATATGTCCACCTGGGCCACACAGATGCAGTTGTTTGATGGCTGGCGCGCAAAACACCCCACAGATCGTACATATTCACACAATTCCACACTCCACGACCTGTACATGCGCATAGATGCTATTTATTGCACGGAAACGGCATTGGCACATGTGACCCATGCTGATTACTTAGCTCGCACGATATCGGACCACAGCCCCTGCAAATTCAATTAACCTGGGGCGCGTCCAGACCTAGCATACCAACCTGGCGCCTCCCTTTGGAGGCACTTCGTGACCCTGCTTTGAGGGCCACCATATCGCAATCCATAACCTCATATTTCCAGACTAACGAGGGAACGGCCACACATTGAATGGGACGCCCTCAAGGTTGTCCTGCGCTGCCAGGTCATACAGGCAGTGTACGGCGCCCGTGTGTCACTATCTAGGGAACTACAAGAACTGGAAGCTGAAATACAGCAATACGAACACAAGGCCCCCATGGAACCGCACGTAATACAATCACTTACTAAATCTAGACTAGCACACAAGGAAACATTGGATAAATTGTGTGCACTAGACTACAAGCAATACTCGGCTAGGCGTCACGCAGAGGGCAACAAAGCAGGCAAGATACTTGCCTGGTTGTTGAAAAGCAATCTCACGCAACCACCCATCACTGGAATATATGCCCTGGAAGGCAACCTAGTCAACACACAGGAGCAAATAAATGATTATTTCCATAAATACTACACAACGCTATATAAGGCCCCAGAACCAGGCGATCCTCAAGCAATGCAACTCTTCTTGGAACAAGCGGCTCTCACGCAGGTAACACAGGCCCAATACACAGAGCTAGAAGCCACGCTCACGGAGGCTGAAATCTTTGACACCATCAAACAGCTAGCCAGAGGTAAAACCCCAGGAATGGACGGCTGGCCCGCAGAATTCTACACCGCATACTCAACCCAGCTGGCTCCCCAGTTGTTCACAATATACAAAGAGTCCTTCGATAGGGGCACATTGCCTCCTTCTCTCTGAGAGGCTGTACTAGTGGATCTCCCAAAACCTGGTAGGGACCCCCTCCTCAAGAGCTGGTACCGTCCATTTTCATTACTTACCACGGATTATAAAATCTTGGGAAAACTGCTGGCCAACAGGCTACTGGCGGCTGTCCCACTGCTGGTCCACACGGACCAAAATGGGTTTATCCCAGGCAGAAGCATGGGGCTAAATCTTCGTCGCTTATTCAAACTGCTAGAATGGGCCCAAACGACAACCGAGCAGCACTGGATCGCTGCCTTAGACATAGAAAAGGCTTTCGACACCCTGGGATGGGACTATTTACTGGCGGTGCTGGCAAGATTCGGCATAGGTCCCATGTTCCTACTTTGGGTGAAAATATTATATACCAGCCCACGAGCCCGGGTGAAAACAGGCCGTGCTATGTCACTGCCCTTTGACATTGAGCGTGGCACCAGGCAGGGTTGCCCGCTCTCACCAATCCCTTTTGCCCTGGCCATGGAGCCCCTGGCATGTGCGCTCCGCAGTCATGTCACAGACTGGGGCATACGAGTGCACGTGCAGTGGCATATAGCGTCCCTTTATGCGGATGATGCACTGATTTACCTCCGCAACCAGGCTGAGGCACTCCGGGGTCTAATTGCATTACTAGATGTCCATGCACGGCTATGAGGCTTGAAAATCAACAGGGATAAGTCAGTCTTATTCCCAATGTCACCCATACCAGTGGAACAGATGCAGCGGCAACCTCACGCCCCACTCGTCAGAGCGTATGACTCATTCAAATACTTGGGGGTCCAGGTCTACCACTCCCCATCCGACTTGATAGACGGTAACCTGGGTAAGGCGATTACCAGTGCCAGAGCCACACTTCCGTTCTAGACCATTGGATAGCCATATCCAAGATGCTCCTCCTCCCTAGGCTCCTATACTTTTTTACCGTCCTCCCCTACAGGCTGCCTCAGAAATTATTCAAGGACCTACGGTGATTGCTCGTATCTTTGATATGGGGCAACTCCAGGGCAAGGGTAGCGCTCCCGAAGCTTCATCTCCCCATCTCAGAGGGCGGACTAGGAGCGCCCAATTACGAGCTATACTACGCAGCCGCCCAGCTCCAGTGGCCCATGCGCTGGCTTGCAAAAAAGAACTTAGCTGAACTGGACACCTGGGTGTTAGAACTGGCATATCTTGGCGTGATTACCCCTGACTTTTTGCCTCTACCTCCTTTGCTTTTAGATGCTTTGAGTACTTTGCCACTGCTGATCAGTGTCAAAGTACAAGGGTTCCCTGTGTATAGTGTAATGGTAATTGGTTGGCCATGATTGGTATGTTTGCCTTACTAGTAAAGTCCCTAGTGATGTGCACTGTGTGTGCCAGGGCTAGTAATGCAAAGATGCGCGGAGAAGAGAACTCAGGCCTGCAGTGTAGGCCTGCACGCAGTTTGCTAAGTTAGCATGTTGTCCTGACAAGTGCAACCACTTGTCAGGCCTTACTTTCCCTTTTGCGTACACAGTGGGCACCCCTGTGGTAGGTCCCGGGTAATAACCCCTGGGCAGGGTGCAGTGTAAGTAAAAGGCAGGACATATACTGAGGTGTGTGTTATGTCCTGACAGTGAAAAACACTCCATTTCGTTTTTCACTGGTGAAAGGCCATCCTGCCCATAGGACAGAATGGGGGAGGCTGGGTATTGTGTTTGTTAGCCTAGTTTCCCATAAGTTTAAAATGGAGAGGTGAAGTTTAGTATGTATGAACTCACAGTGTGATAACCGATCTTTCTATGAATGTGGTTTTGTCACTGTGTGTTCAGAAACCACTCTTTTAGAAAGTGGCTGAGTTTTGTGCTTTAAGCATTTCTGTGTGTCTCTGCTGAATGTGGATTGACTGTCTGGATCTGAGAGGGGAGAGGAGCTGGGGGAGGTCTTGACCCCGGGAGGGGTTGAGATGGCACTAGGCTGACCTGCATCTGGAGAGTAGGCGGAGGAGAAGCCCCGGGAGGTGAAGAGGCCTGGGTTGCAGCTATAAAACAATTGGCCCATCTCCTGCTGAGTGATTAAGGATCCAGACCCCCAGTATCAAAGGGAGAAAGGTGACCTTGGGAGGGAGACACCCAGAACTGATTTAGGCAGGGGTCAAGGACCCCTGAGCACAACGAACTTCAAAGACATTTAGGGGTATAACTATGAGAGCTGAGACCCTTGAACGTTGGAATAGAAATGGATTGAGACTGAAAAGACTTGGACCCATTTCGTGGTCAAGAGGAACCTCTGCTAAGGAAGGAACAACTGAAGAGACTGCTGGGAAGGACCGACCCTTGCTTCGTGATCTGGGGCTGGTCTGCAGTTTGCTGTTTTAACCAAGGAAGAGGCTGTTGGGACTGTGATTTGTGCACTGGGTTCCCCTGCTTGAAGAAGACTGTGCTTTGTGCTGTGTCTTGTTACCCCAAGGGCCCGAGGTGAGCTGGCTCCCTGTTTGGAAACACAGGAACATAAAAGTTTCCGGAGAAGTTTCAAGCGACGCAGTGGGCGCGTTTTGTGGCAGCTTGAGACCCTCGGAAGGTGTGCCCTGTGATCTTGGACACACGGAGGAGACGTGAGACTCAGACGCGCTGGGTGCGTGTCGTGGTGCACAGGAGGCGTTGGTGAAGAGCGCCTGGTCAACGTGTGCACCGAAGGTGAAGTGAGTCTCGGATGCGCTGGGTGCGTGTCGTGGTGGACCGCAGGCGTTGGTGAAGAGCGCCTGGTCAGCGTGTGCATCGGAGGTGACATGAGACTCGGACGCGCAGGGTGCGTGTCGTGGTGCATCGCAGGCGCTGGTGAAGAGCGCCTGGTCAGAGGGTGCATCGGAGGTGAAGGGAGTCTTGGACGCGCAGGGTGCGTGTCGTGGTGCACAGGAGGCGTTGATGAGGAGCGCCTGGTCAACGTGTGCATCGGAAGTGAAGTGAGTCTTCGACGCGCAGGATGCGTGTCGGGGTGCACCGGAGGCGCTGGTGAAGAGTGCCTGGTCATCGAGTGCACCGGAGGAGAAGTGAGGCTCGGACACGGTGAGCGTGTCGGGGTGCGGCCGAAGGCGTTGGTGAAGAGCGCCTGGATATCGGGGCACCGGGGTTGGAGTAAGTCTCAGTGAAGCAGTGTGCGTGCTTTGGTGCAACCTGGGACTGTGGAGGTGATCGGCTGATCATCGTGTGCACCGGAAGAAAGTGAGTCTCTGCAGCACGGTGTGCGTGTCTTGGTGCCAACTGAGACAGCAGGAAGGAGTGCCTGGTGAACGTGCACTCGGAGTCGACGTGAAGTCCCATCAGTGTTGTGTGTGTGGCTTTGTGCCAGAGGAGACCCGGAGGGTGCTGCGGTGAACGTGCACCCGGAGTAACGTAATCTCAGAGGCGTGGGGTACGTGTGCCCTGCGGCCGCCTGAGAACTTCCTAACAGTCGCGGCCCGGACCGGCAGCCCCGGAGGAGCTGAGCTGCCAGGCCGAGCCGCTGAGGCCCATTGAGAAAGTTCTGCATGGAAGGCCCAGTTCGCTGAAGGAGGAGAGGAGAGTGGGGTCGCGCCCCCAGCTAACGTGGATCACTGCCTGGGTGGGGTGCGGGCTCGGAGGGACACTCTCTCGGCCTCTCAGTCCTTCTGGCAACATGAGCCTTTGCTTCGGCTCAGATTGGGGCCCGTACTGACCAAAGGAGTGGCAGTACTGGGGCCAGAGTGAGAAGCTGTACTTTATGTCATCGTTGATACGTGTGGGGGGCAACTGTTATCGAAGAGGCTGACTGTCGTAATACACATTGCCAATATTGCTGCTAATGAACTGCCGGACTGTCTTATGACACCTGACATTATTTCTGCATAACGAAGTACACGATTGTAGCGCTACGCATTGCATTATTTCTCCATTGCAAAGTACAGGATTGTAGCGGCCCGCATTGCATTATTTCTTCATTGCAAAGTACAGGATTGTAGCTACGCATTGCATTATTCCTTAATTGCAAAGTACATGATTGTAGCGGTGCGCATTGCATTATTTCTTCATTGCAAAGTATGTGATTTGGGGTGTGACACATTGCATTATTCCTTCATTGCACAGTACATGATTGTAGCGGTACGCATTGCATTATTTCTCCCATTGCAAGGTACCGGGGTGTATCGCTACGCATTGTATTATTTCTCCTTTGCCCAGCACAGGATTGTATCATTACGCAGCGCACTATTGTTTGTCCATTGCAACGTGTGTGATTCTAGCATTGCGACCAGCATAGCATTTTGAAAGCGGTGGTTGGGATTTGAACCTACCAGCCAGCCGGAACGAATATTACCCTTTATTATATGTTGGCTTTTGTATCGTGTGGTCTGATCGTATATCTTTCTATATAAAGTTTATACTCGTTTTATCAAACTCATGTGGAGTCCATTTGTGGTGTCACCAGTGGGTTGCTGTGAGTGTGGTTGCACATACTGTACACTCGTGCCTTGGAGATAGGCCTGGCTGCTCGTGCCAAGCTACTAAGGGGGTGAGCAGGGCTATCTCAAACGGTGTCCTTACTTGGCCTAACGTTGAGTGAGGAGTCCCGGGTCTCGCATTTGGTGACAGTGGTGCGGGACTGGGACTCCGGCTTCCAACACTGGGCAATGGCGTTATCGCAGCCAGACCTGCTCGAGTGGTTATCAGGCTGTAAAACTCCGCTCCAGAGGACAGAGGGCTGCATTCTGTTGCGGGCTGCCTGTAGCGCTTGGTCAAAATACGTAATAGCCAGACGCCGTCCTCCACCGTAAGCCCCAGATCTCCCCATCGAGACGTTACCAGGGACATACACCTGCCTTAAGCGCCTGTAGCTGGCTGAATGGCAGACAGTCGGCCTGACAACGTGGGGTGACCTGTTTACTGACTCCACCCTATGTGATTTCGACACTTTGATGGACAACTATGGTGTGTCACCTGGGACGTTCCTTCTTTATACGACATTAACGCAACAGGCAACACGAATGAGGGAGGACATAGGTACTGTACCTCCAACTTCAGAAGCCCTACAGACACTACTGACACACGGGACAGGCAGGAAAGCCATCACGGCCATCTATAACTCCCTTAGAGCAGACACAGCCTGATCATTAACTCCGCTACGCGAATACTGGACGATGACACTATCCACTGAAATAACAGACAAGCAGTGGAAGCAATGCGTGGGGAACCCCAAGACCATCTCAATGACCGCCAGACTGAAATTCACTCAATTCAATTATTCACACCATACATACTTAACCCCTCACAGGCTGGCAAGTATGTACCCGACTTCCACTGATATATGCCCCAGGTGCCATAACTCGGATGCCGACTTTGTGCATATGGTCTGAACGTGCTCTCACATCACGACATACTGGGGGTAAATTTCAGATATACTGTCGGCAGCAACGGGAACCACAATCCCAACTCAGGGTGCGCACTACCTGCTAGGCATTACAAAAAGTAATGCAAGTCGCAAGAACCTCAATAAATTCCTGGACTTGGCGCTGGTTCTGGCCAAACGCACCCTGGCTATGGCTTGGAAGTCCCCGACAGGCCCTTCCAACAAACACTGGTTGATCGCCCTACGACGAGCCCTGATGGCTGAACACGAGATACTGACATTCCAGACCCCACGTCCCACGTCTAGGGCACAACCCGTAGACTGGCAACATTACGTAACCACCATAGAATCCAGCCTTCATGATACACAGTATAACGTGTAACATGTCGGTGGCACCTACGCCAAAGCCAGTGGACAAGACTAGGGTACCCCGCGTTCCCACGCTAGGGCACACACACAAGGGGAGCGCTATGTTACAGACACGTGCGCATGATACACGGGCACAGCTGGCTCACACCCTAGGCCAGGCCTAACCGCACCGACACACAGAGTGACATCTACACTGCACAACTTCTCCTCTACCCCATCGTCACTGAAGTAAACATCGTAGCAGGACCCCCGCAGATTGCATTATAAATAAGCGCCACATTTAGCAGTACCATATTTATTGTAACTATAGGACAGGCACACTAGTTAGGTGGTATTATGTTTTTTTTAATCTTATGTTTTGGTACAGCTTTGCACAGTAATATTTGTTGACAAATTCCGAAGTGAGTCAATGTCGTTGTTAACTATCTGTAGCATTGAGCATAATGGTTCGCCACCCCACCTAGTGGGCACGAAAATGCAAATTGAGATGTACTACAATACGTACTTTATTATGTTGTATTTATAGCTGTATGTTTCTTTGAACAAAAATTGAATAAAGATTATTAAAAAAAATATATATACAAGAGTTTAAAAGCTAAAAGTAGCTCTTTCACGAACCCCTGCTGTGGCAGGGCCAACTGTCCCTTACACCGGCCCATGCTTATACACCCAATCACCGACTGTGATACTATGTCGAGTCACTGATGCTGATACAACACTACCACCTGCCTCTAACTGGCTCCACACCACCAACACCAGGGGACAGATTAAGAAAGTGCATGGGGAACGAAGGTCATGTGAGATGAATGTCAGTGCTCCTGGGACACTTTGGTGTATGCATGGCCTTTTCAGCAATATGTATCGCACTGGTGCATATATTGCACTGGCGCAACTGTAAGAGTCATTCCCTCATCAGCATAGAGGCTTGGCCCCCTTGCTACTGAGGGAAACACTTTGCCTCTGCACCCACACCGTATTATGGATGAGCCTGCACAGGCAAATAGACCATCAGGGTTTGCATTGACTGTGCGCCACAAAAAGAGTTAGTGCGCACCCTGAGGGCAAGACCTAATAATAAAAATATAATAATAAAAATATTATGAAGAAGAAGTAGAAGAAGAAGAAGAAATAAACAAATTCACAAACATTTTCTCACCTTAAAAACAAAGCATCAGATGTACCTGTCAGTGCACTCAGAGGACACAAAATGATTCAATCCATGGTGTAACCTTTTGCTGCACATCATTTGTGACGTAAACCATATTCACTTAATGGATTTCAAGAGGATAATAATAGTCTTTAAAGATAAGAATAAGTACCTCTATGCTGTGAAGAAAGCTTTCTTTGCACATCTCTGACATTGTTCCAGTTTCTTAACAAATTAACATGGAGTGAAGTGTTATTCCTACACTGTTGGAAACTGTCTGACATTTTCCTCAAGGCATTTGTATTGTAACCTGAACATAAATGAAACAGCATAAATGTACAGGGGTTTGGTGGTAATATGTACATGAGCGCTAACAGAAAAGGTGTAAGGGTGTCGCTGGACTCCCCAGACATTCCCCTGCAGGGGGTGCTGCCACTCACTGCAACCACTTGCCGTGGGACCTCTATCCCATCTTTGAATTACAAGCTGCATGCCACCTGCACTGTGAAAGACGAAGCCGCTGCTTCAAAAAGCTGCTCTGCCTTTTACTGATGCAGGATCCCCCTGTGCCCTGAGGGTTCACTGACAAAATATCGGGTACAAAATATCTACTTACAAAAATATTGATTTTCACTAATATGGTTGTCTATCGATTTTTAAATATATATACATTTAAATATTAAACATTCATTAAATTATATATTAATACTAATATAATCAAAAATATATATTTAATACATTTTTTGAAAAATATAACAATTATTTTAAGAAATTACAACAAACATATATATTAATGTATATTTTTATTTACGTATCTCTATTTTAAAAATATAAATTTAATATTTTTAATTTATATTATTTTTTAATACTTTTTTAAATGTAATAATATAAAAAATGAATATATATATACATATATCTAATAATATAAAATATTTAAAAAACAAACCATTTTAATTACAAATAAAAATGTCAATCTAAATAAAAAATTTGAATTTAGTAAAAATAAATAAAATATTAAAACAGTAATAATTATAAATATTATAATTTTAAATAACCAAAAACATATTAATATAAATTTAAACAATCTAAAGTAAACTACAAAATTTTAAAATGAATACATATACTATTACCACTATGACCTATAAATAGTACACAAAGGGCCTTATTACGATGTTGGGCGCACTCACATCTGCCCGACACCGTTGCAGATTGGGAACTGCCCGACCTTAGGTAGGCGGCTCCAACCGCAATATTTGGATGCTACCACCCACAGGGTGGTCGGAAACATCAATTTTTTAATAGAAGCTTGTACGGCTGGCGGAAAAGGCCCATAGCAGAAGCTTCCATTGAGAAATGAATGTTTTCAAACATCCCTACACCGTGTGGCAGGCATCTCACTCTGCCTGCCACATGGTGCAGAGATATGGCCCTAGAGTGGAGTACCAGGAGGGAAGGGGGCCCTGGTAGGGGCCCCCAATGTCGCTTTCCGACAGCCTTTCCATGTCAGAAAGGCTGACATGTAATTGCTGTCGGAAATCAACATCATAATCCCGAATGCGGAGCCGCTGTCATTAAGGGATTATGAAGTGCTTCCGATGCACCAACGGGCTCCTTGAGCCTATCAGAAGCGCTGCAGATAGTCCCTCTGCCTGCTGCCTCCGAACGCATGCATTGTAATGCATCAGTCAGACAGCAGCAGCAGATGGCGGTCGGACCGCAACCGATGAGCCATCGGTTGCGGTCAGACCACCATCGTAATCGGCGCATTAGTGTTGAACTCAGGAGGTGTAAAATGTACAAGTCCCACTGCAGTCAATGCAACAGAAGGGAAAGTGTTGGATTACGGAGGGGCAGAATTTACTATTCCCACTCCATTCAATATAACAGTAGGGAAAGTGTTGGATGTTGGAGGGGTGAAATTTACTATTCCCACTCCAGTCATTACAACAGTAGGGAAAGTGTAGATTTGCGGAGGGGTAAAATTTACTATTCCCACTCCAATGAGTGTAAAAGTAGGGTAAGTGTTGGATTGCGGAGGGGTGAGATTTGCTATTCCCTCTCCAGTCAGTGCAACAGTAGGGAAAGTGTCGGATGTCGGAGGGACAAAATTTACTATTCCCACTCAACTCAGTACTACAGTAGGGAAAGTGTTGGATTGCAGAGGGGTAAATTTTACTTTTCCCATTCCAATGCGTGCAACAGTAGGGAAAGTGTTGGATTATGGAGAGGTAAAATGTACTATTCACACTCCAGTCAGTGTAACAGTGGATAAAGTTTTGGATTACGGAGGGGTAAAATTTACTATTCCCACTCCAGTCAGTGAAATTTACTACTGCCACTGTGCTCTAAGCGGCATAAGAAACTGACTATTTCCCTTCAAGCAAAATAAATAATTGCAAAAGTATAGTAAAGAACAAAAACGAAATTATTTAAATATAAAAAATCTCTATATTTTTTTAATTAACAAATTACATATTTATTACTCTGTTTCATTCATATTATAAATTAATATACATTTTATTTTTATTAAAATACCGAAATCTATTGTCAAAATAACAACAACCCATAAATACAATATTATTTACAATTTAAAAAGCATAAAACAATTAACACAAACAATAATAATTTGCAATTAAAAAAACATTTGACTATTTTTAATGTTATTACTTACATGGCTTTCTACCCTATACTTCTACAAGCTACACACCACGCAACTAAAATGTATATTTAAATTTATAATATTTACACATTTTACATAATTAAATATCTATTAAAATATTAATACTAATTAACTACTAATAAAGCAATTACATTTAATTACCTTTCCATCCTTTCTCTGTACAAAACAAACAACCTACACCTAATAAATTTAAAAAAACATTAATTGAAGAAGTTACATAATTAATAATCAATTAAACAAATAATATTACTAATTAACTAAGAATAGATTAATTATATTTGATTAACTTCCCACCCTTTACCCCTACAAATACAACTCACACATATAACCTAAACAATATTTTAATTGCACATTTACATACTTAATTATCATTTAAACAGTTATTTAAAATCAACAATAATTATTAATTATTATAATTTCCTGGACATCTTTTACCCATACAAAAACCACAAAACACCCTTAAAAATATTTATATTGCACAATTTACACAATTAATTATCAATTAAATAATTATTTATAATAATAAATAATTTTTACATAATTATAATTAATTTACTTCCCACCCTAAACCCATACAAAAGCCACAACCCCAGCGTTAAATTTAACTTAAAAACATTTAAACAATTAAATAAATAATTATCTATTAAATAATTATAAATAATTAAAAAATAAATATTAATAAATTATAATTAACTTCCCACCCTATACCCCTACAAAACACAGAACCCACACCGCAAACTTGAAAACAAAACATATTAATTATGCAATTAACATAATTAATCATCAAATAAGAAATACATATTAATTTAAAAATATTTATTATTCATTATAATTAATTTACTTCCCTGCCTATACCTCAATAAAACCCACAACATAAATAATTACCATTCAAATAATTAATATTAACACAGACACGCTGTTGTTGTCATTCATGGTACAATATAATGGGCTCGCGGACCATGAGGCTACACTGGGATACTATCCTATCTGAAAGTAGGGTGTTACCACTGGTGGTTTCCAGAAGACAATGGATGCCTAACCTCTCCTTTTTCAAACAGCTAGTTACTGTAATAAGTAATAGGTTTTACAGTCATGAGGACTATGAGCTACAATTTGCAGTAGTCTAGGCCATGCATCAGTGTTGTCTCAGGCTTGACTTGGGTTGATTCATAACAATTCTAATACTATTACAACTACTGCTGCTAGTACTGCTTTTACTACTGTCATTAATAATTAAAATAATAATAACAACAAAGCAATAATAATAATAATAACAATGTTAATAATAATAATGTTACTAATACTACATTATTAATAACCTTAGCATTGCTAGTACCACTATTTCTACTACTACTAATAACAATAATATTAATGTTGCATCACAATAATATTAATATTATCATTTATAATAATAGCAATAATAATAATAATCATAAGAAGAAGGAAACATTTCCCAATGTTTTCCTGCATAAAGAACAAGACACAGATTCACAAGTCAATGTGCTCAAGGTGACAGACTACGTTCACACCACTGTCCCTCATCAGAAGCTTGGACATCTCCCAGAGACATGAGGTGACAAAATGGGTGACTCATAACAATCCTGCTATTGCCACTATTGCTGCCAGTACTACTGCTATTTCTACTACTACTGCTACTACCAGCAAATCTAATACTGCTACTACTACTACTGCTACAAAAAATACTACTAATAATAATAATAATAAAAAGAATATGAAGAAGAAAAAAGTAGAAGCGGTAGAAGAAGAAGAAGAAATAAACAAATCCACAAATATTTAACCACTTAAAAATAAAAACATCAGATTTACCTGTCACTGCACTCAGAGGACACAAAATGATTCACACCATGGTGGATGACACGGGATGCTGTAACGTTTTGCTGCAGATTGTTTGTGACGTAAACCGTATTTGCAAATGGATTTCAAGGAGATAATAACAGTCTTTAAAGATAACAATTAGGGGTCGATTCCGATTCGGGCCGGAAATTTCTCCGACCGAGCCAGACCCGGAGAGATTTCCGACCGAATCGGACCCGTGCAGTCCGACCGAACGAGTACGATGCGTCCGTATGTTATCGGACTCGAGTCGGTCGGACTCCCATTGAAGTCAATGGGAGCCGGTCGTACAACGCGTACGCGGGCTCCCATTGACTCAATGGGTGCGAAGTCGGACAAGGGCGCCCCCTACAGCGGGTACGCGGCGGAGCGGTCGCGCCGTACACGCACAGGTAGGGGGACCCATGGGTCCCCCTGTGTGCGACTCGCGCGGCTACGCGTACAGGGGTCCGACACGGACCCCCAAAGTACGGCTCCGACAGCTCTTACGAGCCGGAGTGCGCGGCTCGGTCGGACTGCTCGCGGCGCGCATCATACTTACCCGGCCGGGAAACGTCTCCATTGCGCGGTGCGAGTCGGAGTCCGAGCGAGTCGGTCGGAGCGGTTCGAGCCGGGAGCGAGTCGGTCGGAGCGGTCGGGACGCCCGGACGAGTCGGTCGGCGATTTCGCATCGTACTCGCTCGGCCGGACCCGCGTACGGTTTGGTCGGGAAACAGGGCTCCGAATCGGATCCGGTAAAGCCGAATCCGATTCGGAGCCCTACCGGCCGAGATCGGAATCGGCCCCTAAGTGTCTCTATGCTGTGAAGAAAGCTTGCATTGCACATCTCTGACTATGTTCCAGTGTCTCAACAAATTAACATAAAGTGAAGTGTTATTATTCCTGCACTGTTGGAAACTCGGGGGCCGATTCCGATTCGGGCCGGAAATCTCTCCGACCGAGCCGGACCCGGAGAGACTTCCGACCGAATCGGACCCGTGCAACCCGACCGAACGAGTACGATGCGTCCGTATGCTATCGTACTCGAGTCGGTCGGACTCCCATTGAAGTCAATGGGAGTCGGTCGTACAACGCGTATGCGGGCTCCCATTGCCTCAATGGGTGCGAGGCGAACAAGGGCGCCCCCTACAGCGAGTATGCAGAGAAGCAACTCGCGCCATACACGCACAGGTAGGGGTGACCCATGGGTCCCCCCTGTGTGCGACTCGCGCGGCTACGCGTACAGGGGGGTTTGACACGGACCCCCGAAGTACGGCTCCGACTGCTCTTTCGAGCCGGGCGGCGCGTGTCGGTCGGACTGCTCGCGGCGCGCATCGTACTTACCCGGCCGGGGAACGTCTCCATTGCGCGGTGCGAGTCGTGTCCGAGCGAGTCGGTCGGTGCGGTTCGACCCGGGAACGTGTCGGTCGGAGCGGTTGGGACGCCCGAACGAGTCGGTCGGCGATTTCGCATCGTACTCACTCGTCCGGACGCACGTACGAATCGGTCGGGAAATAGGGCTCCGAATCGGATCCGGTTAAGCCGAATCCGATTCGGAGCCCTACCGGCCGAGATCGGAATCGGCCCATCTGTCTTACACTTTCCTCAGGTCATTTGTATTGTAAGCTGAAAATAAATGAAACAAGATAAATGTACAGGAGTTAGGTGGTAATTAGTAAGGGCTAACAGAACTTGTGCTACACATCTTCATATGAGCTTGGATTAAATGTTTGAGAGCTAGGACACATTTGCTTATGATTGTGACTTACTGGAGGTAACAGGAGGGGTAGTTGGCCCCCAAGGACCCTCTGGAGCCACGGGGACTTCATCCCCCAACCAGCAGTGCACCAGGTGGTGCGTTTGCAGAGTGGTGGAGAAAGGGGGCGGGGTCTTGGTGACTTGCTGTCTGCTTTTTTTTCGTATTAGGAAGAGGGGGCTGTGTGGCCCCCCTTCCTTTGGCTGATTTGGGCCCAGAGGATGGCCTTTTTTGAATGGGGATGGGGTCCGCGAGGCCCCCCTCCCCGGGCCAGTTTCGGTCGGGGGAGGCCCCATTCCCCGGGGCCCGGCCTGTTTTTTTTTTATTTAAAGAAAATGGGGAGGAGGGCCGCACAGCCCCCTTCCGGGTCAGTTTCGGCCCTGGGACCTGGCCTCTCTGCTGGGGACTGTGGGAGGAGCCTCAAAGGCCCCACGGTCCCTGCCGGCTCCCCGCCTCCTGTGGGAGCCAGCATTGCTTTGAGACCCAGGGAGCTGCTAAACATGCAGCTCCCTGGATCTCAAAGCAATTTGTCTGTTTCCCTGCTCGCTTGACAGCGGGCAGAAAAACAGACACATGCTTCGATTTCAGCAAGCAAGAGCATTTTTCTGCTCTCGCTTGCTGAAAGCGGAGCGTTTGCTGTGGCTTAATGGGAAGCTCCTGCCGAGCCACAGCAAACCCCGGGACATTGCAGGAGCTGGGCCTGGGGGCTGGAGGTCCCCAGGGCCATGTAGGGCTCCAGGAGGGGGGCGCATGGCCCCCCTCCAATGTTAACTTTAGCCCATGGAGGTGGTGGTCCCCGGGGAAGCGGGGGTGGCTGTAGGTCCTCCCCCACATTTATTTAAAAAATCTCTGTGCCCCGGAGAGGTGCCAGTCCTTGAAGCTGCGGGAGAGGCCGCTGGTAATATATATATATATATATCCATCACACAGAGTTGCCCCCAAAGAAAGAGCCCGCACAAGTGGATAACAATCATCCTTTTTATTGGAGGTTGCCAGCGTGAGGAACAGAGAACCACCAGTCCATTTTCTAGCCGACGCGTTTCGGGCTACAAGCCCTTTGTCACAGGCATATCTGGAGTCAAAGGCATCAAGCGCACCTGAATTGCTTCGTTTAGGACCTGCCCCCATGGGCATGGCCGTTCGCACGGCCTTCTGGTACCTGTGGTGCCGCTGAAGTATTACTCGAGTGAGTTGTCTTTGTGCTCCATACTTGATAAAGTTTTAAAATCCCAAGTGACATATATATATATATATATATATATATATATATTTATTTATTTTTCTTTACACACTGTGAACTTTCCAGACTTCCAACTTGGCGGCACAGCACTAATACTTCTTAACACAGGAATTCAGTACGTGAATTTTTTTTTTTAAAATCACGAAATGCCAGTTCACAATTTTAAATAGGTGCAAAATATAATAAAAATGCACAGCCGATGCGTTTTGGCTTGCGCGTTCTACTGGGCCTAGCCAGGTACTACATATATAATATTATAGTTTAGTGAATATGTCAGTGACAACATTTACGTTTTGAACTATCGCTCATGACATGCTAATGACATGCACTATGGCATCACTGATGACAATGCAAACGTGGGTTTATCCATCTCCAAATCGCTAGTATTTAGGATATGCCAATTCTTCAAAATGCTCCTTTTGACAGCTATAGCCATGCTACTAAAAGTACTTGCAATCTGCCACCTAAGGAACGGTAATAAAGTTAGTCTATCAGAAGGCAGTTTCATGTTAATTTTGTTTCACATTCACTTTGTAATCTGCACCTACATTTGACCAAACCCATACCTAGCTCACAATGGGATACCACCTGTCTACATATAAAACACCTCAAAGAGCTCCTTCTGTTGCCTTCCTTGGGTGTGAGCCAGAAGTTGTAGCCCACACCATTGAATTTCTATTCTTGGTGTGAGGAGGTGCCAGATGATGAAGCATGCTGTAAAGAAGCTCATACACTCCAAAGCAGTAGATGTATAACTTATTTATTAGGAATCAAGGTAACCACCTCACCCAACGCCAACAGCTCTTTCTCCTTCCCAGCCTGGTTTCACATCTCCTTTGCATTCTAACCCCAGGTTATGGAACCTTATGACATATCTCATGACACAGTAAATAGTCACAGCCCAAGGTGTAAGATATAGTAAATACCACACATCTCCCTTTCCATAAACCCCACAAAACAAAACATAGATATATATACATTATTTGTGTTTGGGAACAATACACTTCACTTAACCTATTTAGATAATCATTTACACATGATTTTGTAGATAACTTGATTTCTCACACCTCCTACTACTGTTCCTTAAACCCTTCTCACTAGTCATGCTATTATTCTCATCTGTTAACACACACCCCTTTCCACTTGTTGTCATTGGTAGCTTTGCTATTCTGTTTAGAGTCCAAATCCTGTGATCCTCTGTCTGAATTGTGTTCTTAAATATTTTAATAACTTTCATAGGTAACATAAATTTGGATTTGGATTGAGTCGAACCCATCCTAGGATTCTGCACTTTTACCACATCACCTACACAAATAACCATTTCTTTTGTAGCTTTGTGAATGCCAAAACACTTCTTATTGTTCTCTCTTTTCTTTTGTTCCAATTCTCTAACTTAATCCAATTGTGTCCCAAGATTCACACCACCCTCCGTTTTTTTGTTTATCCAGGCTGGACATAACAGAGAGTTTGCTTTTTGTTTTCGAAACATCTCAAACGGAGCTACACCTGTGGTTGTGTGGGGAGTCAACCTGTAGGTCTTTATCTCGTTTAGATGTTCTTTCTTCCAAAATACCTGCCCTGCCATGGACCTTTGAATGGTCCCTTTTATCACCCTGTTGACTCTCTTAGCCAGTCTGTTTACTTCTGGGTGATATAGTGCAGTCTTCTTGTGTCTAATTCACCTGTCAGCAAGACATTTCTCAATTTCCCTAGAGACCAACTGTACACCATTGTCAGACAACGATGTTAAGGGAAAACCCTCTCTCTCAAACACTTGGTCCAGACATTTAATGACATCACTAGTTTCAATGGTGTTAGAGATAACTACATCTGGCCACCTGGAAAACATGTCTATAAGTACAATGACATCTTTATTCAGTCCTGTAAACCTGATTGGACCAAGAATATCCAGCGTCACATCTTCCCATGGACCTTTGGGTAATTCTCTCAATATCATTGGTTGCATTCTACACTTTAATGTTTTGTCAATCCCCAAACATTCAGCACTCTCTTACTATCCTCTCAAAATGAATACCCATAGCTGGCCACCAGTATGACATTCTCAGTCTCTCTTTGCTCTTAAATATCCCTGGATGACTTTCATGAGCTAGGTTGATGAGGTCCTTTCTCACTAAAGAAAGAGGAATCAACCTGGTTCAATGAAACAATAAACCGTCCTGGAAAGAGAATTCAACTTTGACTCTCCAAAATGTATTGAACTCACTATTGGACTTATCATTGTACTCCCACCCACTCTTCAGTCTGTCCTTCACCCGCTTTAATACTGCATCATTTACAATGCCTTCTATCCACTCATCTTCTTTGACAATTTTGCCTCTAACCAAGCACACATCAAAGTCATCTTCTTCTGGCTCATCATTTACATCTCTTCTTATATCTTTCTCTACAAGGCGTGAGCAACAATCAGCAAGGTTATTTCTCACTCTAGGAACATATGTAACCTCAAACTGGAACTCTTGTAAAGCTAACAACCATTTTCTTATTCTACCTGAGATTGCATCAAGTTCTTTCTTTTCAAAAACTTCTTTCAAAGGTTTGTGATCAGTTTTAATTTCAAACCTGTTCCCCCAAACAAATCTTCTCAGCTTACATATGGCCCAATATTCTGCCAATGCCTCCTTTTCTATTGCCGAGTGATTCACTTTCAGCCAGTATATCATTCAGAAAGGACTGTTTGAAAAAGGTGTCGTAATCACACAGGAAGGGGAAAAAAAAGGGGCGAGGGAGACCAAGGTAGAGTGGAAGGGTTGTTATTTGCACATAGTTATAGCAGCACTACGATACAACTAGATTGCAGTAACCATAACAACCAATTGTGCACTGGAAGTGTTGGTGTGAGTGAACAGCGCAGTGACACAAGTGATTAGAGAACAACGTGAGGCGGCGAAAAAACAGTAAAAACAATCATTTGTAGGGGTCAAACATATGATTATAACAAATGCAAGTACAGTTTTATTTTTTGCGAATGACCCTCTAACAACCGCGAATGGCGTTGTGAATTCGACGGCGTTTCGACCTATTTAATTAAGGTCATCATCAGGACGATGGTTACTTATTTCTTGGAATAGTGCTGTAAAGGATAGGAAAGGAAAAAAGGGAATAATCAGAATAAGTTGGCCCCAGAAGAGACGAGTAAAAAAGGGGGGGAGAGATGGCGCTAGGCAAGTAATTAGAGGATACCTGGTGGCACAATGAAGGAGAAAAAATCCAGGGAAAGGGAGATCCACTTTGCAGGAACCGCTGTAGAAACGGAAAAGAGGGGACATGCGGTCAGGGTAATTCGGTCACGGGGGTTCGGTTGAAGTAGGTAATTAGCACGCGCCGGCGTGGGAGATACCTGCAGGGGGTCAAATGAATGAAGACCGGTGGGTGAGGACTTGTGCTCTAAAAGAAAAGGAAGTGGACGAGAACTGGTGTTAACGAGGGGAAAGACCGGAGAACCAGTGAAAGTTCGGACGAGAACTATCATCAAGGCAATCTTACCTCGGGGGGCGTGGCTAGCCAGCCAACATGGCGGATGTGAATCCCTAGCGCTCGAGCTGCTATCCCCCATAAATCCGTCGAAATTATCCTAAATGTAAGCCATCCACGCCGAGAAGAAGTGGGACCAAGTGGCTAAAGATCTGCTGCGCCCAGTGAGCCCGGAGCTGAGCCATTTTGCCCATCGGGACTGTGGCGGCGGTGGTGAGGAAGGACAGGGCTTGTTTGCCGCGAAGCCGCGCTCGGGCATTCCGCGTCAGAAGATGGCCGATCAGGCGGCGACCCCAGAGGCGGCGGAGAACTGATCCCTGATGTGTGCACAAGCGGAGCCGAGCAACAGGAACATCGCCGCGGACAGAGGGCCCGGAAACGTGCCACCTGCCCCCCCCCGGGACCGCAGTTGCCGCGGTAGGAAAGACGGAGGCCCACTGACTGCAAAGCCAAAGGTGAGCAGAGGCGGGAAGCGGGAAGCGGCCCTCCCCATTGCTGTTACGGGAGGCCAGCCAGCAGCGATATCGCTCCAAGTGGGGAAATCCCGGATCGCACCGTCATGCCCCCTGAGACAGTAATCACTGTGGAAAAGCAATCCGGGGCCACCAAGCGGCGAGGCCACGCACGGCTGGCATCTGGCGGGCGGCGGCCGCCCAGGCCTGTGAGGCTACCCACCCAGCGAAGGAGAACGACCGGGGTGAGGTGTTGGTGTACTCGCCAGCCCCTGGATCGGGAGAAACTCGCACCGGACACTCCTTTGCGGTGCCATCATCGATAATCAACCCCGGATGCCCAAATCCTGGTGAGTCGGGACCCCAACTGTGGCGCCGGGGCTGTGGAGCGAGGGTGATTGCGGTTCGGGACACCGGGTCCCTGTAAGACGGGCTGCAGAGTCACGGAATTGCCAGGCGGCCTGTGGCGGGGGTTGGAGCTGCCCTATGCTGCGGTGATCTGAAGTGTGCAGCCCGGCAGCAGAAGCGGCGAAGAGGGGGAGGACGGATTATATGCTGGTGAAGCTGCAGCTACGGGGGAAGTACTGGCAGGTGCACGACCCTTGCTGTGAGGGACCTGGACGGTGCTGGACCGGTACCGGTGAGCGTCGGAGGGAACACTGATCGCCCTCTGGGTGCAAGGCCTAGTGTTGTCCAACCACAGGGAACGCAACCCACCAGCTGAGGCCTAGGGGGCAGGCGTACGTCGTACCGCAGAGGCCGACAACATTGGGAGGTGACGCGGGTTGACCCTAATCCAACAACTGCGCTGTGGTGGCCGCTTCTGAGGGCTGCGGAGAGAAGCAGAGGTGGCGCTGATTGTGGGCAGCAGCTGTGGATCCCACGCTCCGGCGCGAACGACCCCACTATCCTAGGACCCACACGGGTAACTGCCTTGGGGACATCAGTGTCGTGTCACCCTTCGGGACTGCGGTTTCCGAGGTAAGGAGGTCAGGGGCTTAGTGACTGCAAAGTCGTGCGTGAACTACCAGCGACAGGGAACGTCCATTCATGCTGTGCGGCGGCTGGCGCAGAGGCGGAGAGCGGCCCTCCTCGCTGTTACTAAGGGAGCCCAGATAGCTGGGGCGTCGCGACAGACGAAAAGCCCTGCTTGCGCCGCTTTGCCCCCCGGGACGGCAACTGCTGAGGAGTAGAAAACTGAGGGCCAGTAGGAGGTGAAACGACGCACGGCTGGTATCGGACAAGAAGCGGTGAGGCTGCTGCGGGAGAAGTATTGGCAGGCGCACAACTCTTGTTGTGGAGGGCCTAGACGGAGCTGGGAGCACGACCTAGTGTAACCCAATCATAGGGAATAAAACTCCTAGCGAGGACCTGGGGACTGGCGTACATCACACCACTGAAGCGGACAATAAAGAGAGGTGGCGTGGGTGGAGGTCTGCCTGAGGGAGTCAATCACGGCCTGAGGAACACTGACCCTCACTCGGCAACTGCGCTGTGGTAGCCGCTGCTGAATGCTGAAGAGGGAAACAGAGGAAGCGCCCAATGTGAGCAGAAGCTGCAGTCCTCACGCTTAAACACGAAAGACACTGCGACTTGCGGGGACAAGACCTGCACGGATGACAGCCCCTGGGGACATCAGTAACGACTAATCCGTCTTACAACTGAGTGGCCCTGCAGGCTCACATCACACCGCACTCACGCCGACGTAATCAGACACCCAGCCATAACCGGAGATCCGGGTGATTTACCCCACTGGCAGGCTATCAAGGCGGAGGTAGTAAATAGCCCCCACAGACTGGTGCAGGAGGCCTTGCCCACAGACAGCGTCAAACAGGGAGGCTATCACAGGCAGCCCAGCCGGGTCGTGTCTCCTGAGTGACCCACGCAGGTGTGAAACTCTCCGGGGTGGCATCATTACCAGTGCGTCGCTCTTTCGTTAACAAGCCGCGCATGCCCACGGCGCAGCAACTTGTGATGGGCCGGATGCGAGCTAAGATGCAACAGGGACTCCTCCGCGCGGGAGGCTTGGAACCCATAGGCGTGGGTACTGGAGGAGAGATGGAGCCAACGACCACAGCCCTGGCAGCCAAGATGGACTCAGTACTCGCAGCGGTGGAGAGAATTGGCGCTGTGCTAGAACACACCAGGACCTCTCTGGAAACCCGGATAGATAAGGTTACCTCGGATTTCACGCTCCTTCATGCGGACCATCGCAAGTTGGCCAAAAAAGTCAATACACAAGGCCAAACACTGAAGGAACTACAGCCCGTCACGCAAAGTCACACAGCTGCACTCCAAGATCTGATCGACCGCGTTCACGCCCTGGAGGACAGAGCAGAGGATGCGGAGGGACGCTCCCGCCGCAACAACATACGCGTGGTGGGTCTGCCGGAGGGCGAGGAAGGTAGGAACCCGGAGCAATACATGGAGCACTGGCTGCGCGATCTCCTGCCCCAGGGAACATTGTCAGCACAATTCGCAATAGAAAGAGCCCACCGCGTGCCGGCCCAGAAGCCCCAACCAGGAGCCAGGCCACGTCCGCTCATTTTCAAGATGCTCAACTACAGGGACAGGGACGCGGTGCTCCGTGAAACACGCAAAATGGAGGGTCTCAGGGTGAACGGAAGTCCAGTTATGCTCTTCCCAGACTACACCGCCCTTGTGCAACGTCGCAGAAGCAACTATGCAGCAGTGAAACGCCAGCTCAGAGTTCTAGAACTGCCATACTCGTTGTTGTTCCCAGCCCTGACTGCGAGTCAAAGAAGGGACCTGCTTCTTTGACTCTCCTGCGGAGGCGTGGGACTGGCTGGAAGAGTCAGGGCTGTGGACGGGTGTGAGGCCTTCGGACCCGGACGGAGACAACCTAGCAGGTTGGAGGACAAGGCGGCGCAGACGGCGCGGGACAACGAGAGGCGCGACAACGGGAACTGTAGTCCCGAATCCGGAGAACATAAGACGGGAGAGACAAAGCGTCCTGGAAGCAGTCATGACCCTCGGCTCTCCACACCCTAAAGATCGACCGGACCCCTACACATGAGGTGCGCTGATGGCCAGTGGCTCTTTGTCGCCATCGACTGCAATATCCGAGGACCTTGGCCTGCCAGATATAACCCCGCAAACTGCCGATGGCATTATATGATACAGTACTGATGTGATGGACTCTGACACAAACGGCTCACGCAAGTAGAACATTCATGATTAACGTTTGTGGTTTTGCACACTGCTGTATAATGGGGTGGGATGACGGGGTCACACACCAAACGCACCTCACACAGAGATGATGCAGTAACACTGGGCCCGCACCCGGCCACCTTACACATGCAGCCAGAGGAAATACAAACACCTGAGTTGACATTTAGAGCTACACGCTGCTGGTCTCGTACGTTTATGCAGGTGATTAATCGGATGGCATACTGCACATATAGGAATGGGGGGGAACGACCATAGTAAATCGTTACTAGCACACACACCCCAACAGGCAACACACTGACCTAGTTTGTACTACCCAATTGTTACAGAGGTTTGGACGGACGTTGCGGAATGTCCGCCCCAGATGTTATGATGTTAGTAGTTCATCTATTGTTTTTGTTGCAGCAACATGACGCACTTATCCCTGTCCCTGATTCCCGCTCCCCGTGGCGCGTCCCGCCCTTGGCACCCTTGTCGATCAAACTCACCAGAAATGGCACGGGCTAACATAATTACATGGAACATACGCGGCATGCACACACCCACGCAACGCTATTCCATATTCGCAAACCTCCAGAGGCACTCGGTGGGAATTGCCCTACTGCAGGAAACGCACATGACACAGCCGGAATTAGACAGACTGCGTAGGCGCTGGAGGGGACAGGTGTATGGCACGGTATACTCCGCGCATGCGAGGGGCACCCTAATCTGGGTGAGAGCGGGCACCTCGTTCATTTGCGAGGACACAGTGATAGACCCTGAAGGCAGATACACCTTAGTGCGAGGGACACTTAACGGCCCCTGACCTTGACTGGTAGGTCGCTCCCCCACCACACAGCTCCGTCTGTGTGCCCTGCTGCTGCCCCTGATTGTGCTCGTTTTTCCTTTCTGTGCCCCCTTGCTGCCCCTGATTGTGCTCGTTTTTCCTTTCTGTGCCCCCTTGCTGCCCCTGATTGTGCTCGTTTTTTCCTTTCTGTGCCCCCTTGCTGCCCCTGATTGTGCTCGTTTTTCCTTTCTGTGCCCCCTTGCTGCCCCTCATTGTGCTAGTTTTTTCCTTTCTGTGCCCCCTTGCTGCCCCTGATTGTGCTCGTTTTTTTTTCCCTTTCTGTGCCCCCTTGCTGCCCCTGATTGTGCTCGTTTTTCCTTTCTGTGCCCCCCTTGCTGCCCCTGATTGTGCTCGTTTTTCCTTTCTGTGCCCCCTTGCTGCCCCTGATTGTGCTCATTTTTTCCTTTCTGTGCCCCCTTGCTGCCCCTGATTGTGCTCGTTTTCCTTTCTGTGCCCCCTTGCTGCCCCTCATTGTGCTAGTTTTTTCCTTTCTGTGCCCCCTTGCTGCCCCTGATTGTGCTCGTTTTTTTCCTTTCTGTGCCCCCTTGATGCCCTTATTGTGCTCGTTTTCCCTTCTGTGCCTGTTTCCCGCCGCTGCGCCCCTGCGGCCCCGCCCCCTCACTGCCCATTTGCTGCCCCATTCCCTGCTCCTCCCTCCCACCTCCCCATTTATGGCGGCGCGCCTAAGGCAAGCCCGTCTGCGCCCGTCCGCGCTGTGACCGCGCCCAGCGCCAGACCCCCTGGTCCGGGCATCCCCCGTGCCCGCCACATCAACAGACGCCGATACGACGCCAGCACCCTCCACGCACTCAACCCCGGAAAAGATCACGCCTGCTACCAGGCCACCCCGAAGCGCACCCAAGGGCCCTTCACCTGCCGGAACTGCAGCTTCGCCAGCACCCGCCCCGCAAAACCACGGCCCTGTAAATAACCCAACTACCTCTGATGCATCCTCCTCAACACCCGCTCCGCCCGCAAACACGCCATCGAACTCTGGGACCTTCTCGACTCAACCTCCCCAGACGTCGCATTCCTGACGGAGACCTGGCTGAATCCCGCTTCAGCCCCCGACATCGCCATTGCCATCCCGGACAGATACAAGATCACCCGCAGGGACCGCACCAACGGAGTCGGAGGAGGCATCGCCATCGTCCACAGGAACACCCTCAGAGTCTCAACCAACACCGACGACACCCTCAGCACCGCCGAACACATGCACTTCCAGATCCACACCGATCCCAACACCACCCTCAGAGGAACCCTCATCTACAGACCCCCGGACCCCGACCACAGTTCAGCGATTCCATCGCTGACTTCGTCAGCACACACGCCATCGCCTCCACGGACTACATCCTCCTCGGGGACCTGAACTTCCACCTCGAGAACAACAAGGACACCAACTCCACCACCCTGATCGACAACCTCGCCACCCTCGGACTCAGACAGCTCGTGACTACACCCACACACGCCGCCGGCCACACGCTCGACTCCATCTTTTCCGCAAGCCCACACGTCTCCTTCAACCACACCTCCGAACCCCACTGGACTGACCACCACTGCATCCACTTCACCTACAGGAAGCCCACCACGCACCACCGCACCGAACAAATGCCTCGCCGCTGCTGGAGCAGAGTCACGGAAGACTAGCTAACCACAACCCTCGCCCTGAGCCCACCCGCCGAACCCTCCGACCCCGACACCGCCGCCCGCAACCTCAGACAGTGGATCGACGACTGCGCCAACACCCTCGCCCCGCTCAAGAATCCGCCCAACAGCCACACCAGCAAGAAAGCCACCTGGTTCACCGAAGACCTCCAGGCCTCCAAACGAACATGCCGAAAACTGGAGAAGATCTGGCTCCACGAACGGACAGCGGACAGCTACGCCGCCCACAAGAGCGCCACCCGCAGTCACCATCACCTCATCAGATCCGCCAAAAGGGCCTCACTCAAAGACCGCCTAGACAACAACGCACACAACAGCAAAGAGCTCTTCAACATCGTGAAGGAACTCTCCAACCCCAGCTCCAACACCAACGACATCCAGCCGTCGCGAGACATGTGCGACTCACTGGCCACCTTCTTCCACCGCAAAATCACCGACATCCATGACAGCTTCAACACCACGACCGCCCCGGCAACCACCGAGACCACTGCCCCCACAACCACCAACCGCCTGCTCTCCTGGAACAACATCAACGACGAGGACACCAGCGAGATCATGAACACCATCCACTCCGGTTCACCGCTAGACCCGTGCCCTCACCACATCTTCAACAAAGCCAGTACAGCCATCGCGCCCCATCTCCGGAAAATAATCAACATCTCCTTCGAGACAGCAACCTTCCCGGAAAGCTGGAAGCATGCCGAGATCACCGCCTTACTCAAGAAACCCAAGGCAGACCCCAAGGACCTCAAGAACTTCCGACCCATCTCTCTGCTCCCGTTCCCCGCGAAGGTCACCGAGAAAATCGTCAACAAACAACTGACCCGCTACCTCGAGGAGAACAACATCCTGGACCCTTCCCAGTCCGGCTTCCACAGCAACCACAGTACCGAAACCGCCCTCATCGCCGCCACCGATGACATCAGGACCCTGCTAGACAACGGAGAAACAGCAGCCCTCATCCTCCTGGACCTATCAGCCGCCTTCAACACGGTCTGCCACCACACACTACGAACACGCCTTCACGACGCTGGGTTCCAAGAGAAGGCCCTGGACTGGACCACATCCTTCCTTTCCGGCAGAACACAAAGCGTCCGCCTCGCCCCTTCCGATCCAAGGCCACCAAGATCATCTGCAGCGTACCCCAAGGCTCCTCCCTCAGCCCAACGCTGTTCAACATCTACATGGCACCCTCGCCCACGTCGCCCGACAGCACAACCTCAACATCATCTCCTACGCCGACGACACCCAGCTGATCCTCTCCCTCACCAAAGACCCTCACACCGCCAAAGCCCACCTCCACGAAGGAATGAAGGCCGTCGCCGAATGGATGAGGACCAGCCGCCTGAAGCTGAACTCGGACAAGACGGATGTCCTCATCCTTGGTTCCAACCCTTCAGCCTGGGATGACTCCTGGTGGCCAACATCACTGGGAACAGCCCCGCCACCCACCGACCACGTACGCAACCTAGGGGTCATCCTCGACCCCACCCTCTCCATGACTAAGCAGGTCAACGCCGTTTCCTCATCCTGCTTCAACATCCTCCGAATGCTCCGCAGGATCTTCAAGTGGATCCCCACCGAAACAAGAAAAACAGTCACCCAGGCCCTCGTCACCAACAGGCTGGACTATGGAAACGCCTCTACGCAGGAACGACGGCTAAGCTCCTGAGACGGCTGCAACGCATCCAGAATGCCTCTGCACGTCTTATCCTCGACATCCCCCGATGCAGCCACATCACACCCCACCTGAGAGACCTGCACTGGCTCCCTGTCAACAAGAGGATAACCTTCAAGCTCCTCACCCACGCACACAAAGCACTCCACAACTCCGGACCAGCCTACCTCAACAGACGACTCAGCTTCTACACCCCCACCCGCCAGCTCCGCTCGACCAGCCTCGCCCTCGCCACAGTCCCCCGCATCCGGAAAACGACCGCCGGCGGCAGATCCTTCTCCCACCTCGCCGCCAAGACCTGGAACACCCTCCCCACCAACCTCCGACAGACCCAAGACCTACTGGCCTTCAGAAGACTCCTCAAGACCTGGCTCTTCGATCAGTAGCAGCACCACCCCCCTCTTCCCCCAGCGCCTTGAGACCCTCGCGGGTATGTAGTGCGCTTTATAAGTGACATGATTGATTGATTGATTGATTGATTGAACGGCCAATCAATATTGTTGGGCTCAATTTACGCCCCGAACATAGACCAACCCTCGTTCCTAGCACAATTGTCCACAGTGCTGACTTCTCATGCTGGGCTTCCCTGGTTACTGGGTGGAGACTTTAATTTGGTGCTTGATGTACACACGGACAGATCCTTTCCACCCCTTCGGAAGACGTCTGCGGTGTCAAATGCGCAAGCTCTCACAGATTGGCTCTCACATTGGGCATTGTTAGACATGTGGCGTGTCCTTCACCCCAATGAACGCATCTATTCCTATTACTCTGCAGTACACGACCTACATGTGCGGCTGGATAGGGTTGTGGGCTCCCAGTCCCTAATACCACTAGTTGAGGTGTCCGAGTACCTAGGACGGACGCACTCTGACCACAACCCTATGAGACTCCAGCTCACCTGGGAAGCCGATCGTCCTCCCATACCCACTTGGCGCCTCCAGCCGCCCGCACTGGAAGACCCCGAATTCCGCTCATCACTGGGGACGGCTGTTCTTGAGTACTTCGAACTCAATGAGGAGACGGCAAGTACGACACTGGTGGAATGGGATGCCCACAAAATCGCTGTTAGGGGGCACTGTCTCGGCGCCACCTGGAACATACGTAAACAGCTCATGCTATCGCTCACTCACCTAGAATCGCAACTGCTCAAATATGAGCGAGAGGGCGAGGGCGGAGGCAGGCATTCGGGCCAGCGGGAGGGCCTCAGGACGCAGCATGCAGAACTCATGGAGAGATTGCGGTGTCACAACTATACAGCCCACACGGCTCATACCCACGCTAAGGCGGACAGAGCGGGCCGTCTTCTGGCCTGGCTGCTTAAGCAGGAGAATAATCGCACCCCTATCGGAGCCATACGCACGCCGGAGGGGACTCTGGTATACACACAGCATGAGATACACAAAGTGATGTCAGACCACTACACGAAACTGTATCAATCCAGGGGGCGCTGCTCCGGCCCTGATCTGGAGAGTTTTCTAGAGCCTATCCGGTTGTCCACAGCCTCAGAGGCGCACCAGGAGACACTCAATGGTCCCCTCACTCTAGAGGAAATTGGGGAGGCAATTGGGTCTATGGCATCTGGAAAAACACCGGGACCGGACGGCCTACCTGCCGAATACTATAGGGCCTACCGGGAGACTCTTGTGCCGCGTCTGCACACCCTTTATAACACAGCCCTGGACGAAGGCATATTACCTCTGTCGATGTGTGAGGCCTACCTGGTGTCCCTGCTCAAACCAGACAGGGACTCTGCAAACCTGGGTTTGTACAGACCCCTGGCGCTTCTCAACGTGGATTACAAGATATATGCTAAGGTGTTGGCGGAGCGCTTGGCACCGGTGGTCCCCGAGCTGGTTCACGGCGACCAAAATGGATTTGTACCCAAACGCAGCACATCACTGAACTTGCGAAGGTTCTTTAGGGTGGCGTCGGATAGCGTGCAGGTGTGGCCCAGAGCAGGTTGCCTGGTGTTGGACCTTGAGAAGGCCTTTGATTGCTTAGAGTGGAGCTATCTTGCAGCAGTGCTGATGCGATATGAGCTGGGTCTGGGCTTTCTCCAAATGGTTGACCTATTATACAAAAACCCCATAGTCCGGGTGCGAGTGGGGCCGTACATCTCTGACGCCATACCAATACGCAGGGGCACCAGGCAGGGGTGCCCGCTATCACCCCTCCTGTTCGCGCTTGCAATCGAACCACTGGCGGCGGCATTGCGGGCGACGCTGGGGGATGGAATACCTCTAGGAGATGCGGTACACCAGGTGTCATTGTACGCAGACGACCTACTGGTCTTTGTGAGAGATGTAGAAAATATACCAGCTCAGCTGGCACACACAATGCGTGACTTCGCTGCCCTCTCGGGACTCCGAGTAAACGTGAACAAGTCCTGTCTTTACGCATTCGGGGGGAGACCCAAAACCCGGATTACATTCTAGATGGTACGAGGGTGCAGTGGAGGGCTGACACCTTCCGCTACTTAGGGATCCAGATATATCGCCAGCCGAAGGACCTCTTTGACGGTAACCTGGGACGGGCCTTGACAGCCATCAAGTCACAGGTGCAATTCTGGAAAACGCTTCCGCTAACGGTCACCGGCAGGGTTGCACTATCCAAGATGGTGATCCTTCCCCGTCTCCTATACTACTTTGCCAACCTACCATTGTATGTTCCGGCATCCTTCTTTTCCACACTCACCAAGATACTTAGGGACTTCCTTTGGGGCAACACCCGACACAGGATAGCATTGGCGAAATTGTACCTGCCTACCGATCAAGGGGGCATTGCAGCCCCTTGTTTCGAACACTACTATTTGGCGGCACAACTGCAGTGGATCGCCCGCTGGCTCGCAGACAGTGGTCGGGAGGACACTGCGACCACACTGCCTCCCCGATCTCTGGACCATATCACCAAACTTTTTCACCCAGCCACTAGAGCCGCAACCCCGACGCCACTCCTCCTGGCGGTGGCGTACAAATGCTACCGTCGCTGTCTACACCTCACCAGAACGCTCGTCCCATATGCACCGGCCATACCACTAGAGGGCTCCCCCAGCGGGTCTGGGGTGCTTACATCCCTTGCACTTACGGAATGGCACGAGGCCGATATCCAGACCTTGGGAGACTTGTACCGAGACGGCATGCTCATACCATTTGAATCCCTGGTTGAGGAAACGGGACTGCCACCGGGGCAATTCCTGAGGCACCGCTCACTGATTGCGACATTAACCTCTAGATGGGGTGACATGAACGCGGAACTGAGCCATCATCTCACTATACAGTACCTTCACGTCATGGGATGGGGCAGGCACTTGATCCGCTGGTTTGCGGCGTCCCTCCGTACACATGCAGCGATAAGTCTGGATCCACTACGCCGCAAATGGGAAGCAGACCTAGAGCGACAGCTGGAGGACAGGGAATGGGATAAGATAATAAAGAGCCCAATACGTATACCCAGAAATATGAGGTTCAGACAAATACAAATGTTCATAATCCATAGAGCATATCTTACACCCGAGACGATCAATAGGTACTTCCACCGCACGGATGCAGTGTGTCCTCGCTGCACCGAACCAGGGGCTGGACTGGTACACATGTTGTGGGGCTGTCACAAGTTACACACATATTGGCGGGCAGTAAGTGAGCTACTACACACATGCACAGGCCGCAACATACCCTTTGAATGGCCCGCTTACTTATTACATCACTTCCACAGAACCCCGGCCTCAAAAGTTTCATCTCGGTTCCTCGACCTGGGTATGGTGGTATCTAAGCGGCTTATAACTAAGAGGTGGAAGGCGCAGGACCCGCCGCATATACGGGCATGGAGATACTCGCTCCTAGCATGGGCCAAAGCAGAGGGAATTGCCATCCTGCGGGAGGAAACGTTGGGGCTGCGGAAGGTACCTATAGCGACGCAGTGGGAGGGACTGCTCCAGGCCTTAAAGCAAGCGGAGGGGGATAGCCTTTGGGGGACCATCCGAGAATGAGGGAGACGCCCCTGCAGTGAGTGACGGGTAACCTGTCTGTAGATTCCTGGCACGCAGTGTATGCACACATGCACCATCTGACATCGGACACGGACATCGCCGTAGCCAATGGGTGGAGATTGCTGTTGAGATAATGCCATGGGCTGGAGCGATGGGACAGGGGATGGGGGGGGAAAGGAGGGACAGGGTGAGGGATGCTCACACAAATGTTGTTCTATGCTGCTGCTTTTACTGGCTCTGAGTTTTGTTTGTTCTTACCTATAACATCTGTTCAATTGCTTATGCTGATTGATCTTAAAAGACTCTGTACAACATACTAACGGAACCAAGCCACTATTGAACAGTGACCTTTACCTCGAATGGAACGGACTAACTGCTGAGGCTCAACTTGTTTCTGAACCCATTATGTCATCGACATAATTGTTATGTTTAATATCTGCTCAAACTGAAATGTCTCTTCGATTGTTGGATGGTTCGGTATATGGTCGGTCTTCCACAATGTAATTTGTCTTTCATGAAGAGTTAAAACAAATTAATAATAATAAAAACAGATTTAAACAAAAAAGAAATCAAGGCAATCTTACCTCGGCGTGCAGGAGTCACGGCCTGGAGGGGAATTGAAGTCCGTTGTTAGAAGAGCGGTCAGTGCTGTAGGAGTCTGCACGACCGGTCAGGTACGTGGTTAGGGGAGCCGGGATGGATCCGGAGGGACGAGTTAAGCGTCTAACCAGTTCGTGGGGCATATCCGGTATAAGTACCAGCAGGCGGGCCGATCACGTGCAGTTTGAGGCATTTGGGAGCTAGTAGGAGTGGGACAACGTTCCGTGTGCCCCGGGGGGACCGGGAAAGGAAAGACGGCGGAGTTAAGATGGCCGTCAAAGTACAGACACCGAGACAGTGTGACATCATAAATTACATCATAGATATAAAAGGATATAAAAACAGGAATTGAAACCAATTGCGATAATTTGGTTTTTCTGTTAAGGAACCACCGGGCCACCCGATAGTATCTGGTTGTGGTTCTATTCTGGAACCAGTGGGCAAGTACATTGACGCTATCCTGAAAGAGTTTGTCCCACTCACCAACACCTTTGTTAAAGATAGCACCCACTTGATCAACATCATTGAAGATTTCCCATTCAACGTTGAGACTGACCTGATGGCTGGTCTTGACATAGAATCGTTGTATACCAACATCCCCCAGATAGAGGGCCTTGCAGTGATAAAACACCTGTTGGATACCCGACCGAGACCTATGCGCATTCCCACTGACTTTATAATCGAACTCCTTCACATTGCACTGACCAATAACTACTTCCTGTACAAGGACACTTTTTATCTTCAGATAAAAGGAGTCTCTATGGGCGCTTGCTTTGCCCCAAATTTTCCTGTTCTTTATGTCCATCACTTGGAAACCACACTCATCTTATCCATCCAAAACCCCTTTTTGAATAACATCACACTATGGTGTCGTTATATAGACGACATCCTTCTCTTGTGGCATGGCCAACATGAAGACCTATCCTCCTTTGTCTCCTGGCTCAACGACAATCAACCCCACCTCACCTTTACCTCAGACATCAGGAAAAATGATTTACCCTTCCTAGACCTCACACTCCACGTAGAAGATGGTACCATTGGCACTACACTGTACCGTAAACCCACGGAGTGCAATACTTTGTTACTGTACTCTAGTTACCATCCCCGGGGTTTACGTGATGGCCTACCATATGGACAATTCCTCCGTATCAGGAGGAATTGTAAGTGGCGTAAGGACTATTTCCGTGAGGCTGCCATCCTGTCTGTGAAATTGACCAACAGAGGTTACCCAAAACATCTTGTTAGGAGGGCCCTCAAGCGTGCATGGTACAGCCATAGGAAGATACTCTTGACACCATCAACCAAACGCAAAAATCTACGCATTCCATTTGTCTCTACCTACAGCCCTTCCAGCAACAAGGTCGGCAAGATAATAAAAAAAACTGGACCTTGCTCCGGACTTTTCCGTGCTTCAAGGAACCCCCCTTGTTTTCATACAAAAGAGGCAACAACCTCTCGGACAAACTTGTCCATGCCATCACGTGGCCACAAAAGAAAAAAACAGTCAATCAGTGACATCTTTATGGGGCTCCCACCCATCATAGGCCATTTCAAATGCCAGACATGCAGCGTCTGTGACCTTACCAGTAACACCAAAGTATTTGTCACCGCAGAGCATACCTATCAGCTCAAACAATTCTCCAACTGTCGCACAACCAACGTTATTTATGCGATCCGCTGCCCATGTAATTTACTTTATATTGGCCAAACCACCCAAATGGTGAAGCAACGCATTGCCCAACACAAGACCCGCATTAGATGCAACATCATGATAGCACCTTTGGTTACCGATTTTAAAGAACACAACCACTCTGAGACAGACATGACATGGCAGGTCATAGATCGTCCATTACTACCCATCCGTGGCGGCAACCTCCAACTACTACTGAATAAATGTGAATGTAGGTGGATCACACGCTGCAACTCTGTTGCCCAGGGGCTCAACTCACTCGATGAGTGGAACACAGTTATCACAACATGTTAGAACCCATACTTTCTGTTCATTACTCTGTCCTTGCTACCCAGAACCTTGTGGTAACTGTACCTTTGTTTAAATCCACTTGGCTCGTCTATGCTTGTTAAAATGGTTGTATGATTTGTACTTAACCTGACCCTCCATGTACCTGAAAGACCCCCTGGGATTAATGATACTATATATTACTTTTGTCTCCCTTTAGAGCCCTGTTATAAATGTACTCATTGATTTGAACGTACAAGTCTTACTTGTACAATCCTGCAGGCTAATTGAATCTCCAATTTAATGACGTTCATGTGCATGAAAATCTGATTTGTTTTTCTGTTACTGTTAATTTATTATTATTTCTATTTACGTTTTTTGCACATGCCATTCTTGCGTAATTTAATGCAGGCCAGTCAATACATATTGTTTGAATCACCGTCCTTCCTTAACAGAAATACCAAATTATCGCAATTGTTTTCAATTCCTATTTTTATATCCTTTTATATCTATGATGTAATTTATGATGTCACACTGTCTCGGTGTCTGTACTTTGACGGCCATCTTAACTCCGCTGTCTTTCCTTTCCCGGTCCCCCCGGGGCACGCGGAACGTTGTCCCACTCGTACTAGCTCCCAAATGCCTCAAACTGCACATGATCGGCCCGCCTGCCGGTACTTATACCGGATATGCCCCACGAACTGGTTAGACGCTTAACTCGTCCCTCCGAATCCATCCCGGCTCCCCTAACCACGTACCTGACCGGTCGTGCAGACTCCTACAGCACTGACCGCTCTTCTAACAACGGACTTCAATTCCCCTCCAGGCCGTGACTCCTGCACGCCGAGGTAAGATTGCCTTGATGATAGTTCTCGTCCGAACTTTCACTGGTTCTCCGGTCTTTCCCCTCGTTAACACCAGTTCTCGTCCACTTCCTTTTCTTTTAGAACACAAGTCCTCACCCCCCGGTCTTCATTCATTTGATGCCCTGCAGGTATCTCCCACGCCGGCGCGTGCTAATTACCTACTTCAACCGAACCCCCGTGACCGAATTACCCTGACCGCATGTCCCCTCTTTTCCGTTTCTACAGCGGTTCCTGCAAAGTGGATCTCCCTTTCCCTGGATTTTTTCTCCTTCATAGTGCCACCAGGTATCCTCTAATTACTTGCCTAGCGCCGTCTCTCCCCCCCTTTTTTACTCGTCTCTTCTTGGGCCAACTTATTCTGATTATTCCCTTTTTTCCTTTCCTATTCTTTACAGCACTATTCCAAGAAATAAGTAACCATCGTCCTGATGATGACCTTAATTAAATAGGTCGAAACGCCGTCGACTCCACAATGCCATTCGCGGTTGTTAGAGGATCATTCGTAAAAATGAAACTTTACTTGCATTTGTTATAATCATATGTTTGACCCCTACAAATGATTGTTTTTACTGTTTTTTCGCCGCCTCACATTGTTCTCTAATCACTTGTGTCACTGCGCCGTTCACTCACACCAACACTTCCAGTGCACAATTGGTTGTTATGGTTACTGCAATCTAGTTGTATCGTAGTGCTGCTATAACTATGTGCAAATAACAACCCTTCCACTCTACCTTGGTCTCCCTCGCCCCTTTTTTCCCCCTTCCTGTGTGATTATGACACCTTTTTCAAACAGTCCTTTCTGAATGATATACTGGTTGAGACATTGTTCTTTTTGTTATACAGTTTACCCGGTCTCAACTGGGGCAACGGGTTTACTCCTGTATCCGTTTTCGAGTAATTCACTTTGGCACCCCTCATGGCCCTTGAGATGAACAAAATTGTGGCTCTACCCTCTCACATTGTTACATCAACACTGCTCCCAAACCTTTAGAGCTTGTGTCTGGCGTAATAACTGTATCCTGGCCTGGTTTACATCTTTGTAAACTCGCAGCACCTTTCAAATACCTCTTAATGTTCCTGAACTCAACCTCGTGTTCACCTGTCCACTGGAATAGAATACCCTTTTTCAACAACGATCTCATGATCATGGCTTTACTGGCAAAGTTGGAGATAAACTTGTTATAGTATTCTACCATACCAAGAAATTTCACCACCTCTTTTTTACTCGTTAGGCTTGCCATCTCATCTATCATGTTCACTAATTCCTTTCTGGGTTTAATTCCACTAGAAGTGATTCTATGACCCAAATAGTCAATTTCAGCAAGATTAAACCTACATTTCTTTGCCTTCAATTTGAGACCCTTGCATCTCAACCTGCTTAGAACCTCTCTCACTCGACTGTTGTGTTCTTCCACATTGCGCCCAAAAATCAATATCAGGTATCTTCCTGATATACCTTTACATCCTGAATACCTCTTAATATATTTTCCATCGCTCTTTGGAATGCTGCTGCCACAGATATAAGTCGAAAAGGCATTCTCAAAAACTTAAAAGTGCCAAATGGAGTTATGAAGGCTGTTAAGTCTTTTTATTTGGTGATATGGAGAGGCTAAATCCAAGGATGAAAAATACCTTGCACCTTTCAACATCGTCAACATCCCAGTGATGTTTGGTAGAGGCTAGTGATCTGCAATCACGTTTTGGTTGAGTGCCCGTAGACCAACACACAATCTCATATCTCCGTTGGGCTTATGCGCCATCATTACCAGAGCTAACCACTCCGTTGCTTCAACCCTTTCAATTATTCCACACTCCAAGAGCCTCTCCACTTTCAACTTCATTTTGATCCATGATACCTAACAGAACACTCCTAACCTTACTCACTATAGGCACTTAGTTTCTTTTTGTAAAATGTTTGTTAACATAGCCATTAAGACTACCCAGCTCTTCTTTAAATACCTCTGGAAATTCTTTTTGACAGTTAGGAGCAGTGTCTACAGCTTGGCTAATCTTACTTGCGTCCTTCAGACACACAGACATGTTCTCATTGGGATCCAAAAAGACTGCTAAGCCCTTCTGATGAATCCAACTGAACAGGCAATCACCTTTCGTGGACACATACACGTTCCCAGCTGCATATCTTCCTTTAAAGTGAATCTCTCCTGTGAAATAACCTAATAATTCAATAAGTTCTCCCTCATAACTTTTTGGTCTAATGTCAGGTTTCATTAATATGACTTTCCCTTTCAATTTTGTTTCAGAAACCTCTCTGGGAATCAACGTTATCTTGGCTCCAGAGTCAAATAACATACATACTGGTACCTTTTCAATCTGCACAATCTCAAATGGACCATCATTGTTGTTCCCTTTCAGGATCATTTCTTCGCACACATCATCTTCCTCGCATGTCACTTCTCTGATTTTGTTTTTTTACTATGGTACTCCTACAACATTTAGCCAAATGACCTTTCTTTCCACATGTTCTGCAAGTAGCTTTCCACCCAGGACATTCTTTGTTATTGGCCAAGTGACCATATTCACCACACCGAAAGCATACCTCTTACATTCTTTTACTATCACTTTCTTTGCCACTCTTTTCTCTAATGGATGACATATGTTGAGAATTGGTTTGAGAATACCCACCATGATTAACACTAGCATTCTGAGGGGCATATTCTCAAGGACTTATCGCCAATTTATCGGCACATTAGCGCCGCAAAAGTGGCAATAGATTTATCGCCCTATTCCCAAGCTGGTGCAAACTGCCGATATCGCCAGTTTTCCAGTGATAGCTGCCGCAAAAAACATCGCCATGGATGAGAGCGACAACTAACGCTAATGATATGCAGAGTAGGCGTTCCCATGCAAAAACACACGAAAACACCACTTCGCGATATTCTCAACGATCAGCCAGATCGGCGATGCGATCCAAAAACAGGCGATAAGGCGCGTTAGCAGCAGGCATTTAACACCTGCCTTCTACTGGTGTTAAGCAGGACGACAACCTGCAGTATAAAAGGGAGCCTAGCCCAGAGCCACATCTGAAGACCAACACTGATCATGCAGCTCGGAGACCCAAGAGGGCCACAACACCCACCGCCACCACCCCCAGGCCCCCCCCGGACGACCACCCCCCAGACTACCACAGAGGCAGCGCAGAACAAGACAGCGGATCTTCCGAAAATGCACCAGCCTCACAGACTTAACGCCAGAGGATGTCATTGCCCACTACAGGCTCAAAAGGACAGCCATCCTCCGCATCCTGACCCACATTGCCCACAGGCTGACGGTACCAACACAGCGGACAACCAACATCCCTCCACAGACAAAGCTGCTGGCTGTGCTGCACCTGTTGGCCTCTGGTACCTTCCAACCAACAACTGCCAGAGTCAGAGGAGTCTCACAGCCAGCCCTATCAAAGTTCCTCACACCTGTCTTGGATGCCATCATCAGCTTGGTACCCCAGCACCTTCACTTCCCCCACACTGCGCAGGAACAGCTGGAGACCAAGCAAGGCTTCTACGCCATAGCTGGCTTCCCTCACGTGTTGGGGGCAATTGACTGCACACATGTCCTACTTGTGCCCCCTGCCAGCACTGCACACAATTACCGCAACAGAAAGCACACGCATTCCATCAATGTGCAGGCAATAGTGGACCACCGGGGACTCTTCACCAACATCGTCGCCAACTACCCAGGCAGTGTGCATGATTCCTACATCTTCCAACAGTCCATCATCAACCAGCGCTTCCAGGATGGCACCTATGGAAATGCACTGCTCGTTGGTAAGTACCAAATGAACATACCACACACCTCAACTCCACAATCATGCAACTCACAACTGTGGGAATGCACACGTCACAAAATCACATACAACATGCCAAACAACATGCCCACCTACCAGACACGACAACACAAGTAACTGTGGCAACCGTGGCCAGCCATGAAGACAAACCAGCCACGTCATGGCACCTCTGCCACACAATAGCAGAATGTGGGGAGAGGTGGGAACCAAGTCTGTGCGAAGGAGGCAAGTGACCCATGAATAAGAACGTACACATTGGCAAGTGTGGCGGTGATGTGCTGGACAGACTTCAGTATGCAGAGCACAGACATGTCCATGTGGACATATACTGCTGGTGTTCGTAGTGTTGTGGACAGTGGACGCAACCATGTCACCTCAGGCAGTGGGGAAGACCTTGGACATGTAGCTATGTCGTCCCCCCTGTAAGCGTAAGCGGAGTGGGCTGGGCCGGCGTACACCAGTCCAGCGTAGGAGTGGGAATAAATAGCCCGGGGCTCTGGGCGTGGTTCACTTCCGGGAAGGCCACCAAAGTAAATACTGCGTGTGTCTCTGTGTCCGCCATATCCTGACCATAGGCCTACACACACGTGGCCGACCACCTTCAACGGCCAATATCACAGTGTTGTTGTCAGGCTTGTGGACATGCGCAGACAGTCATGACAATGGTGTGTCTTAGGAGTGCAAGTGATGCAACCGCGCAGCGCACACAAGTAAATAGGCTCGGGGGGAGGGACGAGCAGCTGTGAGGCAACGTAATACACATGGATGCCGCTCATTTGCCACAAGCAATACATGTCAAACATGAATCCCAAAGTCGTACACATCACACACCACTAAACTAATAAGCCTGCCAACACAGAATGCAGAACCACCGATTGACACATATCTCCACCCCTGTCACAGGTGATCAAGGATATGCACTCTGCCCGTGGATGATGACACCCCTCCGAGACACGAACACCCAGGCCCAGAGGCAGTACAATGCGGCCCACAAACGCACCAGGGGCATTGTGGAGCACTCATTTGGCATGTTAAAGTCACGTTTCAGGTGCCTGGACATCACAGGTGGAAGACTCCTGTACAGCCCGGAAATAGTGTGCAAGATGATCATTGCATGTTGTGTGTTGCACAACATATGTGTACGCATCAATGCCCTATGGATCCAAGTGCCAGATGCACCGGACGATGATGATGAAGATGAGGCAGGTGGACCACACCCCAGTGCAGCTGCAGCAGGATTAGCCCAAAGGAACGCAATCATTAACAATTTCTTCACATGAGCACGTCACATTGTGACTGTCCTTAGCAATCATGGGACAGGACAAAATGACCACAGGCACAGCATGTGCAAATACATTCATTCCAACACACATTCCCTGTGTGCATGTCACTCCTCTGCATAAGCACATCACTCTGACAAGTGTAAGTGCAACATTTAGTGCTAACAATCTCACAAATGGCAATTAGATGGTGGGTGTGTCACCTCTGTACAGAGAGGCCGTTTAGGGTGTCACGTATTCAAAATGCCATATCAGGGTGTCAAAGATGGTACGTAATCCCACTCAGCAGCGTATCACAAGTGTCCAAATTCATGACATAAAGGCGGTCATTTGTGACCAAGAAAAGACAACAGGGCGTCTTTTGGGGTCAAATATGTATCACCATGATGCAGAGAGTTGCACCCTGTGACTCAAGTCCCACAACATTAGCAACATGGACGTGAGGGGGAATCACTGCCCCTACATTCTTCCATACTTTCATACTTGATTGAACATAGACATGACACATCTGTGTGAATTTGAATGTTTTATTCACATTCAGTGGAGTGTTGAAGCTGGAGCAGTACAGGGCCATGCAAACCCCACTTTACATTGTTGCCCCGTGGAGGGCCAGCCAGAGTCCTTTAGGGAATGACAAGTTCATCGGAAGAGGAAGAGTTCAGTCCGCAGTCTGATTGCTGTGTCATTGGTAACCAAACAGAATATGGCAATCCATGTCGAGGAACAAGGTGAGTGTTGCAGAGTGTACAGGGGGACAGTGGAAGGTGATGATGCAGAGGGCAGAACAAAGTAGAAACAGGCCATATGGCGGAGATGAATGCTACTGCTTCCTTCTTACCACTAAGGCAGAATCATCCGCATCTTCGTCCTCTGATGTTTCATGTGCCTCACATGTGGGTGGTGTTGTTTTGTCTGCATCACTGTGTGTCACTGACACATCAGGGGGCGGAGATGTGGATGTAGAAGCAGCAGCAGCATTCATCTGCGCCAGGCCTTGTGGCGGCAATGCCATGATGAAGGTCTGCAGGGCATGGAATATCCCAGCTACATGTCGCTGGTGTGCAGCCATGGCAGCCATTCTTTCCACCTGCATCCGCTCCATGTTCTCCATGAGCCTCCGCATGTGTACCAACTCCCAGCTGACATCGCTGGAGCCACTCTGACTAGACAGTTGTCCTTGTCTCAGAGTCAGGACTCCAGCGATGTCAGACATGGATCGTTGGAGAGCTTGGAGCGGACTGTGGGTGTCCGGTAGGGACTGTAAGTGGTCCCTGATGGCACTTAAACACCCACGTATGGCATCAAGTTTGGCTGCCATGAGGTCGAACCCCACCCGCACCTGATCAGCCATCTTCTCCTGGCACCCTAACACACGGCGTTGGAAGGCCATGTGTTGTTCGTGGGGGTCCTGGGAGTCAGCCGTGGTGGTGGGTGCTTCCTGCTGTGTGGTCTGTGCAGGGGGTGAGGTCTCCTCGATGCAGCTGGGCTGCCCTGCTCCTGGAGGTGAGGTGCCGAAGCTGTCGATGAGCTCTTGGAGGGCGTCGGTGTCGAAGGTGTGGAGGTCCTCTTCGTCATCAGTGAAGAGATGTGCGGTCTGCTCTGCAGGAGGTGTTGATTCTCCCTCTGCAATGTGAAGGGGAGATGCAGTTTAACATTGTGTTCACATTTATGTTGACGCATTGTACAAGTTTACATACAGACAGCATGACAATGTACATTGTGACTGTTTGGGAGGAGCTGCCTATTTGATGCGGGACAGTGAACATTTCGACAACATCACGGATGTGTGTTTGTACTTGTTTATTATCATCTCACATTTCCCTGCTATGCCAAATGTGATTGGCCAGTTTCTACACACAAGCGGCACCAGTTGTGTCCTCTGTTCTGTTGTGAACGTGTTGCAGTTTGTACCACATTGTTGTCAATGTTGATGTGCTCTGAATGTTATGTGTGTGTGCTGCATTTTGGGAGAGTCGCCCCTGCAGCTCTGATTATGCTGCCCCTTATCCCTTTCAGGCGGTGTGCCTTTGACTTCTGTGCTTATACAGTGCTGAGATTTTGCATACTTGGGTAAATTGGGCTCTTGGTGGGAGTTGGGACTCTTGGGCATGGTTTGTCCGCAGATTTGTTGTTGACGTCAGGGGTTGTTTGTGCACGTGGATGTGTCAGAGTGTGACCAGCTCCTTTACGGATGTGGTCCACACTCAGCCACCTCAGTGTCGTGGCGTGCAAAATGTCATGATCTATTGACTGCAGCCATGCTATTCGTCCTGCAGTGTCACTTGCATTGTCAGTGAGGCTCACAGACACGCCGCTTTGCTGGGTTTGGCACATGTGCATGTGTTGGTTGTGAGATTGGTGATGTGTGGGAAGGGCCCCCTCTGGGCACATAGTCGATGGGGGCCTACTTGCTGTTTCTAGGTGTGCTGCAGTGTGCCAAGGGGATCAGGGACATGATCCAGAGTCATTGTGGGTGTGCACTGTGCTATACTTAATTGTGCATGTGTGACATTGTGCCCATCTCCCCCGTCCCCCCAGTCCCTGGTCATTACTCACCCTGTTGCTGTTGTGTCAGGTCATGTTGAGCAGTGTCCGGTCCCCCTACTCCTGCCACTGTCTCCCCACTGATGACTGTGGACACCGTTTCCTCCATCTCATCCAGCTCCTCCTGTGGCGCTGGACTCCCACCTCCAGTCTGCATTGCTGCCTTCTGGTTGTTGCCGAGTTTCTGCTTGGTTTTGCGGTTCACATCATTCCAGCGCCTCTTGAGCTCTTCCATTGTCCTCCTCAGCACTCTGACTGCATTCACCTTGTCCAGGATGGACTGCCATATTCCATTTTTTGTTGCCAATCACACAGTGGAGGTGACGAACAGTTGTTGATGGTGTTCTACCACCTCCGTTATCAGGATCCTGTTTTCCTGCGGACTGAACCGCGTCTTCCTCTTCTTCTTCTCCTTGCCCTTCCCTGACCCCGAGGTCCCAGGCTGGTCCTCCGTGGGGGTTGTGGGGTTCTGGTTGTCCTCTGTACTTGCTCCGGCTGCCTCCATTGTGCTTCGCAGTTGTTTTGGTTTTGTTTGTGGGTTTTTTTCTGCTTTTATAGTGATTTTTCCCGCCTGACGTGTGTGAATTGCAGGCCTGGCGCAGCTTATCGCTGATTTTTTTATCGCGTTTAGGCCTATTGCCACTTTTTTCACGTTCGGCTTTAGATTTTTATCGCCGTCCCGGTAATTTTATCGCAGACATTTGACGCGTTATCGGGAAACTATCGCATGTTACCGCCGTGTTGGGAATACGACATTAACACGGAGTTATTTTCCCGCGATAGACGGCGATATGAAAAATTGCGTTAACCTATTTTGGCGATGATTATCGCACGTTCTTGAGAATATCCCCCTGAGTCTTTCTTCACTATTCATTCCAAAATTGCACATCAATGCTAACTTTCTGAGTACTGTTAAATATTCTTCTATCTTTTCTCCTGATCTCTGCATCCTTTTCCCAAAGTGCTATCTTTCAAGTGCAGTGGAGACTTTAGTTAAATAATGTAAATCAAGTTTCTTCAAACATATCTCAAATTCAATCAAATAACGAGCATCATCACTGGATAAATTGGGTAAATGCTCAAATACATCTTGGCCTTCGGGTTCAAGGCAATGTAATAATAATGACATTTTGTGCTCCATACTCAAAGATGTCCCATACGCAAGTGAAGAGCCACTGAAAATATTTTCCCATTTTCCCCACTTCAAAGGAGGTTCTCTAGGATTTATGAAAAAAAAACAGAGGTGGAGGCACATTCTGCATCTTTACATCAACTTATAAGCAGTATAATAAAGAAAGAGAAAAAGAAAAAAAGAAAATGAAATAACTTAACACCAGTATCCGATCTGATACCCGATACCTCTCCGGTATCCAATCTAATACCCGAGATTCCTCACCTGCGAAAGTAATTACATATTATTTGCTTATGTTAACATAAATTTGATATTAGGTTTCACCAAAAGTCCTTCATCACTGTGTTAAAGTACCTTAAACAAAGACAAATGCAAATGTTCCACTTCCTTCCCTTTCTTTTTTTTTTAAACTTGCCCTTTGTATCTACACAAATTGATGCTGGACTTTGTTTTTAGAACAGGCACATTGTTCCAAACGCATTCTGTTTTGGGATAAGACTAATCCAGAATGACAACAGTAATATGGTACTGCTCTGTATTCCCATAAAATGCGATTTGTTTCCAGAGTAAGGACCGGGTTTGCTGCTGTGCTATGCCAATTTTTAATTCCGACGTATTCTTACAACAGCTGAGTTGAAACAAAGAAGCCAATTTCATGTCAACTTCATCCCAACAGAAGATGGCGCGGGCGTACAGTACATCGTGATGTGCTAAGACTTCCCAGAATACCAAGTGATCGGCGCTGCAATGACGAAATTGCCTAGACAACTTCCCAAGCAGGTCGACCACGCTGAGGACCAGGTATGCTTTGTGCTTTAATATGCACAGGAATGTTAATGAGGCTGGGGTTCGGCCACACTGACCATTGCTTAAAGACACTCAATGGCACTCAAGTCAGGACACAAGTCGTTCACGTGAGTGCTTGTTACGCAATTGAAAGAGTCTGATAATGCTCAAGGCAGGCCACGCGCAGTGACAGTTGAGTCAAGCGTTTGAACAATACAAATGTTAAAATTGTTGAAAATGACTGAAACAAGGCTGTTGCTACTTCTGGCCACGCCGCACAATAAAATGAACAGTCTGACCTGAAAATGTGAGCCTTGGTCAAAGGAAAAGTCCATCAGATTCATTCATTGACATCACGCTTTCTTATTTTCACTGTCCTCTTAGTGAATGATGTTGTTCAGGTGGTATGAGTCCTTCTCCAGCTCATCGCCAATGTAAAGACGCTTAGACACTCCAAAGCAGTAGATGTATATCTTCTTTATTAAGAATCAAGGTAACCACCTCAGCAAACGCAACAGGTCTAACTCCTTCTCAGCCTGGTTTCACATCTCTGTTGCATTCTAACCCCAGTTTCTGGATCCTTATGACATATCTCATGACATAGTAGCCCAAGGTGTAAGATAGAGTAAATACCAAATATGCCACCTAAAAATAAACATTTCCTGGAAAGGCTCTATTTTGCCAGGTCAAATGGTAGTTTAAAAATGCACACCTAGGCTCTCCAATGGCAGGCCCAAGACATTTTAAGGGCTTCTTGAGTGGGTGGCACAATCAGTGCTGCAGGCCCACTAGTATCTTCTAATGTACATGCCCAGGGCATAGGTCGTGCCACTTTACTGGGGACTTACAAGTAAATTAAATGTCAATTGGGTATGAGCCTATGTTTCTAAGTTTTAGGGAAAGAGTACAAGCACCTGGTTAGAAGAAGGCCTGGGCGGAATTATAATTCCGCCTGCAGAATTGCTGGAATTTATTTGGCAACTCCGTGTGACACATTTAATGTGGAGTACCTTCCAAATTCCAGCAACCGGCACTTGACTAAATTATTCTGCTGTTCAATCCTTGCGATGTTCATTGGAACGTGAGGCTCCTTCAACATGGACTTGCGAGCACAAGTGAGATCTGCCCGCCTCTGGCACGATTTCCGGTTTCCACAAGGCCTTCCAACAGTTCTCATTCTGGAACCTAAGGGGCTCATTACGATGCCGGACGGAAGCCCATCCGTGCTGGTGGCGGAAAACGTTCATTTTCCCACCCCAGGTGCGGTCATTGCGACCAACAAATTACAATGGTCCTACAGAGGCCATTTACCGTCCGCCGTGGTCTGTCAGGCTCCGCACGTTTTTTGCATATGCAAGAGTGGCGGACGGAGCCAATAGAGCAGGACCGGCGTGCGGAAACACGTTCCGTCCGCCAAACAGATTACGATGTGGCAAACAGCCCTTCCCACCGCCGCGTAAAAACCACCACGTTGCGGATGGCGGAAACACAACAATGGAGAGGAAGAGCCGATACAGCACCCATCTAAACCACCGGAGCCGCCATGGATCCAACGCTACAGGCCTTCCCGCTGCACTACCTGCTGCACCTCCGGCAGACAAGATGCCACCGCGCCCAACAGCAGAGGTACGTACCAAACATCTCCACGCATGCAACCACTGAACAACTACAACTCCCAGCAAGCGCGGCGGCACCACGGTGAATGTGGCAACCTGCCATTCGCAAAGTGCGAGGCCCACCCCATCCCCATGAGTGACCCTCGGTGCCCCTTAAAGGCAATTGGGCCCAATGACGAGCCCCGCAGTAGCAGAGCGCGCACACCGCAACATCAAAATATGTACGCCGAAGGGCCCCATTGGCCGATGGCTCATTCGCATAGTGGTTGCCACACCGCGGCGCCCGGGAAGCTGCGACCGCAACCCTGCATCATCCAATTGGGGCCAATGCGTGTCATCGCCGCGGATGCCAGCTACCGCGCATGCGAACACATACTGCATTTGCATTGGCGCCATGCGAATTACATCACCCATCACAACTCATTTGCCTAAAGTGATTGGTGCACACCATGTGTAATGTTGTGGGGCACGAGGCCCCCATGCATATAAAGTAACCACACAGACACCGTACATGTATAGGAGAATTGGCCCAGGGCACGTGCGTCCGGCCCCGTTTGTTGGCAGGGTCACATGTCCAGTGACGCCTGTGCTGGGTGGCTGTGGGGTGGGGGGAAGCCAGCCCTCTGGGAGTGGCTGGTACATCAGAACAACTAGAACAGTGACCAGCTGGTCACTACACTGTGAAGGTATGAGAGAGTGGGACCCTTGAGACATGTCTACACACACATGGCATGTCCAAGAAAAGGAGAGTGAAAGTACATACATAGTCATGCCCCGTGGCCAGCATGGACCAAAATGAGGGAAGGAGTCTAAAAGGACAAAGGTCTCTCGCACTGTACCAATGTTGTGTAATGAAACATCCAACCTGTGAACATCGCTTGTACATCCCTTGACAACTGACTGGCGTCCCTTGGCCAGGGGTCGACTTGTGAAGGGCCAGTGATGTAGGCAGACAATTAGAGGTGTCCACTGTCTGCAAATCAGACATACTTGTAACCCCTAGCACTCCCAACACACGTACTGGTGTGGCGTGCAGTGTGCACAACTGCCATTGCCTGTTAATGTTCACACGTACGTCATGGGAGTGCACATGTGGAACAAACAAACATAGCTCTGACCTACATCATCGCTCATTGGCAGCCATGTGGGCATGTATACACAATCCATGCGCATTTGTGCCTCATTCAGGTGAACATTGCAATGTCTGTTACGCAAATTCCACACACACTCACGCAGGACTGACCCCATAATGTCCACATGTGTCTGTCCACCGTGCTGAACAACCATGTAGCGTTGTCCAGATGACATTCACTGCCCTCATCCCGTAATGATGTTGCGTATTGTGGGACTGACGCTTGCGCTATTGCAGTGACAGCAGGAACATGCAACTCAGCACTGATGCTGGGAAACACTAGTGCCGTGCCATCTGACCACAGGGCAGCTCATCCTTGATGTAGCAGTGTACTACATGCCATACACATCGACTTCTTTGGATGTCGTAGTGTCAGTATGTTGAGAGAGTGAAGAAAAACAACGTCTGAATGCAGGTCACTTGTGCATTTCACGTGACCATGAGGCCTGTCAATGTTGTGGTTGTGCGAGTCTCTGGGTAAGCTGTGCACCACATTTCATTTAGAACTCAGCCCATGCCTGTGTACCCTGACATACGTAGGAGGAGACCACCCATCTTTCACCCTGTCCCCGACCTGACGACAATGGAGGACATCGAAATCATCCGGGGATTCCGTTTGGATCGCCGTACACTACGAAACCCATGTGCCCAGTTGGAGCCCCATGTGAAGCCCAAAAGAATACATCCGGCTGCATTGTCTGCTACAGTGAAGGTAATGGCTGCACTGCATTTCTCCGGTACTGGGTCTTTCCAGTACACTGTGGCCATCGCCGAGGGGATGTCACAGCCCATGTTCAGCATGGTGTTGCGTGACGTCCTGTCAGCATTGATGCCTTACAAGGACAGACCTGTCTACTTCCAGAGGAGGGATGAATTGGCAGCTGTGAAGGGGGAGTTCTATGACCTGGGAGGCATTCCAAATGTTGTGGGAGCCATTGATGGTACCCACATTGCCCTCGTTCCACCACAGGCAAGTGAACACATCTATAGGAACCGCAAACACACCACTCCATCAACGTACAAGTGGTATGCCAGGCGGATCAGATCATCTCACACGTGTGTGCAAGGTATCCTGGGTCGGCACATGACTCCTACATCTTGCGGAACAGCACCATACACCAATTGATGGCCAATCTGCACCCCGAGCGGGCCTGGCTTGTTGGTGAGTGGGCTGTGTCAATGACTGTGATGTATGTGTGACATGCTGCTCTCCCCACACATTCAGATCCCACTGTTTGCCTGTCTGTCTCACAACTAGGTGACTCTGGGCATCCCAATCGTCCGTGGTTTTATTTATTTATTTTAGAAACTTGTAAAGCGCGCAAATACCCTTAGGTGTCTCGGCGCTGCGGACTAGGCAGAGTGAAGGTCAGGCGCGGGTGGTTATTGGTTGAAAAGCCACGTCTTTAATTGTTTCCGGAATGTAAGCAGGGTGGGACTGGTCTTTATGTGGAGGGGGAGCGTGTTCCATAGTTTGGAGGTGGCGACCGTGAATCTTCTGTTGCCCCAAGAAGCTTTCATGGTTCGGGGAACAATCAGCAGGTTCGCTGCTGATGAGCGCAAGGGTCTGCTGAGCTTGTAGTAGCAGAGAGTTTTCCTGAGAAATTCAGGTCCAGTGTCGTGGATTGCCTTGTATGCAATGCATAGAGCCTTGAACTTGGTTCTGCTCCTGATGGGTAGCCAGTGGAGCTGTCGCACCACCTTGGATATTGGTTTGAATTTGGGGGTAGCTGTCAGAATCCTGGCGGCTGCGTTTTGCACCAGTTGTAACTTATTTAGGACTCTTTCTTGAGCATTGATGAGTAGACCATTACAGTAGTCAACCTTTGACATAACCAATGTACTAATGAGAGTCCTGCCGGCGCTGGTTGGGAGAAAAGGTAGGAGTTTTTTTATCATCCTGATGACATAAAAGGATGCAGAAACGACTGCGTTGGCATGGTGTATGAATGACAGCTTGTCGTCGAACATAACACCCAGATTTCTGACCTTTGTGACGGGGGACGGCGGTGAGCCTAACTTAGCTGGCCACCAAGTGGGGGACCAGCTAGGGGAGAGATTGCCAAAGATCATCACCTCCGTCTTGTCTGAGTTTAATTTGAGGCAGTTGTTTGCCATCCATGCACTGATGGCTAGCATTCCCTCTTGAAAGTTTGCCGCAACTGCCCCTCCGTCATTGTGAACCGCTAGCACCAGCTGTGTCATCAGCGTACGACATTAGGCCGATGCTGTATGTTTTGATGACCCTCGTCAGGTCCGACATGTATATATTAAACAAGGTCGGACTCAGCGATGATCCTTGTGGCACACCACATGGGAGAGCAAATGATGGGGAATTGAAGTCACCGAGCGTCACTAGTTGAGTCCGATTGGATAGGAAAGAGGCCAGGAGGGCTTTGGCTTTATGTGTGGTTGCTGTCCCCACTGCGTAATCCAACAACGCCGGGGGAAGTCCAATACAATGATGCACATGGGAGGACACGTTGTGTGTTGGTGCGCACGTTTGGACTGCTGAAGTCAAGATTTAGGTGCCTGGACCAGACTGGTGGTGCACCTAAGTACTCACCACAGAAGGTATGCCAGATGTTAGTCGCCTGCTGCATGCTACACAACCTGGCCATGCGCAGAAGGATCCCCCGGATTCTGGACGACGATGAACAGCAGCAGTCCCCCGCACCCAACCCACACATGCCCAGTGACGATGACAGTGGTGAGGAAGAAGGCCTTGACCAGCGACAACAGCTCATCGTCAACTACTTCCGTTGAGTGTAAGTGAACAATGAGCGACTATGACTGTGTCTGCGTGCCTTGCTGTTGTCTAACAAACTTTGAGATCTGTTACTGGCATTTTGTACACATACAGGAGTATACGCAGGATTGGAGAACTTGGGCAGGCAGGGACTGAGCACCAGAAATACCCATTAGCACAGGACCCAAATGCTATAGTGCCTCACTAGCTCTCCCACTCACTCAGAAGTTTGCAAGCACGTGTACACAAGTCGATAAGTTGCAGACAAGACACGCTTTGTAATGTGCTTTTTTTACTACAGTTGCAATACAGGCAACATACGTGCCACAAGAAGTTGAGAATGCATGAGTACATATACAGTTTCCACAGTGACACATCCATAACACATGAAGCAAGATGTCATATCAATAATCCCTCTGGACGAAGACCCACGAGCATGTCCCCCCACCCCTTGCTGGGAGGAGTTGAATGAGATGTCCCAGGTCTATGGGCTTTGCCAGCAGACCCATTGCTCAGCCAGTACATGGTGAAATGTACATCCCATGTGCTGTGTCACTCACATCACTGGATGGATCACTCTCAAAGTGTGGGGCAACTAGCCCACCTCCCCATGACATCTAAAAGGCACCCATGTCCTCTAGCAGCAGTGACACCTTGTTGAGTGGGGGTGCTAGGGCCTGACCAGAACAGAATGACAACGGACAATCCCCTTCGACCACAGACAGAATGTACAGGCAGTGCTCCTGGACCGCGCAGAGAACAAGCTCTGCAGACACTTCTCATGTGACAGACAAATAATAATGTACTTGCAAAACGACTACGCCATGTGAATTTCGTGCGCTACAGCTGCATGATGGAAGCCGGGCTCATGCCAGTCGACAATGTCCATGACGGTCAGATGACAGCATCCCCGTTGCTCAGGTCTGTGGTACCTAGCGAAACAGACCGCAGAGGTCAGCAGAGTCAAAGCAAATGCAGATAGGGCAAAAGTCAGAGAGCTGAATGACAATTCCTGTTATTAGGCGTGAAAAAGTTAAAAGGACATTGAATTAGTCACCAACAGTTCCTGTTGCTGTTAAGTAGTTACAAATCCAAGAAGGCACAGGTAGCCTCGAAGGCAATCAGTTCCAAAAGACGATCCAAATCATCTCCAGCAAAAAGGACCACCATCCAATCCAGCAGTATGAAGGAACAGATGTGCTCCTCGCACCACGAGGATGAAAGGAGCATCCCATGGCACACGGGGAGAGGTTCGATGTAGGCATGGCACAGGAGCCTTTGCGCAAACGCACAGACGCAGCTGTCAGCCTGTCTGACACATTGGAAGGCATCCCACAAACATGTATCACTGGAGCAGTACTGATCATGGACCAACAAAGGACTCACCCACAGCTCATGATTCAGGGCAGCAAGGGATGTGTTGGAAAGGCAGACATCCAGGGACCACTGAAAGGGGCATCTTCGGCAGTAGAACACGGGCTGCACACAGGTGAAATAGGCATAGCGGAAAGTTAGCCTATAACTGATGGGTAGCACAGCTAGTGGGACACATTCAAAGAGGAGCTGCATGCGGTCATGGTACAGTTGCAACTGACCGGGGTTCGCCTGGACCACAGGACGGTCAGACATGGCGTGAACCAGCGCTCAGCTGTACAGCCACGAGTAGTGATATCAAACCGCTAAATGCAGTCGGGAAATTGGAGGAATGACACCCGGTAGAACTCCAGAAATCGCATGAAACGAAGGGACAAGGCCAGAGCCCACATGTTTTAAAAAAGTGTGCAACGGCCTACATTATCAGAGGCTTTCGATGATTCTTGTGTCAGTCCCCCGGAAAAAAGTGGGAGTGCCGTGTTCAGCAGTGACTGAATCGCGCGGGACGGTCAAGGCACCTGGAATTCGAAGGTCTCAGGACTGGTGTGTGAGCGGCTACTTGTTGAAACAGAAGCCCATTGTGCCTGCACACTTATTGAAGTCCGCTTTCGCTGTGGGAATGTGAAGCCACAAATGGATATCCACAATCACATATGGGGGAGTGAGGAGGACATTGCTACAGCAAGGACCACGGCGTGCAATAGTTCCTATATACGCGATGCCTGCCCTGTTACCGCAGCACTTGTGCCCATTCAGGAGAAGATAACTTTGTTTGTAAAACAGATTTAGCGTGGGTATGTTGTCAGGGACTGGTGTACATGTGGGTAAACATGCATAGACCATACATGTCACTTGAAAATCCCTGTGCAACAGTACTTGAGTGTGTGAATGCGACAATGTCACCATCGTCCACATGACAGGATGTGTTGTGATGCTGGCTCTTGTAGGCACACTGCTAAGGATTTCATTGATCTGCGCTGTGTGATCCGTGACAACTTCCGTCATGTCCATGATGATGTTATTAGGGGGATGGGAGCACACTGCTTCACCTCCCAGCACAGTTCACCCCTTGGCATTCTGGTAAATGCAGTTCAGTCATGATGCTTACTAGTCATGTGACTGAGGTGTTTCACCTGAGTTGGGCAGGGAGAGGTACAGAGACCCGAGTAGAATCTGGCAGCTTCCTCAGCAGACACCGATCACAAGGTATCTTACCCCTACTGATGTGGGAGGATAACGCGACACACATGTGTCTAGAGATTCACAGCACTGACCTGCACCAACCTAGGTGACACATGACAAAGGTAACAGAAGAAAGCTTTTCAACTGGACTGCATTCACCAGGATGCTAAGGGCGAAACTGTGTTGGGAGGTGCAGTCGGGTGCTCCAGTCCCCCTTCTGTCCATGTTGATGGTGTTTGCCGGTGTTGTCTGTAATGCGTATTGTACAGTGTTGCCTCGTGGTGTGCTTTTGCGGTTATTGCATAATATGGCAACGCACTGTTGTTTCCTTGTGTCTTTCCAGGTACCTCCACTCTCTCAATGGATTTTCGCTTTTACATATTCGGATACATTTTAATGTGAGTCAACATGCCACTTACTGTGATGAGAATGCTCTTGACACGAAGGCATACTGTTGTGAGTTGTGTTTATTTTGTGATGTGTGACAGGTGAGGGGTGAAGTAGGAGGTGATGGTACACGGATAGTTAGGGTAGGACACACAATGGTAGAGTTCCAAAGTCCAAGCAAACACTCCCATCCTTGAGGCAATGTGGTTTGGTATTCACAATGACAGTCAATGCTCGGTGTTACAGTGGTGACATCAGCGGTTGCTCCGAGAACTGGTACGGCACGGTGATGTGCCACGTGATCCTGACGGGGTCTTTTTCGGACGCCCCCTCTGCCGTTTGGCCAGCTCAGAGGTGTCTGAAGATTCGCCGTGGTGTGACTCACCCCTCCATGTAGCCTCTGCTTGACCCGGCACTTGAGGTCGCCCCACCGCTTCCTGATGTCACGCACGGTGCGTAAGGTGGTCCCTGCGGCATTGACTTTGCTGTGGATCCTTGCACACATCTGAGTCTTGCGCGCAAGTAGGGTGTGTTGGACCAGGTGCCCAGACAAATGTGGTTCTACCCTGATTGTCTCGTCTACCGTCACACTCAACTCTGAGTTGGTGGATTTGGGCATTGTCTTGGGGGGCATGGTGCAATTGAATGAGGGGTGCAGGGTGCAAGGTAGTGGTGGAGATATGTGAAGTGTGTGAGGTGTGTCCTGTCTCTCTGTCTCGGCTTGTGGTGTGCAAAGGATGCTGGTCCAGGAAGGGGTTGGTTTCATACTGTGGTATGTGGGTGTGTCCACATGAGTGATAACCTCCAGATGTCTCTTCCATGCTGCGCATGGCTTTCTTTACCAGGAGCAAGTTGGGGTGTATCATTGTGGCATGTGTGTTGTGATTGAGGGCGGCAGGGAGTACAGGCACACTTCGGGCATTGTTGTGAAGTTGGATCCGTCCGCCATTCATTTGGCCTATGTGCGTGCACGGCGGTCGGACGCAGTGCTCAGTCCGCCAGCTCCGCATTCTCATCGTAACTAGCCGTGCGGTCATGCCGCGGCAGGAGCGGCCTTTTCAAGCCATTGAACAGCTTTCCCCGTCCACCGCGGTCGGATTTGCAGCTTTTCCGACCGTGGTGGACGGTCTTTTGTGACATCCGTCCGCCGCGGTGTGATTTCGCGTACATTGCATCGTAATTTGGCCGACGGAAATGCTGCAGGTCATACGGGAGGTATTTTTACGACACCATGGAGGACAGAAGGCTTTTCCGCCCGGCATCGTAATGGGCCCCTAATTTTGTATCCATTGTCTTTGCGCTACTTGAGCAGAAAAAAAAATTCCGCCATGCGGTGAGTGGAAGAATTTGGCAGGAACTCCGCATTACAACAGTAACTTGGGGTCACCAAATTTCTCCAATTCCGCTTGAGAATTTGTTCACCATAATTTAGGTTTGGGCAGAAGGATCACAATCTGTCATGAAGGAGGACAGTCCGTCGAACGATCCTCAATCCTTAATCGTTGGCCTACCAGTCCATCATTGACCGATACAATTCCATCAGCACTGGATAGTTAGGGTTGTCCACTGTCAGAGGGACACAATGGAGGACAGTAATGATGGATTAGGTGTACGATGATGGATGTATCCTTCATGTTAATGAACTCATCAACACACACCTGCTCAAAATGAACTTATTAACAACACCTGCACCTCACACTACAAAACACACTACTCAAACTACACACTCCTCAAACCACATAAACCATTTACCACTCATTAACACGCACCTGCTCAAAATCAACTTATCAACAACGCCTGCACCTCACACTACAAAACACACTCCTCAAACCACATAAACCCTTTACAACTCGCAACACAAAGCACCAGCAAGATACCTACGTCAGCTTCTCTTTTCAAAATATCTGGAAGACAACAGCCCATGTTCTCAGAAAATGAGATAACTGTTATGAAGGATGCGATTACTATGGTAAGCCACAGTTGTTTGGAGTCCTGATGTAGGCCGCAATCATTAGCCAGATAGGGCAAATTTGGGAAAGAATCATGGATAAGGGGAATGTTATTCCCACACCAGATGCTCAAAGGTGAACACCTACAAGCGGTGGAATGATCTGTGAAGAAGAGTACATTATCTCACTACCAGGGCACAAAAAGATACCATGGCAACTGATGGTTGCTTTCCCAGCCCCCTCCACTCAGCCGCGGTCCGTGCAGGTAACAGAGGTGAGGCGGTGGGTCTGCGTGAGGGAGGATTTCGAGGGACGATGCCAAGGGAAAATTAATTATTTATTTAATCTTCCCTCGGCATTGTCCCTCGAAATCCCCCCCACCCGGCCCCACCGCCCCACGGTTGTTACCTGCACGGACTGCGTCTGCCTCCACTGCATGGCCTGGGAGGAGAAGGTGTTGATCATACATAACGCTGAAGGCATTGTAGGAATTCCAGGCTGAGCTTAAAGTGGTAAGTGCAAATACAACTTCTCTAGAACTAACACATTCACCATCTCTGCATTCTGGCACCCCAGCCTCTAAAACAAATCTCTCCAATAATGGCAACCTATAGGTTCACTGACAGAATATCGACCTCAAAAATATAGATGAAAAAAATATCGAGGTAAAAATATAGAATGCAAAAATATCGACTCCCTATACTTAAACAGGTAAGTACAAAAATATTGACAAAATATATCGTTGCTAAAAATATAGTTGTACGATTTATATATATATAAAATAAAATAATAAATATATTAAATAATAAAATTAATTTTAAAAAAATTGGATTTAATATACATTTTAACAAATATGACAAATAAACTTAATTAAAAAAGTTAGACACACATACATAATAATTAATATATATATATATATATATATATATATATATATATGTATATTTACTTTAAAACAATTAACAAACTATTGATTTTAATTTATTATATAATTTTAAAATTATATAAAAATTTACAAATAAATAAATAAATGTATATATATATATATATTCACTGAAAAAACCAGAGGTTTTAGGGACAGTTATAGTTAGTTGGACATTGCACTCGTACAAAACCCGTGAAATTCCCCCGTTATAGTTAGTTCAGCTAACTATAACTCGCGCCTCGCAATGCACTGCTGATGACGTCACATATTACATCACTCATGACATGGTCAGTGACATCACTGATGACATCACTGATGACATCTCAAATGACATCACTGATGACATCATCCAGTGACTGTGTGTTTCTGTAAAGTTTAAATATGTTTAATATATATAGGGAAAGGCGTATTGAAGAATGAGTGGGTGTATAAGTGTCTGAATGGATGATTTAGTACGTGCGTGACTGACTCTACAAGTGAGTGATTAAACGTATCTTACTGAATGCATGGGTTAGTGACTAAACTGTGTGAATGTCTGTATCCGTCTGTTGGTGTGTAAGTGGATGCATGGATTTGCGAATAGCTACATGAGTGTCTATATGGGTTATTTATTGGTTCTATGAGTATCTGTATGGGTGCCTGAGTGTTTGTGTGGATAGGGTGTGTGCGACTGTGCATAGATGTGTGAGTGGGTGATTCACTGGGTGGATGGTTTCAAGAGTGCATCTGTGATAGACTGTATGGGTGGGTAAGTGTGTGTAAGAGTGTGTTAGTGAGTGAATGTATGTCCCAGTGGTACATGTGTGAGTAACTAAATATGTGAAAGGCAGTATATATGTGTATTGGAGTATATAAATAGCTATAAGCGAGAGTGAGTGATTGTGATAGTGGCTGTATGGATGAGTGTGTGCTTGTATCAGTGATTGTATAAGAGCGTAACAATGTGCTAGTATTTGTATGATTAAGTGAGCTGGTGTGTGTATAACTGTATAGGTGAGTAAATGGCAGTGTGTTTAATTATTTGCATGACTGACTAGGTGTGTGAGTACCTCTATGGATGAGTGGCGGTGTTTGAGTGTCTATATAGGAGTAAGAGTGCATATGATAGTCCTGTACTGAGTGACCATAAGTATGAGTGACTGTACGGGTGAGTGAGTGGATGTGTGTGTGTAGACCTAAGAATCAGTGAGTGGGTATGTAGTTATTGGTGTTGGAGTGTCTATGGTTTTGCGAATGGCACTCTGTAATTTAGATTGGGTGTATCAAAGGTTATATTAGGGTGTGAGGAGCTGCATCAGATTATCACGTGGATGATGTCATCAGTGATGTCATTTGAGATGTCATCAGTGATGTCATCAGTGATGTCACTGACCATGTCATGAGTGATGTAATATGTGACGTCATCAGCAGTGCATTGCGGGGCGCGAGTTATAGTTAGCTGAACTAACTATAACGGGGGAATTTCACGGGTTTTGTACGAGTGCAATGTCCAACTAACTATAACTGTCCCTAAAACCTCTGGTTTTTTCAGTGAATTTCAAAGGTTTTTTAAATGCTAATTTCTAACTATAACGTGTCTGAAACCTATGGTTTTTTCAGTGAATTTCAAAGGTTTTTAAAATGCTAATTTGTAACTATAACGTGCCTGAAACCTACGGTTTTTCAGTGAATTTCAAAGGTTTTTAAATGACAATTTTTAAATGTATTAATTTTTATATTAATTTTTTTCATACTGATTTACTACATTTTTAGAAACAATTTCTTTTACATATTTTATTTTTTAAATTACATAGTAATTACATTATACATTACATTACAAAAAATACTTTCTCAGAATGAATTACTTTAGTTGTAATACTTTGCACATAGGCAATAGACTTTTAAGTACAGTAGTTACAGTTGTTGCAATGGGCAACACATTTTCAAACACAATGCAACATTCAGCTCAATGTGAATTTCTAGTTAAATGCAATTAGTTACTTTATGGATTACTTTTCTAACCACAGGACTGGATCCTAGATTCAGTCCTGGTACATCTCCTGTAAACAGTTGAGTAAAAGCGTTTTGGTTACAGTCGTGATTTTTAAGGAATATTATTGTATTTTAAAAGTTGACACTTAGAAACTTTTTCTCATAGAATCACCAATGTTATCCTATGGAAGGAAATTCACTTAGCAGGTAAAAACTGTTATCGTTACTTTTTCTTACTCAGTGTTGGATCCTGGATCCAGCACTGGTGCATCTCCTGTAAACAGTTGAAAGAATGCGTTTAAGTCATACAGGCGATTTTAAGGAATATTTGTAGTTTGTGAAAATCGACACTTTGAAACTTTTCTGCTGAAAACCAGACAATGGATTCCTATGGAAGAAAATATAAGTTACTGGTAAGTACGGTTAAAATTACTTTTCAGGACCAGTACTGGGCTGAAAGATACAGCACTGAGGTCTCTCCTTATAACAGGTGAGTAAATCGGAATTCGTATTTCGGCTGATTTTAGAGGAATATTTGTATGTTTCAAAAATCAACACTTAGAAACTTTTTCAGCAAAAAGCAGGCAATGATATCCTATGAAAGGAAATTCAAGTTACTGGTAAGTACGGTTAAAATTACTTTTGAGGATCAGTACTGGGCTGAAAGATGCAGCACTGAGGTCTCTCCTGATAACAGATGAGTAAATCGGAATTCGTATTTCGGCTGATTTTAGATGAATATTTTAAAGTTCCAAAACTCCACACTTAGAAGAATTTCCAAGTGAAACCAGTCAATGTTAGCCTATGGAAGGAAATTCAAGTTACTGGTAAGTACGGTTAAAATTACTTTTCAGGACCAGTACTGGGCTGAAAGATGCAGCACTGAGGTCTCTCCTGATAACAGGTGAGTAAATCTGAATTCGGATTTCGGCTGATTTTAGAGGAATATTTGTATGTTTCAAAAATCAACACTTAGAAACTTTTTCAGCAAAAAGCAGTCAATGATATCCTATGGAAGGAAATTCAAGTTACTGGTAAGTACGGTTAAAATTACTTTTGAGGATCAGTACTGGGCTGAAAGATGCAGCACTGAGGTCTCTCCTGATAACAGGTGAGTAAATCGGAATTCGTATTTCGGCTGATTTTAGAGGAATATTTTAAAGTTCCAAAACTCCACACTTAGAAGAATTTCCAAGTGAAACCAGTCAATGTTAGCCTATGTAAGGAAATTCAAGTTACTGGTAAGTACGGTTAAAATTACTTTTGAGGATCAGTACTGGGCTGAAAGATGCAGCACTGAGGTCTCTCCTGATAACAGGTGAGTAAATCGGAATTCGTATTTCGGCTGATTTTAGAAGAATATTTTAAAGTTCCAAAACTCCACACTTAGAAGAATTTCCAAGTGAAACCAGTCAATGTTAGCCTATGAAGGAAATTCAAGTTACCGGTAAGTACGGTTAAAATTACTTTTGAGGATCAGTACTGGGCTGAAAGATGCAGCACTGAGGTCTCTCCTGATAACAGGTGAGTAAATCGGAATTCGTATTTCGGCTGATTTTAGAGGAATATTTTAAAGTTCCAAAACTCCACACTTAGAAGAATTTCCAAGTGAAACCAGTCAATGTTAGCCTATGTAAGGAAATTCAAGTTACTGGTAAGTACGGTTAAAATTACTTTTCAGGACCAGTACTGGGCTGAAAGATGCAGCACTGAGGTCTCTCCTGATAACAGGTGAGTAAATCTGAATTCGGATTTCGGCTGATTTTAGAGGAATATTTGTATGTTTCAAAAATCAACACTTAGAAACTTTTTCAGCAAAAAGCAGTCAATGATATCCTATGGAAGGAAATTCAAGTTACTGGTAAGTACGGTTAAAATTACTTTTGAGGATCAGTACTGGGCTGAAAGATGCAGCACTGAGGTCTCTCCTGATAACAGGTGAGTAAATCGGAATTCGTATTTCGGCTGATTTTAGAGGAATATTTTAAAGTTCCAAAACTCCACACTTAGAAGAATTTCCAAGTGAAACCAGTCAATGTTAGCCTATGTAAGGAAATTCAAGTTACTGGTAAGTACGGTTAAAATTACTTTTCAGGACCAGTACTGGGCTGAAAGATGCAGCACTGAGGTCTCTCCTGATAACAGGTGAGTAAATCGGAATTCGTATTTCGGCTGATTTTAGAGGAATATTTTAAAGTTCCAAAACTCCACACTTAGAAGAATTTCCAAGTGAAACCAGTCAATGTTAGCCTATGAAGGAAATTCAAGTTACCGGTAAGTACGGTTAAAATTACTTTTGAGGATCAGTACTGGGCTGAAAGATGCAGCACTGAGGTCTCTCCTGATAACAGGTGAGTAAATCGGAATTCGGATTTCGGCTGATTTTAGAGGAATATTTGCACAATGGTGAAGGGAGGGGCGGGGCCTGAGGTGACATCTGTGCAAACGCGCCCCGTGGTGCGTTTTAAGTTGGGGGATTAAGTCCCCTTGAATCATGAGGGTCCCTACGGGCCAACTAGCCCACCAGGAACCTCCAGTATGCGCCAGGGGCTGCGTTGCAGAGACATGTACAGAGGCCACACCCCTTTTACACCTCTCTGCAACGCAGCTCTGTGGCGCTTTCTGGACGTACCTGTTGGGCTAGTTGGCCCCAGGGACCCTCAGGATTGAAGAGGATTTAATTCCCCATCTTAAAACGCGCCACGGGCCTGTTTGCACACATGTCACCTGAAGCCCCGCCCCTCCCTTCACCACTGTGCAAACGCGCCCGTGGCGCGTTTTAAGTCGGGGATTAACTCCCCTTGAATCCTGAGGGTCCCTGGGGTGCAACTAGCCCACCATATACCTCCAAAAGCGCCATAGAGCTGCGTTGCAGAGAGGTGTAAAAGGGGCGTGGCCTCTGTACACCTCTCTGCAAGGCAGCCCCTGGCGCATACTGGAGGTTCCTGGTGGGCTAGTTGGCCCCAGGGACCCCAGTATTCAAGGGGTCGTTCCCCCTCTGCAAGCGCGCCAGGCGCGTTTGCAGAGTGGTGAAGGAAGGGGCGGGCCTGCGGGCCCGATCGTTTTTTTTTTTGTGTTTTTGGGGAGGGGGCCGCGTGGCCCCCTCCGGCCACTACTTGCCCGGGGACCCCATCCCCGGGGCTGGCCCTCTCGTTGGGGACTGTGGGGGTCCCCAATCCCCCACAGTCCCGCCGGCTCCCGTGTCCTACGGGAGCCGGCATTGCTTTACACATGGGGAGCAGCTAACATGCTGCTCCCCATGTGGAAACAATCGGCTTGGATATTGGAAGAGAGAGCAGGTTTCCTGCTCTCTCTTCCAATATCCAAAGCAGTTTGCAATGACAGGACGGGAGCTGCGAGGCTCCCGTCCTGTCATTGCAAGCAGCAGTGTCCCGGGGGTAGGCACCCCGGGACACTGCAGGAGCCGACCCTGGGGGTGGTGGTCCCCAGGGCCATCAAGGGCTCCAGGAGGGGGCCGCGCGGCCCCCCTCCCATTCAGTGCACAGCCCGGGGAGTTGGTGGTCCCCGGGGCTCTGGGGTCCAAAACGGACCCCCATTGTAATTTTCTTAGTGCCCCGGGAGGTGGTGGTCCCGGGGTGTGTGGGGGCTGGAGCCCCCCACACAGGTTTTTAATTAAAAAGAAGCCCCGGGAGGTGGTGGTCCCGGGGCTGCGGGAGGCTCAGAGCCCTCCCGCACCATTCTACATAAAGCCCCGGGGGTGGTGGTCCCCGGGCTTGGAGGCCCTAGAGGCCCCACACATAAAATTAACCCCCAGCATGCCCCCGGGACTTGGCCCACCCGGGGGCAGTGACTATCGAGCGCGGGAGACCGCGCTCGATTTTCTCGGCAGGGTTCGCGCTCCCTGAGCGCATCCTGCCGATTTTATAAAAAAAAATATTTTTTTGCCCAGGGGTCCTTGTGGGACCCCTGAGCAGACCTAGGGGTCAGGGTGTTTCTACCCTGCCCCCTTTGTGCGCTTTGCGCACTTGTTTCTGTCCCTCGGTTCTACCGAGGGACAAAATAACTGCCAACACTTCCTGATTTGGAGTGTTGACAGCCAATTAACATAAAGCTCGTGCTCGGGAGGATCCGCGGCCCTAGATATATCTATCTTTTTTACTTTTCATTTTCTCAGCAACTACTGAACGGATTTACACCATTTAACAAAAAGGGTTCTTTCTGAACCAAGAACTACCTCTTTGCCAAATTTGGTGTAATTCCGTTCAGCAGTTCAGGCTGTAGCCGTGTCTAAAGTTTCCTATGGAAAATTGCATGGGGAAAACGCGTTTTGGGACCCCCTTTTTCTCGGCCCCGCTTGACGAATCCCCGAGACTTTCAGGGTAGGAGCGGACCGGAGCGGGCCACAAAGTTTGAAAATTTTGCGAAGATACGTCAACCGGCAAGAGAGTTATTTCAAATAGAATGTCGCGGATTTCCTATGGATAATAGGTTGTAACTATAACTATCTACTGGCGACCGCCAGTAGATAATATATATACCAATAACATAAAATCTAATTAAAAAAATCTTATTATAAATTAAAACATTAAACTATTTAAAAATCTTCAAACTTAAATTTACTACTCTAGTCAGTGCAACAGTAGGGAAAGTGTTGGATTGTGGAGGGGTAAAAATTACTATTCTGACTCCAGTGAGTGCAACAGTAGGGAAAGTGTTGGATAGCAGAGGAATAAAATGTACTATTCCCACTCCAGTCACTGCAACAGTAGGGAAAGTGTTGTATAGCGGAGGGGTAAAAATTACTATTCCCACTCCAGTGAGTTTAACAGTAGGGACAGTGTTGGATAGCGGAGGGGTAAAAATTACTATTCCCACTCCAGTGAGTGCAACAATAGGGAAGGTGTTGGATAGCGGAGGGGTAAAAATTACTATTCCCACTCCAATAGGTGTAACAGTAGGGAAAGTGTTGGATTGCGGAGGGGTAACAATTAATATTCCCACTCCAGTCAGTTCCAAATTAAAAACCAACAAAATATTAACAAAAAATAAAAATAAAAAAAATAAATATATAAAGATATTAAAAATGTAAATACAAATATATTTAATATTAAAAATTAAAAACATAAAAACATATTATAATGTTAAATACATATGCAAATACCTACAAATATTATATTAAATAAACTAAAAAATAATTTTCAAACAAATAAATATTTTTAATTAGAAAATATTTAGAAACAAAAACATTAATTATTACATAAATTTTGTTTTTTATTTCCTACCCTATAACACCACACAATTCACAACCTACATCTAAATAAAAAAATGTACTTCCATAATTAACACAATTAATTACCAATTAAAGAAATATTATTAATTAAAAAACAAATTAAAACTCATAAAAATGTATTAACTTTCCACACTTTACCCCTATAATCCGCACAACCTACAGCTAAAATTAAACTGTAAAAATATTAATTACACAATTAAAACGTATTTTCAATTAAAAAACTAATAGGATTTAGCAACTAATTATAAATTAAGTAAAAGTAATTTACTTCCCACCCTTTACCCCTATAAAAGTAAAACCCACACACAAAAAAATAAACAATCACCTTAATTAAATATCAATTCATTATTTAAGATTAATGATCAATTAATTATTAATTAATTAAACATATATTAATTCCCACCCTTTACCCCTATAAACCCCACAACTCACACCTTAAATTAATTACACAATTAACATAATTAATTGTCAATTAATTAATTAATCTTAATTTAAACCTAATTATTAATTAATTAAAAATAAAATACTTCCCACCTTTTATCCCTATACACCCCACAACCCGCACCTGAAATCAATAACACACTTACCATAATTAATTGTCAATTAATTAATGTTAATTAACGACTAATTATGAATTAATTAAAAATAAATCACTTCCCACTCTTTACCCCTAGAAACCCCACAACCTGCACCTAAAATTAATTACACAATTACATAATTAATTGTCAATTAATTAATTAATGTTAATTAACAACTAATTATTAATTAATTAAAAATAAATTACCGCCACCCTTTACCCCTATAAATCCCACAGCCCTCACCTAAAACGAATTACACAATTACCATAATTAATTGTCAATTAATTAACTAATGTTAATTACCAACTAACTATTAATTAATTAAAAATAAATTATTTCCCACCTTTTACCCCTATAAACCCCACAACCTGCAATTAAAATTTACCCCAAAAAAGTAAAAACACAATTAACATTATAAAATCTCAATTAAATAAATAGTAATAAATTAAAAATATTCATTAATTTATTATAATTAAATTACTTCCCTCCCTATTCCCCTATAAACCCGCAACCTGCTGCGGAACTAAAAAACACAAAAGTTAATTAAAATAAATTTAATAACTGCTAAAAATTTGACACATATATTAAAAAACATAAACAATACTTATACAAAAAATACATCACATACATTTAAAATATATACTAAAACACATAACACTCATTAAAAAAATCGATATTTTAAACAACTATGGGGCCCATTAGGATGGCGGGCGGAAGCACCACCGCCGTGCTGGCGGATGCAAAAAGCACCAGTTACCGTCCGCCCGCCACAGCACACACGCCCACCCAATTAGGATGCGAAAAGACAGCCAAACACCGCCCGTACGCCAGCGACGCCGTCCGCCATCAAAGTGCGCCCGTTCACGGAGCGGCGCGGCCAATGGAGACACACCGCCCGACGAAATCACGTACCGCCCGGCGTACAAATTACGATGCCAGAACCAAACAGTTCCTCCGGCTAAGAGACACCGCACGTGAAAGCAAGGCGGAAAACCGAACTCACAGTACGGATAGCAAGAGGCGGACCCCCGAGCATGAATCCAGCACTGCAGGCCCTCCCCATGCTCTACCTGATGCAGCACCCAGGAGTCAACGCACCGCGGCGACGCAGGTAGGCAGACACACAACAGGGGCACGCAAACAGCGCACACAGTGCAAGGGCGGGACAACTGTATATGGCCCCCACCCCGACACCCCTGCGTGGACACGACACATCCACACATGCGCACAACGCAGAGGCCAACGGCAGCGCAATGCATGCGCCGCACACAAACAACACAGGGTCACAACCAAACACCACACACACCAGCACCACCCAGAACGCACATGTCACGTGACAGCCCTGCCACAGTCATGTCCCCAACCGGCAATTCACTGTTGCCAACCTGACGTCACACAACTGACCCGAACATGTCAGTGACGTCACGCCACATTAGGACACACCCCTGTGTGCAAAACACGGCGAAGCACACAGCGGAGAGCAACATCACCCAGCAGAATATGGACCCCGTCGGGTAAAAGGTACGCCAGTACCACACAGAAACACCGGTGCCACCCTGCACCCAATAACAAGACATGCAATACGTAACATCAAAGATACCGGGGACAGACAACAGGTGGGACCAATTATAACACAAGGCCCAACGTACAGCGGAAACGCAGCCTGCTGCCCACACACGGGAGAGGAGACAGCACCGAATGACCTTCCATTCCCACTGTGAAACCACATCCCGACTAAACAAGCCGGAGAAAACAGTCATTGCACCAAACAAAGCCCAACACAGGCATGCAGAGGGAAGCGGCCACAGGGCAGATAGCGCATAACACCAAAGAACATTCACAACGGAAAGAAGAAATGATAACACTCCCCATGTGGTTCACATGCAAGTTATCTGGAAGGAGTCAGACACCACTGACCTTGACCATTCAGAGAAGCATGTGGGATGAGGGCCCGTGTCCTCCGCACAAGCCAACATAACACAAGTCCTGCCTCCCTACGACCATTACAGAATTCCCAGCAACATCGGAGGTTGCACTCTGCAGACTGCACAGACAGCCGGAGCACGCCACCACAGCGCCCTGCAGCAAAATGGCACTTGCACCACACCTACCCAACTACGCCGGACAGATCAAGCTGTACAAACATAACCTGATACAGATATTGGGATGTGACAATCTGGCCCTGCTGAACGTAAGTTACCGACTAACTTACCGCATCGCATTGTTCAGCTGCGTCATCCCCGTCTTCTACTGTCAGAGGTGTCCCTTCTACTATCCTGTGGAGTTATGTCTCTCCAACCCGGCATGTCCAAGGGCGGACCTGCTACAACTATTCCACCCCCTGGACGCCCACGACAGGGCCTGTTCAGCCTATGGGGGCATGGCGTATGTGGCGACTATCGGACCCACACTGCAATGGGACCACTGTGCCTCCACCACGACGGATAATGGATTACAGTTACATCGAATGCCATCCAACATGTCCCATCATGCTCCTACAAGGGACAACTCACGACCAACACCTTGACAGCCACCATCCGCTACATTGGCTGGCAACCATGTCCCACCACCAATGCCATGGAAGCCCTGCTGGAAGGTATTGCATTCCTGACAACCTGTCAATTCGTCGGGCCCCGTCGCCAGACCCCCAATTGAGCAATGATGTCCCACACCGTACCCATGCTTGGCTTACGCACGGACTAGGCAGTTACCAGTACAACTACTACACCATGCAACCTGCAACTGACACCACAACAACAACTACACTGCCATGACATCTGATACTATTTGGGAAATGCACCCTGTACCTCATCACATCCAGTAACTCTGCATGAACAGGGGAGGCAGAGGCATGGGATTTGTGTATGGCAACCACATGGACAGAACTGCACGTACAACCATGCCATGATATGGATCCTGCGCCCATGAACATATGCACCGGTCAGTGGACAGCAATCGTCCTGCTGTAGTATGTGAGAGCTGTCACCACACCTCCCACTGAACGTCCGTGCCAGGACCTTTGCATGGACACCAAGTGCATCCACCAACAACATGAGCCCAGTGACTGTGACATGGCCAGTACCCACCACATCGCAACAACAAGTGGGACGCCTTTGCATGCACGTAAGCCCATGCCCTGATGTCACCTCCACGCACGTGTGTATGAGTAACCATAGCAGCAAACCTGTAACATGGAACTGAGATGCACTGTGCCCATGATGACAAGCGGACTGGTAGGCTAAATGTATACTGTCTGTGTCAGTCAGCAGCACCACAGTAATCAGCAAATGTACATTAGCACACCAACGGCTAAGCAGTTGTAACTCTGAAGCCCACATCCCACAGTCAACAACTAAACACTGTACCCCTACACCCTATGCTATGTGTAATCATGCTGAGTATATCCTCCACATGCACTTCGCTGCCAGTAGTGTTCACTATACTGCATCACAGAGGACATTAGTCCCAATACATGGCTTGAAGCAACAATGTGTCTCTGCTGATTCATTTCACAAGTACGAATGAGAGAGGATGAGAGTGTGTGAAGTACACGGCAGTCGTGAGATGACCATGTAGTCCACTGTCATTGGATGTCAACGCAAATGAATAGCACAACTGTGGAAGACACACATGTGTCATGTGAAGCGGGAGTTACGCATGGCTCAGGTGGGTTGGTGTGACGGGTAGGTGCGCACATGCAATGTTGAAACACGCTGTGTTGGTAGGACTCAGGACCAGTACATTGGCGCACTGCTGGGAATCTGTAAAGACCACCTGTCTGGTGACGAATGTGAACTCGTGTGTGCACAACAGGCGGGCACACGAACAATGCCGCATCAAGTGTAGACGTCAGCCCACCCTCCGTGGACATGCCGGATACTGCTGCGCGTCCGCCAGGCCCTTGCCAAGGCACTCACATCCCCTGTCGACCTGGTGTATCCCCAACATTGTCCACTTGCACAGGCAATCCAGGGCACGGGATGGCAGTTGAGCATGGTGGGTGAGAGGTCATGGCGCGCCCATCCTTGTCACATCACGCAGGCAACACATCCACAATGTGTAGTATGGCACAAGTCAAATGGAAGTAGTGGGGGACGCACACATCACAAGCAGCAGTGACGTCACGGAAGGTGGCTCGCACCATCCCACCCATTGACAATACACCCATACACGTTACATGCCATTGCAACAGAGAAGCCAGCGCGTGCACAAGCAGCTCAAGCTCGCTCCAGAGAGGCCAAAGAGTGAATGTGTGGGGCCATGAGCTCCAGTTGAACGCGGACTGGCCCGCTAGGGCAGCTACAGCCTCTGTGTGTTGCAGGTGGTGTATCCGGACTGCGGAGCCTGTCATGCATTGTCAATGTTGCCCGGGTCCCGAGTCGGGGCACCACGCATGTGGACGGCGTCACGCCACTAATTATACCGTGAGACAGACCACATGTACAAATGGACCCACACATACACTCCTTGGCCACTCTGGGGCGAGCTTGGAGCTGCTTGTGCATGCGCTAGCTTCTCATGTGCAAATGCATATTGGTGTGAGCGAGGGAGGCCATGAGGACAGTGTAAAAGATAACTGTTTGACTTCCAGTTAGTTTAAGGAATGCCCCTGATGTGGTCAGAAAAAGACATGTCTCGTGTGTATTGCAACTAGTAGATAAGCCGATGACCTACCCATGTCTTGCATGTAGCCCCGCACCTAGCCCCGCACACCCGACACAGCGTAATGAGTACCAGCACCACATACTTCCCATTCGAAGCACTGACTGGTGGTGACAACCATTGGACAGTCTTGTGTAGTCCACCCACGCGTACATGTGGGCCCTCCATGAACCATGTCACCTGCGGCAAAGTGATGTCATGGGCAATGACGGAAGTGAGCAGAGCTGTCTGCCCCACGCACAGACGGTGCATCAGCACAACAGACCCAGCACTGAGTGCAGCATGGGTCACATGTGCAGGGGCAGTTGTGCCTGTGCACATGCACATAGACAGCACATCGAGCAATGTGTAGCCTGCCCACATCTACTGTCCATTGTCAGGCTGACCTAGAAAAAGATCACAAGGCAACACATCTGTGTGGGTGTACCCACTGTGACCAACACTGCGCAACCATCAGCGTACTCGCCCTGTGCATGGCCCACCCCGCAACGAAGGTCACATTCAGTGCCACTATCCCTCACACACATCCCTATCACGAGTCATGGTGTGTCCAATCGACAGTGCAGAGTAAGCGCTCATCCGGAGGGTCCTGAACAGGAGACACATGTAACCCACTAGGCAGTCTGTGTCGGCACCTACTGGCATTGTGCAGTCAATGTGCAGGCCAGGCCTGCTGGGACTGAGAAGGGCAGCATGGCCCCAGCCTGACTTCCACACGACCGACAGGTGCACTGAGACCTGCATTGCCAATTGTCTGTGTCACTGGATGGCTGACATGAAGTTGCCATGTACCACCACTCGGGTGGGACAGACAGGTCAAAGCGCCCGAGAGCTCACATACCCATGCCACCTGCGGCCAGCATGGTGTGCAGTGCATGTCTGTACTCCACAGGCTCTGACTCATAGTGCTGAGGAGCAACGACATGTGTGTCCCCCACATGCACACCCACACCCACTGCAGTTGTCTCTCACACACAACTTTCACAAGGAATAGCCATGTGCAGTGTGCGTGGAGCACGGAATCCAGGTTCTCCGGCTCCTCGCTGGTGAGTGGACCTGGACATGTCCTCAGTGTCATCCACGTGTAGGTGTAGTGGTGGCAGCAGCAGCTGTCGTCGAGGGGTGCCAGGCTGCAGTGCCAGGTAGCTGTGGTCATGCCTGTCCCACTCACACACACATATTACCCCCTGGGGCCGTGTCAGTGGGTACAAGCTGCTGCGATTCGTGTACCATGTCTGGCAGCTGGAATTGCAGACGTTGGCCTGCTCCCAGCTGGCCCGGGACGCTTACCTCCACAGTGGAACACGCAGGGTGCAACCGCGAGGGTCATTGGAGTTGGCCGTAAGGGCCTGGCCCATGCCGGGTACAGTCCGCTGATGCCATGTGCACCACACAGTATAATGTGCGCAATGCATCTGCAGGTGTGGCCATGATTTGCGTGTGGGTGCAGGTCCACAATGGACAGGGCCACAACATGCCGTGTGCATAGGCAGGGACGGCCAGTGCTCAGCCTCCACATGTATGTAGGAACATCATCATGTACACATTGGCATGGGAGCATGGGATATGCATATGCACACACATGCCATCTTTCACTATGTACATCTGCCACTTGGCACGTGCAATGTTACGTGTCACTTGTGATGTGTAGTTGCAGGCACACAGCCGTGTCGGCATGGGGCTGTCAATGTGTACACCTGTCAATGTTTCAGGAGGTGTGATCCGTACAGTGCTGTACTCAGGGTGCAGTAGGGACATCAATGACTGTCTCATATCCCCTCGTGCCACTGGTCCCACTTGTTTTGGCCGCTCAGCCTGTGTCCATAGCGTTGTTGGTGTGTGCCCTACACACCCAGCCTCGGAAGCAGTGTGATGCACAGCAGCTAGTCATGTTGCCGTGGTGTTGCCGCTTGCCGAATATGCAGTCTGTTACCATCAGCATGCCTTACAAGTTGTTAATGCCTAACTCCCCATGTGCATGCTCATAGCAATGGTGTGTGTCACTGCCCATTGCTATTGGTAGGGGACCTGTGTAAGTGTATTGTGGCTGTGCTGTCCCTACTGATCAGCCGTTCTGTCATTCAATTGCCTGCCCAGTCATTTATGTTCTGTGTATGTGAATATGCCATGTGGCGTGTTGCTTTGACATGTGTACACTTCCATCTTTCCTAGGCGGAGACCAAATATTCATCGCCCCTACCAATTGCTGTCAGACATGGTGGATGTTGAGGTCATCCGCAAATATCGTCTGGACCGACCCACCCTGCATCGTCTATGTGTCTTGTTGGAACCCCACCTCCGTCCTAGCAGGGTGTATCCAACAGCATTCACCCCCACGGCTAAGGTGATGGCTGCACTGCATTTCTTCGCCACTGGGTCATTCCAGCACACAGTGGGCAGTGGAGGTGGGATGTCCCAACCCATGTTCAGCATGGTGCTCAGGGATGTACTGTCAGCCATGATGCTGTACAGGAACAGATACATCCGCTTCCCCAGGGCTCGTGAATTGGCGGCAGTGAAGGGTGCATTCTATGCTCTTGGACGAATCCCCACGTCGTTGGTGCAATAGACTGCACCCATGTTGGCCTTGTTGCACCACAGGCCACCGAGCACCTCTACCGCAACCGGAAGCACACGCACTCCCTGAATGTGCAAGTGGTGTGCCTTGCGGACATGGTGATCACACATGTGTGTGCGAAATTCCCAGGATCGGCCCATGACGCGCACATCATGCGCAACAGCATCCTACCACGTCTGATGACCAATCTGCAACCGGACCGTGGCTGGATTGTTGGTGAGTATGTGGAGTAGTGTAGCGTGCTGGCTGTGCGATGCTGTCTTGTGTCCAGTTGGAATTGCAACGGTTCTCTGTGTCCCTCACACCCAGGTGACTCTGCTTACCCGAATGGAGCCTGGCTGCTCAGCCCATTACGACGTCCTGGGAGCCCAGCAGATGTACGCTACAATGAGGCACATGGGAGGACCAGACGTGTGGTTGAGCGGACCTTTGGCCTCCTCAAGTCCAGGTTCAGATGCCTGGACCGCACCGGAGGCGCACTGGCATACTCCCCACAGAAGGTGTGCCAGATAATTGTGGCTTGCTGCATGCTGCACAATCTGGCGATCCGCAAGCAGATCCCCCTAATTGTGGATGACGGAGATCAACCAGGGCCCCAGCCTGCAGACCTGGACAGCTCCAGTGAAGAGGACAGTGGAGAGGATGAAGCTGTGAATGTGCGTCAGCAGCTCATCGCCCGCTACTTCACTTGACGGTGAGTGACCATGTACGACGGCTGATGTAGCTGTAGTTGTGCAGGTGTATGTGTGCTCTGTTACGGGGGCCTTATGTTCACTGAGTGCTGTGTGTCAATGGTCCATGTCCAGGTTGGTATGCCACTGACAGTGGCTGTAGCATTGTGCCCTGTTGCTCTGTGAGATGTGTGTGCATTGCTTGTAGTTGGTGACAAGTACTGTGTGATGAGTGTGTGACACACTCATTGTATGTACTCTTGTTCTGTTTTACACCCCTAGGTCCCTGCAGCCTCTCCTGTCCCATCGACATGCCACACAGCAGATGCATTTCTGCTCATGGTGGCGATTGCACATCGTGGAATAAACCCAGGACACATTAAGCCGATTGTGATCAAGGTGTATTTATTAACAGCGGTGACGTGATTGTGTGCAAGGTGATGACAAATGTGGTGCATGCTGTGACAATGAGTTGACGGTCATGGCTGCGTGATGGTCAAGGTGTATCCATGGAGTTCTATGTCCACAGTCCAACAGACACATGCCATTCACATGGCAGTGTGGGGTAGGATCGTATTCCATGTCAATGCAGTAGGTGGTCAAGGTGGCTGGCTGACTCACTGGCGTTTGGTGCGGGCGAAGTCCTCTCTGGACACCTGTTTCCTCTTCGGACGGCCCCTTCCACGTTTGGTAGGGGGGGTGTTGATGTTCCGCTGGTGGTGGCTGAGGAGTGCTCACTCGCTGTGGACGCAGGGGAACGCGAGGCTGCACGAGCCTGCGCCACAGCAGGTGGTGGCGGAGCTGGTGTTGCTGGCCTTGCTTGTACCCTCCCCCCCACCACCAGCTGGCCCATGAGTGCCGCGATTTGGGCCATATGGGCGTCCATGGACCTCAACACCGCAAGGACCTCCCGCGTGTCGCTTGCCGACCTGGCCCATTCGCCTTGGGCCTCTTCATAGGCCCCAAGGACTCTGTCGATTGGCGGCAGGGCTTGGCTCCCAGGCACAGTTGGCGTTGGCCTGACCCTGCTCCTCCTACCAGTACTGCTGCCACCGACCTACCCACTAGCCACATTGCTCACCACGGTCCTCGCTCTGGCTCCCAGGGTGGAGCCCGACGGCCGTGCTGAACCTTGCACAGGTGCTGTGGCAAGGGATGGCGTGGTGGTGGTGGTTGCGGCGGTGGTGGTGGCCGCAACGGCCGTGGCAGCAGGGGTCTGTGACTGGTCAGCAGCCCTGGGTGATGGGTTGGTAGGCAGGAGGGGACCTGGGGAGCAGTTGTGCCCTGCCACTCCAGATGGGCCTGCTGGGTGGTCCGTGTCCGGAGAGGTGTCCAGCTCCTCTACATCCGTGAGTCCGGGTCGGGGGCTTGCAGACTGGCTGTGCTGGCTGCTGTCACCCTCTCCAGCATCCAGCAGTTCGGCACCTGTGGGGAGGATGAAATGGGTCATTGTGTTGCACCTAGCAAAGTATGTATTGGTTGTCTGACATTCACAGTTCGTGCACTGTCGTGCACAGGTTTCCCAGTGGCGTGTGTGGATGTACGATGTGTGTATGCGTGGGCTAGGCAATGGGTCTGTGTGATGTGGACATGTGGCATGGGACGGATTAGCAATGCCGATGGGTGTGTGTTGCTATGCTCCTACATTTTGTGGCTCGTGTGTATGCATGCTCCAGGGCCATCGGCGATGTTGGGTTCAACGATGGTTTAGGGGGAGGGATGGTACGCTTAGGTACGCTGATGCCAGAAGGGGGTACAGCCCCCTACACGCTCTTGGGTTGAGATATGCTTTTGGGGTACATGCTGTGGGTGATGGGTGCAGAACGTGACATGTGTTCTGGCAACGTGACAGTGCATGGACAAAGGTGTGTGTCTGTCTCACATGGCCGGAATATCTGCTGACTGTTATCATTCATGGTCATCACATTGGTAGCAATGTTGTGAGTTCGTGCTTGTTGTGTGCCACATGTCGTATTGAAGATGGGCCAATTCCTTTGTGTGCGCGCTGCCCTGGTACATGTGCATCAGTGCTGTGCTCTTGGGGTGTTGACTATGTTATGTGTGTCGTTATTCGCAGTGTGACGTGCGCTTCGGTCACTGCAGGCACTTGTTTTGTCATGGGCAGGTATCTTTGCATGTCTACTGGATGTGGGCCAGCTGTTCGGATGTCATACCTATCATGACATTGTGGCTGTGAGATGAGATGGATGATATGTTGAATGTGCATTGTGTGCCTGTGTGTTTCATGGGTCCGGTTGTCTTTGTGTGCAATATTGTGGTTCCAAGCTGTTACTTCTAGTACGGTCTGTCTTACGTGGGCGTTGTTGTACGATGTGTGGGTGACAGGCAGTGAGGACTACATGGACAGGACTTCGATGGTGTTGCTGATGTGTGTGATGGGTGGCACAGTACCTGCCGTGTGGGTCTGTGCTCCAGTGGGACTTGTACATGCAGACGTGGCTCCTTAGGTGTTGCTGTATCTGTGATAGGTCATGTGGGGTTTGACTCTGTCGAACATGTCCGTGTGCACATTGGTCTCATGATTGTGACTGGGAGCAGTGCTACGTGTTCCTCTGCTACGTGTCATGTCCCATGTGTCAGTCGTAGTACAGTCCTCATGCCTACAGACGCCCCGCCCTGTACAGTTTCCCACCTACAGGTTGTTTCTGAGTGCGCAATGCAATGGATGCCACATGGTACTGGGAGGGAGGGGTGCTTCACCTTGCTGGTCTGTGGTAGTGGGGGCCTGGTGGGTGTTTGACTTCTGCTGTCCCCCCTCCGACTCACTGTCTTTGTGTTCCGGCTACTTACCTGTTCATTGTCGGTCAGTGCAGCTATGGCGGACACATGGATGTGGGTGTGGGGAGTGCTCATTCTGGCGCATCTGGAGTACAAGGGGACCTGGTGGTAGTTGCGGTGCTGGCTCACTGTACACATGCCCCCATGGTTTTGTTGGTTGGTAGCTTTGGGCTGAGTGTGTATGAGTGTCTGTTGCATGTGTGGGTGATGTCTTGTGTATTGTGTGCTGGACATGGGGGTGTTTGTTCCTGGGAGCTATGGCATGGTGGTGGTGCATGTGAGTACATAGCGGTGTGCTGGTATACGTTTGTTTGTACTTACCAGCCTCCACTCCCCTGGTAATCCGGTGAGGATCTCCGGATGTATGATCACTCGCACCTCCTCCTCCCACGCCTTGAAGGTCTTGAATAGCGCGGGATTCCCTCCGCCAGTCCTGGCAGCCAGCTCTCGATTTTTGCTCTCCTTCTTCTTGACCACGCTTTTGAGGTCGTTCCACCTTTTGTTTATTTCTCCTCTGTTGCGTGGAACGTTCCCGACTGCATTGACCTGGTCTACGATCCTGCTCCACAACCGGTTTCTGGTGGATAGTGGTGTCTGTTGGACCTGGTTGCCATAGATTTGTGGGTGCACCTTGACGATCTCGTCGACCATGACCGTCAGCTCGGTGGAAGTGAACTTGGGCATTCTGTGTGATGCCATGGTGTGTGTTTTGGTGTTTGTGGTGCTGGTGCGGTGTGTGGTGTGTGATGTGCAGGGGGTTTGTGGGTCAGGTGTTTGGTGGTGGTGGTGATGGGTGTGATAGGTGCGTGTCTGTGGTGTGCTGCTGTCCTTTCTGTCTCGCTGTGTTGTGTGCTTTCATCCTCAGTTTGTAATGTTGCAGGGGTTGTGGTCTGTGGAGGGGCTGGTTTTGTACTTACCTATGTGGGTGTGTCATGGTGGTCTGTTGTTTTCAGGTGTGTTGTGGCTGGTGTTCTGGGATTTGTAGTTGATTTGTATGTCCAGGGGGGTGTTTCAGGGATGTGTACTGTGTTTGGGTTTTTGTGCGTGGGTTGCTGTGTGGACTTGTTAGCCATGTTGTGTGTGTTTGTTTTCGTCAGCGGATGGTTTCTGTGCATGGAGGTGGCCGCCAGGGCTTCCGCCGTGTCCATTTTCGTCACTGTTGTTTGCGCTGGCGGGCGGTGTATTTGTGGATTTTCCGCGCTCATGTCGGTACGATCCTAATTTCACGGGCGGTGTCTCGGTCGTCAGGGCGGGCGGTTTTGGCTTTCGTGCGTCTTTCCGTCCGTGGCGGGCGGATGGACTTGGACTCCGGACATGGGCGGGCGGTTTTTTCTGTTTATTTTCCGCCTCCGGCGGTTTTAGGTTCGCGGCATCGTAATTGCTTGGTTGGTATTCAGGGGGTGTAGGCGGGCGGATTTTCGCCACTGTGGTTGATGGCGGATTTTTCTCCGCCCGACATCGTAATGGATATTTTTGCTTACGATATTAAAAACTTCTATATTTTTAAAATCGATATTACTTACCTTCAAATCGATATTCTTGACAACGATATTCTTACGCTTGATATTTTCATCCTACGATATTTTTAGCTGGATATTATGGTAGGTTGAATTTTTTTACCCTCAATATTCTGTCTCATTACCCAACCTATAAACTTTCAAACATGATACCAGTCACAAATAAATACATACCCTACCTAATTACTATCTACCATTTCATCACTCTGTTACACCTTTTTCCTTAACACACCTCATAATAAAATCCATCCAGACAGGTGTAACATCCTAATGGAGAATAAATCACACTCTCCCACATGTAATCTCTACATCTAACAATTTACCACTAACATTGTGATCTACATAAAAGAATTAATGTGTGACTATGGAAGTTATAACAAATTATTCCATTTCACTGGGACTACCTTGTTTCAGATCTGGTATTTAACATTGCATATCACTGCATTGTGTGAGATTATTTTTATACATTTTTGGGTATATTTTTCAAAAGAATAGTTTTTAAATCATAACTGACAGCAAATTGATATTTCTCATTTTGAATAGTAAGTATAACTATCATTTTTCACACATTATCAACATAACCAATGATCCTTCACTTGTTCCTTTGATTTTTGTCCAATTTCTCATTTTCATTTAATCCACAAACATGTGAATATGGACTCATCTACTTACAGGCTGAAGTAAAGGGGTGTACTTATAAATTGGGCCAAACTTTGCAGAGTGTCCTGCATCTGCCCATTAGTGTTTGAGCTGTCTCACACAAGGCTCACTTTCCCAAATTACTTATCAGATAATTTTTCAAAATCATCTCTTCTATCTTAAGAATTTTGCACTCTTAAAAGTGTTTATATTACTAATGACTCGTTATATATTTTATTTTAACATTTATTACACATTCATCATTCTTATCTTATGGTGTTTTATGTCTTAAATAATCTACATAACCAGGCTAAGATAAGATAACAATTAGATCAATAACATTCAACTGTTTTAGTGATGCAACTTCACAGAATGTAGCTAAGACATAGTACGATAGAGCCTGAGGCAGGAGAGTCAAGCAACCCTTTTAGAAAGCTCCACACAGTCTTACAGTCCCGAACTGTAAAACCACATTTAACTTCACTCAGTATGAACCTATTTAAAAAGGTTTAACATTAATAAGATGTAAACATCTCTAGGGATCCTCACTTGGTTCAGCTGTGGATATATGTCACGTTTATGATCGACTAAGCCCTCTCACCAACTCTAAATGAGGCCACAAATATTAGAAAGTTAATATATTAATTTAAATTAATGCTCTATTGTTTGCTAACTTTATTATTATTTTTTGTCAAGGTCAATCATCAAGACCGTAATCGTCAGTTTCAACTATGTTGGGCATTCTGCCTGAAGAAAGAATACCAGCTCTCCTGCCAATGAGGACCATCATGAAGCCCTAGCCCATCATGTTTGTGTGCCCAGCAATCTATGCCTTTCCCACTCCAGCAAAGCACTATTGTTAGACTTGGCATCTTTTGGCGTGTTTCCCCTGACTTTTTGCTTTCTGACCTCCCGGTTTTGACTCTGTTTTTGCTGGTGTAATGATTCTTCGCACTTTCCTCACTGCTGTCCAGGGGGAAAGTGCAAGTGCTCCTGTATAAAATGCGTTATGAAATGAAATTTGTACTTGTAAAGCGCACTTATACCCCCAAAGGGGTGTCCTGGCGCTGTACGCATACCGCTGTGGAACCCTTCCTGGCTTTTCCCTGTGAAATGTCCACTCCTGGGCACCCCCAGGGTGAAGCCAGGCATCCCAGCGCTGTTGGGGCCGTTGTGGAGATTAAGCAAGCTATTGCCCAGAGTTGCAGAGTGGGACCCATGATTAGAATGGGCACCGAGGCGAGAATTATCAGGTCCAAGGAAATTGAGCCCAAGACCCGCCGAGGCGGGAATTGAACCCTGGTCACGGGCCAGATCTCTGCATCAGGGTCTGCCGCTCTAACCATTGAGCCACACTTCTCCACTTATGGATTGGTGTTTCCATGATTGGCCTATTTGGTTTATGTGTCAGTCCCTTGTAAAGTGCACTGCGAGTGCCAGGGCCTATAGACCAAATGCTGTTGGTGGGCTGCAGCACTGGATTGTGCCACCCACGCAAACAGCCCGTAAAGTGTAACTCGGGCCTGCCACCGCAGAGCCTGTGCGCAGCCTGGGGCTGCCATGTCGACCTGGCAAGTGCACACACTTGCAAGTCCCCAAACCTTCCCTTTGCTACATGTTAGTCACCCTAAGGTAGGCCCAAGGTACCCCTGTGGGCAGGGTGCGGTGTATGCGAAAGGTAGGACATGCCCGGGTGTGTGCGGCATGTCCTGATAGTGAATTACAGCCTAGTTCGTTTTTCACTATTGCAAGGCTACCTGTTCCCCCTAGGCCAGAACGGGCAGTTTTGATTATTACAGCTTATAATCCTAACTGACCCCGGGAACATGGTAGAAATTCGAGTTTAGTATGCCTGAACTCAGAATGATAAAATGCAGCTTTTAGTGAAGTTGGTTTTAACATTCTGTGTTTGAAAATACCACTTTTAGAAAGTGGGTATTTTCTTGTCTAACCATCCAAGCCTGCCTCTGCGAGTGTTGTGTATTCCTTGTCTGGAGTGTGAGTGACAGGGGCTGGGGGATGCCAGCAGACAGGGCTGAATAGCAAGATCTACATGTAGATGGGTGGGAGGGGTCGCACCTGGGCCCTGAATAGGACAGTGCCTTCCCTCCACAATGCTGGCTCCACCTCCTGTGGTGTGTCTGATGTCCCTGGCCTACTCACTGAAAGAAGGGACGGGGACTTGTCAACAAAGTGCTCCAGAACTGGTTTGGACTAGGCAAAGGCCTCTCTGCCTTCAGAGAACAAAGGAATTTGGGATATAAATATTGGGGCCCTGACCCCATGGATTTAGATCTCACTGGAATCAAGGAACCTGCCAAGACGAAGAGCTGGAAGAGCTGCCAGGAGGAGTACTGCCCCTTTGCTGTGTTGTTGCTTTGTTGGGTTGGCCTGCAGTTGCTGCTTCTGTCTTGGGCAGTGAAAGGACTGGACTGAACTTTCTACAAACTTGTGCTGAGTATCTCCAAGGGCCTGAAACCGAGCTGGCCTCCTGTTAAGAAGTCTCAGGGACTACAAAGACTTCACAAGCCTCTGGGTACCGCTTCTGGAACGCTGTTTCAGTCGCCACAGAGGAAGGGAACTGCAACCGACTCCGTCAACCGAATCCATCCCTGGCCGGTGACCTGTTTGCACCGCAGACCGCATCGCCCCGCTTCGCATCGCAACCCTGGTCTCACCGTGGGCGACGTCCGACGCCGCCAACATCGAGCCGCTGCTTGCACCGTGACCTGTGGGCACCACAGTTCGCATCGCATCGCTTCACTGAACCAACCGGACCCGACTGACGCGGTCGCTGCAACTGGCTCAAGAATCGTGACCGCACCGCATTTGGGGCACCGCTCGCACGTCTGCGATGCACCGCTCCGACTCGCACCGCTGTCCGACGCCAGCTCCCGCCCTCCGGCTAGGTCGCCTGCATCGCAACCTGTCAGCACCGCATCGAGCATCGTCTCACCCTGCATCGCACGCCTTGGACTCACCGACTCCGTCTGCACGACGCTCATCGAGCCGCTGCCTGCACCGCATCGAGGGACACCGCACCTTGCATCGCTCCATCTTGCACCGCAACCGCGACGAACGCCGACCGGCTCGTACACTCCGTACCAGCCACAACGAGAAAGGTACTGTAACCGAGTCTGTTCATGACTCTGCTGGCCCGTATCGACGCGGTCGGCTGGAACTGTTAGACTCTGTGGTTTTCAGCATCGCGGTAGGCTCGGACGGAGCTACCGACTCGTACGAACTTTGCTTTTGTGCTATTCCTGCAAAGAAGAAGTTAACGTATCAAGTATTCATTCGTGAAGTACAGTATTGTGGATTTTTGTCGTAATTGATCTTGTCTTGAGTATATAAAATACTGGTTATTTTTCTAAACTGGTGTGGTGTCCGTTTGTAGTGCTCACACTGTATTACTGTTGGTTATGTGCAAATGCTTTACACACTGCCTCTGAATTAAGCCTGACTGCTCGTGCCAAGCTACCACGAGGGTGAGCAGGGGTTACTTCACGAGTGTAACACCCTTACCCTGACTAGGAAGAAAGGTCCCTACTTGGACAAAGGTGCAAGCCCTTGCCAACTAGAGATCCCATTTCTAACATTGGTTGTCAGCGGTAAGGATAGGACTTGTGTTTGCACTTGACTTACAGTTATTGGTGTGCACTACTACCATATCGCAGACCAATACGTACCACATACTGGTTCTTTTTCTTTTGGCCTATTTTTGATCTTGCCAGTTTTCAACTCACTACTTTTGTCATGCCTGAATCAATTGCATCATCCGTTGCATCTCTGGAAGTTATCTTTGAGGAGGATAGGTTGGAATCCTACGCCGTAAAGGAGCTACGAGCGATTTGTAAAAACCTGAAAGTCCAAATTAAAGGCCTCACAAGGAAGGAGGAGCTACAGAAGGCGCTGAGGGCCTGGGTAGCAGCCAGACATGCCAATGGGCAGCCTGGTAATCTCAGTGAGGAGGTGGAGGAGCCTATTTCCAGGGGGATGTGCTTTTGGGTAGGGGGAACCCGCCAGGTCAGGCAGCAGCAGTCTGTCCCCAGAGGAGCTGGAGGACAGGCGGGAGGCACGGCAGTTTGAGCTGCAGAAGCTCAGGCTGGAGAGTGAGCGGGAGGAGAAGAGATTGGCCATAGAGGAGAGGAAGATGCTCTTAGAGCATGAGAGAGAACTGAAGGAGCTAGAACTTAGGAGTAAGTCAGGCTCAGATGGTGGCAGCAATTCGTCCAGAAAGGCAGACAGGATTGTGCACATTCCCAAGAACGTAGGCAAGGAGTTCAAGAAGGGGGATGACATACAAAGGTGGTTTCAGGGTTATGAGGCAGCCATACACATGAATGGGGTCCCTGAGGAGAATTGGGGAGCAGGATTGTGGCCACTTTTCCCTGAAGAAGCAAGGGATGCTCTGATAGCTTTGGGTAAGGGGTATCACCTCACCTATGCTGACATGAAGGATGCCCTTCTCACGAAGTATGGTCTTACTCCTGAAAAGTACAGGGATCAGTTCAGGTCCAGTAAGAAGTCTGATGCCAACACTTGGTTGGAATGTGTGGATGTGTTCTGCAGGTCGCTGGATGGTTGGGTGAAGGGCAGTAGTGTAACAGATTTTCAGGGGCTCTACAACTTGATTGCATGGGAGCACTTGTCTAGTCTATGTTTTTGCAGATCTGCGCCAGCACCTAGTGGATAGTAAGCTAACTGACCCCAGGAAGCTTGCTATGGAGGCGGACCGCTGGGTGAGTACCAGGGTCCACAAGAAAGCGTTTGGGGGAGACTCAGCCAAAGGTGGGCAGGGTCCCCAGCATAAAGGTGGGGGGACAAGGGTAAAGCACAGGAGTTCTCTAAAGGGCCCCAAACTAGTACCCAGGGTAAAGGTTCCCAGCCCCCGGTGATAAGAAGAAAGGGGTCTCTACAGGGAAGCCTGTTGAGACCGGCCCCCGTAAGTGTTATGCATGTGACCAGGTAGGTCACTTTAAGGGGGACCCCAAGTGCCCAAAGGGGACACAGCCACCCACCGGTGGACAGACCAAAGTGTTGGCTAGTGTAGCGCTCGGGGAGGAGGGGTGCCCACAGGAGGGTGGGGATCCCCCAGAAATGACCCTTGTCTCACTAGGGGACAGTGAGATGGTCCCAGGAAACCAGGTGCCCCCTAACACAAAGAAATATAGCACCTGGGTGACCATTAATGGGAACAGGGTAGAGGCTCTCAGAGATACTGGAGCCAGTGTGACCTCAGTCCGGTGTCACCTGGTGTCTGAGAAGCAAGTAGTCCCAGGAGCAGTCCACCAAGTAGTTGCTGTAGACAACTCAGAGCGCCAATGTATGGTGGCGCAGGTTCCCTTTGAATGGGGGGGGTCGCAGGTCCCTTGAGGGTGGTTGTGAGCCCTACCATGCCTGTAGATTGTCTGCTAGGAAACGACCTGGAGCAGTCCTTATGGAAGGAGGTTGAGCTCAGGTCTCACTTGGAGATGCTTGGGTTGCCAGAGTGGGCATGCGTGTCTACTCGGTCAATGGCAGCCAGAAAGGGTGATCAAGAGGACTTGGAGCCTGAAACAGTGGCCCAAGTCCCTGCCAAGAGAAAGGGCAGGGGCGCGGGAAACCGGCCCCGAGGTTCCCACGGACCGGGAGGAGGCAGACCTCGAGGGGACGCCCGGTGCCTACAGGGGAGCAGGTAGCCGAACTGGGAGACATCTCTGAGCTGACCCATTGGCAGCAAGAAGGGGGTCCCACCAGGGAGGAGTTCTGCAGGGAGCAGAACGAGTGCCCTACTCTGGAGGGTCTGCGGCGGCAGGCTGCAGACCAGGCAGCTGGTAATCAGTCCGGGTCACATCTGATCTACTGGGAGAGTGGTCTCCTATACAGTGAGCCTAAGGTTGCTGAGCCTGGGTCAGCCCGTGTGCTGGTGGTACCCCAGCGCTTCAGGACCTTCCTACTGGGTCTGGCTCATGACGTGCCTTTGGCAGGACATTTGGGGCAGGACAAGACCTTTGACAGGCTTGTCACCCACTTCTTTTGGCCCCAAATGCGAAGGCAGTCAGATGCACACTGTAGGTCTTGCCAAACTTGCCAGGCAAGTGGTAAGAGTGGGAGGAAGGTCAAAGCTCCTCTCCAACCTTTTCCTGTTGTTGGAACACCCTTTGAAAGGGTAGAGATGGATATTGTGGGGCCACTGGATCCCAAGACAGCCATGGGCAACAGGTACATCCTGGTCTTGGTGGACCATGCCACCCGGTACCCGGAGGCAATCCCTCTCAGGACAACGACGGCGCCAGTGGTGGGCCGGGCGTTAATGGGGATCTTTTCCCGTGTGGGATTCCCTAGAGAGGTGGTTTCTGATAGGGGGACCAATTTCATATCGAAGTATATGACATCCCTGTGGAAGGAGTGTGGTGTAACCTACAAGTTCACCACTCCTTACCACCCACAAGGAAACGGTCTGGTGGAGAGATTCAACCAGACCTTGAAAGGCATGATCAAGGGTCTAACAGAACCCATGAGGCGTAAGTGGGACGTCCTCTTGCCATGCCTACTCTTTGCATACAGGGAGGTGCCTCAGAAGTCTCTTGGGTACAGCCCCTTTGAGCTCCTGTATGGCCACCCTGTCAGAGGACCTCTGAGTTTGGTAAAGGAAGGCTGGGAGGCAGCTCCCAGGAAAACTCCCCAGGATGTATTTAGCTACATGCTGGCCTTTAGAAACCAAACTGCCCGCTTCAGGAAACTCGCTCAGGCGAACCTAGAAGCAAGCCAGGAAGAAATGAAGAGATGGTATGACCAGAATGCCACTCTGGTCGAATTTCAACCTGGGCAAAAAGTGTGGGTCATGGCCCCAGTGGCACCTTGTGCCTTGCAGGACAAGTGGACTGGGCCATATGAGGTAAAGGAGCGCAAAAGTGACGTCACCTACCTGGTGGATTTGCAGGCTCCAAGGAACCCTTTGAGGGTCCTTCACGTGAACCGCCTCAAGCCCCACTTCGAGAGGTCCGAAGTGAGTATGCTCTTGGCGACAGATGATGGGGTGGAAGAGGAGAGTGAGCCTCTCCCTGACCTCCTGTCTACCAAGGAGCATGATGGGTCAGTAGAGGGTGTGATCCTCTCCCCTACTCTGACTCAGGAGCAGCAGGGGGACTGTCGCCAGTTGTTGGGACAGTTCGCCCCACTGTTCTCTCTGACCCCCGGTGTTACTCACTGGTGTACCCATGACGTGGACACTGGTGACAGCCCTCCTGTGAAGCACAAGATTTACAGGTTGACTGACCGGGTCAGAGCCAGCATCAAGGAGGAGGTCTCTAAGATGTTGGCGTTAGGGGTGATTGAGCCCTCCCACAGTCCTTGGGCCAGCCCAGTGGTCTTGGTCCCAAAGGCTGCTGCGCCCGGTGCCACTCCAGAACTCCGGTTTTGTGTGGACTACCGTGGGCTCAATGCCGTCACCAGAACTGATGCGCACCCCATCCCCAAAGCTGATGAGCTCATTGATCGGTTGGGAGCTGCCCGGTTCCTCAGCACGTTTGATTTGACGTCTGGGTACTGGCAGATTGCCTTAACCGATGGGGCCAAGAGAGATCAGCATTCTCAACCCCAGAAGGTCATTACCAATTCCGGGTGATGCCCTTTGGGTTGAAGAATGCCCCTGCCACCTTTCAGAGGTTGGTCAATCAGGTGTTGGCTGGGCTGGAGGATTTCAGTGCCGCCTACCTGGATGACATTGCTGTGTTCAGTTCCAGCTGGGAAGAACATTTACAGCACCTTGAGAAAGTGTTGAATGCTCTGCAAGGTGCAGGCCTCACGATCAAGGCCAGTAAGTGCCAGATCGGGCAGGGTTCTGTGGTGTACTTGGGACACCAGGTAGGAAGCGGCCAGGTGGCGCCCCTACAACCCAAGATTGACACCATTCTGGCTTGGGAACCCCCAAGACCCAGACAGAGGTGAGAGCCTTCTTAGGTCTCACCGGTTACTATAGGAGATTTGTTAAGGGCTATGGCACCATCGTTGCCCCCTTAACAGAGCTGACCTCTAAGAGGCAGCCCAGGAAAGTGATCTGGACTGAGTCCTGCCAGAAAGCTTTTGATGCCCTGAAGGCAGCCATGTGCACGGCGCCCGTGCTCAAGGCACCTGACTTCTCCAAAGAATTTGTCGTACAGACTGACGCTTCAGAGCATGGTGTGGGAGCGGTGCTCTCACAACTGAACGAAGAGGGCCTGGATCAGCCTGTAGTCTTCCTTAGCAGGAGACTACTTCCCAGGGAACAGAGGTGGAGTGCCATAGAAAGGGAAGCTTTTGCTGTGGTCTGGGCACTGAAGAAGTTGAGACCATACCTGTTTGGGACTCACTTCCGGGTTCAGACAGACCACAGGCCCCTCAGATGGTTGATGCAAATGAGGGGTGAGAATCCAAAACTGCTGAGGTGGTCCATCTCCCTACAGGGAATGGACTTTACGGTGGAGCACCGTCCTGGTACAGAACACGCCAACGCAGATGGTCTGTCCAGGTTCTTCCGCCTTAGTGAGGAGAACTCCAATGGGGTTGGGTAGTTCTCCCTACTTTCAGCTGGAGGGGACATGTGTTAGACTTGGCATCTTTTGGCGTGTTTCCCCTGACTTTTGCTTTCTGACCTCCCGGTTTTGACTCTGTTTTTGCTGGTGTAATGATTCTGCACACTTTCCTCACTGCTGTCCAGGGGAAAGTGCAAGTGCTCCTGTATAAAATGCGTTATGGATTGGTGTTTCCATGATTGGCCTATTTGGTTTATGTGTCAGTCCCTTGTAAAGTGCACTGCGAGTGCCAGGGCCTATAGACCAAATGCTGTTGGTGGGCTGCAGCACTGGATTGTGCCACCCACGCAAACAGCACGTAAAGTGTAACTCGGGCCTGCCACCGCAGAGCCTGTGCGCAGCCTGGGGCTGCCATGTCGACTTGGCAAGTGCACACACTTGCAAGTCCCCAAACCTTCCCTTTGCTACATGTTAGTCACCCCTAAGGTAGGCCCAAGGTACCCCTGTGGGCAGGGTGCGGTGTATGCGAAAGGTAGGACATGCCCGGTGTGTGCGGCATGTCCTGATAGTGAATTACAGCCTAGTTCGTTTTCACTATTGCAAGGCTACCTGTTCCCCCTAGGCCAGAACGGGCAGTTTTGATTATTACAGCTTATAATCCTAACTGACCCCGGGAACATGGTAGAAATTCGAGTTTAGTATGCCTGGACTCAGAATGATAAAATGCAGCTTTTAGTGAAGTTGGTTTTAACATTCTGTGTTTGAAAATACCACTTTTAGAAAGTGGGTATTTTCTTGTCTAACCATCCAAGCCTGCCTCTGCGAGGTTGTGTATTCCTTGTCTGGAGTGTGAGTGACAGGGGCTGGGGGATGCCAGCAGACAGGGCTGAATAGCAAGATCTACATGTAGATGGGTGGGAGGGGTCGCACCTGGGCCCTGAATAGGACAGTGCCTTCCCTCCACAATGCTGGCTCCACCTCCTGTGGTGCGTCTGATGTCCCTGGCCTACTCACTGAAAGAAGGGACGGGGACTTGTCAACAAAGTGCTCCAGAACTGGTTTGGACTAGGCAAAGGCCTCTCTGCCTTCAGAGAACAAAGGAATTTGGGATATAAATATTGGGGCCCTGACCCCATGGATTTAGATCTCGCTGGAATCAAGGAACCTGCCAAGACGAAGAGCTGGAAGAGCTGCCAGGAGGAGTACTGCCCCTTTGCTGTGTTGTTGCTTTGTTGGGTTGGCCTGCAGTTGCTGCTTCTGTCTTGGGCAGTGAAAGGACTGGACTGAACTTTCTACAAACTTGTGCTGAGTATCTCCAAGGGCCTGAAACCGAGCTGGCCTCCTGTTAAGAAGTCTCAGGGACTACAAAGACTTCACAAGCCTCTGGGTACCGCTTCTGGAACGCTGTTTCAGTCGCCACAGAGGAAGGGAACTGCAACCGACTCCGTCAACCGAATCCATTCCTGGCCGGAGACCTGTTTGCACCGCAGACCGCATCGCCCCGCTTCGCATCGCAACCCTGGTCTCACCGTGGGCGACGTCCGACGCCGCCAACATCGAGCCGCTGCTTGCACCGTGACCTGTGGGCACCACAGTTCGCATCGCATCGCTTCACTGAACCAACCGGACCCGACCGACGCGGTCGCTGCAACTGGCTCAAGAGTCGTAACCGCACCGCATTTGGGGCACCGCTCGCACGTCTGCGACGCACCGCTCCGACTCGCACCGCTGTCCGACGCCAGCTCCCGCCCTCCGGCTAGGTCGCCTGCATCGCAACCTGTCAGCACCGCATCGAGCATCGTCTCACCCTGCATCGCACACCTTGGACTCACCGACTCCGTCTGCACGACGCTCATCGAGCCGCTGCCTGCACCGCATCGAGGGACACCGCACCTTGCATCGCTCCGTCTTGCACCGCAACCGCGACGAACGCCGACCGGCTCGTACACTCAGTACCAGCCACAACGAGAAAGGTACTGTAACCGAGTCTGTTCATGACTCTGCTGGCCCATATCGACGCGGTCGGCTGGAACTGTTAGACTCTGTGGTTTTCAGCATCGCGGTAGGCTCGGACGGAGCTACCGACTCGTACGAACTTTGCTTTTGTGCTATTCCTGCAAAGAAGAAGTTAACGTATCAAGTATTCATTCGTGAAGTACAGTATTGTGGATTTTTGTCGTAATTGGTCTTGTCTTGAGTATATAAAATACTGGTTATTTTTCTAAACTGGTGTGGTGTCCGTTTGTAGTGCTCACACTGTATTACTGTTGGTTATGTGCAAATGCTTTACACACTGCCTCTGAATTAAGCCTGACTGCTCGTGCCAAGCTACCACGAGGGTGAGCAGGGGTTACTTCACGAGTGTAACACCCTTACCCTGACTAGGAAGAAAGGTCCCTACTTGGACAAAGGTGCAAGCCCTTGCCAACTAGAGATCCCATTTCTAACAACTATACTTAATACACGCAGTAGAGTCCTGTTACCATTACATACATCGTGCCCACAAATGTCCCCTGTGACCCCACACCCTCATCAACTGTGGCCACCCCTGTCCTTGCTCCTGTGACAACTACAGCCATTATAACCGCTGTGCAGCCAGGACAAACAACACTTGAGGCCACCCAGTCAAAGTCACAGGCTGTTTTGATAAGGTTGGGCCAGGACCTGCTTTGGGGAGGGAAGGTCAGGTTGGAGCGACTAATGTCACCACCATTGGTGAGAACCTGATGGTTGCAGCAATAAGGCAGGAGTAACTGCTGGGCCATATTATAAAGCTTCTAAGGGCCCAGAATGATCTCCTGAGCGCCAGAATCAGATCCAAAGGATATCAAATAATCTACTGGGGCGACACATGAATTTCCACAATTTACCGTCTAGGGTGTTGAAGGATGGTTTTAGCGCATTGTCTGCAGCAGTGTCAAATTTACCTGCCTTTTTTTGGTTGTCAAGGCGACATCTGCTGCCAGTTCGGTCCAAGAAACATCTCCAATTGGCAGCTCCACAGAAAGGGGAACACTGTTGTCCATAGAGCCACCTGTCACCACCTTCCCAGTTGACACTCAGGCCACTTCAGTGGACCTTAGGAGGGGTCATTCATCTGGCCTGGTTGAGTATAACACCTAAAAAGCTGCCACCAAGTGACACAAAAAGTGCATCCTAATGTGAGCATAAGGACTTCTCATTCTATCAACCTCGTGTCCACACATTTCAAAACCACTCATGGACTGTTGCCTGGAAAAGAACTCTAGCCAATTGTAGGATCATCTTTCATTTGTCATCACTAATTAGAGGATCTTATTTAATTTCTTTTTATTTTCTCATCCAACAAACATTTTAATTAATTTTCTGAGATGGTGAAATTTTATTGTATTGTATTTTTTGAATAATAATAAAAATTTACTAAAATAATGTGTTTTGTGACATCATTCAAATAAAAGAAAATGATGCATTAAATAGTATGTTAAACATTCAAACTATGTAATAATAATAACAATTTAAAAATACTTTTATTGGTTACACACAATGCACATTTAAAAGAAAACTTTGTAATTGAGGTTCCAGGCACCTATTCAGCCTCTGGGTACAGACCTTGGGCAGAGTGGCTACTCTCAGGCTACCACCACTGGACTGGTGGGAGGGAAACCGTAAGTAGGGTGCCTAACACGTGGGGCTATTGCTCCTAATTCTGAGAAACGCCAGAGGTGTGGAAAGCCTCAGGAGCATGTAGATAACTCCTTGCCAACCCCAAGGCGGGAAGTGAGGCTACCCAATACCCCTGCTTGGAGCCTCCACCTGGCAGTGGATGGCCGGGGGCCTAGCTCTTGACAGTGACTGCTGTCAGTGTCCTCTGCTGGTTGTTGTCTTTATGGGCAGAGTTCTCCTTGGTTGCGGACAGAAGTCTGATCCAAGGGGCAGAATAGACCACATGACTTTGCTGGCTATGGTGGTATTGTCTGTCTAGTGGTGTGCATTAGTGAACAATTTAGGGTTAGGTGCTGCACAGATGTGGTCCACAGGTATGGAGAAGGATTCCCCATGGGTTCGCTCAGTGGCTCTGGAGAGTGTTGACAAAGGGATCCAACTGGTTTCAGAAGGACATAAAACTGACAAGTGCCTCTGCAGCAGAGGGCCATTGTCCATGTTCTATCAATGGTTCATGAAAGCCAATCAAGGTATTGATTAGTCTACACTGGTTTTAGGCTGGAGGGGAGTCATATTGGACCTGGCCCTCTCTGCAGGTTCACCCCAAACATTTTGCCTTCACCCCTCCTCTTTTTGAATTTTGTTTTTGTTGGCATTAGGTCTCTGTGAACTTTACCACTGCTGATAAGTACTAATGTGCTTGTACTGTCTCATTAAAAATTGCTATTATTGGCTAACACCTGATTGGCATATTTAATTTACTTATAAAACCCTAGTATGTGGTACTACATTTACCAGGGTCTGTAAATTAAAAGCTACCCATCAGCATGCAGCACTCATTGTGTCATCCTTCCACTTAAATAGCAATTTAAAACATGTCTCAAGCTTGCCATTGCAGCATGTGGTTTAGTTTTAAAACTGCCAATTTAACTTGGCAAAATTAATATTTTGCCAGGCCTAAAACTTTATTTTTAATACATATAAGTCACCCATACGGTAGGCCCTAAAAAGCCCACAGGGTAGGGATACATTTTATTTAAAAGAGTAGGACATGTGTTTTTAAGTTTTACATGAAGTGGTAGTGAAAAACTGCTAAATTAATTATTAACTATTGCAAGACCTATCTCCCTCATAGAATAACATTAGGTGAGCATACTACACTTAATAAGTGATAACTTAAGTTTGGGAGCAGATAGGAAAATTATGTTTACACTAAAATGAATTGTTATTTAAAACCCTCTTCGATGGTAAAGTCATATTTTAAGAGCGAGCAGGGTGAAATCCTGAAGTTGTGGGCTCTTCATGGTCACAAACGGGACCGTTCAAGCTGACAATCTTCTGCCAACAACAACAACTGCCAACGTGATGCTCTGGTGATTCCAACTCCTCGTGTTACAGAGACCACCCACAACGATTGACAACGTGAGATCTGCACTTTGACCTACAGCAACGACAGCCCGGGGTGAATGCCATCTCGTTTCTCCAACAATGACTGTATGTGACGCTCGACTGGATCTTCGAGCTACAGCAACAACCATCCGTGATGCTAGGCCTACTCTCTGCGCTGCAGTGATGACCATTTGCGACACTCTCCCTGCTCCTCCTGGCCTTCCTCACCGCAAATGGAACTCTTCGCGCTGGACTTTGAGAAAATACCATTTTCACCAGCGCCCCATCGCAGTCGGCCTGAAATTGTGACTTTTCCTTGTCTAGCATGACCAGACGACTGCGAGTGGCGCTATGTCGATTTAAGCACTTTAATTATCTCAAACTTTGAAATGTAATATTTCAGATTCTACAGATTGGATTTTTGTGTCAGTTTGGTCTCATTTTATTTATTAAAATGTACTCTATTTTTCTAATTCGATTTTCTTGTACTGTGTTTTCTCTTTATTTCTGTTTGAGGGCTGCATAGTACTTTACACATTGTCTTTAAGTAAAGTCTGACTGCTTTTTTGCCAAGCTACTAGAGGGTTGAGCACATGTTAATTTTGTGACTTTTGTGGTTCACCCAGACAAGGACTCTGGTTGTTGTTTGAGTGGGACTTCCACCACTCTCAACCAATAACTCACACTAACGTTTAAATGGACTAAATATTACTGCAGTGTAAAAGTATCACTTTTGTACATGCTCAGCGCTGGCAGTGCTTAGGGCCTGATTCACAGATATTGGTGTCCCCAGGTTGGAGATAGTGTTTGTTCTCCGATTCCTGGGACAAATCAGCAGGCATTTTCTGCCATTTGGGGCAGTAGGTTGGCAATAAGGGTAGCGGTCAAGTCAGACCAAGGGCAGGAAGATATTTCTACTCCTCTATTGTTGTGTTCTGGGAAAGGGAAAGGGAAAGGGAAAGGGAGGGTACTCAGCCTAGGGCTTTGTCACTGGCCCTGGTCTGTCATTCTTCTGGGAGGATCAGGGTGGGATGGTCATGCTCCGTTGAGACAGAACCTAGATCCAAACCACTAGGCGTGAAGGCAACCCAGTGAGGCTCATAGAACACGCCAGAAGCAATGGAATCCTCAAAGGACAGCTGCACAAATGAGCCTTCAGCAGGTCCACCACTACGTGCATGTCCAAAGGTTCAACTAATTAAACCCCAAACACAAAACCAGGGCACACTTTTAAGTGCACGGGAGGCAGTGGAAACACAGGCTGTACGCAATGAAGCCAAACAGGCAGGAACGACAGGAACCAATGCTCATCCAGACCTCGGAGCAAAGGTGTACCAAAGCAAAGCATCATGCGTTCACGGCACAGCAGGATGTGAAGCAGTTCCAGCTCCATTTGATCTCGAATTGGGACATCCTTTGCAGAGAAAAAATATTAAGAGCAATATCCCTGCAATTATAAGCAGGACCAGCAGAAGACCTCCAAAGATGCTTCTAAGGACAGAGTGGATAAAGGATCGAATAACTCCAAACACCGTCTGGAAGTTGCTAACCAACAAGGAGCCAATGCTCTTGAAATACCCTACTATCCCAGTCGTAATAGACATGTTAAATATACGATGGACCAGGTCCCCAAAACGTCGTGGGAAGTTGGTATGGAGAAGCGGATGCATCTCTGAAGAGGAACGTGCCACCTGAAGATCAAATGACTCCTTGGCCGAAGTTAAGGCCACATCTTTTTGAAACAATAAGGTTTTCAGTTTGCTCAGGCGTCACAATGCACGGATGTAAGATTAATTGAAGGCCATAGCATATCCTCTCTAACTACATGGGCAAGCGGAAACAGAACTTGTGCACCACAAGTAACAATGGAAGATACAGTCACCACATAGGCAACTCCTGGTTTCATCCCACAGCAACCTTGACTGTTCAACATCAGGTAACTCCCATTCGAGAGCAATCTGAAAGTCGGATGTATCATGGCTGCTGTAGACCCTTTCAAGTAGCAGATAAGTTCGCCACAGATGCATTACAAGCTCCGTGCACCGAAACATCCTTGCATACTAAGGACCCACTTAAAGTATTCTTGCAGTCAGGGCCACTGAAAGAAACTTTAGTATCCTTATCACGACACCGGAATGTATGTACCCTTCACCCAGCGCTTCATATCTGACCACTTGATGGTGTTGTAGACAGTACTGAAAGTGAAAAGTCGAGATTGGTAGTGTAATGTTCCCATGGCTATCTCAGCAACGGTAAAAGGTAATTTCTCTAGTCTTACAATTTGTAACATTGTGCATTCGGCAAACTTCTTTGCCATAGCTAACTGTTGTTCTGAGAGGTGGTATGGTGAAAACAGATTTGTGATGCTAATGTGTTGCCACGGCATGTAGCCAGAACGTTGTCATACCATTGTCCACTACTGCAGGAGCCTGTTCCAAGTTTGCCCTATCAATCTCACGCAGTCTTTCAGCAGCTTCTTGCTGAGATATTTTCCATATCTCATAATAGACAGCATAAAGGAAGAGCTGCTTTAGAGGAGGTTTCCAAGGACCCATTAAAAAGTCCCGTAAGTCCAGGTCATCTAATAAAAGGGATAGTGTCGAGGTTTTTAGCTAATCAAGGCACAACTTCCCAACACTGTAAGTTGTTACCACTACCTCCAAATGTTCAATCAATCAGGGAATTGTAAGCGCACTACTCACCCGTGAGGGTCTCAAGGCGCTGAAATGTTCAGTTTGCACATATCGCATGTCAGGCCTACTTCCTGTAAATCCATTGATATTACCTAGGAATATATTCGGACATTTGTTAGTGTCTAATGGCAGACAAACCATCCCTTCCAGTTGGGATCTGATGAGTTATGCTTACACAGCATATTGTCAATAGAGTTTTCATCGTATGATGTTAGTAGCTGCCAGTTTTTGAACCGTGTAAGAGTGGGAACCCATGGTGTGTTCAAATCTTTTATCTTGGCTAAGCCAAGACAAGCTGTCAGTTGCACAGTTTTGGTCAGGAAAATCACTTGTTGTGGTATTAAACAGGCCCTAAACAAAGCCTCAGTTCCCTGAACCTGCTAGTCTTTTTCCCCCCAGATAGAATTCACATCTATTGTGTCCCTCCAAAAGTCGAAACCTTGTACAGAAAGCTGGGAAAGGAAAGAAGCAGAGTAAATCAGCTTGGTGTCACTTAACATATTTTTCTTTGCAGGTGACATTGCAAGCCAATAGGGTCAGATGTATCTACCCAGAAAAATAATCCAATGTGCAAATACTTTTGAACTACCCCTTAGTGGTGTAGGGCAATGTTCCCATTGTTCCCATTGTGTAAAGTTAAAAACTTCACGAGGGATACTAGTTTTGTGTAGAAAATGATGTCCGTAATGTTCAAAACAAAACCTCATCAAAATCAGCTGTACCATCATATAACCCATCAGAAAAAAACACAGTTCCGTAATGTTAGAAACAAAATATCTCATCAAAATTAGCTGTACCATCTTATAACTCATCAGGAAAAAACACAGTTGAATGTTCTAGATCTTCTAACATTTCATATACTGCATCAATGTCCCAATCATCAGAAATAGTACTGGGGTGATAGTGTCATTCAAAGACATTTTAAACAAATGCGTCAGTCGAACCATACACATTGAATGATATCTTATCCCATACAATTCCATCCAGAAGTGGAACAGCTGAAATGTTTACCAGGGACAAGTCTCTTTGCTCATAGTGTGATGATGCGTGTGGTTTCAGAACCAAGTTAACCATGTGTACTGCAGAGCGTTCTGGGACAAAATGTCAGTTGAGGAGCAGAAAGAACACAGTCACAAAACTAATCCAGAGAACAAAGAAAAGTAATTCAAGTGTAATCCAAAGGTGTAACCATGGAGAGAAAAAGGGGCTTATTTACAAGCCCCTTGCGCCGCCGGTGCGTCACTTTTAATATGGGAAAAAGTGACGTACCGGCTGCGCAAGGGGCTTGCAAATAAGCCCCAAAGAATGTTCTTTTCAGCCAAAGATAGAAGACATGCACCTGCATCGGAAGAGAAGTCATCAAAGTCGATGCAGTATCCAGAACCGGTTTGGACTATTTTAGGCAGCTCAGCATGTTGGTTCAAATTAGATGCAGACTTGATCTGTGGTATATTGACGTAGACATAGGGCCCGATTCACAGAACTAACTTAAGACAAAATCCTAAACTTACTACCATTTTGGTATTCACAGAAGGCACTTACTCATTTTGGTATTCACAGAAGGCACTTACTTACTCATTTTGTGTAACTTACTCATTTTGAGTAACTTACTCATTTTGTGTAACTTACTCATTTTGAGTTACACAAAATGAGTAAGTAAGTGCCTTCTGTGAATACCAAAATGAGTAAGTGCCTTCTGTGAATACCAAAATGGTAGTAAGTTTAGGATTTTGTCTTAAGTTAGGTCTGTGAATCGGGCCCCTTGTTCTTGTCAGGATTTCGAATCAAAATCTATGTTTCTGTACGTCTTGACAGCACAGTTGTTGTTGTTTTTGAAACAGGTAGAAGACATACTTCATTTTTGTTTACTGTTGTCTCTTGTTGAAGAGAGCAGGCTTCATTTGTAATTAAAGCGTCCATCTGAAATTCCTCTATGGCAGCGAGAGGAGATTGGTAGATACCCAGGAGCCCTGTTGAGAATCGGCCACATAGTGTGGCTTGATCAGATCAATGGAGACAAACCATTTGTCTCGGCGTCTAGAAAGGGGTGGGAGAAGTAAAGGTTTTGTACCTTCAACAGCCAGGACAGACACAGGCCCAAATTCCTTCTTGTCCACCAACTTTTCTCGGACCAGATCCACGACTTTCGGGATCCAGACGGATCTGGCTGGAACTACCGTCACTTCTCCAATGGCAATGCATTGCACTTGGGTGTTCCTTTGTTCATCCCGGAAGTCGTTCAGTTCCTGTAAAACAGCCAAAGGTTCATTGATTTCAAATGGTGTTTCCGCCGCCACTGTGCTGGCATTGTCGTGGTCTGGGACCCACATCTTAACCCCAAACAGGATTTCATAAGGAGTGCGACCACCCAGGGATTTTCTTGGCATATTGTTCAAAGCCCTCTGGACCCTATATAGGTGATGGACCCAACTACGACAAGAGTCTAATACCCTTGCTATTAAAGACTGCATTAAGTCCCGTTTTTTCCTGTCCACTACCTCGTTTCCCTTGGGATGGTATGGAGACGAGAAACGCAGGGTCACATGAAACTTCCCATGGCCTCTTTGTAAGCCTTAGAGCTAAATGCCGGACCCTGATCAGAATGTGGGGTGCCAACTGCGTATGTCCCAATGAAGACTTGCAGAACTTTTATAACAGTTTGGGCATCAGCTGATCACTGTGGCCACACCCAAAGGAATCTAGAGCAGAAATTCACTGCCACCAAGATATATTTGTAAGCCCTGTCTGATGACAGGGGGCCGCAGTGGTCCAAATATACACAAGCCAAGGGCTTTTTTTAAAACAATAGAGGTGTCTGGGGTGGAAGGGCCATAGTGGAAACCTTCATCTGCTAAAAGATGGCGCATCTCAGGACAAAATCCTTGGTCTGTTTGTAAAGACCCGGCCAACAATAGCATTGCTGCAGTAGTGAAATTGTAGAAGCCACCCCTGCATGTGCAGAAGCCAGACCCTGATGTGCAGCCAGAATTAATCCTCGTCTGCAATTACTTTTTGGCATTACTCTGTACCACACTCCTGAAATCTGAGCATACGGTATGTTTTGTGCATCTAGCTTGTAGGAGTACTTGAGTGGAAAGCCTTTCTGCAGGTGTGTGTCATTGCTCACAGCCACCATGATGTCTCTGTCTCTCCTTGTACTTGAACAAGTGATTGCAGCAACTGCTGCAGTGGAAGTGTCACCTTTCCAGCTTCATCAGCCAGTAAATTCCCTGCAACGTGAACGCCAACACGTTGATGATTCAATGTATGAATGACATGAGCCTGTGGCAAGCATTTTTTAAGCTTCGCCACTTGGTCCCAAAGCACTTGTGCTTCACTATGCAGCCTTTTGAATCCCTGAACACGTTCTGGCTTCTATAATAAAGGGACTCTTTATATGACTGTACACAATAATACGGATCGCACACAATAAGTGTGGGGAATCCAGAATCTGTATTTTGCATTGCCAGTACTAGAGCCTTTAATTTTGGTTGCTCTGCCATGCAATCACCTAGTGTCTGTGTGTAGGTTTGTTCAGGGTGGAAAGCTCCATCATGTATACACCCTTTTACCATTGTGCATGCAGCTGAATATTGGAGTTTGGTCCCTCCCTCAGGCTGAGCAAAACCATCAGTATAAATGATGTAGTCATAGCGATCTAGAGGCATAGTTTCATTAGGCAGAGGATATTCTTGTTCTTACTGCAGAAAGGCTTGTTTTTTAATGTAGGATCAAATCTGTAATCTAAATCTGTTTGCCCATTGCATCCATCATGGATGTAGAACCTTAGCGTTTGGAACGCTTGCTCTGGTAACTGCCTTTAAGGTGGGTACTGGGGTCACAACAATCATTTGCTTCCCTTGAGCCAGGGCAAGCTCTCTCACTACAGCAGTTTGTAATGCTGTCAGTATTTTTTCAGTAGGTGCAAAACGCACTTCAGCATTAATATATAAGTGCAATTTATACGCAATCGGTACAGTGTCACCTTTGGTGAACGTGATATATGTGTACCCTGATGTATCCACGATTACACGGATCACCAGATTTGTTGTGTTTACATCTGTATGTAAGTGTTTGGTAGCTATCATGTCAGCTTGAATGGAACGTAAAATTTCTGTGTATTCTTGTGTCCAATGTGTTGAAAAGTCTTGATAGATTAAGTCGTAGACTGGTTTCACCTGTTCTGCATAATCTGGAATGTATGTTCTGCCAAAATTTAGGAACCCTAAAATGGATTGCAGTCTTTTCAGAGTCGTTGGAGGTTGGAGCAATGCACATTTTTCTAAAAAATGGGTCGCCAGCTTTGCCCTCACTTGACAACTCGTATCCTAAAAGCAGAACACTGAAGTGGGCGATCTTTGATTTTTTGAAATTGAATCTATAGCCCATGTGAGTAAAACCCAAGATTATGGAGTCTACTCTGGTCAAGTGTTCCATCAGGTCATCGTCTGTTACGGTATGCATCAAGATGTGCAGTTCCTATAGAAAGGAAGGTTGGGAGGACCTGAGGGATCAAGTCAGGGGATCTGATCCTTGAGGAGCAAGAGCCCTCACACACCCCAAGGGGTGTCATGCTTCATCATAGGGCAACTCTTCGTTGGGCCAGTGCTGCAATGCCCAACGGGGGGCTCTTTGCCGGAGTTCTTTTAAACTGCTGTAGTTAAGTATGAGGTGTAGAGTGAGGGTGTAGTGAGTGAGTAGAGTGGTGGGTTAAAAATAACTCAAAGGGAATTCAAGTCAAACTTTAATGTGTGAAACCCTAGGACTCACTGTCTAATGTGAGGCCATTCTGTAGTAGTTTCTGAGTGACTGCATATTTGCAGTTCTCAGAGATGTTTTGTGCCATGTTATATGTAGGAAAATGAAGTACAGAGTTTGGCTAACACAGTGGGTATTAGATAATTTCATGTTTGAAATCACCAACAGCCAATACATAGGACATACCTATTTAGCTGAGGAGGATATTCCCTACCACCATTCGTCTCTGGTAAAAAGATGTGTAAGGATCTCTGAGAAGGCATGATTGAACTACTCAGTTGATCCATTCAAAATAAGAAACCAACGTTAGGCGCCATGTCGTGTACTTTCTACTAATCAGTAGGGACTACGCATTTGTGGACGTCATTAACTTAGGATGGTGTCAGACTGATTACATGCACTCCCGCAGGATATGTTGTCCCTTAGATTAGCTAGCTCACACTGCCACCATAAACCCCCCTAACCTAGACAGGGAGCAAACAGTTCTGGCAAACACTGAACATGACCACCCTTTTCCCTCAGAACCATGGTGACAGACCTAGAACCTTTCGCTTAGACTCTTGTGCTCTCATTTGCTCAGAGAAATATGCAAAGAATATACAAAGGGACGTTTTCAATGTTTATTGACCAAAGTGATTCTTGTACAGAAAATATGTCCTGGAATGATCAATAAACAGAAACAGACGAAAGTTATAATAAGTTCAGGACAGTGAACAGGTTGAAGAGTTCCACCATCTTGCTGAGACAATGTATATATGCAAGTATATGTAACAGCAAAACAATCTAGCGTACTCCTACTATGCACACCCTAACTTACATGTCTAGGGTGTAAATGTATGTTCTGCAAAGAAAGCCCCTACTGGATGATCCAACCCCGTTAACTGGTGGGTAAGAATGCAGGAACCCGTCTTGGTCACGAACTGGACAACCCTCACAGAGTTGTCAGTCATCTGCTGAGCGATAGCTTCAGCATGCAGGGACCCCTCGAAGTCAGTCGAAGTGTCTCCTCTGATTATACTCGGAAACAAAAGATTATATATAGAAAACTGCATCCTTGCTTTGGACTGAGATTGTGATCAGGCTGCCATTTTTTTTATTCCACAGATAGCTGCATTGCCATATAGATGTAAATAACAAACACAATTGCATGATGCACGTGAGGGCCACGTACACAATGCCAAGGCAATGTGATAGTGTTCTCACAAAGTTTATTCGTGCTAGCAAGGTCGGTGTTTCTAAGAAACTAACCCAGGTGTCACAAATGCAAAAGTTGATGTGACAAAGTGAAGGCAACTTTAGGAAAATGCTGTGTACATGTAAAAATGGCAATGGGACCTACTAGGCCTAACTGGGACACACTACAAGACCTGACAACCTTGATTGGATGTTCCCCCAAAACTTTATTGCCTTTACCTCTCTTATTTAATGAATTTGTTTTTGTTATCATTAGGACTTTACTACTGCTAACCACAGCAAACGTGCTTATACTCTCTCCCAAAAAGAATTAGAAAATTGGCATACACCCGATCCAGACATTTAACACATGGTACCAAGGGCCTGTAAGTTAAATGCTACTACTGGGCCTGTAGCCCTCATTGTGCCATCCATTGAAGTAAAACTTCCATTTTAACCTTTTGTCAGGCACAAACATCTCCTTTAAATACATTAAGTAATCCCTAAGGTCCGGACACTCTGAGTGACCTGTGTACTCTCTATCACCCTCCTCGAGCATTGAGATCGGCTAATCTTGCCCTCGCATGCATTCCACGCGTACGAAGGACTAGATCTGGTGGTCGCTCTTTCAGGCGATTGGCCCCTGCCCTCTGGAACTCTCTTCCTCTCTATATTCGTAACATCTCCGATCATCAGACCTTCAGACGGCATGTGAAGACATGGCTTTTTCCTCAACCCTAATCTCCTCTATGCCTCTCTCTGTCTTGCTCAGCGCTGGGACGCCTCATTGCCGAGGCAGCCATGCGCTTCACAAGTATTCTAATCTAATCTAATCTAAGGCAGGCCTAAAAACCCATGGGGCAGGGTGCATTGTATTTAAAAAGTTGAACATAGGAGTTTAATTTATACATGTCCTGGAAGTGAAAAACTCCTAAATGCATTTTCCCCTACTGTCAGGTCGATCTCCTATTGGATAACATTAGGTTATATTATTACAGTAAATAACTGCTATGTTTTGACTGTGGGCAGGTAGAAATGTCATGTTTAGAATCAAATGAATTGTAATTTAAAATCCATCTAATGGTAAAGTTATATTTTAATTGAAAATATACTGGAGCCTCGTCAGGTCCCAACCCAGGGTGCACAGCAATGAAGTCTACTCACAATTCACAAACAGATTAATTCAAATAATTTTCTCCTTTTTAAACCATTTTATTGCCATCAGTTTAATCCATAGTTCATTTTTATCCAAACCAGTTAATGCTTCCAATTTTCAACCACAAGTTCAACAAGTGCCTGTAATGGCTTTTCTTCCAAACACTTGGGAATCCCCAAGTGGCGCGATGAAAATGTTCATGATCCAATGCATTTCGGGCAGCACCTGCCCTTCTTCCGGGGTAAGTACAATAAAATAAAGCACATATCAATCCCAAATGCCCTTCCCAGACTCCTATGCACTTTTGTTATTTGATGCACACCTCTACAAGTGTAATCTGACCTTTGTTTACATACATCCATCACAAAGTGAATGAGAAAAACAACCCAAGCGTGTACACACATAATTTCATCATGCAAATAAACAAAAACCTTTGACCTTATCTTGATATTAATCGGCAAGCTCTGTTTCAATAAACCATCACCGAACATTAATGACAAAAACGTGCTGATACGCCTCTGTGCCCAACGGAAAGTCATTTTTTAAGCCACAATTCTAAAAATGCCACTTTTAGAAAGTTGGTATTTCCCTGTCGTAACCTTTTGTGCCTCTGCCAATATCCTGAGTCACATAACTGGGAACGGCTCTGCTGTTGGACTTTGATTATTCATCTCAGAGAGTAAGACAAAAGGGGACAAGATGTGGGCAGGATGGGCCATTCTTCCAGAATAGCTGAGGGCAGAATTGTACAAGTCAAAGGGCATGCCTCCATCACAAACAAAAGAACTTGACACTTGCCTTTTTTCACCCCAGACTTCTTGGAGCCTTGGTGGGGGAAGGGTAGAACTTTCCAGAATTCAATTAGTATAGGGAAGCCCCCTACTTCAAATTCTGGCACCAGGAATAAATATTGGAACCTCAAAACACCTCTTCAGTATGCAATCTGGACCAGTGGAAGTCTTCAGAAGGACTGCCTGGAGCCACAGAGGACTGCCCTGCTGCTACCAGAGGACTGTCCTGCTTCTTGAACCCTTGTGTTGAGATCTCAAGGGTGGAATGTTATCCGTGTATGGATGACAACACCTCAGAATGTTACAGAGAGTGGGGAAAGAAGATGAGATAAGAAAACTGGTGTATTGTTCATCATTACATGGCGACGAGCGACCACTGTCTGTGCAGGGGGCAGACAATGTGCCATCCTCACCCCTGGATTTATTGAAACCGGGTACAACGGTTTAACTCCTTCCTTGGAGTCTTCAACGGCAAGACGAGTTTTCATCATGGACCGTATTTGATTTCTACCATGTTGTAGGTATGTGATTGTGTACCTGTTGATTCCATAATTGTTGTATCATTGTACGCTGTCAATAGAACGACTGCACAAGCACCCTGTATACCGTGGCTAAGTGCGAGCATATTCGGAAGCAACGGCATGGCTACGCAACGTATCTGAATGCCATGACACACCGCATCTTAATGCCGTGCGTGCTGTGTCTATGATCCTTACACGTCTGAGTACCTTGATTTATGATATATTTCACCAGCCCTGGTAACTACAATCAATCAGCGCATGGTTCGCTGTACTCAGCAAGCCAGATTTCATTCATTAGCATCATTAACATTGCATGAACTTCACGATCGCAACGTACGAAAAAGTAAAAGATTCATTGAATACTTATTCAATCTTACCTGGAGTTTCCATGCTTTAGGTTTCTCTCTATTCATCATTTCCTGCTTCCAATTAGAGGAATATTACTTGGGAGGCGACATTCACTTATGGTGGACAGATAAGGGGAAGAATTTCAATCTGAAACATTTAAAGAGACAGTCTTCGGTTTTTGTCATCATTTATGTTAGCTTGTTATTTCAAATTCTGTGAGCCAATAAGTGGAAAGATTTCAATCTGCAAAATTTAAAAAGACAGTCATCGGCTACACGTTTTTATGTTAGGTTGTTATTTTAAATTATTTTGTTAGTTCATTATATGAACCTGTTATTTTAGCTTACTTTTTTAGTTTGTTACTTAAGTTTCATTTCAGGTCATGGGAGATCAAGGTATGTCATCACCAACACCATTTTTACCAACCCCAGGTGAAACTCCAGTACCTTGGAAACAATAGAATAAATTAATTTTAACCTATATTTTAGCTAGTGGTGGAGACAAATATGGACCACTAAGGAGACAGGCAATATTACTACATCATCTAGGATTTGAAGGAAGGCGTTTGTATGATGATCTTCCAGAGCTGTCGTTAGGAATGGGTGATGGGCAACCATGTAATGTTTATGAAATGTCATTGCAAATGTTTGACTTACAATTTACACCTAAAACTAATGTAGTGCTCGAAAGACATAAGTTATTTTCCAGAACTCAAAGAAAGGATGAGGATATTGCATCGTATGTAGCTGCTTTAAGAGGGCTAACCATATCTTGTAGATTTGAACAGCTAGCAGACTCGCTTATCAGGGATCAACTTGTGAGGTGTACCAAAAGTAAAAATATAAAAGAGATGCTTTTGACGAGGGAATACAATTTAGATGAAGCAATCCAAATTGCTAAAAGTATTGAACATACTGCTGTATGGATAAAGGAGATGGAGGATGGTGATCACACTATAAACAGTGTAGTTAACGACGTAAACAAAGAGACTAAACCTAAAGTAAAGGGACATGAAGAAGTAAGAAATAAGCACTCTCAGAAAGTACAAATACAAACCAGAACGGATTTTTCAGATTGTATTTGCAGGCAAAATTACAACACCTTGACGGATAACACGAAGAAATATGACAACAGAGAAATAAGATGTTTTCGTTGTGTAGCACCAGAACACATAGCTTCTAGTTCTAGGTGTGCTGCCAGAAACATGCTGTGTAGAAATTGTGGGAAGCTAAAGTGTGCAGAACGAACTCACGAGAAAAAAGGTGCAAGAAATTAATCAAGATATTGATCACATATGTGAAAGCATACAAGATATAGTTTTAATTATTGATGGGCAGTGTGATTTAAAGGGTGGGGACAATGGAAAAGGTCTAGGACAAAGGGAACAAAGTGTTAAAACTGAAAGTACAAACAAATTGTAGAAACCACACTGTATGGTTACCTTTGAGTAATGATAAGTCATTAAAGGTGATAGTAGATTTGGGAAGCCTTTATACTCTGATATCCAGAAAGACTTATGAGGAGTTGTGGTTTGATTGGAATGCACCATTGGAAAAACCTGACATTAATGCTGTGGGTTATGCAGGGAAAAGAATTGAGATTTTGAAAATTAGGTGGATGACCATTAGATTTAAGTCTGCAGGAGTTGAAGGATGGGTTTATGTAACTGATTTTGTGTCAAACCTTCTCAGTTGGCGACATCAGAAAGATTTAAACATTATTAAAACCCTAATGCTAAGGAACCGGTCATGGTAGTGGATGCCATCGCAGCCATGGATACAGTGTAGGGTGCTGAGAATGAGTTAATGTCACGATACTCCAAAGTATGCACTGAAGAGTTGAGTTTACATAAGGTCTTTTCTCACAAGGGGAAACATCCATTACAACGCAGTCATTACATCGCACTGCTTTTACAACACAACTGTTACAACGCAACTGCCTTTGCATTGCATGCCATTACAACGCATGCCATTATAACACATGTCACTACAACGCATGCCATTACAACGCATACCATTACAACGGATGCCATTACAACCCATTATAAGGTAAGTAATGGAGATTTTTTAGTTTTAGGGTGGGTATGGGTTTTGGGGTAGATGGGAATAGTAATTTTTACCCCTACACTATCCAACACTTTCCCTACTGTTGCACTCACTGGAGTGAGAATAATAATTTTTACCCCTACACTATCCAACACTTACCCTACTGTTGCACTGACTGGAGTGGGAATAGTAATTTTACCACTACACTATCCAACACTTACCCTACTGTTGCCCTAAAAGTATTATGCGTTGTAATGGGATGCGTTGTAAAGGGATGCGTTGTAATGGAATGCGTAGTAATGGTAGTTTTTAAAAATGCGTTGTAATGGCATGTGTTGTAAAATCATGCAATGTAATGGTAGTTGCGATGTAAAAACCACGTTGTAAAAGCATGCATTGTAATTGTTTGCATTGTAACATCATATATTCCTCACAAGATTATACTAAAAAGGGAGCTAAACCTATTGTGCATAAGGTGAGGAATGTTCCTAATATGATGAGGGAACCGTCACGCAAAGAAGTAGATAAATTGCTAAATCAAGGAATAATTGAGCCTATTGAGGCATCGGAGTGGTTAGCTCCTGTGGTGGTGGCACCCAAGGAGGGTGGGAAGATCCGTCTTTGTATTGATTTAAGAGATTTGAACAAGAGCATATGGGTAGACAGGCAAACACTACCTGATATTTCTGAGATGATCGCAAAGATGGGTGGTGGTTCAGTATTTAGGGGTCGATTCCGATTCGGGCCGGAAAAAGCACCGACCGACTCGGAGCCGGAAAAATTACCGACCGACACGTACCAGTGGCGCCCGACACGCCAAGTACGATGCAAGCCGCGATAAATCCGACCGACACGTTAGGAAACCAAGCCGACCGACCGAGCCGCTCGGAAAATAGCAATCCGGCCGGAAAAACACGCGAATCCAACCGACCGACACGCATCCGGAACAAATCCGACCGAATCGTACCCGCCAACTCCAAACCGCAAAGTACGATGCAAGGCGCGAAAAACACGACCGAGTCGGACGGAGGACAAGCCGTACGACCGACACGCATACAAAACCGAGCCGAAGCAACACAATACACCGCGACCGACGCGTACGCAGCATACAAAACTGCACAAACACAGCGTGAACGAAACGGAAAACACCGTACGAGACCAATGCAGGGTCCGACTCGGTCACAAGAACGTTTCCAACATACACAAACAGCACAAAGGAAAAATCACCCAAAAAAAGGCCAAACAAGCAATTACCAAGCCAATAAATACTGGGGGGGTGGGGACAGAGAACAAAGACACACCCACAACTCCACCTATATAAAGGACACAAATCACTACCATGAGCCTTTGCAAATGCCATTCCACTGCCAGCACCCAAGAGAAAGCAACCACACACCCACAGCTCATCCCTCACACAAGCCACACACCATCAGCACACCAACAAATACCTACCTCACATACACCCAGCACAACACACACCCACACACCCTCACCTGCACACCAACACACACATCACCCACCATCACCACCCATCACCATGCCCCCCAAGAAGAATCCCAAGTTCCTAGATAGTGAATTGGAAGTCATGGTAGACGAGATCCTCAGGGTGGAGCCACAGCTGTTTGGCACTCTGGTCCAACAGACCCCCATGTCGCAGAAAACCAAGATGTGGGAGAGGATCATCAACAGGGTGAACGCCCAATCACCATGTCGGCGCACAAAGACGGACATCCAGAACAGGTGGTATGACGTGCGCAGGAGGGTACGGGACCTGCTGAAGATAGACTACATCAACAGCCAACACACCGGCAGTGGCCCTCCTGCCAAGCCAATATACCTCAGGCCCTGGGAGGAGAAGGTGCGGGCCATCCTTCCGCCAGTGAGCGTATATGGACTAGAGAACATCCCAGAGCCTGGTGAGTACACAACAAATGTACACAATAAACTGCCACAAAACACACACATCACTGTCAAGGGGAGAGTCAAACCATGCACTCATAGCAATTACACAGCAACTAGAACAGAATCATCCCAAAATGTGTATGTCAGTCAGATAAACACAACACATGCCATCAAAAAAGTCACATCCAACTGTGCCAACACATGTACAAACACAACCACAACTACAGCTAGGCAGTGGCACAAATAGAACTAACACACACATCCACACATGTAGCCACCACAACAACACCAACACACAGTGAAGACCACTCAAAGGAAGGAATTCTGTGTATGCTGGCCAAGTCAGTGTAGCCAATAGCATCATGGGAGTCGCAGTCACACATATTGCCCCCCACCCCCAACTGTCCCATCAACACCACCCTGAACCATGCTCACATCACAGGGAGTGGAGAAGGACTCACAAGATGGCTGACACTGGCTACTGCTGTGGGGAGCACAAGGCCCTGCTGGCAACTGTGCACCAACAAACAGCAGGACACCACTGACTGACATCCTGAGAGACAACTTCCACTCCCTGCAATGCAAGCACGTTCCATGGTGGGATATCTGGCTGGCTGGGTGGGAAGGGGGACTTGCAGCACTGACTATAGTCACCAGCACCTCCCCTCACCCCCCCCAACACAAACTCCACAGTACCCACCTGGTAGAATGCAATGCCCTCCATCCTAACACAAGATCCCACAAAGCACCACCACCCTGGGTTATGTTGTGTGAAGCACAGGGACACTCTTGGGACTCTTAGCCAAACAACTGCCAGGACAACACTCCCAGCCATCCTGTCAGCACAGCCAGCCCACCCCACAGGGAAGCAGAGTCAAAAGGAAGGAAGCATGGGCATGCTGGGAAGGGGGTGGAGGCAATAGCATGATGGGAGTCGTAGTCACTGATATTGGTCACCCCCACAACTGTCCCATCAACACCACCCTGAACCATGCTCACATCACAGGGAGTGGAGAAGGACTCACAAGATGGCTGACACTGGCTACTGCTGTGGGGAGCACAAGGCCCTGCTGGCAACTGTGCACCAACAAACAGCAGGACACCACTGACTGACATCCTGAGAGACAACTTCCACTCCCTGCAATGCAAGCACGTTCCATGGTGGGATATCTGGCTGGCTGGGTGGGAAGGGGGACTTGCAGCACTGACTATAGTCACCAGCACCTCCCCTCACCCCCCCACCAACACAAACTCCACAGTACCCACCTGGTAGAATGCAATGCCCTCCATCCTAACACAAGATCCCACAAAGCACCACCACCCTGGGTTATGTTGTGTGAAGCACAGGGACACTCTTGGGACTCTTAGCCAAACAACTGCCAGGACAACACTCCCAGCCATCCTGTCAGCACAGCCAGCCCACCCCACAGGGAAGCAGAGTCAAAAGGAAGGAAGCATGGGCATGCTGGGAAGGGGGTGGAGGCAATAGCATGATGGGAGTCGTAGTCACAGACATTGGTCACCCCCACAACTGTCCCATCAACACCACCCTGAACCATGCTCACATCACAGGGAGTGGAGAAGGACTCACAAGATGGCTGACACTGGCTACTGCTGTGGGGAGCACAAGGCCCTGCTGGCAACTGTGCACCAACAAACAGCAGGACACCACTGACTGACATCCTGAGAGACAACTTCCACTTCCTGCAATGCAAGCACGTTCCATGGTGGGATAACTGACTGGGTGGGTGGGTGGGTGGGTGGGTGGGAAGGAGGTCTGGCTGTCAACCAAACACAATCAATGCAGACCATGTTCACACCCCAGAGAATACATAGAAATGCCCAAATAATGCAGGACAATGTGCCACACCAATATCAACCCCTGACTGTGACGACTTAGGACAATACAATGTACAGGCCCGCACCCCGAGGCACAGTCACAACTGTCAGGTGTGTCAACCACTGATGCCTGCAGAAACATGAAATACATTGTTTGTGTCTCCCAAAAACAGGTGATGATAGGGACACAGCAGCAGACGCTGAGGAGTCCCAGTCCCAGGCTCAAGAGGATGCCGAGCTCACTGGCGTCGTACAGCCTCTGTCCTCCTCGGACGATGAACAACCTGGCACATCCGGTGCAAGTCAACTTGCTGCACCAGCAGGACCACCAGCTGCAGCACCAGCAGGTCCACCAGCTGCACCCCCTGCACCCACCCCTCCAACGACTGTCACCACGAATACCATCCCTGCCGACATGGACAGAATAAGGAACAACACCAGCGCAGTGACCCTGGACCAACCTGGGGCCATGGACACCACCACCACCACCACCCCCCAAGGTGGACCAGGGTTATCTGTGCGTGCAACTGCACACACTGCACATGTCAGCAGGGGTGGTGGGAGGGGTGGGAGACAGAGGTCGCTGCTTGCAGACGTTGCTGGTGTGCATGAAGACCCACAACTGGTACGCATAGCTGATGCGTACCAGTCCAGCACCGGAGAGCTCAGCCAGGTAGTGGGGCTCCTCAGAGACATCAAACAGCAGCAGGCTGCCCATCATGCCCGCTTGGACTCCCACATGTCCCACGTGGAGTCACACATGTCACGTGTGGACTCCCACATGTCCCGCGTGGAGTCCAAGTGGGATGTACTACATGAGATGACGGCGGTGCACAGGGACATTTTACAATGCCTCCGCCAGATGAACAGCAACCAGTCCACACCTCCCTGTGTGCCAACAACATCTGGTACCGAACAAACTGCAACTGCCACAGGGAGGGAGGAGGACTCTGGCGGAGAGTCCCCTGCACCGCAGCAGCCTGCACTTGAGGGCCCCCCCCAAGAAGAGGGGTCGTCCGAGGAGGGGAAAGTGAGAGGCTGATGGCCAAGCGCAACTCCCAGGAAGCCTGAACCTGTTCTGGATTTTCGCCTTTGTGCACAGACTGTTCACCCTGTTGATGGCAACACTACTCCCACACATTGCATGGGGAGTACAAGTTGGAACAATGTGTCAGACAACTGTGGCCCCGATACTGGGGATCCTGTCTACCTGGACTTTCAATTCACCTAGGAACTTGGGATTGCAAGATTCATGTACAGCACAATCCATCCTATGCACTATTAACACAGATGTATCACAATAAACACACTAATACACCATACTTGCCTCTGTCGTGATTCCAACGTGGGTGCTGTTATGGGGATGATGAACTGCAAAATTACACTGTGTATGCGAACTGCAACAGCAAGGACAACACAGGCATGTGAGTACAGGCAACGTGACACATATGAGGGAGACACACCACCAGGGCTACACAACACATACACACCTAGGCCATCTGACTCATTGCCTACACTGATGTTGCCAGGGAAGACGGTGCAATGCACAGACACCACACCCATTCCCAGTTGTAGTCAAGTAGCCCACAGGTGCAGTAAGCAAATGGCAGTCAAATGTGTGACCACAGACAACGCACATCACAAAGTGAAGCACAGGTTTATTACACAGTAGCAACATGCCGTAACCACTACAGATGCAAGGTAACCCCACCTGGTAGCGGGCACACAGTCAACAACTGTAGACGGAAGGAAGTCCATGGGTGTGGCGCACATCACCTGTAGGGACACAACAGCTACCAGCCTGGATGTGCAATCACGTCGTCGGTGGACACAGTTGACCAAACGAATCTGAAAGTACCCTGTGAAGGACAGAAATGACACACAGTCAAAAGCAATGCAGTACAGGACAGATCAGCAAAACTCATGCACAATACATGTTACAAGATACCCACCCAGAACCAAGTTAGCATGTCAACACTGTTGGGGAGTACAGCCCACCTGTCACCACACATCGCAACACACATCCTGTCAAGTAGCCCATGGACACACTCCAACAGCACCAGAGCACCACCCACACATCATGCCAACTCACATCATTCACATGACACCTCAGGATACTCACATTCAGCTAAAGAAGTTGGTGATGAGCTGTGTGCGGACATCACCATCATCATCATCATCATCATCATCGTCACTGGCATCGTGGTCCAGGCCAGGATCCTCCACAGGTGGCGGATGTTGGTCATCGTCATCCTGGATGAGAGGCAACTCCTTCCGCACTGCCAGGTTGTGGAGCATGCAGCAGACGATGATAATCTTGCACACTTTCGCAGGGGCATATGGGAGGGACCCTCCGGTCTTGTCCAGGCAGCGGAAGCGGCTCTTCAGGAGACCAAAGGTCCGCTCAATCACTCTCCTGGTCCGACCATGTGCCTCATTGTAGCGCATCTGGGCAGGTGTCACAGGGTTCCTGAGGGGTGTCAGCAACCACGGCATGTTGGGGTATCCCGAGTCACCTACGGACAGACAAGTGCACATCAGCTGACTTGGAAAAGTGGGCGGAATACTACAGATCAGATCACACACAATGGCACAAAGTCAGTACACACCGACAAGCCAGGCACGCTGGTTCTGCATCTGTGCCATCAACCTGGGGATGCGACTACTCCTCATCACAAAGGCATTGTGTGCTGAACCAGGGAAACGGGCACACACGTGTGTGATGGTCATGTCTGCAAGACACACCACCAGTGCATTGACCGAGTGGTAGTGCTTGCGGTTCCTGTAGGCCTGCTCCTGGGCCTGTGGTGGTACCAAAGCCACATGTGTCCCATCAATGGAGCCAATGACATGCGGCATCCTCCCCAGGGCATAAAAGTCACTCTTCACGTCAGTGAGTCGTCGCAGTCTAGGGAAATATATGTACCGGTTCAGGAAGAGCAACATTGCCGCCAAGAAATCGCGGAGCACACGGCTGAACATGGTCTGTGACATCCCACCAGCAGACGCCACAGTATGTTGGAAGGTACCGGTGGCAAAGAAGTGTAGGGCTGCCATCACCTTCACCTTGGGGGTCAGCGCTGTAGGATACGGCCGGCCAGGCTGCAAATGTGGGGACAACTGCACTGCCAAATCCTCAATCAGCTGCCTGGTGAAGCGGTACCGTCGGATGCTGTCCCGTTCCACCATCGTTGCCAGGTCTGGGAATGGCCGATGGACAGCAGGAGCCCTGCAGTGCAGAGGAGAAGTAAGCAAGATCGTCAGTCACCCCACATATGCGGCATTGAACACACTCAAGTTCCCAACATACATCATCATGAGGCACAACTACATGAAGTGTGCAGTACCGGAACGACATGTATGGTACATACATGGCCAACATCTGTCAACACGGTCCTACAGGTGGCATCAATTTGTCCCAGGTTGGCCCATTGGATATCATGATGCTGTGTCAAAGTCACCCCCCAGTGACATGTGAGGACAGATGTGCCCCAGGCACCACAGCTCAACGACAGGCACATTCCCAGGGACCCTGTAATGCCACATGGACACTGGCATCACCTGGAGTATCATGTGTACACCACAGCAAAACAAACATGACCCCCACAGGTAGTGGCCACACTTGCCATGGCAGGAGAGCCATGGACGTCTGTGACACACACGCACAACATCAGAGTCCATGCACACACAACGTGGATGTGGAGACTGTCTCCCATTGTGCACATGAAATCAGAGACATTGTAAACACTACATGCACAAAGACTGTGGAGGGCCATCACTATTGTGCCACTGGGACACCCTGGCTCAAACATACCGTCCCACATGGGACTCACGGGGTATGTGACATGACATACACAAACACCACTGTGAAATGTGACCATGACACATGCACAGATATGAACAGTTGCACATCACAGTGGTCACGTACACGTAACACCCAGGATCCTGTCCCCATGAACACGTGCACAGCCTGGGGGTGGCTGCCCACAGGTGACACCCACAGGACAACATGTACACCAACATACACACAATAGGAAATGCAGCCTTACATGCCTTATGATAAGGTTTGGACAGGCTGTCGTGATGTAGGTGTGCCCCTCACTCCCTGGGAGCTATCTGTGGCTGGCATATGTCCATCTGAGACAGGCATGCTGACCTATGCCAGTCACATATACAGTGATGCGTTGAACAGCAATGGACCGATCGGTGCCTCCGGCCGGCCCATTGCTTTCAATGTGTGCGGGTACGCGTTGTACCCCTGTGCGCGTTGAACTGCAATGGACCGATCGGTGCCTCCGGCCGGCCCATTGCTTTCAATGTGTGCGGGTACGCGTTGTACCCCTGTGCGCGTTGAACTGCAATGGACCGATCGGTGCCTCCGGCCGGCCCATTGCTTTCAATGTGTGCGGGTACGCGTTGTACCCCTGTGCGCGTTGAACTGCAATGGACCGATCGGTGCCTCCGGCCGGCCCATTGCTTTCAATGTGTGCGGGTACGCGTTGTACCCCTGTGCGCGTTGAACTGCAATGGACCGATCGGTGCCTCCGGCCGGCCCATTGCTTTCAATGTGTGCGGGTACGCGTTGTACCCCTGTGCGCGTTGAACTGCAATGGACCGATCGGTGCCTCCGGCCGGCCCATTGCTTTCAATGTGTGCGGGTACGCGTTGTACCCCTGTGCGCGTTGAACTGCAATGGACCGATCGGTGCCTCCGGCCGGCCCATTGCTTTCAATGTGTGCGGGTACGCGTTGTACCCCTGTGCGCGTTGAACAGCAATGGACCGATCGGTGCCTCCGGCCGGCCCATTGCTTTCAATGTGTGCGGGTACGCGTTGTACCCCTGTGCGCGTTGAACAGCAATGGACCGATCGGTGCCTCCGGCCGGCCCATTGCTTTCAATGGTGCGGGTACGCGTTGTACCCCTGTGCGCGTTGAACAGCAATGGACCGATCGGTGCCTCCGGCCGGCCCATTGCTTTCAATGTGTGCGGGTACGCGTTGTACCCCTGTGCGCGTTGAACAGCAATGGACCGATCGGTGTCTCCGGCCGGCCCATTGCTTTCAATGTGTGCGGGTACGCGTTGTACCCCTGTGCGCGTTGAACAGCAATGGACCGATCAGTGCCTCCGACCGGCCCATTGCTTTCAATGTGTGCGGGTACGCGTTGTACCCCTGTGCGCGTTGAACAGCAATGGACCGATCGGTGCCTCCGGCCGGCCCATTGCTTTCAATGTGTGCGGGTACGCGTTGTACCCCTGTGCGCGTTGAACAGCAATGGACCGATCGGTGCCTCCGGCCGGCCCATTGCTTTCAATGTGTGCGGGTACGCGTTGTACCCCTGTGCGCGTTGAACAGCAATGGACCGATCGGTGCCTCCGGCCGGCCCATTGCTTTCAATGTGTGCGGGTACGCGTTGTACCCCTGTGCGCGTTGAACAGCAATGGACCGATCGGTGCCTCCGGCCGGCCCATTGCTTTCAATGTGTGCGGGTAAGCGTTGTACCCCTGTGCGCGTTGTACCTCAATGGACCGATCGGTGCGCACCCATTGACAATGGGCTTGCCTGGCAACGGACGCGTTTTCGAATTTCGAACGAGTCGGTTGCTGGAAAATCAGTTGGTCACCCACAACAATGTTGCAAAATCATGTATGTCATGAAGTTGAAGTTTTGAAGGATGCTGTGGGCGTGTTTTGGTGCTGCTATTCCATGGATTGGCCAGATTCAGAAGATGCAAACGACTTGGACCTATCACTTTGGACACAAGGGACAGTATCTGCCTCTCCAGCACATATATATTGCTGCCTGTTCCCCTGAGAGCCCACTTGCCTGCACTACATGCTCCAGGACAACATCTGCCACTGCACTGCTGCTGTCTCTGCCCCTCTGGACCCTGCAATGGCACGTACTGTGGAGAGAGCCCCAGCCTTCAGCCTTGAGGAGAACCAGGCCCTGCTGGACAGCCTACTTCCACAGTACAGCAAGCTGTATGGGACACCAGGGGAGCAGGTGAGTGTTCTGTGCACTGCCTTTCTGAATGTGCATTTTGTCTGACTAGCAAGGCTGAGAGTCAGCACACCACTGGCTAGCAGGCTCACTGAGTAGTTGTCACCCCCCATAGTGTGTAGTGACTTGCACTGGACAGGTATGGTGCAGTGACAGTGCTTCTGAACAGGGTTTTACTCCCCATGCAATGATACCATGTAGTGACTTCTGGAAAACTGTCCATGGGCAGCCGTGCACTGCCTGGGTACACCATGTGCCCCTGTGATAGCGACATGTATATGCAACTGTGTCATGCACGGATATGTTGCATGTGTAGTAAAGGCCTTATCACTTTGTCATCCTGACAGGCTTCTGCCCATCGGAAGCATGAGATATGGAAGGACATCGTCCGGGCTGTCCGGTCCGTGGGGGTCTACAAGCGCCGGATCCGCAACTGCCAAAAGAGGTGGCAGGACCTTCGGGGCTGGACCCGGAGGATTGCACGGGTCCAGCTGAAGCTGTCGCCTCCTCGCAGGAGGGGCGGAACACGGACCCTGACCCCCACATGCTCAGGATCCTGGCGGTGGTCTTTCCAGACCTGGATGGGCAGCTGAAGGCCAGAGAGCAGCAAGGAGGGGGTGAGTCAAAGACTGCACTGTGTACTCTGTCTAACATGCTATGTGCCCTCCTCGGGCCTGGTTAAACTGCCACAGTACAGCAGTCATGTTGTCCAGGAGCCATGTCCCTCTATTGTGCACTGCCCACTCCTCATCTGATACCCAGGTGTGGCCCTTACATGCAGGGAATTCTGTCACTTAGGACTGTGTCCTTGCAGTTTGCTTGACTCAAGGTGGGAGACAGCATCTGTTTCCCTGACTCTGTGGTGGGCATCATGGGTGGGTCCATTGCTTACACAATGCCTGTATTCTGACATGTATTCAGCGTGTTACTTTGATCTGTGGTCCAATTGCTGAGCTGATCCACCACATGTGGCTGGGGTACCTGGCACACACCCATGCTGCGGGTGGGAACAATGTTTGGGCCCCAGGAGTATGTATATGACGTGTGTCACACATACTTAGCCAGCTGCCTACAGTCCAGGGCTCATCCCTCATTCATGTGGGGCTGGACAGTCATGCCTACTCCAGGCCATACAATACACTCTGTACTCCCACTCCCGTGTATCAGCGGACACATTGTGCACAGTGATTTGACCCCTCAGGTGTCTGCCTCTGTGTCAGTGTGCTGTGGATTAGTCGCCAGGACTGCTGTGGAGTTTCTTGGTAGGGGCTCAGCATGCCACTGGAGATGTGACCATAGGAGACGATACTTGTGTGACACATAGGTGTCTGATCAGCTGCCCATGCAGACTGGGGCATGTAAATGTGAAGTTCAGGCAGCTGTTCCCCATGCACAGCAGAGTGTGAGGGGCTCAGGTTCAGAGGGTAGTGTCACAGGTCTCCCATATGTCCAATAGGTATGACCTGGACAGATGAGGGTTAAGAGGATGTGTTGTGGGGGGATGTACATGTGCACTTGTGCAGCTCCAGGACTTGCATTCCCCATGACCTACTATTGTGACACAGTGCATAGTGTTGTTGTCTGGCTGCAAAGTCATACATCACTGAGCCAGTGATGTATGACTTTGCAGTCATGCCTCCGCCATGGCATGTGTCTACTGATTGGTGAGCCTGCAGGGGAGTGACATGTGCTACATGCACACCATAGTGGCGCTGGCTATCAGGACATGGGTGCATCATGGTGTCTGTCGCTGGTATGCATCACATGCATTTCCTATTTGACTCTGGGCATCCCTTACATCCGGAAACCTGTACTGACTCAGTGGCAAGAGCTGTGATGTGTCCACACCGTGTCCTCTGCACTGTCCAACTACTGTGTACTTGGTGCATGTGTCAACACTGGGGTGTTGCAATCCAACAGACACCAGACAGATGGGTGCAAGGCCATGTGGGATGTGAGTGCCATGCTTGGCATCAGACTGACAATTGACTTCTCCTGTTCAATTAGTGCACTTTTAGCAATGTACAACTAATGATGCCAGGGCTTGCTCTGTGATGTGCTGTGCTCACAGTGGTGTGTGCGTTATGTGCAGGTGACTGATGTCTGTCTGTTTCCCCATTGTTTGCAGATACATCCACGGCCACGGAAGGGGACAGCTCCACGGACCAGGAGGAGCCGGAGAGCCAGACTGGGTCAGCAGCCGAGGAGTGGTCGGAGGGACCCAGTGGCACGGAGGGCGAGGGGAGCCACACCGAGGAGTCCTCAGCAGCATCCACCTCAGCTGAGGACCAGAGCAACTCGGAGGATGACTCCCTTGTGGAGGCGGGTGTCAGCAGCCACCACACCCCAGCTAGTGTTGCTGTCCCCGCCACCACCAGCACCACCACCGCCCTCCCATCGGCTCCCATTCCCCAGGTCCGTGGAGGCTCCCATGTCCGGGAGCGTGTCTCCTTTGGGCCAGGCACCGCACCCCCTGCCCCTGTGTCCCCTGCTGCCCTGAGTGAGGAGTCTGTGTACCTCCTTCGCCAGCTCCATGTAGGGCAGACAGCCATGCTGAGTGTCCTCCATGCGCACACCGCGCTGTTGACTCAGCTGGTGTCGTTCATGGAGGGCATCTCATCGGGCATGTCTGACCTACAGAGGGGCAATAGGTCCATGGACTCCTCCCTGACGGCAGCAGTGTCCCTCCTCAAACGGTCCCTCACCCCTCCTGCCTCTGCTCCATCCACACTCCCCAGCACCTTACCCATCCCAGGCACACACACACCGGCACAGGCACACACCAGCACACACACATCCAGCACACTGACACACATGCCAATGACAAAACGCACACGCACGCACATTCAGGGGACTGAAGCCAGACTCACAGGGGATGGGGCCCTGGAACACACACACGCATCCACATGCACTGCGCAGTCCTCAGTTCCCTCTCCCTCCAAAGCACCCTCCCTTGCCTCACCTGCAACCCCAAAGTCACAGCAGCTCTTCCTCTGTGACCTCGGCCTCTTCCCCACCGATGAAGCTGCTCCAGCATACCGGGGGAAGAGGAAGCCCACCCACACGGAGCAGAGTGCCCCTCGCCCCCGGACACCCTCCCCCAGGCGCAGACGGACTGAGGCCCCCACCCGCAAGTCCCCCCGGAGTCCTAAGAGCAAGACCCCGCCACCGCCCTGCAGCTCAGGCACAAGGTCTCCGTCCTCCATCCCTCAGGCCCCCACTGCACAGGTGCCCCCACCACACCCTGCCCCAGGTTCCCCCACCCACAGATATACCATCCCCAAGAGGATCCGGCCTTCTCCCCTGCCACTTGCTCTCCCAGCACCACACCCCTGGCTGCGCTTGTCTGTGCCACTGATGTGGTGAGGGTGTCCTCCCCCTCTGTCCAACCCACCTTGCCTGTTCCCCATTCTCCTCCCCTGGAGGTAGGCACTGCAGTGGAGTCCACTACCGCCCTGTCTGACTTGGGCACTGCAGTGGCGGACCTGTCCACCCCATCTGCAGGGTCCACTGCAGTTGTGCCGGCACCCACGACATCTGAGTCATGCCCCCCAGTTGTGCCGGCACACACCATGTCAGACACCTCCACTGCAGTTGTCAGTGGCTCTCCAGCACCCACCACCCCTTCCCTGACTCCCCTGGTGAGCCCTGATCCTGTCCCTGCGGTGCCTGGCCTGCCCCCCGGTTGCCCCTCCTAGTGGATTGTCCCTGGTATTGTGCAGGCATGCGTAGGGTGACATCTGCCAGTGTCACCCTGTTTGAACTTTGACAATGGACTGGCCATTGGCCTTTGCTCTATTTTTTTCTGGACGTCGTTATCAAACAACACATATGCTGAATAAAGCAACTTTCTTTTCTCTAGTGCTCATGCTTCAGATGTACATGTTGTTGGTGCAGCTAACCATGCCCTTGCTGCAGTGATGGTGATATCTGGTCTCATGATTATGAAGTGTTACTGTGCAGGAACCCATGTGGTACAGGGAGAATGTGTCCTATCATGTGGTGTATCCATGTCATCAATAGCAGCATCTGAGGGTGTCATGTGTTCAGTATTTGGCAATGGGTTTCCTACTTACATTGGCAATTTCATATCTGTGGCTTCCACCCCTGCACATCTGTTGTGCCTGCCATCGTTGCATTTGTCTACTTCCCTGACCGTGTTGCCATCTCCAGTGGACATGCAGGTTTGGGCATCAATGGGGAGGGACTCATCCGTGTAGTCAGTGCAACATTGCTATACAAGTGTGTTGGATCTGTGCTGATGATTCCGTTGGCACATCCATGACCAGGCTGATGTGATGGGAGCCCTCATTTGGTGCTAATTGTTGATTGTGTGACCAAGTGCTCAGCTGACATGATGGGGCCCTACTGAGGCAACATATGGCACAGCTTTCCTCACACAGGAGTGGAGTCCCCTCATGGCAGTGTGTACACGTGTGACATTGCCTGCGCCCAAGGTGTGTGTTGTATGTGCATGTCTGTGTGTTCACTTCCATTCATCTGCGCATGCTGTGATCCCTAGTGTTGTACCTGTTTGTGATGCTTGCTGACTTGAGCTATGTTCCCCCAAAGTCTTCTCCCTGTGTTCTCTGTGATGTGGGTGCATGGCACATTACTGGTCATCAGGGTGTCACCCATAGGTGTGTTTGCTGTCAGGGCAGAGTTTGTGTGCAGACGCAGATGGGTCACAGTCAGGTTTCCCTTTGGCACTTGTTGTTTGCCCCTGTCATGTGATTTCCAGTTTGTGTTATATTTAAGTGATTGTGACACGTTGTGTGTGTGACTGCTGGCACTCCTTAGGGTCTGGGCTGCAATGTTGGTTGTTGTCTATGTGTGTTCTTTGTGGGTGACCTTGGCTTCTTCATTGGTGTGTGACTGTGGCTGGGATCCCATTGGTCGGTGTGGTATTGCCGTCATGTCCATGTACAGCGTAGTGTGCAGTGTGTCAGACATTCAGGAGTCTTGTTGAGTGGCCATGTGTCATGTGTTTCTACACCTTGGTTCCCACCCACCACCCTGGAATAGTCATGGGTGCATGTGCAATGTCACCAGTGCATGTGTACTTCACTGCTGCACATTGTTGGAGGTCGAGGGGTGTGGTCTTGAGTGTGTGCAGATGAGAGTTGTTGCCCGGCTAGTCCCCTGCCTCCATGTTGCCCTTGGCTTACTGGCCATGCTGATTGATTTGTGCTTGTGTAGGTGTGATGGTAGTTTGTTGCTCAGGACACCTGACTGTGGTTCACAGTGTGAACGACATTTAGCTTTGTCATCACAGTGGTATTTTTATTCAGCCCAGGGTCACCACATTGTGGGGGCCCTGGGGGTGGTGCTGTGGTGTGTCTGTGACTTGCAGTGTCAGTTGTTGTTCCTACGTGCCTGTGTGACATGTGTGTTTTGTGCTCCCTCTCACCTGTCAATGCCTGCTTGCCCACATAGGGGATTTGGATCCATGAGTTACCTTAGTGTGGCAGTGTATGCACATCTGTATGATTGGTATTCAGCTCTCCTCATGTGTTGTGTTGTTGCCTGGGGACACTGGCACCCCCACCCCTCACCTGCTGTGTATGATGACAGTGTTGGTCTGCCTGTTTGTGTTTGTGCATCTGCACCACTGCATTGGCATATCTTGGGTGTGCCATTGGCTGTATGTTGTTTGGTGTGTTTCCCCTGCTGTCCCTGGGACTCCTAGGTCATCGGTCAGCACAGTGATCATGGTTTGTGTGTCCCATTGCTGCCATGGTATGGTATCTGTTCACCTCACATCTGCTGTCTCCACAGGGTATCTGCATTTGTGTGCCCATTGGTGCAAATATGTGGTTCTGCATTCTGATGGTCACTTCTGTCATTGTGTCATTGATGACTGTTGACGGTCTCAGCCCCCATGGGTGTTGTTTGTCTGCACATGGCCAAAGGAATGTTTCATTTGCACTGCAGTATTTGGCTCCCCCAATTTATGTTGCAATGGGACACATACACTACTTTGCCACAGATGAGTTTTTGGTTCTGTGACCAGGAATGATCCATGCAGTTTGGCAGTTGCAGCTCTTTCTTTGTCAACAATTACCTTTTGGTCACTGTGATGATGAGGGTGTAGACCCCATTGCCACAATGGTCAAAATGTGCTTCAGCTATGGACCCCACACTTGCCTTTTGGTCACTGTGATGATGGGGGTTTAGACCCCATTGCCACAATGGTCAAAATGTGCTTCAGCTATGGACCCCACACTTGCCTTTTGGTCACTGTGATGATGGGGGTTTAGACCCCATTGCCACAATGGTCAAAATGTGCTTCAGCTATGGACCCCACACTTGCCTTTTGGTCACTGTGATGATGGGGGTTTAGACCCCATTGCCACAATGGTCAAAATGTGCTTCAGCTATGGACCCCACACTTACCTTTTGGTCACTGTGATGATGGGGGTTTAGGCCCCATTGCCACAATGGTCATGGGCTGCTTGCATTGTGGGTGCCACACACATATATGTGTGGCACATGTGCTAGGGGTCACGTTGTATGTTCAAAGTCATGTTCGGTGTTGTAGGCATTTGACACAGCCTACACACGCTTGTCATGGTGGTGGGGGGATGTCTTTATCTTGCATTCCCTAGGTTGTGGTGTGCTGGTTGTGTCATGCATTGTCCATCCTATGAGTGGGGGTGGTAGTAGTGGTAGGCATCCTGCCCCCCTGGCTAAGGGTGGTAGTAGTGGTAGGCATCCTGCCCCCCTGGCTAAGGGTGGTAGTAGTGGTAGGCATCCTGCCCCCCTGGGTGAGGGTGGTAGTAGTGGTAGGCATCCTGCCCCCCTGGCTAAGGGTGGTAGTAGTGGTAGGCATCCTGCCCCCCTGGCTAAGGGTGGTAGTAGTGGTAGGCATCCTGCCCCCCTGGCTAAGGGTGGTAGTAGTGGTAGGCATCCTGCCCCCCTGGCTAAGGGTGGTTGTAGTGGTAGGCATCCTGCCCCCTGGCTAAGGGTGGTAGTAGTGGTGGGCATCCTGCCCCCCTGGCTAAGGGTGGTAGTAGTGGTAGGCATCCTGCCCCCCTGGGTGAGGGTGGTAGTAGTGGTGGGCATCCTGCCCCCCTGGGTGAGGGTGGTAGTAGTGGTAGGCATCCTGCCCCCCTGGCTAAGGGTGGTAGTAGTGGTAGGCATCCTGCCCCCCTGGGTGAGGGTGGTAGTAGTGGTGGGCATCCTGCCCCCCTGGGTGAGGGTGGTAGTAGTGGTAGGCATCCTGCCCCCCCTGGGTGAGGGTGGTAGTAGTGGTGGGCATCCTGCCCCCCTGGCTAAGGGTGGTAGTAGTGGTAGGCATCCTGCCCCCCCTGGGTGAGGGTGGTAGTAGTGGTAGGCATCCTGCCCCCCTGGCTAAGGGTGGTAGTAGTGGTAGGCATCCTGCCCCCCGTGGGTGAGGGTGGTAGTAGTGGTGGGCATCCTGCCCCCTGGCTCAGGGTGGTAGTAGTGGTGGGCATCCTGCCCCCTGGCTAAGGGTGGTAGTAGTGGTAGGCATCCTGCCCCCTGGCTAAGGGTGGTAGTAGTGGTAGGCATCCTGCCCCCCTGGCTAAGGGTGGTTGTAGTGGTAGGCATCCTGCCCCCTGGCTAAGGGTGGTAGTAGTGGTGGGCATCCTGCCCCCTGGCTAAGGGTGGTAGTAGTGGTAGGCATCCTGCCCCCCTGGGTGAGGGTGGTAGTAGTGGTAGGCATCCTGCCCCCCTGGGTGAGGGTGGTAGTAGTGGTGGGCATCCTGCCCCCTGGCTAAGGGTGGTAGTAGTGGTAGGCATCCTGCCCCCTGGGTGAGGGTGGTAGTAGTGGTAGGCATCCTGCCCCCCTGGCTAAGGGTGGTAGTAGTGGTAGGCATCCTGCCCCCGTGGGTGAGGGTGGTAGTAGTGGTGGGCATCCTGCCCCCTGGCTAAGGGTGGTAGTAGTGGTGGGCATCCTGCCCCCTGGCTAAGGGTGGTAGTAGTGGTAGGCATCCTGCCCCCCTGGCTAAGGGTGGTAGTAGTGGTAGGCATCCTGCCCCCCTGGCTAAGGGTGGTAGTAGTGGTAGGCATCCTGCCCCCTGGCTAAGGGTGGTTGTAGTGGTAGGCATCCTGCCCCCTGGCTAAGGGTGGTAGTAGTGGTGGGCATCCTGCCCCCCTGGCTAAGGGTGGTAGTAGTGGTAGGCATCCTGCCCCCCTGGGTGAGGGTGGTAGTAGTGGTAGGCATCCTGCCCCCCTGGCTAAGGGTGGTAGTAGTGGTAGGCATCCTGCCCCCCTGGGTGAGGGTGGTAGTAGTGGTAGGCATCCTGCCCCCTGGCTAAGGGTGGTTGTAGTGGTAGGCATCCTGCCCCCTGGCTAAGGGTGGTAGTAGTGGTGGGCATCCTGCCCCCTGGCTAAGGGTGGTAGTAGTGGTAGGCATCCTGCCCCCCTGGCTAAGGGTGGTAGTAGTGGTAGGCATCCTGCCCCCCTGGCTAAGGGTGGTTGTAGTGGTAGGCATCCTGCCCCCTGGCTAAGGGTGGTAGTAGTGGTGGGCATCCTGCCCCCTGGCTAAGGGTGGTAGTAGTGGTGGGCATCCTGCCCCCTGGCTAAGGGTGGTAGTAGTGGTAGGCATCCTGCCCCCCTGGGTGAGGGTGGTAGTAGTGGTAGGCATCCTGCCCCCTGGCTAAGGGTGGTTGTAGTGGTAGGCATCCTGCCCCCTGGCTAAGGGTGGTAGTAGTGGTAGGCATCCTGCCCCCCTGGGTGAGGGTGGTAGTAGTGGTAGGCATCCTGCCCCCCTGGCTAAGGGTGGTAGTAGTGGAAGGCATCCTGCCCCCCGTGGGTGAGGGTGGTAGTAGTGGTGGGCATCCTGCCCCCTGGCTAAGGGTGGTAGTAGTGGTGGGCATCCTGCCCCCTGGCTAAGGGTGGTAGTAGTGGTAGGCATCCTGCCCCCTGGCTAAGGGTGGTAGTAGTGGTAGGCATCCTGCCCCCCTGGCTAAGGGTGGTAGTAGTGGTAGGCATCCTGCCCCCCTGGCTAAGGGTGGTAGTAGTGGTGGGCATCCTGCCCCCCTGGCTAAGGGTGGTAGTAGTGGTAGGCATCCTGCCCCCCTGGGTGAGGGTGGTAGTAGTGGTAGGCATCCTGCCCCCCTGGCTAAGGGTGGTAGTAGTGGTAGGCATCCTGCCCCCCTGGGTGAGGGTGGTAGTAGTGGTAGGCATCCTGCCCCCTGGCTAAGGGTGGTTGTAGTGGTAGGCATCCTGCCCCCCTGGCTAAGGGTGGTAGTAGTGGTGGGCATCCTGCCCCCTGGCTAAGGGTGGTAGTAGTGGTAGGCATCCTGCCCCCCTGGGTGAGGGTGGTAGTAGTGGTGGGCATCCTGCCCCCTGGCTAAGGGTGGTAGTAGTGGTGGGCATCCTGCCCCCTGGCTAAGGGTGGTAGTAGTGGTAGGCATCCTGCCCCCCTGGGTGAGGGTGGTAGTAGTGGTAGGCATCCTGCCCCCCTGGCTAAGGGTGGTAGTAGTGGTAGGCATCCTGCCCCCCTGGCTAAGGGTGGTAGTAGTGGTAGGCATCCTGCCCCCCTGGCTAAGGGTGGTAGTAGTGGTAGGCATCCTGCCCCCCTGGCTAAGGGTGGTTGTAGTGGTAGGCATCCTGCCCCCTGGCTAAGGGTGGTAGTAGTGGTGGGCATCCTGCCCCCCTGGCTAAGGGTGGTAGTAGTGGTAGGCATCCTGCCCCCCTGGGTGAGGGTGGTAGTAGTGGTGGGCATCCTGCCCCCTGGGTGAGGGTGGTAGTAGTGGTAGGCATCCTGCCCCCTGGCTAAGGGTGGTAGTAGTGGTAGGCATCCTGCCCCCTGGGTGAGGGTGGTAGTAGTGGTGGGCATCCTGCCCCCCTGGGTGAGGGTGGTAGTAGTGTTAGGCATCCTGCCCCCCTGGGTGAGGGTGGTAGTAGTGGTGGGCATCCTGCCCCCTGGCTAAGGGTGGTAGTAGTGGTAGGCATCCTGCCCCCTGGGTGAGGGTGGTAGTAGTGGTAGGCATCCTGCCCCCCTGGCTAAGGGTGGTAGTAGTGGTAGGCATCCTGCCCCCCGTGGGTGAGGGTGGTAGTAGTGGTGGGCATCCTGCCCCCTGGCTAAGGGTGGTAGTAGTGGTGGGCATCCTGCCCCCTGGCTAAGGGTGGTAGTAGTGGTAGGCATCCTGCCCCCTGGCTAAGGGTGGTAGTAGTGGTAGGCATCCTGCCCCCCTGGCTAAGGGTGGTAGTAGTGGTAGGCATCCTGCCCCCCTGGCTAAGGGTGGTAGTAGTGGTGGGCATCCTGCCCCCCTGGCTAAGGGTGGTAGTAGTGGTAGGCATCCTGCCCCCTGGGTGAGGGTGGTAGTAGTGGTAGGCATCCTGCCCCCCTGGCTAAGGGTGGTAGTAGTGGTAGGCATCCTGCCCCCCTGGGTGAGGGTGGTAGTAGTGGTAGGCATCCTGCCCCCTGGCTAAGGGTGGTTGTAGTGGTAGGCATCCTGCCCCCTGGCTAAGGGTGGTAGTAGTGGTAGGCATCCTGCCCCCCTGGGTGAGGGTGGTAGTAGTGGTAGGCATCCTGCCCCCCTGGCTAAGGGTGGTAGTAGTGGTAGGCATCCTGCCCCCCGTGGGTGAGGGTGGTAGTAGTGGTGGGCATCCTGCCCCCTGGCTAAGGGTGGTAGTAGTGGTGGGCATCCTGCCCCCTGGCTAAGGGTGGTAGTAGTGGTAGGCATCCTGCCCCCCTGGCTAAGGGTGGTAGTAGTGGTAGGCATCCTGCCCCCTGGCTAAGGGTGGTAGTAGTGGTAGGCATCCAGCCCCCTGGGTTGGGGTGGTGGCGCGCATTCAGGCCCCTGTGTGCATATGTGGCATTGGTGATGGGCATCCCGCCCCTATGGTGCTGCTGTTGCTGGTGTAAGTATATTCAGATTCCCAGTGTATGTGTGTGATGTGTCGTGTACGTGTTGTATGTGTTTTGTGGTTGGTGTCTGACTTACCTTCTGCGCCGTACGCGTCCGTGCCTGTTCCGGTAGTAGATGTAGAATATTGGTATGATCGGGACGATGGGATTCATGGTTGGTTCGTGTCGTTCGTCCTTCTCGTTGCTTCGCGTCGTCCTCGTCGCTTCGCTTCGTCCTCGTCGCTTCGCGTCGTCCTCGTCGGTGCCGTGTTCGTCTCGTAGCCGTGGATCGTGTTGTGGCGCGATTCGGAGCTTATGTGCGCCTCTCCCGGATGCTTTGACGTGCCGTGCGTAGCGACGGGTTCGGCGCGTACGGGAAGCGCATCGTACTTGTCCGGCCGGACGGGGCTGCATTTTCCCTTCCGTGCGACTCGATTCGGCGTTTCCGGATTCGCCTCGGTCGGAGAACAGGACCTGGTTTGGGTGAGTACGGCTCGGCCGGAATTTTTGCTGTTGTGCGCATCGTACTTGCTCGTTCGGTGTGCTGTACGGATCGGTCGGGAAACTGGCTTTCGCATGGCTTTTTTCCCGACCGAATGGTATTGGGTGCGCCTCCGACCGAGATCGGAATCGACCCCTTAGTGTATTGGACATGTCAGCTGCTTATCATCAGGTGAATCTGCAAGAGGAATCGAGACATTTAACATCCTTTGTAATACCTTTAGGTGCTTTTCGATACACAAGAATGCCAATTGGACTTGCATCAGCTTCAACAGTTTTTCAAAGAGTAATGAAAAATGTGTTTGGGGACATAGAGCGGGTCTTATTTTTTCAAGACAACATTCTTATTGTAGAAAAGGTTGAGAAGGAACATGATTTCATTTTTCAGGAAGTACTGAGCAGGTTGAAGAGGCATGGACTTACGATAAAAAGAGAGAAATGTCAGTTGAAGAGGAAAGAAGTAACATATTTAGGGCATGTTATAGGGGCCAGAGGGAGTAAACCAAATGAAAGTATTGTCAAAACGATTGAAGGAACTATGGAACCATTTAATAGAGATGAACTTAAATCATTTCTAGCGGAATACTGCTCTATATATGTAAAAAACTTTGTAGAAATTGTAGAGCCTTTAAGATCAATCATGAAAAAGAATGTAGTACTTGAGTGGGGTGATGAGTATAAGAAGTCGTTTGACGAGATTAAATAGAACATTGTGCAGGCACCATGCGTAGGTCATTTTGAAGTGACAGGAAAAACATACATTGCAATTGATGCCAGTGGAGTTGGGTTGGGAGCAGTGTTGATGCAGTTGGTGAAGGGAGCAGAAATAGTGATCGGTTTTGCGTCTAGAAGGTTGAGAGGTGCAGGGGTCTCCTATTCAGTGATTGAAAGAGAAGCCCTAGCTTGCTGTTGGGGAATGAAACATTTTAGGTTTTACCTGTGGGGTATACCTTTCAAACTCAAAACTGATCATAAACCATTGACTTATTTGTTCAAGGGGGGAGAGTACTGGAAGGTAATGTTACTCTATGCATATCAAGGTGGATGTTGTCTCTATTGGATTATAACTTTGAAGTTGAATATGTGAGGGGTTGTAGGAACGTCATAGCAGACTGTCTATCTAGACTTCCTGTGTGCGGAGTAGGGGAAGAAAAGTGTGAGGAACTAGAGGGTGGCAGAAAAAATGAAACTGCATTAGGTAGTGTTGAATGGGATGTGGCAAGTCTAAGAGATTTGGTGTTGTGTCAAGTCAAGAATAGAATGTACAGGGATGGAATTTGCAGGATACTTTGAGTGGAGAGTTAAAATAATTTTACAAGGTGAAAGATTAACTTAGCATGTGTGGTGGAAGAATTATGAGGAGGAGTCAAAATGTACCTCCTGCTGATGTTCGTGCTGGCATCATTGCCATTGCCCATGAAGGACATCCGGGTCGTAACATGACCAAAAGGAGAATACAACAGGCTTACTGGTGGCCTGGTATGGATGGTGAGATCGAGGGAGTGGTCAAAATGTGTCATGCATGTGCCAATAGCGACAAAACTAAAGTAGTGAGACAACCTCCTTTGGAGTGTGCAGAGTTTCCCTTGAGACCATGGTAAAAATTGGCTGTCGATTTTATTGGACCAGTTAATTGTTTGGGTCCAAGGTGTAAGTAATTCTTGATATTGGTTGATTACCATACCAAGTGGTTTGTGATGGAGATTTTGGAACAGGTTAACACTACTGCTGTCAATTAGTTCTTTGAAAGGGTTTTTTATGGAGGATGGAATTCCAAAAACTCTTGTATCTGACAATGGTGTTCAGATCATTTCCAGGAAGATGACTGACTATGTTGACAGAATGTGTATTGTTCATGAGAAAGTGGCTATGTTTAGACCGCAGGCAAATGGATTGGTGGAGAGGGTTAATCGGCTGGTGATGGAGAACATACAGCTCTCATTGGCTAACCATCTTCCGTGGAGGAAGGAGTTAAGGAAAATGATGTGGGCACATAGAACGACTCGCATTCCGTAACTGGTGGGTCTCCATTTGTGTCTCGGAAAGGAAAAGAGCTAGGGAGAAAGGAGTGCCCTGTGTGGTTGAACAGGACGAGGGATGTGTGGGTTATCGGGGAGTAATCAAAGAAAGGGTTAAAGGTCTTCAAAACAAGGCAAAAGAATATTATAATACTAAGCAGAGTGTAAACGAGTTGTGGTTGAAAGAAGGAGAGCTATGAGAAAAGGGGGAATTGTGCGAAAAGGTGAGAGTAAATATTCCGATCCTCACCGGGTGAAGCAAGTGAAGTGTGATGTGGTCATTTTGGATCATGGAACTGGATGGAGTTATGGAAGTATATGTAAAATCAACAAACATGGCGAACATGACTAGCATGTGTCCATGTATTGTGAGATTTCTTGTGTTACATATATGCACCTTAATGTCTTATTTTATGTTACACATAAGCAAGTTTATCTTTATTCTGCACAATGTTGAGTTTTTCATTTAAAATTGTTGTTGTCATAAGGGGGAAGATGATGTAGAGATCTCGAGGGTGGAATGTTAACCTTGTATGGATGAAATCACCTTAGAATGTTAGCGAGAGGGGGAAGGAAGATTGTGGTTGAAAGAGACCGTTGTCTCGCGCTGGGGATGCGACAAATGAAGAAGATAAGAGAAGAAAACTGGTGTCTTATTCATCATTACACCCTACCTTGCTGCTTGAAGAAGAACTGGACCATTTCCTTAAACCCAGGACAACCAGACGTGACTTCAAGGGCTAGTTGGCTGGTCTCCTGTGTGAGCTACAGGACCATTGTTGGAATGAGTCCTAACCCCACCAAGTATTGTCCACCAGGTCCTGGTCATTTGGAAGTGGTGTTAGAGGTACTGTTCCTACCTAACCCTAAAATGTGGGACTTTTTTTCACCAAAAAATACCCTGAGAACTGATAGAAGACCAGGAACTACCTGCCACCTAATCGGCCCAACATGCATCACCTTTCAACAAGTCGTTCCTCTCTGCAGCAGCAAATGCTGTTCAATGGGACCTCTCAGTGAAGGTATACGGCCTCATGGAAACCTCGCCTGCAGCTTCTAGCTGGAGATTTTTGATTTCCAAAAAAGTGGCAAAGACAAAAGGTGAAAATCTTCACTGCAACCTCATCAAGGGGCTCCACCTCAGACACCACCTTCTGCCTTGCATCCCTGAACACTACCTTCACAGGAACTTTTCTCCAAAATTTCTTCCAAGTCAGAGGATAAGCCAACATTGGGCTCAATCCACCTTTTGTATCCGACCCACGCTCCATAAGGGTGAGCCTTATCTTGCGCGACGCGACACACGCAGTTGGCACTTTGATCCTTTAGGCACTATTTAGTATTTTGCACTAAAAACTTTACAAATTCATAACTATGGTTCTACTGACTGGATTTAATTTGTTTTGGTTTCATTTCGTTTATCACATCTTACTCTATTTTTCTAAATAGTTTTTTCTTATGCTGTGTTTTCAGTTTATTACTGTCTGTGTGCTGCAAAAAACTTTACACATTGCCTCTATGTTATGCCTGACTGCTTTTGTGCCAATCTGCCAGAGGTTTAAGCACAGTTAAATTTAATGACTTTTGTTGATTACTGACAAGGATTGTAGTTTTTTTAATTTATTTATTTGAGGAGTTTTTTATAGCACGAACATGACCCACCCGGGTATCAGAGCACTGTACAAATAGCAATAAGTCAAACATACAAGTGCAAAAAAGAACTGTCACGTGGCCGTTGGGGACATTGTCGACATCACTAAGTTAGCACGAGCCCTGCAGCCATTATGCAGCTTTGCGCACGTTACTACATGGCTTTATTTTTGCAAACAACTTTGTTTGTGCCTTTCACATGAGAACTGTTTGCTGTGTTCGTTCTCTGCCTGTTCCTGGAGTTTAGTCTGAACATTGTGAGCAAGGTCGATAAACAATGCCCCTTGTTATTCTGTTCTAGTCAGGCCCTAGCACCTAGACAAAACATACCAATGCAGCTGTTGTTGGAAACTCGTACTTTGATATTATGGGGATACATGCATAGGGAGCAGACACTTAGGGGCTCATTAGGATGGCGGACGGACTGGAGTCCGTCCGCCATCCTGGTGTAAACCGGGCCGCCCGCCATACATGAGGCGGTCCCGCACACCGGATTAGGATGGGACCGCCACCATGGCAGACGCATCTTGTATATTAACATTGCGGTGGTTGCTGCTGACAGCAGCACCCGCCGCAATGTTGAAAATGCATGTTGTGCATTTCACTGCACTACGTGGCAGGCACCACGCGGTGCCTGCCACTTAGTGCACTGAAATGGTACCCCCCCCAGTGCACATACACATCCCCCCAACACAAGGGGGGCCCGCAACGGGCCCCCGAATCCAATCCCCGACAGCCTTTCAATGGCCGTTTACCCGCCACGGAAAGGCTGGCTTCCGCCAGCATCGTAATTTGCCGGACGGAGCCTGCTAGGCTCCGCCACCATTTTAAGTATGCTGGCCGCTCCGCCAGGCAATCGTAACGATTGCCTGTGGCGGTTCCATGGCGGACGGTCTTTGCGACCGCTGCAGTCCTCAAGCGATTCCCACCGCCATCGTAATTCGGCGGTGGGAAAATTGCTGTCAATTGACGGAAGGATCGCCACCGCCGGGCTGGCGGTGACGATCCTTCCGCCATCGTAATCGGCCCCTTAGAGAGGAACCTTTCCCGGGAGAAGAGTGAGACAGCACCTCTGATGTAGAACTATCACCTATACTCTAAGGTATGGGGTCTGCAGCCAAAGCCCAGAGACCTTCTAATATATAATAATACTTCTTCTTAGCAAGGGGAGGGAGGTTAGGCTTTATAGTCTTTTCTCTATTGTCTTTTCATTATGACATCTCCCTTCATGATATATGGACTAGCTGCTATGCAGACTGTATTTGCATTATGCATTTTCCTGCTTGTTGTGGCACGTATATTGCATGTTAGGGCACGTTAGTTAAAATAAATATTTTAAACTGTTTTGTTTTTTCTGTCAGATTTTATTGTGGACAGGTACAAGAGTTACCGCGATTCCTGAGAGATCTGGGGGTGTTGTGTTCTGGGGTGTCTAATCACTTGTTTCTCTGTGAGTGAATAGGAGAGCAAGTGAGACACTATAGCTAGTTATTCACGAGAACCCTGAGTAGCGCTTGTGCTTGTCCACAATCCCTCTCGCCAATTTGCGGAGATGTCCGTGGTGGGGGGGCTAGGCGGCCTATATTTTATGATTGTAGGTTTTTCAAGCTTGAAGTTTAAAAGGTTTTGTTTCTCTTTCTCAACCTAGTTTTGCGCTACCATTCTCCTGATTTCTCCTTTTCCATTTTTAATATGGCAGTCGCTATTACAGTGCCTAATCGCGCTGCGGTTACAGCATATTTAACTGTCCATGGAGTCCGCCTTGCTGGGGCTACAATTATTTTTGTTGTCAAAGCGGACGCTGCATTTTGCTTCGAAGTTTTCTACTGTTGGGTGACATTTCCCGCGGTGGATGGGACTGATAATTTCTTTCATGAATATAGGGGAGCTGCTGTTCCGCGTGCTTATCGTCCTTATGCTTTACTTGAAGTTCTGTTGTCTGCTTGGGAGCATACCGTTTGGTTCAATGGCGCCCTTCCTCACCCTGTTGCAGCTGTTTGGCTGGGCCCCTTGTCTATCGATGGGGCCAGTTGGCCGGTTTTGGCTGGTTTTACACCACATCCTAATTATATGAATGTTACTCTTGCAGAGCTTCGTCAGCTACATACAACATTGATAATCATACATAGAAGTGTCATACAATTTATGTCACGTGCTATTCAAGTAGCTCCAGCTGGAGCTGCTCCTCTGCCGCCTGGACACAGTGGTCTTGTTATTAGTCCCATCCTGATTAACTCGGTGATGGGCAAACATCCTCAAAATCGAGATGATTTACCATTTTGGCTTGCACAAAAATTTGAGCAGCATGAGCCTGTTTTTCCACATATAACCCTTGTTGAAAAACAGGGGATTCTTACGATGAGTTTGGCGAGTGGTCTGATTCCTACTTTAGCTGACTTCACCACCTGTGGGACGGTGTTTGCTACAGTGTATACGCTGTGCTTTGGAACCCCCTCCATGAGCGTTCTACTGAGCGTTCTGAAGAAGGTTCAAGATAAACACGGGCTGGTCCAGCCCTGGATTTGGGGATGAAATTAGTGGGCATGTTCCCTATTGTATCCGAAATGATTCTGGCTAACATTAAAGGTGAAGCAGTTTGCTTGCAAGTGCGCCTGCGCCTCGCCGCACTGGTGGACGTGGATCGGCAGCAGCAGTTGCCGTCTATTATTACAGATGTATATACATCTTTAGGACGCCATAGCTTGGGATTTCGACCTTTTGCTCAGGTGCAGATTAAGCCATCTCCTGAAAAGGAGGGTCGTCCGGTCTTTCATAAAAGGCTTGGAACAAGTGGCAGCAACAACGGAGGCCTAATTCTCGTGCGGGCTCGCCTCCACCTGACGCTTCTGAACGTAGATAAGATTTGTGCTACTGCTCTAAAATTAAGACACCAGCGAGGTTCCTGGTCCCTGATCCTCATTCTCCTCGTTCCTTTCAGGAATCGTCGGATCAACAGTTCGGCGGAGTGGGACGTCAGGATCGCAGACAAGGCGAGTCTACGCAACCCAGGCTTGACCCGCAGTGCCAGTTTGACATGAAAGCCAAACAGGAGGGACCACCTCCGTATCGTGCCCCATTTCACAAGAAAAAGGTTGCAGCTTTGAGAGCAAAGTATGCCCCAGACGGTGAGCACCCTGCTCCTCAACAGGAGTTGGGTGGTAACCCTCCTCGACAGCGCAGCGGAGGTTACCATAGTGCGCCAGACACTCCACCAGCGTCTGGAGGCGAAAGCAACTGATACTTTCATTACAGTGGAAACAGCTGACACTCGTGTTGCCCCCTCTGATAGGCTCTATGTAATAGGCCTCCAAATTGAAGGTTATATTAATCGCACTATTAAGGCAGTCTTTTGGGATAACCTCACATCTTCTTATGAGATTCTTTTGGCAGAGGTGGATTGGCCTCCCCCATTTGTTCTTGCTTCCTCTAAAGGGGAGGATGTTATTCTCCCGCGTTTTTCGCAATGTGTCCCAGAAGAAGCTAAACGTGCTTATGCGTCGGAGTGGGCGTTAGCCCTTGTTTCCGCATTATATCACAATCAGACGGGTTCGGACAGAGATTCGCCCGAGCATGTAGTTCCTTTGCGTTCTACACCGCAGCCCCAATGCCAATACCCAATCAAACGTGATGCAAAAGCGTCCGTAAGTGAAATTCTTACCTAGTTGGAATATCAGGGTGTGATTGAACCCTGTGTTTCTTCAATGAATAATCCTCTTTTTCGGATATTGAAACCAGATGGTTCATATCATATAGTTTTGGATTACTATACGATATGAACCATCCATTTGAACAGTCATGTTTGCACCTTTGCGGTACAGAACACCCATAGCTCTGCATTAGTCAACAACATTGTTAAAAAAATATATAAAACTACTATATATTTCCAAAGGATTTTTCAGTCACGCTTTGGCTCTTGAAAGCCGCTTGACAGCATTCAGCGTGTTAGGCAATCAGAAAAGATATGCGAGATTGCCTATGGGATATAAGAATAGCCCCGGTGTATGTGCGGCACATTGTTTCCATTTTGTATGAAATTGATCCAGATGCTTTCTCGTAAGTCGATGACATTTACTTGGCGGATGATGACTCAAATCCGCATCTTTTCTGTGTGGGCCACATTATCTCACATTTTGCTGACTTAGGTTACAAATTCAATTTTGCAAAATCACACATAGCCTACTTGGCAGTTCTTTTTCTTGGAAGTGGAGAAGTGTGGCTCGATGGTTAGAGCGGCAGACCCTGATGCAGAGATCTGGCCCGGGACCAGGGTTCAATTCCCACCTCGGCGGGTCTTGGGCTCAACTTCCTCAGACCTGATAATTCTCGCCTCGGTGCCTATTCTAATCATGGGTCCCACTCTGCAACTCTGGGCAATAGCTTGCTTAATCTCCACAACGGCCCCACCAGCGCTGGGATGCCTGGCTTCACCTTGGGGGTGCCCAGGAGTGGACATTTCACAGGGAAAAGCCAGGAAGGGTTCCACAGCGGTATGCGTTCAGCGCCAGGATGCCTCAGGGTAGCAGTGCGCTTTACAAGTACAAATTCATTTCATTTCAAATTCATTTCAATAATGAAGGTAGGGGGTTGGCCCCCCACTTCCTGGAGAAATCTGCTCAATTAAAACCCTCTTAAACAATTGCAATCTTTTGCTGGGTTTTTTAAATTTCTGGAGGACATACATTCCCGATTATGCCCAGCATATCAAACTGCTCTATGCATTGATACAGCCCTCTTTTTCATCTTCCACACCGCTATTCTTCGGTCTTTGCAGTCTGATCTGCTTGCGACCAATTTCTTGTTAACATGAGACAATTCTACAAATTTGGTCATAAGGATTGTACCAGGAACGTTAGGTTTCACTTACTTGACATTCAATGAAGGGGACACGGTCCCCATTGCTTACAAATCACATTTGTATACATTAGCGGAGATGCGCTTTTCCTCTATTGAAAAAATGTTGATGCCACAGCAGATGGCGATTCTGAAGGAACGCTCTCTGGGACAGGTAAAACACATTCTCATGGTCTCGTCTGTGCCTGCTTTAGAAGCTGTCACAAAGGCGAGTGTTCCGAATTCTAAGGCTTTACATCCCCGTTGGATTCAATAGGCAAGTTTGTTGACATCGGCTGACCCTTCTTTGCAGGCGCAGGGGTTTTTACAATATGAACACGTTCATCCTCCGCAATTGTCTTTGCTTTCTCTTGATCAGTACAAATGTATGATTTACACTGACGGTTCAGCTCAACCAGCCGTTGGCTCTAAGCATGCTTATTCAAGTGCCTGCGCAATTGTGGCAGGCACGATTGTTGAAGGGGATTTAAAATCTTCCTTGGTGCACACACAATCCCTCAGTGACTGTACCGCCGAATTGGCAGAGAATTGGCAGAGTTGGCAGAATTGGCAGAGTTACGTGCTTTGGTTTTGGCTCTAGAATTTGCTGATCCCGAAGTCCCCACACTTATAGTGTGCGATTCTTTCTACTGTGTTCAATCCTTTAATGACAACTTGCACTTTTGGTCACAGAATAATTATCGTGATTCTAAATGTAGTGCAATTAAGCACAAAATGCTTTGGGTCCGAGTGGCCACTCTTAAGGAACGTTTGCCGCTCACACATGTTACTCATACGTTAGGACATCAGCGTGTGGGAGCACATGTTGTTGGTAATTCTTTGGCTGATGAGGCAGCCAAATCTGCAGTGGCCACATGTTCAGTAGCAACAGTCACTAGGTCTATGACTAAAATTGATGATGATATTCTTGCGGCTATAGCTGCGACGAAGGAGGGGACAGGGTTCCCCCAAGGTTTTCCTTTGTGTTACACATATCACCTGTCTCCTGATCAAGTGCCATTTGCGACTATTCCGTCCGTTGGGGATTGGCTGATTCCTAACGAGGACCGCAGACTTTCTTTAATCATTGTCGCACATGAGGGCGTGGCATCTGCCCATGCCAGAGTGAATGCGACAATTTCTCTGTTACAGCAACGCTTCTGGTGGCGTGGTTTATATCAGCAAGCGCGTAAATATGTTCTTTCTTGTGACATTTGTCAACAAATTAAGCCTTCTACAGTTGCATGTCCACCACATACTCAACTTTATATATCCAATCAGCCCTTTGGCTGTATTTACCTCGATCACTGCAGTCCTTTGCCTTCCGACACTGCATTTAAACATATTTTGGTTGCAGTGGATTCGTGCACAAGGTTCCTTTGGCCGCAACGCAGTGCTGACGCTTGAAATGTTATAAAAGTTTGCATGTCTTTGTCGGGCCATTTGTGGCACTTTCCATTCTGACCAAGGTCCGGCGTCTGCCTCTAAGGCTTACCGGGATGCGATGAAGTCTTTGGGAGTGCAGGTGCAATTCTAGTCTCCATATCGGCCTGAGGGCAATCCAGTTGTGGAGCGGATGAACCGTGACTTAAAGCAATCTTTAACAGCTAGAGTATTAGGTACTGGCAGGGGCAGGCTGACTCATCTTTATGGAGTCCAGTGTGCACTTAATAATCTCCCAAGAAGATCTCTGTATGGGCGGACGGATCACTGACAGAATATCGACAGTCAGAATATCGAGGTACAAAAATATCGACGCAAAAATATTGATGTCCATAATATCGAAGTCCTATCTACATAATGGTAAGTACAAAAATATCAGAAAAAAATAATGTAAAATTAAGTAAATAATACATATAATTAAAAAAACATAGTTAAAATTATTAGAAAATGTTTAAAATTATAAGTAATACATATAATGTCAAAATAAATTAAACATATATATGTCTAAAATATAATATATACTTACTAAATAAAATTTATAAATAATTATTTTAATAACTTATAAATTGTTACAAAACATATTAAAAATTATAAATACATATATATATACACATACACCAATAATATAAATTAAAAACATATATAACAAATTAAAATATTAAATTTTTAAAAATCTTTTAAAAATACATTTTACACTACATTAACTAAAACAGTAGAGAAAATATTGGATAGCGGAGGGGATAAAATTACTATTCCCACTCCAGAGAGTGCAACAGTAGGGAAAGTGTTGGATAGTGTAGGGGTATAAATTACTATTCCCACTCCAGTGAGTGCAACAGTAGGGAAAGTGTTGGATAGGGTAGGGGTGAAAATTACTATTTCCACTCCAGAGAGTGCAACAGTAGGGAAAGTGTTGGATAGCGTAGGGGCAAAAATTACTATTCCCACTCCAGAGAGTGCAACAGTAGGGAAAGTGTTGGATAGCGGAGGGGTAAACATTACTATTCCCACTACAGTGAGTGCAACAGTAGGGAAAGTGTTGGATAGCAAAGGGGTAAAAATTACTATTTCCACTCCAGAGAGTGCAACAGTAGGGAAAGTGTTGGATAGCGGAGGGGTAAACATTGCTATTCCCACTACAGTGAGTGCAACAGTAGGGAAAGTGTTGGATAGCGGAGATGTACAAATTACTATTCCCACTCCAGAGAGTGCAAGAGTAGGGAAAGAGTTGGATAGCGCAGGGGTAAAAATTACTATTCCCACTCCAGAGAATGCAACAGTAGGGAAAGTGTTGGATAGCGGAGAGGTAAAAATTACTATTCCCACTGGAGTGAGTGCAACTGTAGGGAAAGTGCTGGATTGCAGAGGGGTAAAAATTACTATTCCCACTCCAGTGAGTGCAACAGTAGGGAAAGTGTTGGATTGCGGAGGGGTAAAAATTACGATTCCCACTCCAGTGAGTGCAACAGTAGGGAAAGTGTTGGATAGCAGAGGGTTAAAATTAACATACTTATCAATTAAATAATTATTATAATTAAATAACCATTAATAATTAATTAATAATAAATTAATTATATATACTAATAAATTAATATTAATAATTACTTTATTATAATTAAATTACTTCCCACACTATTCCCCTATGAACCCACAACCTGCTTCAAAAACCCCACAATTAATATAATTATCAATTAATTAATTAATAAAAATTAATAATCAATGAATAATTAATTAATAATACATTACTTATATAAATAAAAATTAATATTTACTTTTTTTATAATTAAATAAATTCCAACCCTATTCCCCTATAAACCCACAATTCGCTCCTAAAAAAATAACACAATTAATATAATTATCTATTAAATAATTAATATTAATTAATAACCAATTAATAATTAATTATTAATACATTAATTATAAATACTAATAAATACATATTAATAATTACTTTATTATAATTAAATTACTTCCCACCCTATTCCCTAGAAACCCACAACCCGCTCCTTAAAAACACAATTAATATAATTATCAATTAATTAATTGATAAAAATTAATAACCAATTAATAATTAATTCATAATAAATTAATTAAATAAATAAGAATTTATATTTACCTTTTTATAATTAAATTACTTCCCACCCTATTCCCCTATCAACCTACAACCCGCTCATAAAAAAATAAGACAATTAATATCATTATCTATAAATTAATTAATATTAATTAATTACCAATTAATAATTAATTAATAATAAATTAATTATAAATAATAATAAAGAAAAATTAATAATTACTTTATTATAATTAAATTACTTCCCACCCTATTTCCCTATAAACCCACAACCCGCTACACAACTAAAATACACAAAAATTAATTTTCATAAAAGTAATTACTGCTAAAAATTTAACACATACATTAAAAAAACTAACTTATACCAAAAAATTACATCACATACTTTTAACACACATACTAAAATACAGAACACTAATATAAATATCGATATTATTAACAATGATATTTTTACAAACGATATTACTGTCTTTGATATTAAAAAAACGATATTTCTTACCTTACTGTCGATATTCTGTGCTACGATATACTTGCTGTCGATATTCTTGTACCTCGATATTTCAAACTCGATATTGTTGTAGTTCGAAATAAACAACTCGATATTCTGTTTGTACACCTGGGCGGACCCCATACGAAATGCTCTTTGGCATTAAAATGTTTCTGCCAGACCTTGATGGTCTAGACATTGTGGCGGCTGCCGCAACATTTGACGTTGATAACTATTGTGCTATGTGACAAGATCTATAAAAGACTTGTGACACTCTTGCAAAAGATCATTTGCCCTCATCCACAGAAGCAGCAGTGCTGATTGCTGTTACTGGCTGGCTTCCCAAAGTTGGAGACCTGGTCCGAGAGAAAGTGGAGAACAAAAAAGAATTTCGTCCCTCCTACCGTGCACCAGTCCCAGTTCTTGGATTGAAGGGTACTCATATTGTGATTTTACCTCCACAGCCTGGTCGCAAGGAGAATCGATTTATTTCTATCGAACATGTCATGCTACACCATATGGCCGATACTGAATAATATGCCTATTAGCATACCTCGGCGGGATGTTTCCTTGAGTCCGATGACTTCCCCGGCAACTCCTCTAAAACAGGAAAGCGAGGTGGAGACTTCAACCGATTTGTTGCCTGTTTTGCCGTCAACTTCGAGGACTATCTCATATGAATATGCCTCTCTACCTGTTGAGCTTACATTTGAAATTCCTGATACTGAAATCCATTCATCTTCTATTGCGAATCAGCCCCTGTTATTTCATCTGGGTGCTAGTGGTTATTATATGGACAGAGATAGCTTTTCTTCTGATTCTTCTTCTTCATCATCAACTTCCACTGTGGCAGAGCCCTCAACTCGTATTTCCGTTTTCATCTCCTGGTTTCAAAGAACTTATCTGGTTCCTCCTTGGACATACATCTGGCTGGTGCTCACGATGGTGTTCCTCTTTATGTGGATTGGTTTTGTGACAGTTTTTTTCCTTCTAATAAATGGCCATTACTTGCCTGAACGCTCTGCAGTCCATTTGGTAGATGGAGTATTGGCCCCACACACTTGGTCTCATAAAATGAAAAGGGATCAAGCCCTCATTAAAATTTCAGCATTTCCAGTCATTGATGGTATAGTTTGGGATAAAGTGCCATTCGACGGTCCGACCAAAACGATCCAGATTCCATACGTGTTCCATGTGTCTCTAGGTGATGTCATCACGCAAGTTATACATTCCGACGACTGGGATGTCAACGCAGTTCATTCACTGTTTTCGGACTTAAAATATTATACTGCTTTTGAGACAGGAGATTTGTATTTAAATTCTGCCAACTATGCTGATTTATTCTGTTTTCAATATTATGGCCATCATTTTTTACATAAATCCAACACCGTCCGGGTATCAGAGCACTGTACAAATAGCAAATAAGTTAAACATACAAAGGCAAAAAAGAACAAGTAAGAAAAAGAATAGATACAATGTAACAAATGGCTTTGTAGATTCAGGATCCATAGAGGTATGCAAGAAAAATAGGCCTACTGTTGTAGGTATTTATTCAGCAACAGCAGTTTTGCTTCTTTTTTGAAGTAGGTAGTCGAGGGGTTAGATCTGGATTAAGGAGGTAGTGTTCTATATTTTTAGGGCAAGAACGGAAAAGGAGCAGTTATAAGTTTTCGTTTTGTTTAACTTCTTTGGCTTCAACAATAGAAAGTTAGCGAACGTTTTTTTGCCAGGTAGACGGGAGTGTTATGATGAAGAGCTTTGTGCGCCATGCAGTCTATCTTCAACTGATTCTTTGCTTCAAACGGGAGCCATTTGAGATGTTTTAGATCTGGTGTAATGTGGTTGAGTTTTCTGAATCCCGTGACGAGCCTCGCAGCTGAGTTCAGTGTGGCCCTCAACAGAGCCAGCCTAGCTTTGGGTAATTCTGCAAGAGTAGCACTCCTGTAATCTAATCAGGAGATGACTGGGGATTGGACTGCTAACTGAAAGTTATCCAGGGGCAAGAAGGGTTTGATATTCCTTAGTATGTTCAATTGGTAATCAGCTCCTCTGGTGGTTGCACTGATGCGATTTTGCATAGTCAGGTATTTGTCCAATGTTATGCCTAATGATCTAGTGCAATCAATAACATGTGGGGCACAGTTGAGCCCTGACAGTTGTTTGAACCATTATTCTATGGGGGCAGAGTGATTGTGCGGGACTATCAGGAGGAATTCCATTTTGAGTGTGTTTTTAGCTTAAGGTGATTGCGGGTTAACCATTGTTGGGTTTTCAATAGGGCACAGTTAAGAGTTTTGATATCTTCAGTTGAGGAAATTTTGAAGTACAATTGTGTATCATAAGCGTACATGTGGTAATGTATGTTTGAGTGTTCCAGAATGTTAGTAAGAGGTTCCATGAACAAGTTGAATAGCATGGGCTAGTGTGGATCCTTGATGCACTCCAATCGAGACTGCAGTAATGTCTGAAAGGCTATGATTGACCTTGATTATTTGGGCTCAGTTATGAAGGAACGAGGCAAACCAGCTCAAAACAGGACCAGATAACCCCATTCCTTTCTCAATAAGGTCAATCATGTTGTCATGTTTGATCACATCAAACGCAGAGGAGAGATCAAAAAGTATAAGCAGGCAAGGATCATTCTGATCAAGTAGTCTCAGGGCGTCATCTTCAATGTGTGTTAGAGCCGTTTCAGTGCTATGACCCGTTCTGAAGCCAGAATGGCAGTGGTTGAGGAAATGAAAGTGATCGATGTAGTTAAGATAAGAGGCATTTATAAAGCGCATGGCTACCCCCAACGGAGGTGTCCCGGCGCAAAATGCAGATAACCAGAGAGGAAAAAGGGGAGAGAGCTACGGGAGGCTAAAAAACCAGGTTTTTAGTGCCTTCCTAAATGCCAGTTCAGACTCAATCAGCCGAAGGTGGATAGGCAAGGAGGTCCAGAGTACCGCTGTTCTAGCGGAGAAAGCTCGGCCGCCCATACTGGCCTTAGAAAAGCGAGGAATTCTGAGCAATTTCAGGTGATTGGATCTCAGAACCCTGTCTTGATGATAATTTTGGAGTCTTAATTTAAGGTAATGCGGGCCCCGATCTCTAGAGGCTCTGAAGGCAAAGGTGAGTGCCTTAAATTCAATCCTCCTTTTGACCGGTAGCCAGTGAAGGCTCTGCAGATGAGGGGATATATGGTGGCGAAACAGCACTTTCCTTATGAGTCGGGCCGCAGCATTTTGAACCGTTTGCAACCAGCGGATCAAATAAGCTGGAAGTCTGATGTGCAGGCTATTGGCATAGTCCAGCTGGGACGTGACCAATGCATGGACCACTGTCTTCCTGCAGTCCATAGGGAGGAGATATAGGAATCTCCTTAAAGCTCTCAGCTTCCAGAAGCAGGATGAGGAGACCTGGGCCTTGCAGGGGAGGTCCGAGTCAAATTTGAACCCCAGGTTTCTAGCTGAAGCTACTGGAATTGGCGGGGGTATAACTCAGTCGGCCACCAGAGCTCCGGTAGTGGGGGGGAAGATTGATTAAAAAATAAAACCTCTGTTTTCTCGGTGTTCAATTTCAGGCAGCTTTCCGTCATCCAGGCCGCGATATTATTCAGACAATGTTTGAAATTGGCTAAGGCAGCCTCAGAGTGCTCTCTGAAAGAGAACACCAGCTGTGTATCATCAGCATAGGCTACCACTTTTACTCCCCATTGCCCGGCAACCAATGCGAGGGGAGTAAGATAGACATTGAAAAGTAATGGGCTCAAAGCCGAGCCCTGGAGAACACCTCAGACAAGGGGTTTCTGTGAGGACACATGGGGGCGGAGAAACACCCGCCGAGAGCGGTCCTCCAGAAACGAGTGGAACCAGACCAGTGCGGAAAACCCCACTCCCAAGTGCCTGAGTCTCTCCAAGAGAATTCCATGAGACACCGTATCGAATGCTGCGGAGAGATCCAGTAGCACCAGCATTGCAGAGTTACCCTGGTCTACCGCTTCACGGACAGTTTCAGACACTTCTAGAAGAGCTGTCTCCGTGCTGTAGCCTGATCTGAATCCAGATTGGGAGTCATGGAGACAGCGGTTGGATTCAAGGAAATTGGACAGTTGTTTCTGGACTTCCTTTTCAAGAATTTTTGCAGGCGCTGGTAAAAGGGAGATAGGCCTAAAATATTTGTGCTCAGCTGGGTCGGCGTCAGGTTTCTTAAGAATAGGCAGTAGATTGCGGAGTTCTAGGTGGATGCATTTCTTAAATAGTTTTGTTAATGTCATGATGTTAGTAATTGGACAGAAATTATTGAGGTCAGACAAGTCTGCATTTGGTTTTTTTCGGGATTGGGATAACTTGTATTATCTTTAGGCAATCAGGAATCATGCTCTGGGAGGGAGATGCATTGACAATATTAGACCAAAGTAGGAGTATGGAAGATCTAAGCACATTGATGAGTTTGGCAGGCAGAGGATCATTGAAGTAGTTTGAAGGTTTTATTGATATTATTGTTTTGAGTATCTCAGTTTCGTCCAAAAGTTGAAGATATTCAATGTAGCATTATTTTTTTGTAAAAATACCAGTATGAGGGAAGCATTGGGAGGAGCCTGATTGGGGCCTCCACCCCACTTTAACCAATAACCCAAATTCTTACATTATGTATGCCTTTGGAGGTATTTTTCCACATGTAAATAAGACCCTGGGAAAGGCAGGTGAAAGTGTGTTTTCAAGTTGGGCATGACGCAAATCACCCTTGTATTTAATCAAGTCAGAAAGCAAAGTGGTTTCTCAGTGTGGAATAATATATTGGGGGTTAATTTAAGTTGGGGTGAGTGGGGGAAGCCCAAGATTGGCAGGGAGAGGTAGGAACCCACCAGCTCTGCCAAACTCTAAATGACCTGATTTAGCTCTGTGGAAAAGCTAAAAGGGCTAAATCACAGCACCTTCACATAAACAAAATTTACCAACTGTTGAAAAACCCACAATTGTAAATTTTACTCATCGAAGTACTCCTGGAAATTTCAGGCTACAGTAGGAGTGCGCCGGGATTTTTGCGAAGTTGTATTTATGTTCCAAACATAGAAGAATTGCTTTGGGAGCAGATTTCTGACTTTCAGACCCAGGGCAGGGCATTGTGCATGGGCAAATCTGGTGTCTCTATGAATGCATAAGTTAAAGTATTCTTTTTTCATGTAATTTCACAAATGTTCACAACATATACCTAACCAATTTACCAATCATAGTTGTACAATTTAAATTCAAATATTGAGAGTTTTATGATATATTATGATATGGTGGAGAAGCTGACATTTCACCGAAAGTATTTTTGTGTTTCAAGATGTTTTAATGTGTATTACATTTGTAAAATTCACTATTAGTGGAAGGCATTGACAATACACCTTATGCTTGAAAAAGTCCAATGATAGATATGAAAAAACAGGCACAAATATAATATATGCAATTATAGGTATCCAATCATTCGGCTAAGACAAAGAGAAATACATTTCTTCCTTGAAGTGGATATTTGTCAGCTCGTTAATATAACTGTTAACTAAAATAAACAGTTATAAACTGAGTTACAGTATTGGCTCATATACGCCAAACCAGTGCTTAATTTGAGCCGGTGGTTTCCGGTGCTCAGCACCTGCACTTAATTGGCAGCACCGGCACTTCTGACAGTCTGCCACATGGTGGGCTGTTTGTCAGATTTAGGGGCATACTCTCAAGGACTTATCGCCGATTTATCAGCACTTTAGCGCCGCAAAAGTGGCGATAGATTTATCGCCCTATTCTCAAGCTGGTGCAAACTGCCGATATCGCCAGTTTTCCAGCGATAGCTGCCGCAAAAAACATCGCCACGGATGAGAGCGACAACTAACGCTAATGATATGCAGAGTAGGCGTTCCCGTGCAAAAACACACGAAAACACCACTTCGCGATATTCTCAACGACCAGCCAGATCGGCGAAGTGATCCAAAAACAGGCGATAAGGCGCGTTAGCAGCAGGGATTTAACACCTGCCTTTTACTGGTGTTAAGCAGGACGACGACCTGCAGGATGAAAGGAAGCCCAGCCCAGAGCCACATCTGAAGACCAACAGATGCCATGGAGCCAATGATCATGCAGCTCGGAGACCCAAGAGGGCCACAAAACCCACCGCCACCACCCCCAGGCCCCCCCCTAGATCCCCCCGGACTACCACCGAGGCAGCGCAGAACAAGACAGCTGACCTTCTGAAAACGGCATCGTCCCTCAGCCACACAATTGCAGAATGTGGGGAGAGGTGGGAACCAAGTATGTGTGAAGGAGGCAAGTCACCCATGAAAAAGAATGTACACAATGCCAAGTGTGGCGGTGATGTGCTGGACAGACTTCAGAATGCAGAGCACAGACATGTCCATGTGGACATATACTGCTGGTGTTTGTAGTGTTGTGGACAGTGGACGCAACCATGTTACCTCAGGCTGTGGGGAAGACCTCTGTCATGTAGCTGTGTCGTCCCCCCCTGTAAGCGTAAGCGGAGTGGGCTGGGCCGGCGTACGCCAGTCCAGCGTAGGAGTGTGACTAAATAGGCCGTGGCTCTGGGCATGGTTCACTTCTGGGATGGCCAACACATCTGCCAGGGCGGCGCCCCTCACCCTGCCACGAGTCCGCCGCCATGACCGCCAGCCTCCTCAGCCGATCGCTGGCTCCCGCGACACAGGCCCCCAGCCCACCCAGCGGCACAGCACCGCGGAGTTATGTGTGTGCTGACTACTGCCTTCGGCCTACACTGCGGTCAGCAGGTCCCCCAATTCAAATTGAGTCTTGATTTATTTATGGCGCAGTCCAGTAGGCAACAGACATTGCTTCCAGTGCGGCCCGCCCGGATGACGCTTCATCGCAGGCTGCGCACCAGCTGAGCGCTTCAGGTGCCACTAACTCTGTGCAGCTTAAGTCAACACCACGTGGCTGTGGGCCCTTGCTGACCGCTGCCTCCGGCCTACACTGCGGTCAGCAGGGCTCACACATATCAAATCCAATCCTGACCTGCAAGGACACGCCATCATCGCAGGCTGCACCCGCTGAGTGCTTCAGGTGGCACTAACTCTGTGCAGCTCAAGTCAACGCCACGTGGCTGTGGGCCCTTGCTGACCGCTACCTCCGGCCTACACTGCGGTCAGCAGGGCTCACACATATCAAATCCAATCCTGACCTGCAAGGACACGCCATCATCGCTGGCTGCACACCCGCCACCACCGCCAGGACCACCTCCAACCAACAACTGCCAGAGTCGGAGGAGTCATACAGCCAGCCTATCAAAGTTGCTCACACCTGTCTTGGATGCCATCATCAGCTTGATACCCTGCTCAGCTCTTCAGGTGCCACTAACTCAGTACACCACAAGTCATGGACCCTTTATGATTGAATCTTGTGTGTGTGATGTCAGATCTGGTGCCCCTACCTCAGTGCACTGCAAGTCAAGGACCCTTTATGATTGAATCTGTGTGTGTGATCCGATGATCACTGTTCTAGTTGTTGCCAGCACCAACCACTCCCTGAGGGCTGGCTTACACTCACCCCACACCCATCCAGCACAGGCGTCACTGGACATGTGACCCTGGTAATAAAAAGGGGCCGGGCGCACGTGCCCGTAGCCAGTTCCACTATCTATCTAAGTGGGTCCGTGTGGTCATTATGTATGCATGATGGCCCCGGGCCCTACCACATTACATTGTGCTGTGTACAGCAGACGCAACCATGTCACCTTAGGCAGTGGGTAAGACCTTGGACACGTAGCTTTGTCATCCCCCCCCTGTAAGCGTAAGCGGAGTGGGCTGGGCCGGCGTACGCCAGTCCAGCGTAGGGGTGTGAAGAATTTGCCTGGGGCTCTGGGAGTGGTTCTGTTCTGGCCTGGACAAGGAAGTAACTAATGCGTGTGTCACTGTTGTAGTGTCGGCGCCACCCGGCCCACAATCGACAATGTTGCAATGTAGCATGCACCCGGAGGGCGGGCTCGCACGAACGGAGAAATGAAGGAGCGCAAGACCGCTGGGGGTCTTGGCTCATACATGCCAAGTGTTGTGTGTATCTGTATTGCCGCAGCATGAGCCAAATGCCTAGCCTTAATCACAGCACGAGTTCAGCCAGGCATGAACTCTACATCTGTGTCCGCCCTATCCTTACCAGAGGCCTACACTCACGTGGCCACCCACCTTCAACAGCCAACATCACAGTGTCGTTGTCAGGCTTGTGGACATGCGCAGACAGGCATGACAATGGTGTGCCGTAGGATTGCAAGTGATGCAACTGCGCAGCGCACACAAGTAAATAGGCTCGGGGGGAGGGAGGAGCAGCTGTGAGGCAATGTAACACACAGTGATGCCGCTCATTTGCCACATGCAGGACATGTCAAACATGAATCCCAAAGTTGCACACATCCCACCCCCAACAAGCCACATCACATTTCCTGAATGCAAGCAGATGACAAACTAACATTAGGGATGAAAGCTCCTTTGTCTGAACTATCAGGCGGAAGCACATCTGCACCTCCGACCTCGGAATTGCATGTGCCCGGCACCCCCTGACAGATATTATAGCAGCTGATGACGACTGCCACACTACGCACAGCCCGACGAAAGACCAACGTATACACACCCCACACACAGATGTCCTTGCTCGAAGTTATCTTGCATGGAATGGCCTTCACACTTACTCCCACAGCATCCCAGGCGTACAACCGTTGCACTCTAAAACAACTCATTGATCCGAGCTGTGGCATTTCATCCACAGAACTGGCGCAGGTCAGAACAGTGCCGCTTCAACCAGAGCCACTAACGCAATGGCAGAACATCCCGGACACATGCACAACCCCTGTCAGGTGGAACTGTACCGTGCACGTATGCTCCGTTTACTGGGGGCACTGCCATTGGCAGTGCTGCAGATCAGTTACCGGCTAAGCTTCCGCCTTGCCAACGTCACCTGCGTTCAGCCTGTGTTGCATTGTCAATCGTGCATATTCGAGTGGTCCATGGATGTCTGCCTATCCTACAGGACGGTAGCTGAACTGGATTTTGACATGTGTGTGCGCCCCCTGTTGGCCCACGACCAGGAGTGTCACCGTGATACCCGTTTATGGGATGCCTTGATACTTGGCATACATGCTGGCAGCTGGACTTGGGAGATTGCACAACTCCTCGTGTGCAGTGACCACATTGAACCGCTCCCCTATTGGGCTGTAGTGCTAATTGGTGAAAGGGGGTGGATGCAGCACATCTGTCCGGACCTGCTAATGGATTGCCTCGCCGTCCTGTTTGATGAAGTCGACAACGACCTCATGTTGGAAATGATAGCCTACAAAGCTGCAATCGCTTTCATGGACGAGTAACTACGTACCTGCAGCCACAACAGATTGGAACCCATTGCACATGTCCCAACACCTTGTTGCATCTTGGAGATCTGGTCACATGTCCCACGACAACAGTGGACATGGCTGCATTCGCCTGGACTCCGAATACATGAGCAGACAACAATGCGGGTTAACACACACCTGTGAAAGGTGAGGCACTCCCCCGGAGTGGACAGCGGCGCTTGGCAACGTTCCTCATCCTGACATACTGCTGCATTGGTCTGCATGTTGTGGCACTTATCTTGCCCGTACTGACACACATATGCTAATAAAGTCTACGCACCTTCACTTGGATTCAACTGTGATGAGTGTTGATTGGAATGACAATGTGTGTCTCACTGCCTATCTGGGTCACGGCCATACATGCGCATTGATAGCATTACCCAGGGAGTACCTTTTTGTGGAATCACTGTCCCTACATTCATCCATACTTTCATACTTGATTGCTCATAGCCACGACACATCTGTGTGAATTAGAATGTTTTATTTGCATTCAGTGTAGTGTTGAAGCTGGAGCAGTACAGGGCCATGTAAACCCCACTTTACATTGTTGCCCCATGGAGGGCCAGCCAGAGTCCTTTAGGCATTGACAAGTTCATCTGAAGAGGGAGACTTCAGTCCGCAGTGTGATTGCTGTGTCATTGGTAACCAATCAAAATATGGCAGTCCATGTCGAGGTCCAAGGTGAGTGTCGCTGAGTGTATCGGGGGACAGTGGAAGGTGTTATTCCAGGGCATGATGCAGAGGGCAGAACCAAGCTGAAACAGGCCATATGGCGGAGATGAATGCTACCACTTCATTCTTACCACAAAGCCAGATTCATCATCATCTTCGTCCTCTGATGTGTCAGGTGCCTCACATGTGGGTGGTGGTGTTTAGTCTGCATCACTGTGTGGCACTGACACATCAGGGGCCGGAGGTGGAATGTCTGCCGCACTGTGTGGCACTGACACATCAGGGGCCGGAGGTGGAATGTCTGCCGCACTGTGTGGCACTGACACTTCAGGGGGCGGAGATGTGGATGGAGTAGTAGCAGCAGCATTCATCCGCGCCAGGCCTTGTGGCGGCAATGCCATGACGAGGATCTGCAGGGCATGGAAGATCACAGCTACATTTCGCTGGTGTGCAGCCGTGGCAAACATTCTTTCCACCTGCATCCGCTCCATGTTCTCCATGATCCTCCGCATGTGTCCCAACTCCCGGCTGACATCGCTGGAGCCACTCTGACTAGACAGTTGTTCTTGGCTCAGAGTCATGACTCCAGCGATGTCAGCCATGGATTGTTGGAGAGCATGGAGCGGACAGTGGGTGTCCCTTAGGGACTGTAAGTGGTCCCTGATGGGACTTAGACAACCACGTATGGCATCTAGTTTGGCTGCCATGAGGTCGAACCCCACCCGCAGCTGATCAGCCATCTTCTCCTGGCACCCTAACACGCGGCATTGGAATTCCATGTGTTGGTCGTGGGGGTCCTGGGAGACAGCCGTGGTGGTGGGTGCTTCCTGCTGTGTGGTCTGTGCAGGGGGTGGGGTCTCCTCGATGCAGCTGGGCTGCCCTGCTCCTGGAGGTGGGGTGCCGAAGCTGTCCATGGGCTGTTGGAGGGCGTCGGTGTCGATGTTGGGGAGGTCCTCTTCATCATCAGTGCTGAGTTGTTGGGTCTGCTCTGCAGGAGGTGTTGATTCTCCCTCTGCAATGTGAAGGGGAGATGCAGATTGACATTGTGTTCACATGTATGTTGACGCATTGTACAAGTTTACTTACAGACTGCATGACAATGTACATTGTGACTGTTTGTTAGGAGATGCCTATTTGATGCGGGACAGTTGACATTTCTACATCATCAGGGATGTGAGGTTGTACTTGTACATTGTCATCTCACAGTTTCCTGCTATGCCAAATGCGAATGGCCATTTTCTACACACAAGCGGCGGCAGTTGTGTCCTCTGTTCTGTTGTGAAAGTTTGTACCACATTGTTGTCAATGTTGAGGTGCTCTGATTCTTATGTGTGTGTGCTGCAATGTGGGTGTGTTGCCCCTTCAGCTCTGATTTTGCTGGCCCTTATCCCTTTCAGGCGGTGTGCCTTTGACTTCTGTGCTTATACAGTGCTGAGATGTTGCAGACTTGGGTAACTTGGGCTCTTGGTCAGAGTTGTGACTCTTGGGCATGGTTTGTTCGCAGATGTGCTATACTTAATTGTGCATGTGTGCCATTGTGCCCATCTCCCCCCGTCCCCCCAGTCCCTGGTCGTTACTCACTCTGTTGCTGTTGGGTCAGGTCATGTTTTGCAGTGTCCGGTCCCCCAACTCCTGCCACCGTCTCCCCAATGATGACTCGGGTCACCGTTTCCTCCATCTCATCCAGCTCCTGGTGTGTCGCTGGACTCCCACCTCCAGTCTGCTTTGCTGCTTTCAGGTTGGCTGCGAGTTTCAGCTTGGTTTTGCGCTTTACATCAGTCCAGCGCTTCTTGCAGTCGTCCACTTCCCTTCTCTTCACTCCGACTGCATTCACCTTGGCCAAGATGGACTGCCATATTGTATTTTTAGTTGCCAATGACACAGTGGAGGTGATGAACAGATGGTGGTGGTGTTCTATCACCTCCGTAATGAGGATCTGGTTTTCCTGCGTACTGAAAGACGGGTTCCTCTTCTTCTTCTCCTTGCCCTTCCATGACCCCGAGGTCCCAGGCTGGTCCTCCGTGGGGCTTGTGGGATTCTGGTTGTCCTCTGTACTTGCTCCGGCTACCTCCATGGTGCTTCGCAGTTGTTTGTGTTTTGTTTGTGTTTTTTGTTGCCGCTTTTATAGTGGTTTTTCCCGCCTGACTTGTGGGACTTGCAGGCCTGGCGCTGCTTATCGCTGTATTTTTTATCGCATTTGGGCCCATCGCAACTTTTTTCACGTTAGGCTTTAGATTTTTATCGCCGTCCCGGGAATTTTATCACGGACATTTGATGCGTTATCGGGACACTATCGCATGTTACCGCCGTGTTGAGAATAAGACGTTAACACAGAGTTATTTTCCCGCAATGGACGGCGATATGAAAAATTGCGTTAACCTATTTTGGCGATGATTATCGCACGTTCTTGAGAATATCCCCCTTAGTGTAAACACAACAAAAGTTGTTTACAAATTCAATATACATTAAAAATGACTATTACCTGCCGCCCATGCTAATCTTATAGATTTGGGGGCCTTTAATAGTCTGAATTGCCTCACTTGTATGGTGTGATGGTTAGTAGCTGGTTTGGTACTGTCATTTATAGCACTATCAGGGGCAATGGGTGGTGTAGGCTGCGGTGGCCTCCTGATGAGGGCCCTGGCACTTAATTTTTTACAAATTAAGCACTCACCAAACTGGTTTTTCTCTATGTAGTAATTTGCTTCCCTAAGCAATTTTGAAATGGGTGTTTTATGTTTTGTTTTGTGTTTTCTGCGAATGACTGGTGACATGAGTTATGGATAGACCTAGCATTCATTTTAATTTTGCAGGAGTAATAGAAGTAATTTCGGTATTTCCTCGTTATACTTTCTTTGATGCAGAACTACTAATAACAATGTGATTTTCCTCAGTCGCGTAATTAAGAGTAATCTGGGGGGTAAAAAGCCAACCACAAGAGCATATTTAGTAACCACACGTGGCTACTCGAGCTGCTGTTTATGTTTCACTGCATTTAGCACTTTTTTTTTTTTGTGAAAAATGCATCCTCGTGTCTATTTTGAACGAGGGTACATTTTGCACTAAGTTAATAGCACTATATGGAGAATTAGTCTTCTCACATAATTCTACACAATCTTGTGGAATTTTTAGGTAATTCCATGTGATTACACTAAACAGAATTACATGATTTACACCCACCCCTATTTATGGACTGTTGGTTGCTTTGTGCATTTTATACCATAGCTGGGCAATTTCAGTGGTTTTGCACTTTGAGCTGAACCATAACTCAGTTTCCAACTCCACTTTTTTCAGTGAATTCCATATTTTTTTTAATGCTACAATAAATTTCTCACCCCATTGTGGCCAGGCCCTAATGCCCAACCCTACTGTGCATGGCTGAAGTGTGCAGCAGAGCGTGGGATCTGCAGTCAGGAACTTCACCCAACCTACTGCGGGCAGCTTCACCGCTGCACACAGCCTTTACCCATGCACAACAGGGGCTGGCCACTGGGCCTGGCCTTCTGCTAAGCCTTGCATCCAAATTGCCGAGACTGGCCAACCATCACCGTGCACTGCTTTCAGCCTACAGGGAGGCCCTCCACCAACACCGCTGCGGGCAGTCAACTGACATTGTATATAGGGAGTGACCCTCTGAAACAGGACTTAGCCAGGCCATTTCATTTTTACTTTCAGATTCGGAGACCCTGGTTGGCACTAAAAACCCAGGGCAAATGTCTTGTCTGGGTACTGTGAAACACACAACAAGCTTCTCTGACCACTGGTTCTCCTTCGGGGATGTGCACTTCTGAAATCATGCCCTCGAATCCCTGTAAGTTGATGCGAGGGTGAATTAAGTTTTTCCTGGGATTTCAGTACTCAGACATAAAGCTTGCACTGTCCGTGGATTCTTTTCAGGAGTGGCAGCACCTTGACTACATTGTGTTATGTTGTAAGGACCACCCCGTGTGGTTCAGTCACGAAGGGGTGTCCTCCACGCCTACCTCTGTTTTGCAAGCCAATGGTTCCGCCCTGAGCGGAAGCAGGAGTTAGAAAATAAAGTATAGGTCATGACCGGACATCCGGGTCAGACCGAGATTGCCACCAACACAAGCGCCTGTGTCTCCAGTCATTTACTACTGCCTGCTTCCCACAAGTACTGCGTTGTGCCACCAGTGAGTTTCCCATTGCTGACTGGGGTCCATGGTACTAAGAAAGGTACTGCGGAACCCAGTACTATTTTAGGTGCTGAAGTTCTACAAATCCCAAAAATTACTCATTTTAATTTTGTTTTTAATTTAACCCATGAGGAGCCCTTTGAGGGCCTCTCCATTAAGGCTTGGGGTCAGGATGTGATCATTCCAACCCCTTATGTGAGCTTTGAGAAATGTTTTAGGATGTGGGACTGTGCGATGCATCCTGAAATGGTGGCTGCAAGAGAAAAGTTTCTTTTACGGGCAGCCAATCAGAGCACTCAGATCCTTTGTTCCAACATTGGAACAATGGACCTGAAAGATATGACAGGACAAAAGGCTCCCTTATGCAAACAAATCCTTTTATTTTTTTTAATTTTCGATTTGCATATTTCTACAGATCAGCAAATTCTGTGCAATTGAAACAGCCAGGATATACAAAAGTGTTAACCCTTTAAAACTCGCTCACCAACTTTTTTGGGATGGTTATATCTCAAAACTACTAAACAGATTTACTCCAAAACAAACAATGTAACCCACACTTTCTGGGTAAAGTTTTAATTTAATGCCAAGTTTAGCCTGAATTCTTTCAGTGGCTTTGGTTGTAAGTACACCCCTACGAAGATCTTCACCAAAATTGGCATGCCATACGTTGACAGGCCATACAAAGTGTTTACCACATTTGGTGCAGATACGTACATGGAGTGAACATTTATAGACAAATCAATAAATGCCTTTTCTGACCCACAACTTCACAGTCTAATACATGTCAAACACAAAGAGGAACTAAGGAGCAGAGATATAGAAAAAAAGCATGAGGGTTTAGGAGAAATTATTAAGGGTTGCCTTTCTATACAGTACACATTTGCAGCAATAGGAAACTATTCCAGGAGTTAATCATGAATACCAACAATGGACATCATTTGTGTAAAACGTTGTAAATGTGCACCAGTAGCTCATAGACAAGGATGAAGACTGATGACTTTTCAGAACTAACAAATCTTTCTAAAACTAAAAAACTGAGCCAGTCACGTTTCAAGGCACCCGAATAGGTTGCATGAAATCTTATTTCTCAAGCAAAAATATCTAGATGTATATTTTCACATTTCAAACACACAAAAGGTGATGGGAAGGGGAAGAATGCTTACAAAAAGACTAAACTATTGGCAGTCGGTCCTGATATCATTCCAACACATTGATCTTTCCCACTGTGCCACTCTAGACTGAGGCCTGAATACATGCAGCAGCACTGACTCTCCTCCTCACAGGAATAACCCATTCCATAGGCTGGGCAGGCCTATCCTTAGAGTGGCACAGTGGTTGCAAAACGATGGGTTGCAATGGTACAGACAAAAATAAACAAGCATTTGCAATGCAATAGGTCTCGCATTTGTCAGAGTTAGAGCTATTGGTGTTGTAAATGTATATGTTTTTATTTAAGCATACTCGTTTCCTTCCCTTGGTGTACTCCTCTGCGCTAAGACAATAAAGACGTGAAGTACACTCTGAAAGTACCAGATATTAAAAAAAGCTTCACGTGGCTCTCAGGTTCCTTCAACAGGAAAGCGTGGGGGTGGGTTGATTTAGAAACAGAGGAAAGCGAGAGGAGGAGGAGGGCAGTGGGTTTTAAAAGAACGGCAAGCTGGTGGGTTTTAAAAATATCAGATGGGGCGGGGGTGAAGTAGAGGGCATGAAAATGATTGTTTTTAAAAAGAGTTCCTGCAGGAGTCTGCAGTAGAAAGACACTAGCCACTGGTGGTAGTACTTAGCGCAGGCCAGACTCCACTGCAGGACAAAGACCACGAGGAAGACAGACGAGAGGAGGAGGCGATGACCAATAGGAATCAAGGAAAGGAGAGTTTCATGGGAACAAGCCAATGGTAAGTGAAGGTAAGTAATGGGCGGGCGCAAAGCCCCTAAAGACTTTTTTTTTTTTTAATGCAAGAGATTTTAGAAGCACAGCACAAGCGCTGTGCTGTCAAAACCTAAAAACAAAGCATTCAGCCTTTTCCATCTATGCACTCAGGATCTGGAATAGTGACCCCTTATCCCTACTGCCTGCCCCTGCACTGCAGCAGATTAGGAAAGAGTTGGAAACACACCTATTTAAAGAACACTACATCACAATGCAGTGACAATGCAGCAACCTTCTACCTTTCGTATCACTCATTAACAAGTATGCTTGCCTTTGAATCTTTACAGTGGCTACGTTTGTGTATCACATCCAACATAAATGTTAATTTAGTGTGAAAAATAGTGATGGCAATATTAAAATCTGAGTAATGGTTAACTAAGTTTCTTGATACCTGTTCAAAGAACTGATACACACTGAAGATCACAGTCCCAAGATGATTGACAATTATTTCAAACCATGCTTCGTATGCTACTCCTTAATCATTTTGGGCCCATCGTTTTCAAAGGCTTACAAATTAAAAAATGCAAAACTATCCTGCAATGCCTTTTGCTCAAAGGAATAAAGCAAAGCCTTTGCAGATGCAATACTGAGTCCAAGTGAAATCAAGGTCAGAAAACCAAGGGGGTCTAATGATCCCATTTGGTCATTAACACATAAGGGGTTTTCTTAGTATTGGCGAGAATTCACAAACTCCTGTACGTATATTTTTTTCTCATAAACTACATGTAATTTTCACCAATACAATGATAATCCAAGTATTGTGGGCAGGTGGGGTTTCTTCTTGAAAATCAAGATTTGTGAGATAGTTGCTGCCTACAAGTGTAATTTGTTGGGAGTCAGTCATGAGAATGATCTAAGACACATATATACATGATACAAAGAGTCAGGGCCGGACTGGCCGTAGCGGGCACCGGGCAATCCCCCGGTGCGCCGCACGGGTGGGGGCCGGTTTTGGGCCCCTGGGGGCCGTTTTTGCTACAGGGCCGTTTTTGCAGCATAGCTGCAAAATCGGCCCTGTAACAAAATCGGCCGAAAACCGGCCGTGGCAAAGAGCTCGGCCGCACCCCCAACACCCCGGGGGGGCCGGCCGAGCACTTTGTCAGGGCCGGTTTTGGTTCCCAGTCCGGCCCTGCAAAGAGTTACCAGCGCAAGACTGTTTGAAAGCTGATCTCAATAAAAGCTATACAGGATCCATTGAGTACAAAATACACTCATGTTTCTGTCATCAAACAGTTCAGAGTCACTATCACGAAATTGCTTCAGTACGAACTTGAATACAAAATGCTTGTTAATTGCTGGCAACCAAACAAAACTCTTGAAAGAAAACTACACAAAGGCTTAGTGTTTAAAGAAAGAGTCATTAGATACGGAAAGATCAATAATTAGTAACTATGCAAGCAATACTTCCATTATAAAAACTTCACAGAGCTGTACTGTTGTGGGTGTTGTGGGCAGCACCATGTTACCTGAGAAGGCTGAACCATGATGTATTTTGCTAGCGTGATCATTCATATACTAGAAAGGACCCCACCTCCCCGACCTGTCCCCATTCTCGGCTGAGATGCACCTTATTGGGGTTTTGCCCTAAAGCTTGCACCTAGACATGCCTTGGTGTTTGGTTCGGTCATGAGGGGTACAGAGCGGCGGCAGTCAGCCCATCTAGAGCTTAGAAGAAGAATCAAGCACCAACTGGGCGCGTGCAAGGAGTGTGCCTGAAACCACATGTGCAGTGCACGGCATTGCCGAGGGGTGTGAAGCCACTCTTGAACGGATCCCATACAGGGAGTGTTCCTGACTGGAGGCTTTGCTGCTGACACTCACCACAGCTTTCGTGCACTCCTGTTTCCTGTAATCTTAGACACTGGTGTTATGTGCTTTTTCCCACGGGTGAAAAGCAACATCTCTGAGGCTCGCACCAGCCTACTTCTGTTACTGTAGCTTCTGATGCCGAATCTACAGCAACACTGAAAAGACACTGCAGTTACAAAATGAAAGTAGAAACTCACAAAATGGGAAGAACACAGACATTTTGCAGTATTTAACATAAAACGAATGGAGTGTACTAACAGGCATGTTCCAGCATCGCATAGAAAAATAATGTTTCTGCTTTGGTGATAAGTGGTCTCTGAAAGTGCTCTGGGGTAATGAAGTTGTGTTTTGTGTCCTTGTGCGCTTGTAATATTTGTCCTGTACGTCAATAGTGAACCATGGCCCGTAAAATACTAGGAGTCAGCCAATATTGCAGAGCTCCTGTTTTCCACAGAACATTACCGTGTCCTTGTGTTACCCATGAGGCCATATAACGCAGCAGTGAGTGCAGCGCGCAGCTGCAGACATGTTGATAGAAGCAGCGATGGGAGGTGGTGGTGAGGGTGGGGGGGGCAATGCATGGAGAGATGGGGTAGCGACGAGCAGGGCACAGAAGACACTAGCAGCTGCAGGCATGTTGATAGGAGCAGAGACCCATTCCAGCAAAACACACACGCACGTTATTTTAATAGAAAGGAGTGCCAGGAACACAGCGCCTAATGTAAACAATGATGAAAGAACATCGCACAAACCGTGTGTTTGTGAAGTGTGTGCCGCTAATTTCGTTAAAGCGCGGCCACACTTACAAACAGATATAATTTAAATAAAGAGATGGTGGATTGTTGTGTCGTGTGTACAGGTGGGGGTACTCGCTAGGTGACCCACAGGACCAGGAGGTAAGGCCGGCAACAATAACTACACGGAGCCAAGTAATTTACTGGTGATGGCTACCGCGTACAGGCGTCCACTGACGTCATGTCCGCGGTGGCCGTATTTATTTATAACATACCACGTGACCGGGACCAAACCACACGGCCCGGTCACAACAGGGGAGCATCACTAATATCCCTGTCGGGATAGGCACTTGGGGGTGCCCTCACCATTGCGGCTGTTGCGTCACAGCTGCGACATAACATTCCTCCCAAAAACAGAAAATTATTTCAAACATAGTCCATGCAACATTTTCAACAATACCCCCCTACGATGTTAACTCTGAAGATATACCCAAAAGGAACAGTCTTACATGAAATAGTCTCTCAGCTTCTTGTTCGGCTCAGGATTGCGTCGGAGCTGGTACTGGGAGCTTCCCCGCCCACTGGACTCAACTGGCTCTCCAGAAGTCACCGGCATTTCCTCATGCTCAGCCAGTCCGGTGTCAGTGTCCGGGTGCAGGCTAGGATCTGCCCCTGGTGACAGTGATGGGTCACTGACCACTTCATCCTCCGTCACAGGGACCACCTGAGGGTCGACAGGGGGTAAACTCTGACTCACCGCCCCGGAGTCCACCCCGGAGTTCTCCGTGAAATGGCACCTCTTAAAATGGGAACTGTTCCGGGTTACAACTTCTCCGCCTCTCCGGGCCATCACCCTACTGCCTCGTACTCTGATGACAATCCAGGGTCGCCTTTCATACGGGAGATGGAACTTGCCTTTTGTTAAGCGGTTCTTTAGTAGCACCTTATCTCCTCGTTGCAGATTCACCTGTCGAGCTCCTCGGCGCTGACTGACTTGCTCATGCACTCTGCGCCTCTGCTCATCTATCTTGCAATCGTCAAGGTTTGCAGGGCACCATTGGGGATGATGTGGGATTGAATCCGTGACCACTCGACCCATTGACAGGTGTCCTGGAGCCAGGCCCGTAGTGGTGTGGGGAGTTTGTCGATAATTCCTCAGGAATGTGAACAGAGCTAACTCCATGGGCTGGCGGCGCTCGTGGGCTATGCGGATGACCTTGTTTAAGGTCCGCATGAAGCGTTCCACCTCCCCATTCGCTTGTGGCCAGCGGGGAGTGATTCGCCGGTGTTTGACACCCAGTGAAGTTAGATATGTGGCTAACTCTTGACTTTGAAAAGGCGGCCCATTATCCGTTTTGAGTTCTTGGAAAATGCCATGCGTCGCTATCACCTTTTCTAACTTTGGGATTATTTCAGAGGCACTGAGGGTGTTCATAATTTCAATCTCAGGATATTTGGAGTAGTCGTCGATGGCTACAAAGGTGTGTCTCCCATCAGGCAGGCTTCCAAAATCAAGGCTGACACTCATCCAAGGGCGAGGAGGTCTTGGCTCTGTGATCACGGGCGCAGGCCTGGGGTTTCCTCCGGTCACCTGGCACCATTGGCATTCACGAACGGCAGCTTCTACTAGCTCATCCATCAAGGGAAACCATACTTTGGTGCGCAGCCGCGACTTGGTTTTAACCATCCCTTGATGTCCACTATGGGCCAGTTGAATGACCCTGGCAGTCAGCGAGGATGGAACTACCAGTTGATGCCCTCGCATGAGACATCCCGTGGTGTCTTCCGTCAACTCGTCACGGACATGATACAGACTTTCCAGTACTCTTCGAGCCTCCTCCGTGAGTATTTTCCACTCTTCTCGAGCTTTGTGCCAGTTGCCATGTTTCACCACCTTTTTTATCCTTTGGAGACACTGATCTCTGTCAGTTTCACTCTTTAGATCATCCATGGAGAGGGGCAAAGGACAGGATCTTTCGGTAATGCACCGTACATACTCTTCTGTGTCTGCAGCATCTTCTTCTTCCTGGGCCGTGGCGTTCCGGGGATGTCTTGAGAGATAATCCGCCGAATTGCGGCTCCCTGGCTGGTATTCGATTCGACAATTGTAATTCTGCAGTTGCAACATCCATTTCTCTATCCTCGGTGGAGGCTTCGATGAGGTGCCAGAGAATAGAGGCAAAAGGGGCTTGTGGTCGGTGGTTACTACGAACGGCTTTCCGTAGACATACAGATGGAAATGGCGACACCCCCAGTGGATCGCAATGGCTTCTTTCTCAATCTGAGAGTACCGCTGCTCGGTGTCGGTGAGCGAGCGGCTTGCGAAGGCCACCGGGGCCCAGTCTTCTTCAGCCGGGCGGCGTTGCATGAGTACAGCGCCTAGTCCCTTTGGTCCTGCGTCAACGGCGACCAGCGTGAGCTTCTGTGGGTCAAAAAATGCCAGCGTGGTAGCAGTGGACAAAGCATCCTTGATGTCCTGAAACGCCTTGGCTTGTAGTTCTCCCCACACCCATGGAACTGAGTCTTTGGTGAGATCCCTCAGGGGTTGAGTGAGGGTCGTGAGATCCTTGATGAACCGCCCGCAATAATTCACCATGCCAAGGAAGCTGCGGACTTCGGTGACATTGATCGGGGCTGGCGCATTTTTGATATCCTTGACTTTGTCTGGGTCAGGGTTCACCCCCTCAGCCGAGAAGGTGTATCCAAAGAACTGTAATTTGGTTCTGAGAAATTCGCATTTTTCTCTGTGGAGGGTCAATCCGGCATCTTTGATTCGCTGGAGCACTTGCACCAGGCGGGAATGGTGATCTGGGATGGACTTAGCGTGTATCATGATGTCATCACTCACGATGATGACTCCAGGAATGCCCATGATCAATTCGTGGATCACGTTTTGGAACACTTCTGCGGCACTGGATATCCCAAAACTCAAACGGGTGTACCGGCGAAGTCCAACATGCGTGGAGAATGTTGTAATATTTCTGGATTCTTGATCGAGGACCAGTTGGTGGTATCCTGACCGCAGGTCGAGTTTAGAGAACCAGCATGCTCCTGCAATCTCTCCGATCAAATCGTCAATAGTCGGGGTGATGTGTCTCTCCCTTTTGATGGCTGCATTCGGCAATCGCATGTCGACGCATATTCTGACAGCTCCCGGTTGTTTCGGTTTCCGGGCGACAACGATCGGGGATACCGATGGCGTGGGACCAGATACCTTCTCTATTATGCCCGCTTGCTCCAGCTTGAGCAACTCCTGCTCCACCAACGGGCGTAGATGAAAAGCCACTCGTCGGTGTCGTAGGGCTACAGGCCGCACTGTGTGGTCAATGTGAAGGTGTATCTCCTTTCCTCGATACTTTCCAATGCCCTCGAAGACCAGTGCAAATTCCTGGAGTATGTGTTGAACTGATTCTTGGTGGATTCCGAATGCAAAGGATACAATCCCTAAATCCTCCGCCGCACGACATCCCAGAAGCATGCCTTGTCCCTCTTTAGTGACGTATATCACGGTGGTGATCGACTTGTTTTCGTGCGTCACCGTGGTCTTGAACCTTCCTTTCATTTCGAGCGGCTTGTCCTGTCCATAGGCGAAGACCGTGATTTTGGTGGGCTGTAATATGGGTGCTGGTTGCATGGAGCTGTACAGAGCGGCAGCCATTATGTTTATGGTGGCTCCAGTATCCACCACAGCCGTGATATCTTGTGTTCCTACTTGGATCCAGCACTGTGGCAGGCGCCTGCTTCTGCTGGATGTGGCTCCGATCATGTGCACCTTGTGCACTGCCCTTTCGTCTTCTTCGTCGTCATCCATATCGCTTGACTCACCGCCTCCCTCGGGTACCGCATTGACCACTTGCTTGGGTTTTCGGTATTGCTTGGAGCGGCACACCTTTTCGAAGTGATTGAATCGTCAGCAGCCACTGCATTTCTTGCCTTTCGCTGGACAGTCAGCTGCTTTGTGAGGTGGGCCACCGCAGTATCCACAGTACCGTTGAGTCCCTTGCGGGCCACCGGCGGATGGTCTCTTGTTGCGACGGTCTGTTGACTTCGTTGTGACTGCATTTACCGGTTCCGCTTTGACTGGTGACTGCAGCGCCGCCTCCATATGAGCTGCTCTAGCCTTGGACAGCTCTTTCGTCTGCCCCAGCGTTAGAATATCCGGTAGTGGCTTGCCTGATTCTTCCAGAATCCTCTCGCGAAGCTTCGCCGAAGCACACCCTTGGATGATTTGCCCTCGGATTTCTTCCGTCTCATCTCGAAACCCACACGTGGATGCCAAGAGTTTCAGTCTGGCATGGAATGTGTCTAGCGATTCGTCGGGCAGTTGACGGGCTTGACGAAATATGAAGCGCTCGTAATCCTGATTGGCCATGGGCTCAAAATGGCCGGTTAGCGCATTGATGAGGGTATTGTGAGTCTTGGGCGTCGCTTCCACGAGAGTCTTTGTAATGCGTTGGATGTCCTTCCCCCCTAAGTGAAGCAGCATCGCCCTTTTCTGATCTTTATGGACCTTCGTGGCCTCAAAGAATATAATGAGCCGTTCCACCCACTCCTTCCATCGTGAAGCCTGGGCAGATGGAGATCCCTCCACCACAAACGGTTCAATCGGGGGAATCGTGGACATTATGAATCTCCACAAGGTATTACACTGCCAATGCGCTGTGCGGACTGCCGAACCCTGCTTCCCAGCGTAGCTGGAAGCACCTCAGTGCTGTTGCTGTCAGTGTAAGTTCCTCCACTGTGAGCAGAAAGAATGTCCCGAATCCTTCACTTGTTGTGGGTGTGTGTTCAGTAACCCCTACAGACTCCCAGGACGTTTGGCAGCGCTGGGGGTATAAATGCTTGCACCACCAGGGCAGGAGGGAACTGTCCCCTGTCTTGCCGAAATCCTGGGCGCAGCAGGACTTTCTGGGCAGCACCACGTGTGGGCCGGGTGTAGCGCGATTTCCCACGCCGCTGCAGACCTCACGCGCCCAGTGCGCATGTGCGCGACCTGCCGAGGAGTGCAGGCGCGGAGCGCGGCATCAGCGTTGTTGGGGATGAAAGGGCACCGCTCAGCCCGGGGTCAGCGTGTGGGAATGAGCGCACGCCGATGCGGTAGAGCCGCTCCTGACCTGACCTTCAGAGTCCGGTGGCGTCAGCAGTGAGCTTCGGGGCACGAGCACCGCGGGGCCTTCCTCAACCTCACGCGGCCACCCCAGCACAGAAACACGGCGGGAGCACGCCCGCCCTCGTTGCCAGTGTTGTGTCGTGTGTACAGGTGGGGGTACTCTCTAGGTGACCCACAGGATCAGGAGGTAAGGCCGGCAACAATAACTACACGGAGCCAAGTAATTTACTGGTGATGGCTACCGCGTACAGGCGTCCACTGACGTCATGTCCGCGGTGGCCGTATTTATTTATAACATACCACGTGACCGGGACCAAACCACACGGCCCGGTCACAACAGGGGAGCATCACTAATATCCCTGTCGGGATAGGCACTTGGGGGCGCCCTCACCGTTGCGGCTGTTGCGTCACAGCTGCGACATAACAGTGGATGTCTGCAAGAAGGGAAAACTTGTGCCGTGGCGGCTAAGTGGCTGGTCCGTAACCTAGGCACTAATCCCGGCGTCGCCACATCATCTGGCAATTGCGTGATTCTGAGAATCACTATGGTCTGTTGCCACCCGGAGGCCTGCTATGGCGGGGAGAGCTGTGATGCAAGGAGGGAATAAACAGTACCTCAATTCATGTTGGGAGACCGAGAACTGTTGTAATTTAAGGCACGTGAATTCACTTGTCGTGGCTGCCTTGCACAGCACGCGCTCTCTGTAAGGGTGACAACGTTCATCTGCTACGTGCTGTGGAGATGCGTGCTCGGGCTTACGATGCCTTTAAGCTGCCACAACAGGAAAGAAAGAAAACAAGCACCGCCCTGTGTCAGTATTCACCTTTCCATTGCAAACCCCGGGGGCAGCAGCCCGTGCTCCATGTCTCACCCCAGGCCAGTAGAAGCGGATCCTCTCCAACTGTAACAGCAGCCCGAAACATAACTAAACTTGTATTGGGCACAATCACGACTTGTGAGGGTGAAATCAGACTCCGCAGTACCTGGGGTAGCAAAACACACATTCACGGTCCTCAAAGCGCGGAAGTACGGGTCCTGGGTTAGTGTCATAGAGCAGGAGTATGCCGTTCAACAGGGTGACACGGACACCTAACTGATCGAATCACGCTTGCCAGTGCCAGATTTTTAGCAATGACTTCTTGCTATCGCACCACTTGGAGAACAGTGAGCTCTCTGTAAACAGGTCTTCCTGTAAGCAAAAACATCCCTATTTTCTGAGCACGTGAGGTTTTGCTGGCCCATACGTGAGCAGCTTATTCTTGACCAATGTTTTGCTTTGCATTTACAGATTTGCAGTCTTGAACAGGACTGAAGATTAAGCGGGCGCCTTAATGATTAGCAATATATAAAATAAGTAATCCACTACGAAACACATAAACACCTACTGCACAAGTAAACTCTAGTTGGCGCGGCGCTTAAACAAAAATGAAACAAAAAGCCAGAGAGCGAGCTGCGTGGCTTGAGGCGAACAAATATCGACTCCAGCAGGTCTCCCCAGAGCGAGAGGCCGTTGCTCAGCAGTCAGAGCTGCAGGCTTCGGAGCTGGGGATCTGTGTTCGAGCCTGGGCAGTAGGCTTTACAACCTGGAAATGTTCTATCTGCACTAAATAAAATACACTTTTAAAGTGAATGCTGCGCATCCCCAAACAGCTTAAATAAATAAAAGTATATATAATAGGCGAGCACCCAGAGCAGGGCGAAGCAAAGAAGGGCACGGGACTTCCTTCGACCCTACCGGCTTCCGTGGGGGTCGCGGGCGAGTCCATGGTGAAGCCGGAGGAGGAAGACGAGGAGACCCTAAAAGAATATAGTGCTCACCGACTACAGATGAACACACAAAAGCGGATGAAAACTGTAGTTGGGCTGTGCTGCTTCCGGAATAAACGGAAGTGAGTATCGGAACATCAGGCAATAAAAAGCCGGATAAGAAGAGCAATGCCAGAGTTAAACCAATGGCAAGCAGCATGAAAAATTACCTGGAGTTTCACACAACATACTGATTGCTTGATGCCTCGGAGAGGCAGCGCATGCGCTGCTCTATGCGAGACCTACAAATGGTGTGTGTGTGAATTCACCTTATTTATTACACAAGGTTTAGACACAATTCAGCAAAATTATGCAAATTATTTGAAACATGGGGGCATATTTACAAGGGCATTGCAACACAGGAATGAACACTTTTAATGATGATCCTGTGGCACAATGCCCTGCTCCATATTCACAAAGTGAGTGGCGTTAAGCCACTTAACGCCATTTTGTAAATATTGGACCCTATCATGCAGGTATCTGCATGAAAGGGGCTTGCAATGGGTGTTGCTGTGGGCGTTCCACTGCTACACCCATAGCTTTTTGACGCTCCCCCAGATTTACAAGGATCTATAAATCTGAGGCAGCGCCAAAAACTAACACCATGCAAGGGCAGGCGTTAGAATGGCGATGATCCAGCGGTAATTTCACAGTAATTTCTCAATGCAAAACATCATTTACCTCTAGTTTACCGCTTTAAAGGTGATGGACCTTTGCCACCGTGTTATCACCTTCAGGAGACTTTACATAAACATGAAAAATCAAAAATACAATTACATTTAAGCCAATAAAGAGAGTTGTGAGTATTTTTAAAGGGTTTTATTTTCTAGTCAAAAGTTAAGTTTCTCTGACCCTTTATTCATTAGTCAAATATCAATCAGGTTACAGAATTGGAAAATAGGAAAAATAGAATTAATACAGAACATATTATAGGTTGCATACAAAGCACTCCATAAAGGAGGGAAAACCCCTAATTCTATGTCAGTCAGAACTCTTTAAAGAGTTTCAGGAAAAATATAATTCAAGAGTGAGTTTTGCAAGGCTAATCAATAATTAATAATTAGCAAAAATCTCCCATAAAGAGAAATAAATGCATAAGACAAAAACCTGTCCTGATCTCTCAGCTGCTCTCTCTTCGCTGGTCTGTTCATCTGTCTCTCTCCCTCTCCATTGTCTGACAGAGAGGCTGCTCCTTGAAAATGCCCCTCCTTCACAAGACCACAGAGGAATGTGATCTGCCTTGCCAAAAATACGACGTGCAAGGACTCTCTGAAAAAAATATGAGCAAGATCCCCACCTCCCTCTGTCTCTCCTCGGACGCAATCACCTCCCAGGCTGCACCCGCGACGTTCACGTACCTAACCCATATGATGTCTGGTCAGATCTGCTCCCTCCTCATCTCTCCTCTAAGACTGGCACGCCCCCTAACGGATCATTATTTATACTCTAATTCTTGGCTGACTATACTAATAATGTTGCAGTTTCAGTAGAAACTCGCACTGTGATTGGTTAGCACAGGTGACATAGGGGTCTCATCATCCTGTTCTCATTGCAAATCCAACCCATACCGGTTATAACAAAGGAAGCGTTAAGGCTTAATACAGTCATATGTATCACCATCAATAATTATACAATACTGCAACATCTAAGCGTCAAAAATGTATCAGTCTATTTCCGCCTTGCTTTCACATCGCACGCAGGGATGACACTCTCCCACAATCAATCAATCAATCACAGAATTTGTAAAGCGCACTACTTACCCGCGAGGGTCTCAAGGCGCTGGGGAGAAAAAAAAGGGGGGGGTGCTGCTACTGGTCGAACAACCAGGTCTTGAGTAGCCTCCTGAAGGTCAGCAGGTCTTGGGTCTGTTGTAGGCTTAGTGGAAGGGTGTTCCAGGTCTTGGCGGCGAGGTGGGAGAAGGATCTGCCGCCGGTGGTAGTTCTTCGAATGCGAGGGACGGTGGCGAGGGAGAGGTCGGCGGAGCGGAGTTGGCGGTTGGGGACGTAGAAGAGGAGTCGTCTGTTGAGGTAGGCTGGGCCAGTCTTGTGGAGTGCCTTGTGTGCGTGGATGAGGAGTTTGAAGGAGATTCTCCTGTTGACGGGGAGCCAGTGCAGGTTCCTCAGGTGGGGGTGATGTGGCTGTGGCATGGTACATCGAGGATCAGGCGTGCGGAGGCGTTTTGTATGCGTTGCAGTCGCTTGATGAGCTTGGCCGGGGCTCCCGCGTAGAGGGCGTTCCCATAGTCAAGACTGCTACTGACGAGGGCCTGGGTGACTGTTCTTCTTGTATCTGTCGGGATCCACCTGTAGATCTTGCGAAGCATGCGGAGGGTGTTGAAGCAGGAGGATGAGACTGCGTTGACTTGCTTAGCCATGGAGAGCGTTGAGTCGAGGATGACTCCCAGGTTGCGTGCGTGGTCGGTGGGTGTCGGGGCTGCTCCCAGCGTTGTTGGCCACCAGGAGTCGTCCCAGGCTGAGGGGTTGGAGCCAAGGATGAGGACCTCTGTCTTCTCCGTGTTCAGTTTTAGTCGGCTGATCTTCATCCAATCGGCGACGGCCTTCATTCCTTCATGGAGGTTGGATTTGGCGGCGAGGGGGTGCTTGGTGAGGGAGAGGATCAGTTGAGTGTCGTCGGCGTAAGAGATTATGTTGAGGTCGTGCTGTCTGGCGATGCGTGCGAGCGGGGCCATGTAGATGTTGAACAGTGTTGGGCTGAGGGACGATCCCTGGGGTACGCCGCAGATGATCTCGGAGGCTTTGGATCGGAATGGTGGGAGGCGGACTCTCTGGGTTCTGCCGGCGAGGAAGGAGGTGGCCCATTCCAGGGCCTTGTCTCGGATCCCTGCGTCGTGGAGGCGTGCGCGTAGAGTGCGGTGGCAGACAGTGTCGAAGGTGGCGGAGAGGTCCAGCAGGATGAGGGCTGCGGTCTCACCGTTGTCCAGCAGGATCCTGATGTCGTCGGTGGCGGCGATGAGGGCAGTCTCAGTGCTGTGGTTGCTGCGGAACCCCGATTGGGATGGGTCCAGGATGCTGTTTTCTTCGAGGTATCGGGTTAGCTGTTTGTTGACGATCTTCTCGATGACCTTGGCTGGGAACGGAAGCAGGGAGATGGGCCGGAAGTTCTTGAGGTCTCTCGGGTCCGCCTTGGGTTTTTGGAGTAGGGCGTTGATCTCTGCGTGTTTCCAGCTCTCTGGGAAGGTCGCGGTCTCGAAGGAGAGATTGATGATGTTGCACAGGTGGGGTGCTGGCTTTGTTGAAGATGTGGTGCAGGAAAGGGTCTGACGGGGAGCCGGAGTGTATTGTGCTCATGGTCTTGATGGTGTCCTCGATGTTCACGCTGGCCCAGGCTGGCAGGGGGTCGTGGTCGATGGTGTGCGGCGGGTCTGGTGCATCGATCTTAGTTGGGGCTGTCTGGGTGTTGAAGCTGTCGTGGATGTCGGCGATCTTGCGGTGGAAGAAGGTGGCAAGGGAATCGCACAGGGGTTGCGACGGCGGGATGTCGTTGGTGTTGGAGCTGGGGTTGGAGAGTTCCTTCACGATGTTGAAAAGCTCCTTGCTGTTGTGTGCGTTGTTGTTGAGGCGGTCTTTGAAGGAGATTCTCTTGGCGGACTTGATGAGATGGTGGTGGTTACGGATGGCGTCTTTGTGGGCTTCGTGGCTGTCCGGTGTCTTATCACTGTGCCATTTCTTCTCTAGTTTCCGGCAGGTACGCTTGGAAGCTAGGAGTTCCGAGGTGAACCAGCTGGCTCTTTTGGTGGTGTCACTGTAGGTGAGTTTTTTCAGCGGGGCGAGGGTGTTGGCACAGTCGTCCATCCATCGTCTGAGGTTGCAGGCAGCGTCGTCGGTGTTGGATGGGTCGGAGGGAGGGCTGAGAGCGAGGGTTGCCCGTAGTTGGTCTTCGGTGACTTTGCTCCAGCAGCGGCGTGGGATCTGTTGGGTGCGGTGGTGTGTGGTGGGTTTCTGGAAGGTGAAATGGATGCAGCAGTGGTCGGTCCAGAGGAGTTCCGTGGTGTGGCTGAAGGAGACGTGGGAGCTTGAGGAGAAGATGGGGTCAAGCGTGTGGCCGGCGGAATGGGTCGGTGTTGTGACGAGCTGGCTCAGACCGAGGTTGGCGAGGTTGTCGATCAGGGTGGTGGAGTTGCTGTCATTGTTGTTCTCCAGGTGAAAGTTCAGGTCTCCGAGGAGGATGTAGTCGGTAGAGGTCAGGGCGTGCGTGCTGATGAAGTCGGCGATGGAGTCGCTGAACTGGGGTCGGGGCCCAGGGGGTCTGTAGACAAGGGTGCCTCTAAGGGTGGTGTTGGGGTCCGTGTGGATCTGGAAGTGCATGTGTTCGGCGGTGCTGAGAGTGTCGTCGGTGCTGGTCGAGACCCTGATGGTGTTCTTGTGGACGATGGCGATTCCTCCTCCTACTGCGTTGACGCGGTCTCTGCGGGTGATCTTATAGCCGTCTGGGATGGCTATGGCGATGTCGGGGGCGGAGGAGTCGTTCATCCAGGTCTCTGTCAGGAAGGCGATGTCTGGTGATGATGTGTCGAGCAGGTCCCAGAGCTCGACGGCGTGTTTGCGTGCGGAGCGGGTGTTCAGTAGGATGCATCGGAGGTGGTTGAGGTCCTTTTGGCGGGCGCCTCGGTGGCTCTGAGGCTGGTGTAGCTGCAGTTCCGGCAGGTGAAGGGACCATGGGTGCGTTTCGGGGCGGCCTTGAAGCAGTTGTGCGTCCATCCGGGGTTGAGAGCGTGGAGTGTGGTGGCATCGTATCGGCGTCGGTCCTCGAGGCTGGTGCGGGGGGGCACACGGCCCAGGGGTTCTTGCCCTGGGCGCGGTCCAGGCGCAGACGGGCTTGCCTTAGGCGCGCCTTCGGCCCGCCAGCGGCGCATCCGCTGCGCGGCCGCTCAGCGGCCGCCATATATGGGGAGGTGGGAGGGAGGAGCAGCTGGGAGGCGGGAGGCAGGGGCAGCGAATGGGCAGTCAGGGGGGCGGGGCCGCAGGGGACGCAGCGCGGGAGTGGAGAGAGGCAGCGAGGGGTACAGAAGGCAAAATGGGCACAGTTCAATGGGGGCAGCGAGGGGAAACAGAAGGAAAAATGGACACAGTTCAATGGGGGCAGCGAGGGGAAACAGAAGGAAAAAGGACACAGTTCAATGGGGGCAGCGAGGGGAAACAGAAGGAAAAATGGACACAGGGAAAATGGGGGCAGCGAGGGGAAACAGAAGGAAAAATGGACACAGTTCAATGGGGGCAGCGAGGGGAACACAAGGAAAAAAGGACACAGTTCAATGGGGGCAGCGAGGGGAAACAGAAGGAAAAATGGACACAGGGAAAATGGGGGCAGCGAGGGGAAACAGAAGGAAAAATGGACACAGTTCAATGGGGGCAGCGAGGGGAAACAGAAGGAAAAAAGGACACAGTTCAATGGGGGCAGCGAGGGGAAACAGAAGGAAAACGGGCACCGAGGCCACAAGCAGAGGGGCGAGCTTACCAGCAGCAGCGGGCAGGACACCACAGGCGGAGCTGTGTGGCGGGGGAGCGACCTACCTGGCAAGGTCAAGGGTCGCTCTCCTCACCGCGCAGCGGCCGCCATATATGGGGAGGTGGGAGGGAGGAGCAGCTGGGAGGCGGGAGACAGGGGCAGCGAATGGGCAGTCAGGGGGGCGGGGCCGCAGGGGACGCAGCGGCGGGAGTGGAGAGAGGCAGCGAGGGGTACAGAAGGCAAAATGGGCACAGTTCAATGGGGGCAGCGAGGGGAACAGAAGGAAAAATGGACACAGGGAAAATGGGGGCAGCGAGGGGAAACAGAAGGAAAAATGGACACAGGGAAAATGGGGGCAGCGAGGGGAAACAGAAGGAAAAATGGACACAGTTCAATGGGGGCAGCGAGGGGAAACAGAAGGAAAAATGGACACAGGGAAAATGGGGGCAGCGAGGGGAAACAGAAGGAAAAATGGACACAGTTCAATGGGGGCAGCGAGGGGAAACAGAAGGAAAATGGACACAGGGAAAATGGGGGCAGCGAGGGGAAACAGAAGGAAAAATGGACACAGTTCAATGGGGGCAGCGAGGGGAAACAGAAGGAAAATGGACACAGTTCAATGGGGGCAGCGAGGGGAAACAGAAGGAAAAAAGGACACAGTTCAATGGGGGCAGCGAGGGGAAACAGAAGGAAAAAGGACACAGTTCAATGGGGGCAGCGAGGGGAAACAGAAGGAAATGGACACAGTTCAATGGGGGCAGCGAGGGGAACAGAAGGAAAACGGGCACCGAGGCCACAAGCGGAGGGGCGAGCTTACCAGCAGCGGGCAGGACACCACAGGCGGAGCTGTGTGGCGGGGGAGCGACCTACCTGGCAAGGTCAAGGGTCGCTCTCCTCACCGCGCAGCGGCCGCCATATATGGGGAGGTGGGAGGGAGAAGCAGCTGGGAGGCGGGAGGCAGGGGCAGCGAATGGGCAGTCAGGGGGCGGGGCCGCAGGGACGCAGCGGCGGGAGTGGAGAGAGGCAACGAGGGGTACAGAAGGCAAAATGGGCACAGTTCAATGGGGGCAGCGAGGGGAACAGAAGGAAAAATGGACACAGGGAAAATGGGGCAGCGAGGGGAAACAGAAGGAAAAATGGACACAGGGAAAATGGGGGCAGCGAGGGGAAACAGAAGGAAAAATGGACACAGTTCAATGGGGGCAGCGAGGGGAAACAGAAGGAAAGAAGGACACAGTTCAATGGGGGCAGCGAGGGGAAACAGAAGGAAAAATGGACACAGGGAAAATGGGGGCAGCGAGGGGAAACAGAAGGAAAAATGGACACAGTTCAATGGGGGCAGCGAGGAGAAACAGAAGGAAAATGGACACAGGGAAAATGGGGGCAGCGAGGGGAAACAGAAGGAAAAATGGACACAGTTCAATGGGGCAGCGAGGGGAAACAGAAGGAAAATGGACACAGGGAAAATGGGGGCAGCGAGGAGAAACAGAAGGAAAAAAGGACACAGTTCAATGGGGGCAGCGAGGGGAAACAGAAGGAAAAAAGGACACAGTTCAATGGGGGCAGCGAGGGGAAACAGAAGGAAATGGACACAGTTCAATGGGGGCAGCGAGGGGAACAGAAGGAAAACGGGCACCGAGGCCACAAGCAGAGGGGCTAGCTTACCAGCAGCAGCAGCGGGCAGGACACCACAGGCGGAGCTGTGTGGCGGGGGAGCGACCTACCTGGCAAGGTACAAACACTGGTACATTGGCACGATGACAAGAGTGTGCAGATCACGGTGGCCTTGACCCATGTGTCTTCACTTGAGGCACTTGGCAGTTCATGCAGCTGGCACAATGTTCTGCACATGCGTCTCTCATTCAGCACACTGCTAACAATTCTCAGCCACGCTGGATTCTTAGGCAGCCATTTTTATTGTGGGCCCAAATGTATACTAAAGTAAAAACAAACACAAAAGAATATTAATTTATGAAGTAAAGCCCATTATGTTCACCTCCCACCATTCTAATACCCTGTATTAATTATTACCTAGCAAAAGCTATTAATTTAAAGCAGCTTTTCTATTATTTGTGCACCACATGCAAAATGTGCAATGTACAACATAGCATAAACATGCACCAGTGCAAATTTTCAAAGCGCAAACAGTTAATACATACTCATAGCAACATGCGCTAATGTTTTAAATAGCTTTTCATGCAAAATGCGTTTGCCCCATGAGTAGTGTTGGTGCATGGTTGATTAATTAATACACATTATGAGAAAGATGTATTATGAACTGAATATGCATTGTCTAAATATGCAACAAAGCCAAAGTCTCTTGAGACGGGAACAGGGAGTGTTGATTACAAGGAAAAGGAGCTGGGAGGAGAGAACACATTCCATGCTTGTCTTCAAAGCTAAGAGGAAACTGAAATCACGAGTTTCTCTACACTGCAAAAACACATGTTAATTTAGCACAAGCATTTCAGACTGAAAGCATTTTGACCAGGCCTCATTTCATGTCTTTCACTTTGCATGCACCAAAAGTGCCACTTTTAAAAAGCATTTGACTAGGCCTCATTTCATGTTTCATGTGCCATGTGTTTTCACTTGCACCAAAATCTGCGTGCCATTTTAAATGCAGTCTGTCTGAAACACAAAACAGAGCGATGCTTAATCTTGATGAAATCTTGCTCCATCAACTCACCCTTTGATGATAACAAATCATGATACTTCAAATGATTTGTAAATCATCACACTTATTTAATCTCACAGGTGACATTTTTATTGCAAAAGCTGAGCACATAACAATTTTACCTCTATTTCTAAGGCAACACAAGTTTTGTCTGTAATCAGATCATATATAGCCAAGCTCAAATGTTTAGTGCAGAGTTCTGTAAGTAGCTTCTTGGAACTGTTAGTCTTCTCTAAAATAAGTAACTAAAATAATAAAAGGAAAATTCAACAGGACAGGTTTTTTTTTTTTTTTTACTTCTTCATCTTTTCTTCTTTTTCTTTCATCATTCAAAGATTCTTTTCTCTTCAGCTCTTGACAATTCTCAGTTATTTGTTTCAGCATTTCTTTTTCTCTTTGTCACCATCTTGCCATCAGGGTGGCTCAAACAGTGTGGCATTCTGTACTTTTTCCATGCAATTTGACCACTCAGGTGCTGAGAAACTCTGACAGAGCACCATCAATTCTTTGCACTTTTTCAATCCAAGCCTTTCACTTTTATTTTCACTTTGATCAGATTCAGATGTTTCAGTTATTGGTGCAAACGATTTTTCAAGGGACCACTGCAGACGTTTTGGATACCCTTTCAGCCAGCTTTTTCCTACCTCCACTCGTAGGCCCAGAGCACTAATTCCTTCTTCAGAGGCTGCACCTGACTCATTCACCAGTTTGACACCGCTTTCATCTGTGTCAGTTTCCACTTTTTGCTTTTCCAGTGCCACTTCAGTTTTCTCTAGTGCTGCTTCAGACTCTGTGTGTTCCCTTACAGCTTGACTGACCCTCTTCTGTGGACTTTTGACCACTGCTGGCATATCTTCTTGAAGAGGAGCTGTTTTATCAGGGCGACACAGGACCATACGCATGTGAGAGGCATGCACCCAATTTGGAAGGCCACCACATTTCACAACAGTCTTTGCCAGGATCATTTGGAACAGGCCTTTCCATTTCACAGCATCTCTCAGATCAAAGTTTTGGCACCATTCATTATGCAGATCTTGTGAAGCAGCTGCAATCTGGTGAGAAACTGCATGCTCCACATCAGTCAGACCTTCACAGCAATGGCTAGTCTTTTCATCTGTGTTTTTCACAAGTGCATTTGCATTTATATATTCAAGCCACTTCAGTGATGCTGAAACACAGTCTTTTGCAAAGTGTAAATCTGTGGTGTCTTTGTGTTGCTTTATTATGCTTGAAACTTCAGGCAGATAGCTACAATCCAATCCTTGTCCAATCTGTGGTTCTGCACACATCATCTTTGAAACCTCATTATGATCTGATTTCAGAGAAACTGGCAATCTATACCTGGACATCAGTTTTTGCAATAACACATTTGCTACTATGCAGTTATCATTTTTCTCAAAAACAGTTCTGATACAACCATGTTGTTCTGCTTCTGAAACAATTTCTTGAGCCTCTATTAATTCACGTGTGAAAGTTCCATTGAATGTATATGCTAACAGAACACAATTTTGTGCAACTGAATTAGCATTTCTCTCTCCCATGATAACAGTGACTCCCATTTGAGCAGATATACTGCATGTTATGGTAAGGGCAATCAATTTCGAATTTTGGGCTGAGGTAACTACTGAAAGCCATGAAGCCTTGACAACATAATGTATAGGAAGCACAGCATGTGTTGCTCCCAATGTGTCATTGTTACCTTTTAAATATAGGCCATCTACAAAATGGACATTGTTGGGCTGAATCAGATGTTCATCCTTAAAGTCTGATCTTGGCTTCATTCATATATTCATGACATCTAGACACTGATATTCAGTTTCACAACAAACCAACTCATGCTGGCATTTCTGTGACGTTAGGGTCAAAGGTCATTGGGAAATACATCACAGACCTTTGAACACATTCATGTTTTTGAACAGGCACTGAGAGAGCGCAGCCCTCCCTCTCACTGCAAATTGTTATATTTTCTTTTAAATAAACTTGCATTCCTAGTGCCGGGGCGCGACACTTTTTCTCTTTCAACTCTAGGAATGCTCTTGTGCAATTTTTGTCCAATGGAAGCGGATCAGACACATCCTTGTGTGTCAGCCTCAGTAAAGGCTTAGCCACTAGGGAAAGGTTGAGTAACCACTCACTATAGCAACCGACCATTCCCAAAAACACCCTGACTGCTTTCTGAATTTGAGGTGGATTCATCTGGTGAATTATTTCCACTCTCTCTGGTGACACCTTTCTAGCTCCCTTTCCAATTATGTGTCCCAGACATTCATTTTCTTTTTGGCAGTACTCCTGACTATTCTCATGCAATGGCACTGTGACATGAACTTGCCAAAATCAATAACAGTAAGCCATTCTTCAGCACATGGAATGTGAAAAAAATATATTGGCTGAATTCGGTACCATAGGACAACATAGAAAAGTTATGCTGCTAACCTCCTGCATTATTCTGTTCTTTTCATTTAGTTTCTGTGAAGCTGTGATCAGAAAGTTACATAAACTTCCAATCAATTCCATCAAAAATCCTTTACTCAGTTTATCTCCAATTATGGGTAACATTTCTGCAACTGATGGTGTTCTTTAATACATGTCATCTGGTTCTAATTTGAATAAGACATGTTCTGCACTTTTTATTAATCTGACATCTTTCTCTGTGAACTCTCTTATTTCTGTGTTTATTATTTCTTTTAAATCAGAAGGTAATTTTTCAATTGTTCTCTCTGAAAACAATGCTACAGCTTGTTCTTGTTGGGCCATTTTAAAATGTACATCCTCATCAGGAATCTGAAAATTAACATCATCTGGTGTACAGTAATCTGTGCTGTTTAATTTGCAAAACAATTGTTTTCCTGCCAGGCCTGTATCACAAACAGCAAATTGGTAACTTTCCTCAAATGGGTCTATTTTTGCTGCAAATTCTTCTAAAACTGGATTTGTAATTTCTCTTTTTAAAACTCCTACAACTAAGGGGCCGATTCCGATTTCGGCCGGAAGGGCACCGAGCGATGGTTGGAGCCCTTCCGACCGAATCGGAACGTGCCGGCCGGATTCCTTTCCGACCGAGCCATTCCGATGGGCTCGGTCGGAAAGGAATCCGACTCGGATTTCCGGATCGCTTACGACGGGTTCGGAGAGCCTGTCCGCCGTCCGGAAATCCTTCAGTACTCCCCCGGCCGCCTCCTCACGACCGAGGGAGTACGATGGCAGTATTTCACTGCCTTTTCATGCCGGTCTTTCCGGCACGAAAAGGCAGTCGGTAACTGTCTTTGGGGGCCCCCAGTAGGGCCCCCATGGGTGCGAGGCCCGCCGAATGGCGGCCTGGGGGCACCTATGGTGCCCCTCTGTTGATCCCTGCACCCGGTGGCATGCACCTTGGGGTGCCGGCCACAGGGTGCAGGGATGAACTGCACCCTGCTTTTCACAATGCAAGCATGCATTCCGCTCGGAATGCATGCTCCCATTGTGCAGTATACGAGTGCGACCGAACAGGGTTCGGTCGCATCGTACTTGCAGGGCCGTAACCGACGACAGCAGGTCGGTCGGTTACGGCTCCTGGACGATGTCGGACGGACCTGAGTCCGTCCGACATCGGAATCGGCCCCATAGTCTGGACCTTCCACTGCTTTCACAATGGACTTGGTAAATTCAGAATTGTTAGGGTTAAAACTCTCATTTTCAAATACAGCAACCTGTTGAAATGGGTTCTGATTTTGTTTCTGGAAAGAATTCACATTTGCTTTTAATTGCTATTTAAATTAATTTGAGCATTTTCCATATTTTGTGGGAGCATCTGAGCTTGAAAAACTCCTGCCATTGGTACCTGTTTCTGAACTGACATATGCATTTGCTTAACTGGCATATTTTGCACCTGCATTTCTCTCTGTTTTTGCACATTTCCAATTGCTGCATCAAGTTTAAATTTATATTTCTTCTTCCAATGCTCAAATCTGTTATAAAGATGGCAAAAGGATACTCTTTCCAGCAGTGCAACATCCATACCAGAATTTGCACGAACCAAAACACCTTTACTTCCATCCTGTAATCTGTACCCAATTAACATCCTTTGCTGGCACTCTGCCCTTCAGGAAAGTAATCACTGCTACGTTTTTCTCCGTAACAACAGAAAATGATGGTGCATTCATGCAAACCTTTTTCATTGTCTCCTCACCTGGCCTTTGCACAACAACTTTAGATTCAAACCACAATTCAGTTTGCATGGCAGTGTCAAAAATCATTTTCAAATTAATAGACAACTCTTTTAAAATTTCAACAAATCCATCAACTTGTGGGTACCACAGCATAAGTTTGTCTCTCAATTTTGGGAATGTGTTCAGAAATGCTGCAAGTTCACTTTTGTTCCGTGGCACATGAACATGCACTTCTCCCACCTTTTTCTCAATGAGTAAGCAAAAGCTTCTCCCTCATCCTGTTTATTATTTTCCTCAACAAGGTCTGGTGGTTTCTTTTTCTTATCCAGTTTCCTTGCTAGGTCTGGTGGTTTCTTTTTCTTCTCATGTTTTCTTGCCCACTTGTCTCCTAATTTCTCAAACCCATTGCATTTGAAAATATATTTTATTATTTCTGCAATGTGCAATTGCATTCCTGAAGAATGCATGGTCTCATTTGCCTCATCATTCATATGTACCCTGAAACTTTTCTGAAATGGAAAGCTTCCTGAAACATCAATTTCATATTTTTGAGCCACATCAGTCAGTCTATCATGTGTAGTTACTGCACATGTAGCTGTTTCCTTACTCAGGGAAATTAAATCTTTCTCCTGACTGACACTGGTTCACATTTTCATGATTTAAACAGCAGGGACAGTTAATTTCTTCATGTTCAAATGTTGAATTTAAAACACTAAGCTGTCTCTCCTTTTTAGGGTCTGGGTTAATTTGTTGCCCATGCTCTCTATCTTTTTAATCACTGCTGCTTCCTCAAAGCAGGTTTGAAAAATCCCATCTTCAAATATATTCATTTTATCCTGGGCTGCAGATGTTGTAAAGACCATTTCCCCCCACCTTTCAGTGCTTGAACTGTCTGGGGTAGTTTCTATTCAAAAATCTGTGAAGATGGCGGCGTGAGCCTTCCTCTCCTCTCATGGTAATGCCGGACTTCGCATTTCCATACATCTCTCGCACTACCGGACGTCACTACAGACAGCAATAAAGCGGCGGAACACTTCAGGAATCCAGCGACAGCAAATCTTGGTAATTTTGCTCTTCTATGTGAGCTGGGGAGATCCCAGCGTCTGTATCCTATCGGGCGTCACTTGTCCCGATCATACGCTAATTCCCATTGTACCTCGGGGATCTCGACTCTCAGCGTGAGAACAAAGCGCAACGATCTGTCTCCGAGCCCGACTCCACAACAAAGCGACCTCAGGCCTGGGGTCGCATTAACAAAACCGGCTCCAACGTTCACTCAATATCAAGTAAGGTCGCGCGTCTGCATATAATATGGCGACTGTCTGACTCGGGCTTTCTGCCGGTGCACCGCGTACCGCTGCGGCAGTCAAAACGTCAAATACCACATGCCAGATGTCGAATAGTGAATGCTGACTGCTACGTTCACATCTACACATGAAATAAGTACAAAGCTATGCCATAATATGTCATAACATATTTCACATCAGAAGTCTGCATACAAAATGGCGGCGCGGAACACCAGTTAAACTGACAGGCTGATGCTTGCTTTAACCCCTGCGTAAGAGTGACATAGGAGAGACATAGAAATGTTGTCACATAAGAGACTAACAACGTATGTCTACTTGTCCACCTGCATGCAGCTGCACTACTGAAGTTGGGTTGAATGTATGAGTCTTTTTTACACCTGGATGCCTGACCTTAAGATGGCGACTGTCAGGAGAGGTACATGCTTGCCTACCCTGCCCTGCTCAGAGCTACTCTGAATCCACTTTGGCTTTCACGGTGGTGATGCCTAAAAGTTGCCTAAAGTGGCTGTAAGAGCCCTTATTCAATCTATGCTTTTCGCAGGATATCTACCCTGAATGCAGAATCATAACAGAATCATACCAGTTACAACCACACGCATGACCCTGTTGTGTCAGCCCTGGCAACACTCCAGAGACCTCTATAGCACTCGGGTGGTCTCTGCTGTACTCTGTAAGCCTATATAATCTATGGAAAGGTGTGTGCTCGACGTGCTTTCTGCGTAGCTTGTGTATTTCGTGCATCATCCATGAGCATTACAGTACATCTCTAAGCATCGATGCATGAAGATTACTCAGTGTAATTCTGGGCTCTCCGGTGTCTGCATTGACTCAGTGTCAGCCTGCAATAGCCACACAAATCCACTCTAGTGGACACCAGAGCTCACCAAGCCTACCAGACGCTGATGCCATCACCAACGCTGTTGCAGCGGAGTCAATAGAGTCAATAGAGTCAGTGGACTTGGTGGAGTCGGTGGAGAGCCAGGAGAGTCAAGAGTGTGAGCACAGTACGCGGTACGCGGTGCGCAGTACAGCACACAGTACACGATCGCATACACATACACATTGAAAGGAAACAACAACCACTCAAGATGTCCGAGAAGGAAGCCAAGACACTTAAGAGACTTAAAGCTGACCCTCCGAACCCGGAATCACCCACTAAAGGCAAACGCGACATCAATGCAACGATGGATACCATACTGAGTAAATTAGCTGAGGTCCATGATCTGGCAAAATCCACGAGGGACGAAGTCTCTGCAATTCGACAAGACATAAGAGACACCAACATCAGACTAGCAGAAACGGAAAACAGAATCAGCCAGTTGGAGGACAATGATGTCAAAGTATGTAAATCCCTCAAAAGCCTAACCATCACTACAGACTCTCTAACGAAACGCCTGTCGGGACTCGAAGACAGAAATAGAAGAGGGAACCTAAGAATTTTTGGTATCCCTGAAGGGGAAGAGGATCAATCAGAGTCGTGCATCACTTTTTTAGAAAACTGGTTTACGCAGGCCACTAACCTGTCCTTTAACAAACCTCTAGAGTTTGATAGGGCCCATCGGGTCCCTACAAGAATCATACCACACCAAAAAAATCAAGACCAATTGTATGTAAACCTCTCCGATATCAACACGCAGAACAGATCCTCGCCTTCATGCGTAAGAATAACCATATTCTCTGGAAAAACAACAAAATTTTTATCTCTCAAGACTACAGCAAAGAAACGGTGGATACTAGAAAAGGCTTTCTAGCACTTCGACCCAGGCTAAAACACCTGAATTACCAGTTTGCTTTTGCAGGACCAGCAAAATTTCGCGTAATGATTCACGGGTCCCCTCACTTCTTCACAGACCACCTACAGCTGAAAAGATTCCTCGACGGGCCGGGTGATCCCTCTATGGAAACGACGGCCTCTGGATCTTCTTCATAATCTCTTAAATCTCCGTTGGACCACAACCAAGAACAGATCAGTGAGCTTCTCAACGGCATCTCGTATACTTGAATTACTTGAACTACTTGAAAATCTTGAAATACTTGAATTACATGTGTACTTCCAAGCTATGAGTCATTACAGGACAGTGTCTCTATGCTCTTCTGATCTCATCTGAAGCACCTTCATACTCATCGGCATAAAAGGCAGTCTCTTTAACCTATATCAAGTATTAGTCTTCTGATCCCACCTGATGCGACATGCCTTTCACCGGTCATATAAGGAAGACTCTTTACTCTGTATCAATGTTTTAGTTGCACAGGCCTTGGGCTTGGGCTGGTAATATCTATCCCCACGGTAGATTGAAGCATTACTAACAAGGCAATCACGGGGATCTGGTTCGTATATCCTTTTCTTATTGACTCTGGATTCCTGGTGGAACCTCAATGCAGCGGCGCTAAGTGTTTTACTTGACGTGTTAGGATGCTAGAGTTCACAATGTATAGGCTAGGAACACGTTTACTCCTGTGTTAATGATGTTAATGGTGCAATTCAGTGATCTACACTCGGTTTGTCAGCCTCAGTGTGTCCAGACTTATACTGGACCTTATGCAGGACACCAGCCAATCTGTCACTGTTTATAATGGTTAGATAATGGTCACCTAGTCTTGTTCACCTATAGTCACCATATTGGTCACCTAGTCTTGTTCACCTATAGTCACAGCTAAGCCAAGCCATGCGATTAGTCTATTAAAATGCAGAATGATTAGACCAAACTGCACAGACTAACTGCACATCTATGGATAGCAATGAGCTACACCGCAGTATAACTATACTCAGTTTTATTAGTTCTCATGTTCCTTATGTAGGTCGTCAGCCAATCTGTCAATGTTTATAAAGGTTAGATAATGGTTAGATAACCAGTTGTACCCAGTCTTGTTCACCTAGTCATGTTCACCTATACTCACAGCTACGCTACGCGATTAGACTACTAAAATGCAGAATGAATAGATCAACATGCACAGACTAACTGCACATCGTTGGATGGCAATGTACCACACCGCAGTATAACTATACTCAGTTTTATTAGTTCTCATGTTCCTTACTGTAAAGTTTACTACTCCTTATGTTATGACACAGGCTGGCCTCATGCGCCCAGGTCACTTTGTCTGGTTCCCATGGGAGGGGAGCTCTCTTCCCTTGTCACCATGCCAAGCATCTACTTTCAGGGGGGTGGGAGGGATGGGGTTGGGGTTGGGGTTGGGGGTGGGTAGGGTTGGGGTTTTGGATCTTATTCTTCTTATTGTATCCTTCTTCCTTTTTTATGCTGTAATTACTTTCCTTACTCAAGTGCCTTACCTCTTTCTTCTAGCAATGATGCAATATCTCTGCAATATCTATGTAATGTTTCACAGGATGTTAGCCTTGTACATACAGGTGTCATTTTGGTGGGTAATACGTTCTATGTACACGTGACACCTTCTTACTCAAAGACCATGTTCGCTTGTTCAAATGTATTGCCCCATGACATAGCCAATATACCTATACAGGGCACCAGGATGAATAATATGTGCTGTAATAGCGATATGCCTCTTTACCCACACACCAGCTTTATACAAAAAAGGAATAATTCAACGTATGATATGCCTTTTACTGTTGCCTCGAATCAAATGTTTTACTGCGATAGGAGTGTATATACATATAGTTCCTCCCCAAATGATGAGATGCAGATACATATCTTACGCAGATGGTTACTCGACCCACCACAATTGTGCCCACCAATCTCACCGCGCATGCAAGATAGGAGTACAACTTTCTCCCATATCGTAAGTGAATTGCACAAAACTTATCCTAGGGTCAGAGAATCACTAACAAGGTATATACACACAGGATGTCACACGTCGCAGCCACAACTTTAACACGTAGCTCCCTCAAGGTAGTCTCACTGAATGTCAAGGGCTTAAATCACCCTGTTAAAAGGAAGAAGATACTTGACTATCTCCATAAACAGAAGGGTGACGTCCTCCTGCTACAGGAAACAAAGATAGACTCCAAGCAATTCAACTCACTTAGAAATAGGTTTTACAGTGATGCTGTTGGATCTGATGCAGTGGGGAAAAAGAATGGTGTCCTGACTCTGATAGCTAAAAACTCAAATATAGACTTGGCAACAAGTACGTCCGACACTAAAGGGAGATGGACTACAACAAAATTGATTAAAGACAAGACGGAATTTTACATCACTAATATTTATGCCCCCACCAGGATCGAGCCAGGTTTTTGGGAAGATCTGAGCAGGCACATTGACACAATTCCGGATACCGCTATGCACATACTAGCGGGCGACTTTAACCTGCCCATGGACCCACTCTTAGACAGAGACTCACACTGCCCTTTTCGTCCCAATAACTCGCACAAAGCTCTTATTAATCTCTGTACTCGCTTCAACTTTATAGATACTTGGAGGTTGCAAAACCCCACAGGGAGGGACTATACTTTCTATTCTCATCCACATAATTCTTATTCCCGTATTGACCACCTACTTATCTCTGGCAACGCCATAACCAGGATTGAGCATACTTCGATTGAACCCAGAGTGGTCTCAGACCACTCATGCATTACTCTGACCATCTCAGACCTGAAACCCATTAAAAAGCAATCCCTATGGAGACTCAACAACGAAATCCTAGAGAAAGAAGAACATAGACAAACTATTGGAAACGCGATACTGAACTATCTCAAAGAAAATAAAATAGGAGATACTTCAGACCTCACAAGGTGGGAGGCATTAAAGAGCACTATTAGAGGTGTGATCATCAAAATTCGAGCGGCCATGAATAGAGACTCCAATAAAAACCTTGACAAATTAGAGGCAGAGATTGCTATTTTAGAGCAAAAACATATCACTTCCAGGGATGTCTCAATCTTGAATGAGCTAATGAAAAAGAAATATGAGTATAATAAAATAGTCAGTGATAGGGCTGGAGTATGGATAAACAAACAAAAAAGTTTTAAGCTTTGTGAATCCAACAAGGCAGGAAAGAGCTTAGCATCGTACTTAAAGTTCAAGATACAGAAGAATTCGATTAAAAACCTCATAGACCAAGATGGCTTAGCGCACTCTGACCCTGACAAAATTGCAGAGGTTTTTAAGAAATTTTACTCAACTCTATATAGTAAGAATCAAGACCTAGATAGTATGAAAACACAGGAATATCTGAATAAATACACACTACCTGCCCTTTCAGAACATGAAAAGTCTGAACTTAACAGCCCAATTAGTGTTTCAGAAATCGAAAGCTCGATAAAGGCCCTCAAAATTGGAAAAGCCCCGGGCCCAGATGGGTTTAGCGCCAAATTTTACAAATGCTTCTCTTCAACACTGTCCCCCCCACTACTAAACTTGTTTAGGGAATTTAGTGACTCTGGCAAGGTTGATGGTACACTGGCAGAAGCCATCATAGCAGTAATCCCAAAGGAAGGCAAAGACCCAACACTACCTAAAAACTACAGACCGATATCTGTAATTAATTTAGACTGCAAAATTTATGCAATGATACTTGCTAAACGTATTCAAATTTTTTTACCAAAACTCATTCACCCCTCGCAGGTGGGTTTCTTAAAAAACAGACTCTCCAGCGATAATACACGTATCCTAGCACATGTCTTGGAGAAAGCCAAACTTACCGACTCGCCAACAGTTGCTATCACCTTGGACGCCGAAAAGGCATTTGACAAGGTTGATTGGGCATACCTGGAAGCAACACTTGATAAATTTAACCTGGGCGAAAATTTTAAACGTATGGTAATGGCGCTATACTTTAACCCATCGGCTAGAGTCAGAGCGGGAGGTTGCCTCTCATCACCCTTTAAACTAGGACAGGGAACTAGACAAGGATGCCCTCTTTCACCCTCTCTATTCCTCCTTGCAATTGAACCTTTCCTCCAACATCTTAGGAACAATCAACAGATTACAGGGATATGCTTCACCAACTGCACGGTCAAGATCACGGCTTATGCTGATGACGTCTTAGTTGTCTCCGAACATGCGGAAGCAGCTATCCCTGCACTTATGTCCTCTATTGATGACTTTGCCGCGGTATCCGGATACAAGTTGAACAAAGACAAAACGGAGGTGAAACTCCTGAATAATCTGGGAGGAAAAGAAATTATTGGTAACTCGGGCCTATTGTGGCAACCCAAGTGCTTTAAATACCTAGGCCTTGACTTCACGAAAGATTTGATCACCACCCTTCAAACCAATGAAAATGCTCTCCTTAAGAAAGTCACTTCATTGCTAGATGGCTGGTCACCTAAATTCTTATCTTGGTGGGGAAGGGCAGAGACATTAAAAATGATGATTACCCCCTCGTCAATTATCTAGCCAGCATGCTACCGATGACTTTTTCCAACGATTTTTTAAACAAGATCTATAAGCTTTTAAACACGTTCCTCTGGCAAGGTAAGAAACCCAGAATATCTATGAAGAAACTACAATTACCCAAAGAAAAAGGTGGTCTGGGCCTTCCAAACTTTAGGAACTATCAAACTGCATATCTTTGTAAACAGGGATCTAACTGGCTAATCCCTCAGACTGAATACAAACCAGTCTGGTTGGACATAGAAAGATCACTTATCCATGACATGCCTCTACCTGCTCTCCTCACCATAGATATTCCCTCTTTACCCCACTCGAAGTATATCTTGCTTAACACCAAACGAGCCCTATTACGACTGGAACTTTTTTCCCCATTAAAAACTAACAAATCCAACTTGACATCGCTCTGGAATAATCCGAATTTGAAGATTGACGGAAACATGCTCCACTGGACCCACTGGTCAATTAACGGCATAAATCTAGTCAAAGACCTTTTTACAGGGAACCTTCCCCTACCCTTTTCCATGCTTCAGACTCGCCATGGGCTAAATGAGTTAGATTTTTATAAATTCCTGAAACTCAAATCTCTCCTCACGCTGCGCTCTATTAAACCTGCCGATCCGTCAATACTCTCAAAGTTACCACAGCTACTAAAGTCAGGACACACTGTCTCAAAAGTGTATAAAATATTATCCCCCAAACCTCGCAAATCTCACACGAAATGTGAAGAAAAATGGGAATCCGAAGCCAATTCTAGCAATATCAAATTCGACTGGGAAAAGATACATATCACTCCCTTTTCGAACAAAATTTCTCCAATACTAGCGCAAACCAAACTGATGTTAATAAATAGGACATACTGGACACCAGAAAGGATTTTTAAACTTAATCTCAGCGAAAGCCCCATATGCTGGAACTGTAAAATTCACAACGGTAATCTTTAACACATGCTCTTTCATTGCCCTCTTATACAAACATATTGGGATAAGATTTACAAGTGCATAGGTAACACTTTCAATATAACCCCCCCAAGGGAATTCTCCTACGTCCTGCTAGGTGCTCTGGACCCTAATATCACCGATATAAACGACCGATACTTGTTAGATCTTATGCTTACTTTAGCCTGTAAAATCATTCTGAATAAGTGGAAAAACTTTAAAGAGGTCTCATTCAGGATGTGGCAGGAGTGGCTAACCTTCCTCAGAGGGGCAGACAATGTGGCGCTTCATGCCTCTCCATGGCGTAATTCACACAGGAAACTATGGAACACCCTGGACGCTCATTCTTTCACATTTGATCCACCGTGAGAGGATCTAACCCCTCACAAGGCCCTAATTATAGGAGACTACATTCGTAAATCACGTATTTGTAATGTACTGTATTGCCCCTAACGTGTACGTATAACTGTAACCGTTTGATATGTCCGTATTGTAGTGTATTGTACTCCTTTAGCACAACTATGACGACTATCAGTGCTTGATACACTAAAGGCCGACCATGTCTGTTGTCTCTAAAGCTTCACTGTATTTCACCTGACACAGCACTTGAGTAGCTATTATTATTACTTATTTATTTATTTCTCTCTCCCTCTCTCTATCTTTCCTTCTATCTCTCTCTATCTCTACATTTGATTTGATTTCCACCGACTTACTTTGTATTTCACATGACTTAACAGCAACGTAACTTTCGTAGATTAATTTCTTGATCTAATATGTTGCATCATTACTGTGTCTCACTTTTTGTTCCTTCCTTGAATTTCAATAAAAACGATTTGAAATAAAAAAAAAAAAATCTGTGAATTCTGAGTTTCTGAAATAAACCCTGACAAAATCACTCCTTCTGCAGCTCTTTGAACTTTTTGAGTAGGGACCATATTAATTGGGACAGTCACAATTTTTCTAGGCATTGCCTGTGCATCTGCAGTTGGTAATATTTGTACTGAATCAGTCACATTTGAAGCAGTAACACCTGGATATATCACTGTCAGTGCTGAATCAACAGGTAGTGTGTCAATCTGAAATATCTGCACATTTCTCTCAATCTGTATTTCTCTCTGTTCAACAGAAGCAGTAGCCACTGTCGTACTTGCTGGGACACTATTATCAGTATTTTCAATGGGGACCACATAAGGTGGTGGACACTCAGTTAACAATGCATCCATTATTTCATCCCCTTATTTGAAGCTTTTTGTCATCATTAATTTCCTTCTCCTGTATCTGGTGCTTTACCTTTTTATCCTCACTTGCTTTGTCTCTTGCTGCCTTTTCCCACATGCTTAAAGCCTCAAATTGTGCAGCTCTAGATGGTGTCTTTATTTCACATAACACTTCCCTTAATTTGTCAATAATTTTCAATTCAAAAGTACCATCTTTTGGAAACCTCAAAGGACCCTCTTTTTCAGTAATCTTGCACCATTGGTGAACCCACATACATGAATTTTGTCCCAAATTGGTAGACATAAAATGCACAGGTGTTCCTTCAGGAGCATCACCAATTAAAAACGAATTTTTCACTTTACCTCCCAACAGTTTCTTTAAACCTTCAAACCTTTTCATTTCTGCAATAGTTCAATGCAATTTCTTTTCTCCAATGCTGTCAGTTTCAATTTCAGTCAGTTTAACTCCTACTACTGACCCTCTCAAACAAAATCTTACTGCAATATTTTCCTGAGTTTTCTTAATCAAAATTCTGTTAATAACAACATAAAAACATTCCCTACTCTGTCTGTTCCACTAAATAAAGGATAGATTTCTTTTCACTGCGAGTAACACATTCCGCTTACTCTTCACAAAGTAAGAACTTCCGTTTACTCTTCAAACACTGCGAGTAAATCCCTTCCGCTTACCCTTCACTCAAGCTTGGAAGAACCTGCTACTCCTTCGGTGTTACCCTCTCTAGGTTATGTAAGACCAAAGTTTCACCAGCGAACTCTTTTGCTGTCACTCAAGCTCGGAAGAACCTGCTACTCCTTCAGTGTTACCCTTTCTAGGTGATATAACACCAAAGTTTCACCAGCGAACTCTTTGCTATCAATCTCTCTCACTTTTACACAGAAAATAGTCCCTACTTTAACACTGCCAGCCCTGCATAGCTTCTCAGTGTTATTCCAACAGACGAGTAACCTCACTGCAGTGTGGTTTCTATCGCCACCCGCTATTCATTCCCCGGGAATTTTTCCAGACAACATAAAACAAGACGCTAACTCTTTTTGTTAAACATAAATCAATAATCAATAATCAATAATTCTGTCCTATGAAATTACCAATATAATCAATAAAACCATTAAGTCAAAATGAGCAAAATGTCACCAACAGTCAAAACCCTTACTATTTTTCCAACACTTCAAAAACAAAACATACCTTCTAGCACATTAACAACATTTGGAGAAGTGTGGCTGAATGGTTAGAGCGGCAGACCCTGATGCAGAGATCTGGCCCGGGACCAGGGTTCAATTCCCGCCTCGGCGGGTCTTGGGCTCAACTTCCTCGGACCTGATAATTCTCGCCTCGGTGCCTATTCTAATCATGGGTCCCACTCTGCAACTCTGGGCAATAGCTTGCTTAATCTCCACAACGGCCCCACCAGCGCTGGGATGCCTGGCTTCACCTTGGGGGTGCCCAGGAGTGGACATTTCACGAGGAAAAGCCAGGAAGGGTTCCACAGCGGTATGCGTTCAGCGCCAGGATGCCTCAGGGTAGCAGTGCGCTTTACAAGTACAAATTCATTTCATTTCACAACCCTATTGATACTCACACCATTCCAGCAATAGCCTTCTTGCATTACCTTCCAGTACTGCTTTGCCAGTCTTCAAGTTCTGAGCATTGGAACAGGAATCAGGACTTTTTGAAAATCTGGACATTTATCTAACTTGGGCAATTATTTTTCTAGCGCTATTTAGGCTTTAAACTAAACTATGCTCCTTTTGGTGATGGTGTTAACCTTACCTCTGCTACCAGAAACTGTTCCAGCGGTAATTTCACGGTAATTTCTCAATGCAAAACATCATTTACCTCAAGTTTACCGCTTTAAAGGTGATGGACCTTTGCCACCGTGTTATCACCTTCAGGAGACTTTACATAAACATGAAAAATCAAAAATACAATTAAATTTGAGCCAATAAAGAGAGTTGTGAGTATTTTTAAAGGGTTTTATTTTCTAGTCAAAAGTTAAGTTTCTCTGACCCTTTATTCATTAGTCAAATATCAATCAGGTTACAGAATTGGAAAATAGGAAAAATAGAATTAATACAGAACATATTATAGGTTGCATACAAAGCACTCTATAAAGGAGGGAAAACCCCTAATTCTATGTCAGTCAGAACTCTTTAAAGAGTTTCAGGAAAAATATAATTCAAGAGTGAGTTTTGCAAGGCTAATCAATAATTAATAATTAGCAAAAATCTCCCATAAAGAGAAATAAATGCATAAGACAAAAACCTGTCCTGATCTCTCAGCTGCTCTCTCTTCACTGGTCTGTTCATCTGTCTCTCTCACTCTCCATTGTCTGACAGAGAAGCTGCTCCTTGAAAATGTCCCTCCTTCACAAGACCACAGAGGAATGTGATCTGCCTTGCCAAAAATACGACGTGCAAGGACTCTCTGAAAAAAATATGAGCAAGACCCCCACCTCCCTCTGTCTCTCCTCAGACGCAATCTCCTCCCAGGCTGCACCCGCGACGTTCACGTACCTAACCCATATGATGTCTGGTCAGATCTGCTCCCTCCTCATCTCTCCTCTAAGACTGACACGCCCCCTAAGGGGTCATTATTTATACTCTAATTCTTGGCTGACTATACTAATAATGTTGCAGTTTCAGTAGAAACTCGCACTGTGATTGGTTAGCACAGGTGACATAGGGGTCTCATCATCCTGTTCTCATTGCAAATCCAACCCATACCGGTTTTAACAAAGGAAGCGTTAAGGCTTAATACAGTCATATGTATCACCATCAATAATTATACAATACTGCAACATCTAAGCGTCAAAAATGTAGCAGTCTATTTCCGCCTTGCTTTCACATCGCACCCAGGGATGACACTCTCCCACAAACACTGGTACATTGGCACAATGACAAGAGTGTGCAGATCACTGTGGCCTTGACCCATGTGTCTTCACTTGAGGCACTTGGCAGTTCATGCAGCTGGCACAATGTTCTGCGCATGCGTCTCTCATTCAGCACACTGCTAACAATTCTCAGCCATGCTGGATTCTTAGGCAGCCATTTTTATTGTGGGCCCAAATGTATACTAAAGCAAAAGCAAACACAAAAGAATATTAATTTATGAAGTAAAGCCCATTATGTTCACCTCCCACCATTCTAATACCGTGTATTAATTATTACCTAGCAAAAGCTATTAATTTAAAGCAGCTTTTCTATTATTTGTGCACCACATGCAAAATGTGCAATGTACAACATAGCATAAACATGCACCAGTGCAAATTTTCAAAGCGCAAACAGTTAATACATACTCATAGCAACATGCTCTAATGTTTTAAATAGCTTTTCATGCAAAATGCGTTTGCCCCATGTGTAGTGTTTGTGCATGGTTGATTAATTAATACACATGAGAAAGATGTATTATGAACTGAATATGCATTGTCTAAATATGCAACAAAGCCAAAGTCTCTTGAGACGGGAACAGGGAGTGTTGATTACAAGGAAAAGGAGCTGGGAGGAGAGAACACATTCCATGCTTATCTTCAAAGCTAAGAGGAAACTGAAATCACGAGTTTCTCTACACTGCAAAAACACATGTTAATTTAGCACAAGCATTTCAGACTGAAAGCATTTTGACCAGGCCTCATTTCATGTCTTTCACTCTGCATGCACCAAAAGTGCCACTTTTAAAAGCATTTGACTAGGCCTCATTTCATGTTTCATGTGCCATGTGTTTTCACTTGCACCAAAATCTGCGTGCCATTTTAAATGCAGTCTGTCTGAAACACAAAACAGAGCGATGCTTAATCTTGATGAAATCTGGCTCCATCAGCGATACAAGGAGAAATAATTTTATTTCTCCTCGTTTTTGCTTTTTTTCTATGTGTGCTGCTGATAGAAGTAACAAATTACCATTATTGATTGTTTATGTACAGGAAGGGACACCTTTGTGCACATAAACAATCATTCCCTGCAACGCAGGCACCCTTGCACTTTGGTGCAATGGTGCCTGCATTGGTGCTAGGCAGCTAATTTTAGAGCCAGGGCTAGAGAAAACATGGGGTGCACCATATTGTTGTAAATACGCAGCATCCCTGTGCTTTGGAAATGTCAGAATGCAGCGCGGCCAAATTTGGCACAGCTCCACGCTCTGTCATTTTATTGTACATATGCCCCATGGTTTGCTGGCATCTAACATACAATTTTCACACAGAGGCATACTTTGTGTAAAAAAGTTACGCAAGATAACATCAGGAGGCCGGTTCTAGCAGAAAAAGTTTCTTGGTAAGTTAGGATCTGCTCGAAACTGTCTACTGCGACCAAAAAATGACCCACAATTGTGTAATGCAAAACTTTGTGCATTTCACCAAGTTCACGTAAAGAGAAATTGGTGAAATGAACATTACCTCATAATTGTGGCAATGATTTTCTCAGGAAGTGGCAACAAGTCATGAACCAACACAATGCATCACTTAGGAAGGTTATTCCAGAAAAGCAGTTGTGGAATGAGAGGTAACTGTGATGGCACGTGGTCATCATTCTCAACCAATACATGATCAACGCCTGCATTGACAACACAAATATTAACTATAATAACATCAATATATACTTCATTTCCACATTGATATAAAAATAACTTCCTCTTCCCACCATCAAGCATGTGCCAAGAATAGGGGTGGAATAATAGTTAAACCTATTCCTTAAATAAATGTATTTTTGTAAGACTTCAAAACTGTTAAATGATTTTATGCAGATATTACCAGGGCATCGAGACCCGAGTAATAATCGGTGACCTGTGCAAGAAGCATTTGCATTTGGTATTTGGTGCGTTCGCCCTATTTACAGATCAACATGAAAAGTGAGAGTGACATATGGAGATGGTAATTGTATGAATTCCAAATGCATGCTCCTAGCACTGCAATCTGCATCTGAAAATGCTACAAGATAAAGCCTTGTCGGTGTAAACAGAGTAGTCAGTGCAATTTGCACAACTCCTGAGAGACGCTAATACCACCATCAGTGCAAATTGTGTTTGTGGCAGTTTTAGCACTAGTTCTTGGTTTAAATGAGAGTTTATAGATATTGGGACAAAGAGGCATGTTTTAGCAGAAACTGTAAAAATTTCCCTAATCATTCATTTATGAACAGCGCTAATGGTATCTCAATCAGTGTGGGAGACTTTTATGTTGTCTCAATTAATGACCTCCTGTTAGAGAGTTATTCTTTTGCCCTGTTCACCCCTATGTTTTGCTAGATGATACTCGTGGTAACTGACTCTGACTGTACCCTGGGCTCTGCTAGCCAGTCCAGGGCCAGTGCTATGTGTAAAAAGGTACATGCCATAGGGTACAGTTACAATTGGCAATGACAGACCCTTTAAGACCCTAGTAGTTGATAGGGCCGGGGGTACAATCTACCTATAAGTCCCTAGTATATAATGGGGCATGAAGGTTTAGTGGCCCAGCACATTTCCTGCACTTGCATGTGTGAGCTGCTGTGTGCTTGCCGTCCTTTTAACTGCAGTCCTGCCTTGCAGTCTGTCTTTAAAAGCAAATTTTCACAGTTGGTATTGACAGACCCTATAAATTCCTACTATAAAATAGGGCTAGCGGGTTCAAACGACCTATAAGTCTCTAGTATGTGATAGGGCATTGAAGTTTAAAGGCCCAGCATGTGTGCATGTGTGCACTGCTGAGTGCCTGCTGTCATTTTAAAGGCAGTCTGGCTTTTATCTTTGAAAGTATATTGTGTGCAACCTCGACTTTGGTGGTATGGAGACTTGAAAAGTGATAATCTACCTACATTTTTTACATATTAGGCAGACCCCCCGTCTTCCCTAGGTGTCCTAGGGGTGCGAATCCATATAACTATAAACATGGACCTTATAAACGATGTTCTGTATGCCCTTGAAAAACGGCCCATTTCTTTTCCCCATTGTAGCTACTTAGTTCCATAGGCTAACATTGCAATATTTTATTTGGCTATAACTTTTGCTAGGAAAGGAGTAAAAAAAATATCATTCAAGGACTTAAAAGATTGGTATTGACAAAGTCAACAACTCGCCACTGCTGAATTTATCATAACTAGTACAGAAGAGGAGCTATAGAAGGCTCTCTTCTGTAAGCCAAAATCCAGCCTTCTAGTGGTCTCTGCTGATTGGTCAGCCTTAACAGACTTTGCCAGGCTGCTTTGATTAGTTGATAAGTGGCCTGGGCGGAGCAGAGGTTATCTGATGGAGAGAGCTCTGAAGCTGAGGAGGATGGATCCTGCAGAGGGGGCTGGGTAAATCAAACTGAGCTCAAAGATGGAGCAGATCAGTAAGAAATGCCAAGAGTACCTACCCCCACCTCCTGTGCTGTAGCCAAATGGCAGGTTTAGGACAATAATTTGCAAAGGTCAGGGGGAGGAGAGCTAATGAAAAAGGACCACCCTGTGGGTTGGTTTAGCCATCTCTTATTCCTCTGGAGAGAAATCACCCATGTTGGATTTTGGAAGTGCAGTGTTTTGTGGGACAAAGAGATGCCACACTTTGGAGGGAGTTGTCATGCTTTTGGCTGGCATCTGTCAAACAAAAAGTATTCAGTTCCTGAGGGGGGCGGGGAGGTTGAAAGTCTGTAGGTAGCGCAGAAGGAAGGGGGGGTTATGGCTTTCTCCTTTAAGGAGCAAGGGCCCTCACACACCCCAAGGGGTGTCATGCTTCATCATAGGGCAGATCCTCGTTGAGCTGGCGCTGCAACGCTAAACGGGCCCGGCAGGAGGGCTCTTTTCCGGAGGTCTTCTCTTTTTGCCGCTGTGGGTTGAGTGGAATAGTGAGGCGTGTAGTAGAAAGGTCTGAGTAGAAGTGGAGGGAAGGGGTGTCAGCAAAAATAACTACAGGAATCCCAACAAATGCTTTATTCACTGGGTTCCTATGTCATTAATAAAAAGACAAAGAGTCAGGGCTAGAGCAGGGTATAATCAACCTCTCAGGCCCTAGTGGGTGTTTGTGAAAAGGATCAACATGTTTCATGTCTGTTGTTGTCCAAGGGATCACAGCATTTCATCAGGACCAGGGGATCCTTATCTACTCCTGTAGGGATGGTAGATTTGTACGTGAGTGTGGTACCATCTCCTATGGGAAGACAAGGGTTAGGTCATCAAGCAGAAGAGCACAACAAACCATTCACTGAGACGCCAATGAGAGTTTGTCTTAGCCCTTACGACTGGGGCCAATCAACCCCACTTTTAGGCTCCCCAGAAGCTACTTTATCCGATAATGTAAATTGTTTTAGGGGATGGTATCACACTCACGCACAAATCTGCCATCCCTACAGGAGTAAATAAGGATCCTGCGGGTAACTTACTGAGACCTTTACTGGACCCTATACCATGTTGGTGGCATTCATACTAGTGGTAGGTGCATACTTGCCCCTACCAATAACCCACTTTCAACCCCTTGTTACAATTTTTTGTGCACAATCATGATGTTGGCAGGAGTTGTAGAACATCTGAGAGTCTCCACTGGCATATAGTAGAGTGGACTGGCAGGAGACGGATACTAGGGACCTAAACACATGTACAGTCCTTCCCTTCTGCAATATATGGCTTCCCAGAAGAAACGTTTGATTATTGGTACTACGGATGTCACACTTCTTCATATCGACAATAGGAAAAAAATGTCTTCCTTTTATATTATCTAGCGATCATAAGAGGATCGCGATTTCCAAGGAAGTAGCAGTACGCATGAGCCATGCAACTGCGCACTCGGCGACATTCGTACAGGTACATGATGGAGGAAAGAGAGTAACATTCTATGAAAGAAGAGGACACATAGATAGTCGTGGCACCATTGCAGCCATTGGAACAATGCAGAAAACCTCTTTTGTTACTAGAGTGAAGCATGAACCCAGGGTGCCCAAATCATTGAAAGTGACGCCTATTGAAAAGAGGAAAGCGAGGCCCTCTATTGTAAAGTAAGACGTGGCTCATGTCTGAATGTGTACTTTCATAAATGCACCAAGGTCACACCAGGCTCACAGGGCATGGAAAGATGAGGCAAAGAAACAGGATAATGGAAAGCTAAGAAGGACAATTGCACGAAGACGAAATGGAGAGAAATAAGAAATAGATGAACAAAGTATAAAAGCACACATATCAGACACTTTGCCATACATAGATTGATATTAAAAAAAAAAATAGCTATGTGACAGTGCGGTTCATTTGGCATAAATGTATTTTGACCTTTGTTTTGGAAATATTACAAAGAATAAAAGCCGTCAGTTTTTAAGTGTAGTAGCTTAAACAACTTTGCTGATTTTTATTCAAATTCAGGGGCGTAACACAGGCCTCCCGCATCCCCCGCGGTGTGGGGGGGGGGCCGAGCTGTAGGGGGCCCCCTCAGCACAGTACTGAGGCCTCAGCGCTCCGGATTAAATCCGGAGCAGGGCCCCTCCGTGTACATTGCAGGGTGGGCCTTAAACTTTCGTTACGCCACTGTTCAAATTATGAACAAATCAAAGTCTCTGAGTGCAATAGCATTTCGAATCAACATCTGGAATATCTTCCCACATATGGACTACTACCACACAACCTACATAAGGCTCTCGAAAAAAGGCACTTGCCACATGCAAAGTCTGCAGAACCAGATGTAACAATATAAAACCAGCCTTGAAAGGACACGCAAGTTCCTGGCGGAAGCACAAGGGAAATTCAAAATACTCTGCATCTTTATAAGGCGCAGACGCGCAAATGTGTGGGTAGGATAAACAATTAGGACCATTTCACACTTCCGGTGGTGAGCGGTCTAGCTTTCTTCCGCCACCACACTATTTCAGTTCAGGATGATGAGGACGCGCACAGGGTGTGCCCTGCTGGCACGCCAAAGGCAAGCCCGTCTGCGCCTGGACCGGGCCTAGGGCCAAAAACCCTTGTCCGTTAAAACCTGAACTTTTGAGATACACAGGTACGGAACTCTTAGATCTCGCCTGTACCAACCTGAGCTGCTGTAGTTTTACTCTGAGTAATCATCATCTACAAGAGAGTCAGAAATGTGCGTGTGGATTCTCCCTCCCGACACAAGAGATGGTCAGGGCACTTCAAACCTCTGGTACAAAGCCAAAAGTGAAGTACTTAGAAACCCCACTTCAGACAGAGGTACATTGCTGCCTCATTAATGTCAGATCGCTTGCCAAACACAAATACGAAACATCGGACCTTATATCTCTATACAACTTGGATGTACTATTCCTCACAGAAACTTGGGCCGACGCAACGTCAGACCCGGATTTCGTGATGGCAGCCCCCCAGGGATTTTTGTCGTTTAGGGTAGATTGATCTATCAAGAGGGGATGCGGGCTGGCTGTAATACATCGTGAGCAGTTTGAAGCTACCTTCTCCTCAGCTCCCACCCCCTACTGTGAAGCACTTTATTTTGCCCTAGAACTAAATGCGGAAAAAAAAACCTTTAGGGGCGTACTTCTCTATCGTCCTCCAGGCTCTAGAGGTAGATTCATTGGTAACTTAGATTCCCTTATTGAACCTATTCTTACCACGAACGAGTTCACAATCCTGGGTGACTTTAACGTATACCTAGAGGATATGGTGGATAAAGAAACAATCTCTCTCCTGGAGACTCTTGGGACTTTAGTATTATCACAGATGGTGCACAAGCCTACGCAGGAGGCAGGACACACACTTGATGGCATTTTGTACATCTGTATCATGCCTGACAGTAAAAGAAATCTACCCTCTTACTTGGTCAGATCATTCTATATTCTTATTTGATTATACAATCCCAAATGTCCATGGGGGAGGGGCAGCCAAAGCCCACCAAATTGCTTATAAATCCTGGAACAAGATTGATAAGACTATGCTTCAGTCCCAATTGGACATGACTTGGCCACTTTTAAATGCATATACAGATCTGGCAGCCAGCAAATACACTGACTGACTAAACGAAGGCATTAGGGCTACGGTTCCCATCTGTAAAAATTCAGGAAATCGCAATTTACCATCGGCCCTCTGGTTTACAGAGGCCCTGCGACAGGAAAAACAAAAATGCTGCAGACTTGAAAGACGCTGGAGAGCGAAATATGATAAGGGAGACAAAAGCATTTATAAATCCGCATTGGTTCAATATAAAACTATGCTGATTATTGAAAAAAGGGCCTTTTCACCAGGCAGATTGAGAGAGCAAAGAACTCGTCCAAAGAACCTTTTGGGGTAGTAGAGAAGCTCTCCTCCTTACCTAAGAAAAAATCCACTAAGAACACTCAACGCTTCTGTGATGACATTGCTAACGCCTTTAGAAATAAAGTTAAAGATATCTATGACTCCTTTGAAGCCACCCTCACACACAAACCAACTGAGGTATTTCCAATGTCAGATCCCCCCAAAAAATGATTTTTCAGAACTTTTCACAGGTATCTACTGATTTAGTGGAAAAACACATTAGGGAAATTAAATCTGGATCCCCGTTGGATCCTTGTCCCCCCGCAGTTCTGAAAGGTATAGCGAAGGAGGTGAGTCCTATTCTCATGGAAATATTTAACAGCATCTTCACATCTGGTATTTTTCCTGCTCTATGGAAGAATGTGTCAATCCTTCCATTGATAAAAAAAACTAATCTGGACACATCAAACCAAAGCAACTATCGCCCAATTACCAGGCTGCCACTTCCAGACAAGATAGTGGAGAATATCATGAATAAACAGTTAGCTCATTTTATCCAAGAAAATTATTTACTTGCTCCCTCCCAATTCGGCTTTCGGCCTGAACACAGTATCGAGACTGCCTTGATCAAGGCCACTGATGAGATTAGGACTGTGATGGATAGAGGGGGTGCTGCCGCTCTCATCCTCCTCGATTTGTCGGCAGCTTTCGATAGAGTTGACCATAATTTACTGCAATTGCGTCTGGAAACATTAGGGGTTAAGGGTATGGCACTGGCTCTGCTATCTTCCTTTCTGAAGGAAAGAAGACAAACAGTGACCCTGGATCAGTTTAAATCAACCCCTTATGCTCTACCGTCTGGAGTTCCACAGGGCTCATCACTTAGCCCATCCCTGTTTAACATCTATGTATCAGAACTAGCCCCTTTAATCCAGCATTTCGGCTTCAGTCTAACATCATATGCCGATGACACACAGATTGTGGTTGCGGCATACAAAGATCAAGCTTCGCCAGCACTGCAGTTTCAAAACTGTATGGTGGAAATAAACAGATAGATGGGCAAGTACTGTCTTAAACTTAACTCGGAGAAAACCAAAGTAGTGATCTTTGGGAATCTACAACCCAGATGGGACGGCCTTTGGTGGCCGGCTGAGATGGGTGAACTGCCAAAACCGGTAGAAAAGGCAAAAAATCTTGGGGTACTGATTGATAACAAACTAACTTTATCTCAGCAGATGAATGCTATTGTGTCGGCGTCCTTCCATCTGTTTAAGAAACTGAAGAAGATTCTGCCCTATATCCCCATCGACTCCAGGAGGACGGTAGTGACTGCACTTGTGCTGTCAAAGTTAGACTACTGCAACGGACTCTACCTGAATATGCAGAAACAATATAAAAAAACTACAGATGGTACAAAATGCAGCCGCAAGACTCTTATTTAATATCCCTAAGTATGAGTCAGTCTCTAAGGAAATCCGGAGACTCCACTGGCTTCCTGTGGCACATCGCATCAAGTTCAAATCACTATGCTTAGCATATAAGGCCCTGAATAAAACCGGACCAGTGTTTCTTATAAATCTTTTCTCCTGGTACCATCCTGCCAGACAGCTACGATCCACTGGCGCTAGACTTATGATGGTTCCGAGGATTCGCACCTCCAGTTGGGGAGGCCGAAGCATTTCTTATGGCACGGCTAAATTATGGAATATGCTTCCAATGGTATCAGAGCTGAGAAATATTTGACACAAAAGGAGGAATGTTATGAGTGTAGCGAACGATCAGGGCGCATATTAGCAATTCGCACTAGACAGAAGAACGTACAGAATGAGATAATATCAATAAAGAATGAGTATGGATATTTGGTGACGACAGCTCAGGGAATCCGAGAGGAATTCCGTAGGTTTGATATGAAACTATATGATTCTGAGAAAATTAGCGAGGATATTGGTGATGATGCAATTAGGGAGTATCTAGCTGCTGGCAGTCTGGAGGAATTCTCCTCGGAGGATCGAGAAGCTCTGGCTACTGCTTTTTTGGTTGAGGAAATATTTAAAGCACTCAGTGAGCTCGCAGCGGGGAAGGCCGCAGGTCCAGATTGAATCCCGCTCAAGTTTTACAAAATTTCCTGGCCCTCTCTTGGGGAAGACTTTTCAAACATGCTCTGTCAGGTACAAATGGAGGAGCCACCCCCAGAATCCTGGGCACAAGCCAGTATAGTGGGATTTTTGAAGAAGGGGAAGCCAGCAAAAGACCCAGGTTCATATCGGCCGATCACGCTGATGAACACGGACACCAAAATATACTCAAAGGTCCTAGCAAATCGCCTCAGCCATGCCATCGGTCGAGTTATCTCGCCTAGACAGCATGGATTTATACCTGGGAGGGTACTACAGATCACGTCAGAAGAGTCATCACGCTCTTCGATGCAGCGTCAGTCTCAGGAGACCCTATGGCACTTATTCTTTTGGATGCAGAGAAAGCATTTGATAGGGTCTCCTGGGACTTTCTGTGGGCAGTCCTTGAACAGCTGGGTGTTGGAGTGGCTTTTATAAAAGCGCTACGAGGATTATATACTACTCCCACAGCCAAACTGGTGCTGGCGGGAGGACAAACGGAGGAATTCAAGATAAAAAGAGGGACTAGGCAGGGCTGCCCCTGCTTGCCGTTATTATTTGCTTGCTATATTGACCCTTTAATCCGTAGAATCGATGCTAACCCCAGGATAAAGCCTATAAGTCATTATGGGATGGATACCAAGATCCTGGGCTATGCAGACGATATAGCGGTTATCACATCAATACCGGAGTCAGCATTGGTCAAATAACGAAAGAAACATTGGCCTTTGGGGAAATATCAGGGTATGCTCTTAATCAACATAAAACCCAAATCGTAATTAATGAATATTTTAGGCTGAATGACCCTCGGGTCGCGCAGTCGGCAATGTATCTAGGAGTAAATATCTCATCCAATATAGGAGAAATCGTGGAGTTGAATCTTGCCCCGGTCATTCAGAAGGGATCACAGGATTTCGCCCAGCTGAATCATCCTCACCTATCATTGATAGGGCGTTGTAATGTGGTGAAAATGATTATTTTAACCTAAAGTTTTCTTTCTTTCTAGATCAATACCTTTGATATTTGAGACAGTATGGTTTAAAAAGTTAGATGGGTTGGTAAATAGATTCATATGAGCATATGGTAAGACAAGACGGTCCATGAAGTTTATGTCTCTCCCTCAGGAGAGAGCAGGATTATCGGTTCCAGACTTTAGACTATAATACTTAGCATCAGCTTTACAATACATGTGTGCGTTAGTGGGGGAAACCCCTTTGACCCCTGGAATCAGGGGAGGGTACCAGATATTTATGAGTTATTGGTGGGGAAGGACGCTAAAAATCTGTTTTTAAGGTTCACTGAACCTAGTTACTATAAGAAGGTGATATTCAAGACCCTATTAGCAGCAGGCCAGGTGTGGAAGTCGATAGAAAGAAAGACGGGGCTAGGTAGACTTAATTACTATACCCCCTATTTAAGAACTCAGCAGTATCAATAGTTTTTCTTGATGGTATAATGAAACGATGGAAAGATTCAGGGGTTGTAGTGGTGGGGGACTTAGTCAATGTAGCTGGGTTTAGGTCATTTTCAGAGCTACAGGACAGATATGGGGTAGATAGGAAAGATTTTTTTAAATATTTGCAGGTACGCAGCTATTTAGGGAAGAAAACAGGGGGTCCAAATGGGCTAGTTAAGAACACCACGATTGATAGTTTGAGGGAGGAAGCTGGATGTACTATTAGTAGAATTTATAGGGAGCTGATCGCCATGCAGCCAGACGACCTAGAGAGACAGGCCGAGAAATGGGATCAAAGGCTTGGGATGAAAGGATCAGGCTTTCTTGATTCCTTAGACAAAGGACATAGTATACTCTGCTCATCAAAGTTACAGGCGCAGCACTTTAAAACGATTTTAGACTTGTATTATACACCGGATAAAATAGCAAAGTGGGGTGGGTCTGTGGCTATTTGTTGTCCCTGTTGTCAAGCCGCTCGGGCGGATGTGGTTCGTATGTTTTCAACTTGCCCGCAGTTGGATGCTCTTAGAAAAGGTATAGAACAGTTCTAGGAGTTAATCCTGAAGGTTAATGTGGTTTTAACCCCAGAAGTGATGTTACTGGGGGTTAGTAGCACAGGATCTGATGGGGCTCAACCGTACTTTATTTTCTTGGCAATGGCATTGGTTAAAATTTGTATTGCTACAGCTTGGCTAGACCCGGTGGCTCCATCTTTCTCGCAATGGCTTGCTCGGGTTCTCTCCACTTTCAATCTAGAGAAAGGAATTTATGAAAGAAAAGGCCGAAAGGCCCAAAAGCTGGGCAAAACAATATGGGACCCAATCTATCGGTGGAAGGTGGAGGTTGGGGGTCTCTGAAATAATAGCGAATTGAAATTTTGTGCATAAAAACAATGCTGGTATCAGTCTATAGGGGTTTTCCCCTATTCTTTCCATCCCCCCTTTTTTTTTTTTCTTCCCCTTTTCTTCTCTCTCCCAATGTAATAATTATCTCTCAAAAAAGTAATAATGCAATGAAAAATGTCTTGTATACATGAAAGTAATGCTGGTACAAAATGTATAAGTTCCTATTCCATTGTTTAGTTTTCTGGAATCTCTCGGATTAATTGCTTGAATATGAATCTATTTATGTGCCCCAATAAAAAAAAATATATATTTTTTTTAAAAAGGATATCAGAGCTGCGGGTCCACTTGCCTCTTTTAGAAAGGGTCTTAAAACATGGTTATTTCAGAATTAAATTACTCCTTTTATGGGCTTACTTGTAGTTTTCAGCCCCAAGACACCTCCGGGTATTCGTGCGCTCAATACATTTTATTAACATAACATAACATAACATAACATAACTTTTCAGAATGAACAAACCTTTCTAGAGCTGAACAACAGAGCCAGTCACATGTTTCCAGGCATACAACCTAAAAAGTAGAATTAATTCTTGGTTCTCAAACACAGATATCCAGATGCATATTTTCACATTTCAAACACACATAAAATGCTTGTGAATAGACTAATCTATTGGCAGTTACTCTGTGTATCATTCCAACCCATTGTTTTTGCCCACTGTGCTGCTAATTGTTAAATGTTATTATTTTTTTAAATTCAAGTTTGAAATATAAAAATGTTTTATTTTTTAAGTTAAATTAGTAATTTATTGTTGTTTGGTTTGTAGGTGAATAGAGAAGGAAATGCTATTTAAATGAAATATATTTTTGTCATTGTTAATTCATTTTTAATTGTTACTTCATTATGTAATTGGTAAATATTTATACACATTTGAATTTTTATAATCGCTGTTTTAATATTTAATTTTTATAGTATATATATTTTAATTTTTCTTAAGTGATTGAAAGTTTTCGTATTGGCGTGTATGTTTTTTACTGGTATAGGGTGGAAAGTTACTCAATTTTCCATTTTTAATTTAATAATTGTTAACATTTTATTGATTGTCAATTATACATATTTTTCTAATATTTGAGATATTATGTTCCTAATTTTTGTATTTAGAATTTTCCATTAATTTACTGGTTTTTAATAATTCATTTGAAATGTATTTTTAATATGATAAATTTAAGAGTTATTTTTTTTTATTTAATTTGAAAGAAATTGCATTTTGGTCTAATGGAAGGTTACATTTTCAGGTGTTTACTGTTTTTGTTTAGTTTTTGAAAGTAAGTTTCAGCTGTTTTAATTTTGTACAGGTTTTAACTGTAATATTTATTAATGTTATGGTATGTAGATTTGTAGAGTGCGCTAATCACCCGTGAAGGTATCTATTATTTAAATAAAAAACATTATTCTTTATACTGTTGCTTAGACTGGAGTGGGAATAATAAATTTGAGCCATCCAGAGTCCAACACTTTCCCTACTGGCGCTCAGGGCCTTATTATGAGCTTCACGCCACCACTCAAGGACAGCCGCCCTGCCACCAGATTACAAGTAATTTTGTGGTCTGGCAGGTGGGCGGCGTGTCGGTCCTGAAGCAGTTCCGTTTAAAGGCTCATTGTGAGCCCAAAACAGCACTGCCACGCACGGGGCCAACAGTGCACGTTCCTGCATGGGAAGGACTGCACCATGTTGTGCATTCCTTCCTATGCAGGATCTGGGGGTGCATAACTACAGGGGGCACAACATGTGCCCCCCTGCATGCACCCCGTGCACAGAGGCACAAGGGGGCCCTGTAGGGTCCCCTTTGTTGCCTCACCGCCGCCCTTTTCATGGCGGTGCGACAGAGTCGCGGTGAGGCAACTCAAAATATGCTCGACGGTGCAGCTGCGACACTGCCAGCATAGTTTGGCCTCGAACCGCTGCCAGACCACCGCAGGATCCTTGATCTGTGGTGGTAGCAGCAGTTCAGTGGCGGTTCGACTGCCACACTTATAATACTGAGGGTGGTCTCGCAGTGTGTTGATGGTCGGACCGCCACCATGACTACAGCAGTCCCATGGATCGCCGTAGTCATAATAAGGCCGTTAGACTGGAGTGGTAGTAGTAAATCTAATCCGTCAAGGTTCATACTTTGTGTATCGTTTGACGCCTTTGCACTGCACTGTCGGAAGCTTACCGTGAGGGGAACGGTTTTCGCTCACTCCACGCCACTGCCATCGCCGTGAGGGGAACGGCTCCTGCCTACTCCATGCTTCCGTGAGGGGAACGGCCTACATCCCCCAGCTGCCCCAGCTTCTCCCGCCAGGATAAAGGCGCGGCTGCCCTCCCGCAGCGCGGGACGCCTTGCACTGCACTGTCGGAAGCTTACCGTGAGGGGAACAGTTTTCGCTCACTCCACGCCACTGCCATCGCCGTGAGGGAACGGCTCCTGCCTACTCCACGCTGCCGTGAGGGGAACGGCCTACATCCCCCAGCTGCCCCAGCTTCTCCCGCCAGGATAAAGGCGCGGCTGCCCTCCCGCGGCGCGGGACGCCTTTGCACTGCACTGTCGGAAGCTTACCGTGAGGGGAACAGTTTTCGCTCACTCCACGCCACTGCCATCGCCGTGAGGGGAACGGCTCCTGCCTACTCCACGCTGCCGTGAGGGGAGCGGCCTACATCCCCCAGCTGCCCCAGCTTCTCCCGCCAGGATAAAGGCGCGGCTGCCCTCCCGCAGCGGGACGCGCGCGGGCGAAGCCCGGGCCAGGCGGGCCCGCCTGCGCCCGTCAGAGGCCGAAGGAGGCCGGGCAGGGCCACATTATTGACCAAAGTCGTCGGAATTCCATTGCTCCCAAATTTTCCGCATGTAATCTGACTGTGAAAGATAAGATAAGGCGATTTGGGGGTTTCTATATCAGTGTCTTTTCGCAGTATCAGTCTGGGAGCCGTGAGGGAAACAGCTAGCTCTGAGTGTCTCTAATTTCCTGTAGCCCCCGGGGACCCAGGAGCACCTGTGACGCTTTAGTATGCGCTTAGAGGTACTATTAATTGATTGAGCGTCCACCGCAGCGCTAAGGTGAGCCCGTTCTAGTTAGGTTGGGCTTCCCCTCTAACAACCGGGATTTTAACTGGAACAGAGAACAGAGAACTTATCGGATAGGCACCGTGCCCAACCGGGCCAATAGCCGCGCCTTATATTGTATTGTGAACAACCGGAGAGGCAGATTATCGTTTTAGATATTTTTTTAACTTTGGTGCTCTTCACGGTCACCGTAAACTGATTCCCGGTGTTTTAATATTTTTTTGTTGTTGTCGTTTTTGGTTCCCCTTTTACTCTCTCTTGGTTTTAATTTCCCCTTTTTAACATTGTATTGTATGTGTGTTACAGTGGGATTTTTATGCGATATATCAATTTTTGCCTAGCACATGTCACTTTAAGGACTATTCGCTCTTTTGCACTTTATAACCAACGGACTATTAGAATATCAAGTACCAGTATAGTGAGTACATTTGTGTGGTTGATAGATTTATGTTTATATTGTCTTTGTGGGTCTCTGATAGGGACTTGGGGTTCAACAGTTCCATTATTGTACCGTTTTTTTTTTTTTTTGTACATGCTATTTTACCTAAGGTTTATTGGCCTTATATTTTATTATTAGTGGGCTGTTTAAACCCTTAAGGTTATGTATAGATTATGTATAGTGAGTTTGCCCATGGAAGACTAATCTGTGTTGTATAGTATATGCCTTTATATAGCCAACACACTCTGCACTTTGCACTTTAGTATTAAAGGTGAAACCCTATAGTAAGAGATTCATCAAGGGGGTAAACTCCTCGCTTAGTATAGATTCAAGGCACTAGGATTGTAGGAGGTTAATATTTACTGCCTTACATCTGTCCTCCTAGTCCTATTTTAGCCACTGCATTATATCTAGGGAAGAAACCCCTACGTTCTTGTAGGCTTTTTTATAGGGACATATATTTATCTTTCGCCCGTATAGCCTCCTTTGTAGCATCCTCATGGCAAGGAGGAAGTTAGCGAAGTCTTTTTCTGCTAAATCATGTCCAACGATTGATTCATTTTTGGTTAAAGCGGTCAATGTTCTCACCGAGGAAATTGACCGTACTGAGAGGCGTCTTTCTATGGGCTCAAGCTTTATCGGGGTAGAACAGGGAAATGGGGCTGGGGCCGGGGCCGGGGTCCCCTCTGGCCCCTTTAATGCGAGCGGATCCAGTAAATCGACCAATAACTCCTTGGCGGCCGAGGAGCTTGAGCCGGTCGTTATTGATTCAGGAGGGATTTGTGGGGATCTTACTCGAATATCCATGACCCCTAATCTGACGGTCCTTGAAAGCCCGTCGCTACCGATACCGATAAAGACCAGGGGACGTAGAAAGAATACCCTAGAACAGGGAATTCCAATTCTAAGGCCAAAGCTAAAACAAATGTTAAGAGTATTCGAAATAGGAAACTTGCCGATCCCTTGTCCTGTGCAGACCCCATATTTCAACAATTAACATTAGCGACTATCTCTGATAAAATTATAGAGCTCCTAAGGCCGCTTTATGATAAATTGGACATCTTAGCTAGAGAAATCCACAAAATTAGTGGAGTACTGGATATAGTTAACTGTAAATTTCAAAAGGAGTCCCTTAGGGATCATCAAAAGGATGTTATTATAGACCCTATTATTATAGACCCTATTGACCCGACTGTAGGTAATGATCGCATGAGGGAACATCATGGAGAAAATGGTAAAATATGGTTTCATGGAATTGATTTTGTGCCGGTACACCCTCGGGGAGGTAATAGAGAACTTACTCTGCGACAAATGGAGGCCATGTGGATATGCCGTCTGAGATGTGTAGAGATGGGGCACAACACTGATGATGAATTTCATTATCATTTGTGATTGACATCTGGTTTCATATATATTTTTAAGTAATCTCTATTCCCCTTTTTTTCATTAATAATGTCATCATATTTGCAAATTATAGTATGTATAAGAGGCTGGCATTACACTGGCCGTGTGTGTTTTTTAAAAACATATGAGTGATTGGCTATCTCCTTTCAATAGGTGCCATCCTATTAGGGCTCTAATATGTTTCATGGCTACATCTTTTCTTTCTTTCTTTGTTTTTCGCTCTGGAAGTGAATATCTTATATTGATTTAATATGAATACAGGGTGAATATTTACCTGAACACTGTGGAAGTGATCTTAGATCATTCTATTTCCTACAGTGGAATGTGGTATTCTTGTTTTTGGAAATTCCCTGTTTCGCATCTCGTGTTTTTATGATTGCCATTTGTTACCCTCTTACAAATCGATATTAGACAAACCTCTTCCCTTTTTACATTTTGGTTTATATTTGTGTGTCGTTGTTCGTTTGTTTTTTTGTATCAAGCCAAATTGGGATTGTGTTCAAAAAATTATTTTTTATCTTCTTTAACAAAATCCCCCCCAACCTTCCTTTTCTTTCTTTTTTTCTTCTTTCTCGCATTTATAATCGTACTCTTGCACCCTGTATGTAGCGTATTATTATTATATACATCAACCTGGACCTTTCTTGATACATTACAATATGGCCGCCATACTTTCGTAACATATTGCGACTCTTTATACGTCGCACACGCACAATGATGATGCTTAATCAGGTATTTAGAACACCGGTTCCCGCCCCTGGGTTTTGAACCACGGGCGGGATCTGGAACGTCGGATAATGACCGAAGCCTAATGGCCTAAGAATAAGGTAATGCACTAGGGATTAGACTTTCTGCCTATGTTGACAGTTACCAGTTCTTTGTGGTCCGGTTTGCGCGCTGCTTATTTGGCGGTTAGCAGGTCTTTGCGGTATGGTTTGCGCGCTGCTTAGTTGGAGAACGGTTCATTTAATTTAGATTTTCCAGGAAGTGCTGGGGTTATTCCTTTAGAAACACTCTGTGGAAGATCATTTGGCTTTTGTTTTATTTTCTAAATTGATAAGGGTGATATTTTAAGAAGCGTGGGTGTTATTTCTTTAGCAATACTCTGTTTAAGTCCATGGGGCTTTCGCCTGTTATATTGTGAAGGGTGACTTTCATGAATCGAAACGTCTTTCCGTTTCCGTTGGGGTATGTTGAAATATAGATCGCGTTTATTTACGTGTAACGTATTTGATGATAGCAACCGCATTTGTTATGTGTGTATGTTGGAGTGATTTCCATTGACCTTTTGCGTCAAAAGGTTACCCCTCCAGAGATTTGTTCTTAACAAATTATTAAGTATACACTCCTTGAGTTGTTACCTTATATAAGGGTAAATATTGGGTCATAAAGTTGGTCAGGTATAAGAGAGAAACATTTTTTGACATTTGGTACGGAGTATGCGTGGTTAAATATGGCTTTGATTCTTATAGGTTCGTTGGTACTGTGTCCAAAACATATTGCCACAGGAACCATTTGAATGATTATCATGTCATAACAAGCAATCCATCATCACGAGGAAAATATACTTGACGCACACTTATTGCGGTGAATATATGAGCATAATACGCCATCTTCAATCAATATAGCAACTTTGAGATCTTAATCAGGTATGCTCAGTACCATTATATTTATTAGAATTAAGTATAATGTTTTTTCTGAAATATTTTGGGAATTATTTTTTAATTTGGTCCTCTTATATTGCCTTCTTGTGATACAGAGTTATGAGTACCATCTCTAAATGAATATTCTGATCCAATAAATATTGCCTGACGTATTTACCAACTAACATCTTGACGTACAACAATACTTTCGGTATGTTCATCTTTATTTTTGAGCTTTCTAAATGTGCTTTTTATTTTTCAAAAAATTCGATTGATTTTGGATAGTTATGTGGATGTGGGTATTTTATGGCCCTGAACAAATGTTTAGAAAGTACATCTTCTGAATATGGTTTCAATTAAGAAATATAAATAACAGTGTACTTCTGTACATTATCTTGGGAGACGCTCTATGACAAGATTTTTGTCGTTAATATGTGAATATCATGTGATTGGATTATACTGGGGAGAATTATATGTCTGCCAGTGATGATATTTCCCATTTTTATGGGATTTTGTTTTGTTTTGGGTATGGTCATATACATTTTTCGTCATGTTTCATATTATGTAGGATACGCTTGAGGAAGCTTAAGTTCTTTTTACATAATTGGGTTCGTTGTCTATATGTGCTCTGTCATATGTTGTAGATATTGTCTGTATCATTGTTTGTAAATATGGTGATGTTGATATGCATATATGTGTTTTTTAAATTACAGCCCTGAAGAAGTTCTGTTTTCAGAAGCGAAACGCGTTGGCTGTGGCCTTTTAAAGAAACCAATAAAGAAACGTGATTATGCCTTACTGAATGGATTGGACATTATTTGAAATGATCTAAATGGATCACATTTTGGACATTTGGTGCAACTTTGATTTCATAAAAGTTTTATTTACCTTGATGTCAAGGGTGGTGCTCTTGGACAGAGGGCATTATCAAAGTTAGCACATAGATATTGGTGATGGTACATATAAGTCTGGTGACTTCCAGTGGGTGGTGCCTTCTGTAGACAATTGGTCCACTGTCCAAATGTTGTATTGAAAATTGCTGGGACCTTAGGAGCACACTGTGGGCCAGATTATAATATTGTTATATAATCCAATCGTTTGTGAAGAGAAGTTGATTTTGACCATACCTGTTAATCATGTCTAAGTTTAAGGATAATAGGGGGGAATTAGCCTTAGGCCTTTTTTCTAATATACAACCAAGTAGCTCTAATTCAGTGAAGGAACTGACAGGAGAAGGTCTACGCATCAAATTCCAAAAACTTGAGAGGCTTAAAAAGCAGGAGATGTCCCGCTGGTGGGATGGTATTACCCTACAAAAATATCTTGACAATGAAAAAATCCCTCGCGGTTTAAGGATTCTTATTTTTCCTACTTTTGAGGACCTTGATGAGGAGGCGCTCAAGGATTGGGAGGATAATTTACAACAAGCATCTAACACCATGATGCGTATTCTAATTGGGCACTCAGAAAAGAAATTAGCGGGTTTAAAACAAGAAATTATCAATTTAGAGAGAGAAATAGACTGTTCAAACCTGAAGGAAGTTATTAAGAAAAATTATGAGATATATGATAGAGTTATCGAGACACATCAGATTTACTTGCGAGATAAAAAATTAAGAAAAATAAAACGTGATGATAATGATTACAAAAATGGGCGAATTTACACCTTTGCTCATAAATTTGACAATGTTAAACTCGCAGGAGAAGGAAAAAGAACGAGGGAAGAATCAATTGAAACATTATCGGTTAGTAGCAGTTCTGTCTCCTCAGTTGAAAGTAATACTTCCCGAAATGGGTTAGTGCCAGTAGAAATCTCCCCAGGACGGAGGAATTTTTAGTAGAGATGGAAAGGATCAGGGAAGGCAACAAAAATATCAAAAAAGACCTAAAATACGGAGGGGAGGAAAAAGGTGGCAAGCTAAGAGACAAAAAGAAAGAAATGAGTCATGCAATGGACACCAGATCAAAGACAACATAGGTAGTAGTGTGCTGAATTGTGCTGTCCACAATGCTTTAACAATTGTGAATTTATCTGATCGTGTATTAACAAATGTTGAATGTGAAGTGTTGCAGAGAGGTTTAAGTTTCCCTCGCAGTGGGGGGATCCAGTAGAAATGATTGTTGATTTGTACAAGTTTACTCGTATGTTAAAATTAAAGGATTATTTTCATGATATTCCTACAAATGTCAGCTTGAATACACAACCGACACAAACGGTAACACATACTGTATCAGACTTGGTTAATCTTCAAATGTTACTCTCTATCCCCGAGGAGGAACATTTTTCTATCCAAGAAATTAGAGAGGATTTGAATATTAGGGAAAATAACAGGGTGACTAGTGGACTTAAACCGCAATCTAAATTTATACCAAACAATACACATACAAATATAGATTTGTTTAAGGAAAGAGTGACTAAAGATCTTTATAAACTTATGGATGCCCCTTGTAAATATACACAACATCAATCTAATTTGACCAAAATTGAGAGAAAAGCTTTAAATGACTTGAAAGATGATGAGTCCATTACTATCAAGGAGGCTGACAAGGGAGGAAATGTGGTGATTATGAATACCATTGATTATACCAATGAAATTAAGAGACAACTTGATGACCCATGTTGTTACCAACGGGTCGCTAGTGATCCTCTTCCCTCCCTTGTCACCCATTTAAATGCCAAGTTACATGATTGGTGTGAGAGTGGCCTGATCTCGGATGAGGAACGCAGGTACCTCTCTGTAAATAATCCACTTGCCCCTTGTATCTATATATTGCCCAAAATACATAAGGATGGCATTTTTCCACCTGGACGTCCCATTATATCTGGGATTGACTCACCAACGGAAAAGCTTTCACAATATGTGGACAGATTCTTACAACCGCTCGTAACAAACCTACCAGCTTACATACAGGACTCTAGGGATATCCTAGAAAAATTTGAGGGTCTCTCATGGTCTGAGGATTTATTTTTTGTAACAATGGACGTGACTGGGTTGTATACCTGCATCCAGAAACATTTTGGAATGACAGCTGTACAATCTTTTTTGTCAACACGTACTGCTGATCATGTTGACCACAACCAAATGTTGATGGACATGATCGATATTATCTTGACACGGAATTTTTTCCTACATGAGGGGAAGTGGTTTCACCAAATTCAGGGAACTGCGATGGGGAGCAGGTTCGCTCCTTCGTACGCTGGCCTTTTCATGGGCTGGTGGGAGAGGGTGCATGCATGGGGTAAATATGCCTCCCCCTGGATTGACATGATTGTCTTCTGGGGGAGGTATATTGATGATATCATCATATTATGGAAGGGAACGGTTGACCAACTCACCGAGTACCATGCGTTCCTGAACGATAACCCCCACAATGTACAATTGACCATGAAATACAGCTCAAGTAGTATGGAATTTCTTGACATTCTCTTCTACATTGAAGACAATGAGATACAGAGCACAATTTATCGTAAAGCGACATCGTGTAATAGCACACTGCATGCCTCTAGTGCACATCCTAAATCGATAATTAATAACATACCGTTTGGTGAAATGGTCCGGGTACGCCGCAATTGTAGTACTGATGTAACTTTCAGGGACAATATTAAAGAGGTAAAAAATAGATTTAGATCCCGTGGTTACAATGAAGACACCTTGAACAAAGCTGATTTAAGAATCAAAGGGGTCACTAGAATCAATACTTTACATAAAGCGGAACAAAGTGAACAAAAAGCATACTCGGAAGACATGTGTGGCTTTCATCACACAGTATACGAACAATAGTACTAGCCTTTTCAATATTCTTAGGAAACATTGGGGTTTATTATATGAAATACCTAACCTAAGGGAACTAGTAACAGTGAGACCTAAGGTTACATTCCGCAGAGGAAAAACATTGCGCCAGTTACTATGCCCAAGTTATCCCAGGCCTACCTCTCCGACAACATGGCTACCTACTGCTCCCAAAGGCTTTTTCACGTGTTTGAATTGTAATATGTGTGCCTATGGGATTAACAAAATTAGGAGTTTTTGTTATAATACACCGAAGGAATATGAAATAAGACATTTTATAAATTGCAAAACCAATTATGTCGTGTATGTAATTGGTTGCGAATGCAACAAGATCTACATAGGCAGCACAATACGATCACTTAAATCTCGTATACAGGAGCACGTACGTGCGTTTAGAAATCATGATCTAAAATATCCAATGACGCACCACATGAGGGAACATCATGGAGAAAATGGTAAAATATGGTTTCATGGAATTGATTTTGTGCCGGTACACCCTCGGGAGGTAATAGAGAACTTACTCTGCGACAAATGGAGGCCATGTGGATATGCCGTCTGAGATGTGTAGAGATGGGGCACAACACTGATGATGAATTTCATTATCATTTGTGATTGACATCTGGTTTCATATATATTTTTTAAGTAATCTCTATTCCCCTTTTTTTCATTAATAATGTCATCATATTTGCAAATTATAGTATGTATAAGAGGCTGGCATTACACTGGCCGTGTGTGTTTTTTTAAAAACATATGAGTGATTGGCTATCTCCTTTCAATAGGTGCCATCCTATTAGGGCTCTAATATGTTTCATGGCTACATCTTTTCTTTCTTTCTTTGTTTTTCGCTCTGGAAGTGAATATCTTATATTGATTTAATATGAATACAGGGTGAATATTTACCTGAACACTGTGGAAGTGATCTTAGATCATTCTATTTCCTACAGTGGAATGTGGTATTCTTGTTTTTGGAAATTCCCTGTTTCGCATCTCGTGTTTTTATGATTGCCATTTGTTACCCTCTTACAAATCGATATTAGACAAACCTCTTCCCTTTTTACATTTTGGTTTATATTTGTGTGTCGTTGTTCGTTTGTTTTTTTTGTATCAAGCCAAATTGGGATTGTGTTCAAAAAATTATTTTTATCTTCTTTAACAAAATCCCCCCAACCTTCCTTTTCTTTCTTTTTTTCTTCTTTCTCGCATTTATAATCGTACTCTTTCACCCTGTATGTAGCGTATTATTATTATATACATCAACCTGGACCTTTCTTGATACATTACAATATGGCCGCCATACTTTCGTAACATATTGCGACTCTTTATACGTCGCACACGCACAATGATGATGCTTAATCAGGTATTTAGAACACCGGTTCCCGCCCCCTGGGTTTTGAACCACGGGCGGGATCTGGAACGTCGGATAATGACCGAAGCCTAATGGCCTAAGAATAAGGTAATGCACTAGGGATTAGACTTTCTGCCTATGTTGACAGTTACCAGTTCTTTGTGGTCCGGTTTGCGCGCTGCTTATTTGGCGGTTAGCAGGTCTTTGCGGTATGGTTTGCGCGCTGCTTAGTTGGAGAACGGTTCATTTAATTTAGATTTTCCAGGAAGTGCTGGGGTTATTCCTTTAGAAACACTCTGTGGAAGATCATTTGGCTTTTGTTTTATTTTCTAAATTGATAAGGGTGATATTTTAAGAAGCGTGGGTGTTATTTCTTTAGCAATACTCTGTTTAAGTCCATGGGGCTTTTGCCTGTTATATTGTGAAGGGTGACTTTCATGAATCGAAACGTCTTTCCGTTTCCGTTGGGGTATGTTGAAATATAGATCGCGTTTATTTACGTGTAACGTATTTGATGATAGCAACCGCATTTGTTATGTGTGTATGTTGGAGTGATTTCCATTGACCTTTTGCGTCAAAAGGTTACCCCTCCAGAGATTTGTTCTTAACAAATTATTAAGTATACACTCCTTGAGTTGTTACCTTATATAAGGGTAAATATTGGGTCATAAAGTTGGTCAGGTATAAGAGAGAAACATTTTTTGACATTTGGTACGGAGTATGCGTGGTTAAATATGGCTTTGATTCTTATAGGTTCGTTGGTACTGTGTCCAAAACATATTGCCACAGGAACCATTTGAATGATTATCATGTCATAACAAGCAATCCATCATCACGAGGAAAATATACTTGACGCACACTTATTGCGGTGAATATATGAGCATAATACGCCATCTTCAATCAATATAGCAACTTTGAGATCTTAATCAGGTATGCTCAGTACCATTATATTTATTAGAATTAAGTATAATGTTTTTTCTGAAATATTTTGGGAATTATTTTTTAATTTGGTCCTCTTATATTGCCTTCTTGTGATACAGAGTTATGAGTACCATCTCTAAATGAATATTCTGATCCAATAAATATTGCCTGACGTATTTACCAACTAACATCTTGACGTACAACAATACTTTCGGTATGTTCATCTTTATTTTTGAGCTTTCTAAATGTGCTTTTTATTTTTCAAAAAATTCGATTGATTTTGGATAGTTATGTGGATGTGGGTATTTTATGGCCCTGAACAAATGTTTAGAAAGTACATCTTCTGAATATGGTTTCAATTAAGAAATATAAATAACAGTGTACTTCTGTACATTATCTTGGGGAGACGCTCTATGACAAGATTTTTGTCGTTAATATGTGAATATCATGTGATTGGATTATACTGGGGAGAATTATATGTCTGCCAGTGATGATATTTCCCATTTTTATGGGATTTTGTTTTGTTTTGGGTATGGTCATATACATTTTTCGTCATGTTTCATATTATGTAGGATACGCTTGAGGAAGCTTAAGTTCTTTTACATAATTGGGTTCGTTGTCTATATGTGCTCTGTCATATGTTGTAGATATTGTCTGTATCATTGTTTGTAAATATGGTGATGTTGATATGCATATATGTGTTTTTAAATTACAGCCCTGAAGAAGTTCTGTTTTCAGAACGAAACGCGTTGGCTGTGGCCTTTTAAAGAAACCAATAAAGAAACGTGATTATGCCTTACTGAATGGATTGGACATTATTTGAAATGATCTAAATGGATCACATTTTGGACATTTGGTGCAACTTTGATTTCATAAAAGTTTTATTTACCTTGATGTCAAGGGTGGTGCTCTTGGACAGAGGGCATTATCAAAGTTAGCACATAGATATTGGTGATGGTACATATAAGTCTGGTGACTTCCAGTGGGAGGTGCCTTCTGTAGACAATTGGTCCACTGTCCAAATGTTGTATTGAAAATCGCAGAGATTGTAGTAAATATTGCAAGGAGCGGGCCCCTATTACACAAGCAGAAAATAGGGAAAAAGATAGAAATATAGTAATAGGAAATTCAACTACTAATAGTGGTTTTGCACTACCCCAAAAGGAGCAAGTAATGAATAAGCCAGACGGACTTAAATCATCTGATCCTATAAAGCCAGCTGGTCTAAGTTCCTTAGCCCATGGGGATAGGATAATGGCCCCGGTTGCAAATTTGCCTCCCGAATGTAGTCCCTATGTTGTAATTTTGGCCAACGTCCCCAAACTCCAAATTGGGCAGGCAGAAGAACATGGTTCACTTATGAACAAAGTAGTGTTTTGGCTGACTAATAGCTGTGGTTACCCTATGGAAGGAATAAACCAGATTTTAACAACCCGTAGAGTGGGCTGGATCGGGCCTTTGAAAAAATGCTTTGAAGGGGACTGTATCATCATTAATTTTAGATCTCCAAGATGGGCATCCAATACCCTTAAAAATGCACCACCTCCCATACGGGGGAATTTAATACCACTCTTCTCCCCCTGGGGTATTTTTATAGACATCTGAGGGTGATGCATGGAAACGTAAGCTGGCCTCCAAATGGATCCTTGTTAGCTCCTTCTCAGGTTTCAGCCCTGCCTCATTTTGCTATCCCAGTAACTAATGGGTTTCAGGCTCTGAGTAGTTTGGATACCAATGATTGACGCGAGGGACCGATACGGGCTAATGAGGTTGCACTTGAGAGTTATTTACCTAAAAGCCCCATGATGGAAACTTTAAATGCTAAGATCATTACTAGTAAAGCTAGTTTAAGCATGATAGAGCAATGTGAGTCGTTATCCACCAACGTATTAGTGACAGTCAGTATCCCTAGTAATTCAGAAAGCATTCCAATAGAATCTATTATTATTAGCAAAGAAGTGGGACACGAAGCACCCCCCCCAGGAATTCTATGAATCTAATATGGGCAAAGGGTACCAAGTCACAACATGGAACATTGCTGGGCTTAAAAGTAAAATAGGTACACCATCATGGTTAGATTTTATTTTGGCCCAACATGATATTATATGTTTACAGGAGACGTGGTGTACCGACCCAATATATGTAGAGGATTTTACTTCTTATTGGTTACCAGCCCAGGCCTCCCCTTCGGGTAGAGCTAAGGGCGGCCTCCTGATTTTGATTTCCACTAATTTGGATAAATGTAAAATCAAAAGTTGTATTACTGTGGGAACTTATGCCCAGATTATGTGGATGTCTTCCACCGTGGGTAATGATGTTATTTTGATTAATTTTTATAACAATCTGTTTAATTCTCAATGTAGCTCTATTGTCCATATCTTGGAAGGGGAACTCGAGAAATTGACTAGTACCATTAGGAAACCGATTATTATTCTTTGGGTTGGAGATTTTAATGTCCAAATATGCCCTTTATCCCTGACTAAAGTTTGTGGGCCTAGGAGGGGGGAATTTGAAGATGATTGTTATATGCATTTCCCCCATTGTGAATATGGTAGTGCCTTAAATGGTGTTATTTTAAAATTGGATTTAGAATTACTGTATTGTGCTACCGACAAAAACAATACGATATGTCCCACATTCACAGGTAGGAATGCATCGTCTAATATCGATCACATTATTATTTCTAGTAATAGTGTACATTTATTTTCAACTCCCTGGATAACGGACCAACCAACTAGTGACCATAATAGTATTTCTTTGTATTTATTATGTTGGGGCTTTAAAAATACCATCAGTGCTCCACACAGCCTATGTATTGCCCCCACTAGACCGAATGGTGTCCGGATAAAATGGGCTGGTCTGGACCCATCTAAAATTCAGCACGATGTGATTACACAGTGTCAGAATGAAATCCAAGCCTGCTTAGGGGATGAGGTTGACCCAGTATTGTTGCTTAATAATTTTACTAGGATCAATAATACTGTGGAGAACCTTTTGCTGAAACCAGTGTGTAGGAATAAAAAACCTAAGGTGGGATGGTTTGATGATAACTGTGTAGGGGCTTTGGGCCGCCTCAAACAAGCTCTGGGGTGTAAACCAAGAAACCCGGATATTATTAAGGCCTTACGTGCAGAATACGCTTTAGCCCTAAAAACCAGGAAATTGGATCTCCAAGAAAGAGCCTGGGAAGACTTAAGCCTGGCAGCTGATACTAAAAATAATAAACTTTTTGGGGATACCGTCAATAGTTCCTTTTTGAAGGACGACCATATTCCTGAATTTAATTCTTATGTTAATTGTAACTCATGGGTAGCTCATTTTTCCACTATTTTTAATCCTTTCGATAAAGATGTCCCATTCACCCTGTCTAATTATACCCCTGTTGTATGGCCAAAATTGCCCTTGTCAATTAGTATAGAGGAGGTTTTTGAGGGCATAATTAGTAGTAAGGGGGGTAAGGCACCGGGTCCCGATGGGGACCCGATAGATTTTTATAAAAATGAAATGGTTTTATGGTCGCCGTTTTTAACTAGAGTTTTTAATGTCGCCGCTGAGACTCATTTGAGGGGTGGGCGGAATTTGCGTAGTCGCGTTACGCAAATCCTCGCGAAATTGCTAACAAATTCCGCGAGCTCGCAGAACTTCCGCGAAATCGCGGAATTGCTTGTGCCGTCCGTTCGCGATGTGTTTTTGCGTGCTCGCGGGGAAATATATCGCTAACTTGCCCATGCGGTCGCTAATGGGCGCGGCCATCTTGTTTTCACTTGTCCCGCCCGCTCGCGATGGTATTTCCTGTTCCGGGTCGCGTATTGCATGCTCCCGCCCGTTCGCGATAAGGGTTTCCTGTTCGGGAACGCGTATTACGTGTTCGCGACGCTTTTTGCGTGCTCGGGGGGAAATATCGCGCGAACTTGCCCATGCGGTCGCAATGGGCGCGGCCATCTTGTTTTTCACTCTATTTCTATGGTTCTGGGCCTGCTTTTCAATCCTCCCTCTATCTTTTCAATCCTTTGTTTCTGTAAACTTATTTTGGGTCTTTTTTGTTTATTATCTATCTCTCTATTTTCCTGATTCTATATTTTGAGTTTTTCTCTACTTTTTGTGTGTTTTTAACTACTTTTTCACACTTTTTCTATTACCTGCTTTTTCATTTCTTTTACTTACTTTATTTAATTCCTACCTTTTCTTTTCCGCCCCCGCCTACCCAGAACCATGGCAAAGGGACACAGGGCTCGAAGTCGGAGCCAGAGCCGCGACCGCCTTCCTTGCGGAAGACGGCGCCAAAGAGGGGTGCAGGCACGGGCCTTATTTAATGAGGCGGAGGTGGCCGCACTGGTTTTTCGTTCAGCGCCACCTCCCCTTAACCCTGGCAGCAGGCGGCAGGCCTGGGTCCGGGTACGGGCTCCGGGAGCGTCGTCAGCGGTGGGGCAAGGTGCGTCGGGCAGTGTTTCGCTGCTCTGGTGTCCGGCGCACCCAGAATCAGTTGACGCACCGGTGGTCCGATATTCTGGACCGGGAGCAGGACCTGCTGGACCTGCTAGGAGTGGAGGTCCCGGGGCTTGGTGAGTAGCTATTTAATATTACTACTTTGTGTTCTTCTGCTCTGTGTTATATATTGCGAATATTTTTTTTCTCCGACCAGCAAGAATGCTGCTGCTTACATTGCAGGTAAATGACGTTTAAAAATCGGTGATTGTTATGACACAGGCGCTCGACGCTACTAATCTTACTTGTTTGCAACTTTGCGCTCGCTTGGCCTGATGATTATGTAAGAGTTTACTTTAGAGAACTTAAGTGATGTAATGCTAGAGAGAGTAGTCCTTCCTTTGTCCTCGTGCCACTAAGAAGGGATAGTGGTGGATTGATAGGTTTAGTTACTTATTAGTTGGTAATTTCTAAGTTGTGTGCGTGACGCATCCTCTGTCACGTCACGGGCTGCTGAGTGATGCTTACCCCAGTCCTTAGCAGAACCTTTTGTAGTTTGTTTACTGAGTGTTAATAGGCTTATATCATCACTAGCAGAACATTAGCAGCAACCAGCCAACAATTTGGTGTATGCAAAAATGTATGCATGTGTCCTCCATCTATGCATTTTTGAGGACTAAAATAAATGGAAATGCAGACTTACTGAACAATTGGCCCGTCTGGATTGGAATTGGTGGGCTAGGTCAGGTGGTAGTTAGGCTTGCTAGACGGTCCGTGAATCTCACAATACTACCAGTCGATCAGATAGGTCAATTTTATTGCAATTTTTGTAACCAAAAATGTTTTTGGTGCCTATTTTCAAATTTTTTATTTATTTCACACCAAACTTTAATTTTTGTCTCTTTCTTTATGGAATCTTACATGATCAGCAGCACCCAGGGACAAGAAGACGGGGTCGCAGGCGGTGGGCCCACAAGATCTGGACGATGCCTCCCAGGGACAGGACCGCTCCTCTATCGAGGGCTCTGCTGCTGGCCCCAGTAAGTCCACCAGTGGTTAATATTAATAATTATATTTCCTAAACTTTTCCTGCACCTTATTTTTTCCGAACTATTATTTCGGTATCCTGATTCGCATTTTTACAAAATCTTCTTTGCTCTATACTATCTGTTTCTAAATTATTGTTATCCCTGCCTCTAACTGCGTCTATGACTCTCTGTATTACTACTATTAGTCTGTCTGTAGCCAAGCTTGCCCAGTTGCCCACTCTTTATTTCAAAAATTTTAAATTAAACTCATTCACCAATAGCTATAGCCATTGAGTTTTGGTTGTCCTCTTCTACTACTTCTAGTCTTCTTATTCTTGAGGCTTTTTGACAATTCCCACCAAGAAAATGCCCAACCAAATTTTAGAATTTTAGATAGGATAGGACATACTACTACTGTTGTAGGGATTCTGCACATACAGAACTTTGCACAAGAAAATAGGTCGTTGGTGATGGGAGGTTGGACCTTCCTCACACCTCAATAGGAAGCCACCACAATCCCCTGACCGACTTGTTATAGTGTCTCATTACTCCGAAAGGCCCCCCCACCCCCAAAATACCCAATGAGTAGACAACCCAGACAACATAACACTCCCAACCTGTGTCGCGGAAGCAATGCACACCCTTTTGCTCACTCTTGTGTAAGTCCACACCAAATACCACCGAGTCTATGTAAGTTCAAAAGGTTTCTTTTTATTTCCAACTGACAAGCTCTGTATGTTGTATAATGCAGCAGCAACAGCAAAATGTATAAGATTAAAACAATAAACATTGTTACAGTTAGACTTACAAGTTACTTACAACTAAAAGTCCATAGAAGCCAAAAGGCGAGATCATGATAACTGAACAGTGGTGGGCGAACCACCCTCCCCTTGGTAGGAATCGAGTTTATATAAAATTCTAAATGGAGATGTGAGAATTCTGGGAGCCCTCACCTTAGAATAACCTAGTAGTGGTGACATCATAAGCTCTGCAAAGCTCTGGTTCTTCTTATAAGTGAATCTTCCGTCTGTAATGAGAAAAATGGTGCGCGTTAGTATAGTGCAAGCATTTCTCAGTCGTGCCAAAAACTGTAATTTATTTTTTATGGATAAGCAATATGGACTAACACCATAACTCCATAACAAAGTCGCTTGTTTCTCGACCTTGTACGCAGTGCTCAGACAGTAGCAGTATGAGCTCATGTGGCCTCAAAGGCGTATTTCACAACAAGCTGCGAGGTAACTTGCGCAAAAATAAAAGACAGAGCTAAAATGGTTGCATGGCTCGGGGTAACTTAGCAAAGACTAAAATGACCCTAGGGACCATATAACACTACTAGTGTCTAGTCTACTACCTGATTTATACTAGTGATGTATGTTGTATATGTATTAACTTTTTTTCATTCATGCTAGTGAAAAATAGGGGGAGGTGTATATGGCATCTGAAAAATGTGTAATGTTTTTTCTAGGCGTACTACCGACCACCAGTACCGGGGCCAGCGGTGAAGGTGACGCGGCCGCTGAGGGTGCAGGCGATGCGGCAGTTGGAGTAGCTGCAGGGGGTGAGCCAGCACCAGTGGCGGGCGGTGGTAAGTTATATTCCTAATCCTTACTTATTGACATTACACTCGCTGCAAGGGTGTAATGTATACTGTACTGTTGAGACTTAAGTAAGAAGTAGTTGTGAACGCCGTTTGAAGAAGACACCCTTTACTTAGCAGCATTAGCAATAGCATTAGCGACAGGAGTCTGAGAGTAACCAATGGCCTCTATCGGACTTCAACTCAGCTGTGAAATTTTTATGGAGACGAATAAAAGTCTGATCAGATGACCTTGATGGATGGGTTGAACGAAAAGGGAAAGAAGGGTGGAAGGAGGCAGGACGGGCGAGATTTTATGTTTATGACTGGCAGAGAAGGATACGTGGCATGCATGCATAGGTGTGTGATATGAATCAGATGCATGGGTGGCGGAATGCCTGAAACTCTCCCAAATGTTCGAGGCTGAGGTAGTGGGAGGATAGATACATACCACAAATGTTACGTACTGTGCTTGCTAGTGCTACTGTGCCACTATGTGTAGAATGTATTTGTCTGACTGCTTTGCTAAGAGTATATTTTACAATAGTCTTGTTTTTCTTCTTGATATAGCTACTCCTAAAGTCAACCGGAAGGAGTTGGCAGCCAAGGCCCGGCGCCGTAAGCTGGAGGCCATACAGGCCGAATACCGGCGCCTCGTTGTTCTAGAGGAGGAGGAGGAGGAGGCGGCAGCAGCTGCAGCCTCCTCCAATGCCCGGGCCCCAGACACCCCACCCCAGTCTTACGGCGTCACCGCCTGTCAGCCACCCTCCGCCACACAGGAAGAAGCACTGCTGCCCACCCCCACTGTGGATGCAACTGCCGCGCGCTGAAGCGCCGCGTGGCCCGGCTGGAGGAGCGCATCCGTGTCCTGGAGAGGCGAGCCCGCTGAGACCCCGTTAATTTATTGCCCCTTTTTTAGTTCTTATTTGGGTGGGTGGGAATCGGGCGTTGGGGTTTGGACTTGGACATTTGTTGGACTTTTTCGTTGCGGGACATGAACATTGGTTGGGGTTAGGGAGGGGGTGGGTCAGGTGTTGTGGGATTTTTTTACATAGTTTATTTTTGTTAGGGTATTAAATTACATATTTAGACTTAATATACGATGTGGTTAATGTTTTGTGGGTGGGGTTACTGTTTTACGTCACACGGTTTCCTTGCTGGTGCAGTGCCACAGCCAGTGTTTGATTTTAATAATTGGCTGAGTTACTAAGACACAAACAGACAGATGCGGTACCCGTCACTGAGGGACTTGTCCTACTAGTACTGTCAGTCTCCCCTGATAATCTATGCATTCTGCAACTGGACTCAAAGGGGTGTGTGAAATAGAATTAATGAAAAAAAATCAGTTATTAATTATGCCTCAGCCAAACCTCTTCTCTTACCTGTGCTTGATGTTTAACTTGGGCACGGCGATGGCTGCATGGTGGTGATGGTTTTCTTTCCCAACATGCCATGGGTGTGGTGGTAGTAGTAGTAGACCCTGGCAGTAGCACTTGCAAATAAAAGAAAATGAGACAGTCAGTCGCCTGAGAGAGACTGTGGGAGGAGTAGTAGAACAAAGTACAGTACGGAACTTACTGCCAAACAATAATATGCCAAAATACAAGGAAACATAATGGTTGCGGGGATAGCCTAGTACATAGAGTTACAAACTCTAGCTGTGTCGAGTCACTCGACTAGGCCTACAGTACACCGTGGTCCGTGACTCGACACAAGCGTAACCGTTAGTGCTGTTTCGGATGATGACAAATCCAATCTATGATGGCATTTAATGCTGATGGATTCGGTTCCTTTGGTACAAAAAACCCAAATATACTGCTCATAGGAGGGTGGGCAAGCAGAAGAAGATCTGCGCCCTGCCTTGAAAATGCATTTATGTTGCTTTAGCCACATCCGCCCCAGCAAGCGTGTGATAAATTATTGGTGTACATTTAATTTAGTCACACCTCAATAAGCCACACAGCCCGGGGGAAGAGGATTAGGGTTTGAAGAATGGTTGGGAAGGGGGTGTTTTGGGAAAGGTTTGAGAAAGAAAAACAGTACGCATGGACAACAACAAAACACAATATTGGCAGAGAACCATATCCATAAATCAGTTAAGGGAGAAAAAGGAAATGCATGCATGATGATGATAACTTGATGGTTAATGATATTACTAACTACTACTACTAGACAATTAGACAGTACAGGGCAGCAGTATATTATGCTATTTGCCTTGCCTGTCTGCCCTCAGAGAGACCCGAATTACATACAGTTTCTGTTCTTTTGTACCCGCCCGGGCTTAAAGATAGCAAAGAAAAGTCCAAAAATGCTGTAGGGATGAATTGAATTATATAAGCAGAGAGCAAACATAAAAACAACTACACACAGTAGTAATGATTGAAGACAAAAAAAGAATCGAAATGTAAAAGATGATGAAAGTTGATACTGTCACTGTATGTTATCCTGGTCAAAATGGGGAGTTGCATCTCGGCATTCGTCTTGGTCCTCCATCCCATGGACGCTCCGGCCATCAATCTTGCGTGACGCCACTGCCTGCCTGGCACATGTAGATTCATTGGTAAGGTAAGTGAAAGTTGTTTTTCCCAGTCTAGCACAGGGTAAGGGCCGGCCTGTAATTGCAGATGGGAAAACCAAAGGGATATTGAAAAATCAAGTATAAAAAAAATGCCAAAATTACGGTGGAGTGCAACAAGAACACTTTCAGAGGCGGCATGGATTTGGATACATCATGTCTAACTTAGTCTGTTTCCAACATTAACCTCCAACAACAACAGGACTGAGCAGGCCCACGGCACCCGTGACACATCCTCCATTTAGCGTACCTTTTTGGACAGAGGCAGACAAGGCAGATATACAGCAACATAGCATTTTACAAACTAAGTGACTAAATCAATGCCCCGCTGTCAGTCATACCATACCACCACACTCGACTCCACCACTACACAGACATGTAGGTCTGCAGTGGTTGTTGTTGACTTGGTTACCTTGTAATGCACTCATTAAACGCACTGAGTTATTCCATCAATCATCTCGGATCGTACTGAGTGACTGGAGTGCGAAGAGATAATGTCACTGTGGTCATCATCATGGTGTGTTGTCCAACTCAGTGTGCAGTAGTGTACAGATTGAGTCCCCTTTCCATATTCAAAATGCAATGGATCGGCCTGCAGTAGAAGTAGAAAATTGTTATTGAAAAACCATATTGGGAAGAAACATTGCATTGGGTTACTTTTAGTGTGTAGATTAGATAATAGTACACAATGAATTACCTTCATGCACTACAGTACAAACAACAACAACACAAATCACTCAGTCAGCGTCCAATGCATGTCATCATTCATTACCTGTTCCTTCTCATCTTCAGTTAATGGGCAGTCTGTATCGGCTCTGAAAGGGTGATAGCTATAGTAGTCATCATCATGTTCCACTTCTTTTGGCGAGACTCAACGAGGCAAGATTAGGTTTTCTTCGATTATGCTACATCCAATAATCATCTGGCTTGAGGGCAATACATTTAGGTCGATTCAGGAGGATGGAGGAGCAGGACTCGGAGGAGTGGACTGAAATGCAGAGAGCTGAAACTCATAAGGCAATAAAATAAGAAGACGGTGGTGATGGATTTGTTGTGATTTGAAGTTTCCAAACAGAAAGACAGACACAGAAATAGAAGTAAATAAGGGAGAACCACAGTAAGAACTGGAAGCCTAGTTGTCACCGTCAGGGAAGTATAGCTCGTCCTCAAACTCTGGAGGTTCAACCAGAAGTAGGTAATCAGCATCCAACACGCTACTTCCATCACCTGAGCCGCTGTCCTCATCTTCCTGCGGTGATTCATGTATTGTATAATTAGGTGGTATAAATTGCTGATTCATTTTGATCATGGTTAACCTCTCCACGTTTATGGGTGAGAGACTGGTCCTTTTCACTGTTACAATGGAACCAGCAGCACTGAAAACACGTTCAGAAGAGACACTTGCGATAGGGCAAGCCAGATAGTTGATCGCCAGCCTGCTGAGCACTGGCCATTGGCCCCTTTTGCCATACCAATACCGCAATGGGTTTTGATCAATGAAGACCTCTGTTGGGTCATCCAGGTAGGCCTGGACCATTCGGTCAATGTTCAGGGGTGCTAAACTTAGTGCACCCTCTTTTGTCTTTGCATCAGCACTGGACCTAGCAAGTCCTTGCTGTAAATACCAATTCTGTGCCGTTTGTACTGGGGCTGATGATGATCCGGTTCTTGCTGTTGTCGATAGTGTTGGTGACAGCTGTGAACCAAATGCACTGCCCACAGGCTCTGAAGTTGAACTTGAACTTGACGCAGGATGCCCTGCTGCAGTACTTGATGTGGGTTTGAGGCCTTTAATTACCAGCCGTTCATTTTCCAATGTACTGGCTGCCTCAGCTATCCAAGTTTTGTACCGGGCAACATCCACTTCTGAAAAAGGGAGTAATGTCTTACTGTGCAGTGCCGCTTTGTACCGTGGATCCAGAATTGTGGCACAAATGTAATGTTGTTGTGACAGAATCTTATTTTGCACCCTTGCATTTTCACTTAAGCGACATGATAAGCTCTCCGCCAACTGGTATGCTTCTTTTTTTCCTCCACACCTATGTACGCTTCACACACCCTCTTCAGCTCTTGCTCTAGCATGTGCAACAATGGGATAGCTTGGCCCATAGTACAGTCCTCCTTGCTGACTTCACGTGTGAAGACCTCGAAAGGAAGAAGCATCTCTGTAAGAGATTTAACTAGGCACCATTGGTCCACCTGAAGGGTCATGCCTTTCACAGCAGCATCCGCCCTTTGCATGACATATTCATTGATTGGTCTGTACTGCTCAAACAGACGGTCAAGCATGTAATACGTTGAGTTCCAACGTGTTGCCACCTCCTGGATCAGTGCTTTGACTGGCATTCTATAGTCACGTTGAATGATCCGCAGCTGCTTCCGGGCTTTAAAAGAATGGCTGAAATGCGTGCATATTCTGCGGCAGGTGGTCAGTAAGTTGCTGACTATGGGTTCTTTTTCAGAAAGTCTTGAACTATAATGTTAATGCAGTGCGCCAAACACGGGACCCTGAAATACTTACCAAGCGTCATGGCCTTAAGTATATTACTGCCATTATCCGTGGCAACAAAACCAATGTGAAGCCCTCTGGGGCGCAGCCATTCAAAGACCTTGTTGTTAAACTCTTCCAAAAGGTTTTCAGCAGTATGAGATTTCTCCATGGCGAACATGGCTATAGTTGCATGTTTCCGAGAAGCATTAAAAATTGCAGCTGTGTCAACAGCACCTACTTCAGATAGCTTGTCTCTAACCCCCACAAAGAGACCCAGTGTGCAGTGATGCACATGTAATCAGTGGCTTGGCAACTGGTCCACATGTCTGTTGTCAGGTGGATTTTGTGAACAGCACTCTGCTGCAAAGCTTGTCCAACCAATTCAAGCACATCATGATGTAGTGCTGGAACAGCAACTCGGGCAAAATAGGAACGGCTGGGAACCTTCCATTTAGGGCAGATGGCCGACACAAATTCAAGGAAACCCACCCCTTCCACAAATGAAAAAGGGAGAAGGTCCAGCGCTAACATTTTAGCGAGCTTCGCATTGTACAACCGTGCCGTTGGGTGGTTGCGTTGGTACTGCCCCTCCGACCAAAGCATGCTGTCAATGGTAGGCTGGAATATTTTCCTTACTGCTGCACCTTTCTTCTTTAACCCAGCTAGGCTCAACGACGCTGCACTTTTGCTCATTGCAGTGCCCGGTTGCCTTGCTGTCTCATGTTGACTCTTACTACTGTGCCACTGAGATGTTGCTGAGGATGCGGGCGTTGCCAGTACACTGCTGGGGGTAGGGCTATAAATGTCTCCCTCTTGTTGACCTTCCTCCGCGATCATATCTTCCCCTACTTCTTCATCCACAACAACAGCAATGGGTCCAGTTTTACTTTTTTGTAAGTGAAGTAGGTGAGCCTCCCACCTGATAGTGTGGTGTTTTTTGAGATGACTTGTTTGTCCTCCGGTACCATAGTTTGTACCAAGCTTACCCCGCCTAACAGCCTGCCGACAAATTGAGCATATAGCAATGTTCTCCTCCTTACTGCTAACCGAAAAGAAGTCCCAAACTGGGGAGGAGAACTTTCTGGCACTGCTGTAGGTGCCACTTTCAATACCAGATGAAATGGAGGGTGTGCATGGAATTTGACTCTGTGCACTTACATTACCACCACCTACTGAGGTGGTGGTTGAGCTTGATGTAGGTCCCTGCCGGGCCTTTGCAAAGGCAAATATGGAAGCTGGAGGTCGTGTTGGCGTTACCTGTGTTGGTGGTATCCGTGCTACATCCCTCGCAGCGATTTGGGATAGTCTAATAATGTTGGTCTCCATCTCCGCAGGCCCAGGAGTGATGTTCGTGATGACTGGCTCTTCATCATCATCACCCCCCTCGTCTAAATCGACCTCCATAACTGTAAGGCTTTCGGGAACCTTCCTTTTCACTAGCCTTGTCTTGTGGTGTGCATCACTCTCAGGCTGAGCTGGTGGCTTCCAAGTGGCATCTAGATCATCAGAAGCGGGGCTTGAAGAAGAAGTTGATGTACTAAGCCTCCTTTTCCTTGCTGGGGGTATGGAAGACACTGGATCTTCTGGAACAGTGGCTTGCTCCTCTCCGCCTGCAAAAAGCTCGATTTCCTGAACTGCCCCTACTTCAGGTGGAACAGCTACTATTGTGGGCTGTGGTTCCGGCTGTGGTTGCGTTTCCGGCTGGGGTTGCGTTTCCGGCTGGGGTTGCGTTTCCGGCTGGGGTTGCGGCTGTGGTTGCAGTTCCAGCTGCGGTTCGGGTTGCGGCTGGGGTTGCCCACTTATCTCCTGAGTTTGCGCCTGCGAGTGCGTGGATTGGGTACTACTTTGCGATAATGACATTTCAACATCACTGGTCGTTAGTAGACTGGCTACCTCTGCCACAGTCATGGGCTTGGGCCTAGGTTGCTGGGGTGGGGCCACTGATGCAGAGGTGCTGCTCCCAGCTTGGTCCCCGCTGGACACCGCTGCTGCAGGCGTACGTTTTTTTCCCAAAAAACACATCGGCCGGCACCCCAGTCTTGGCAAGTGCCACTTCCTTCTTCTCTCCCTTCTGACTGGCAACTTTATTGCTACTGGAGGACCTTGTATCTTTCTTTGGGGCCATCTTCTTCAGATGTCAGCAGGACGCAGGTGCACAAGTTGCAGAGATGTCTGTGGTCACACGTGGACGTGACGCGCAGCAGGACTTCAGCCTGGCAGTACAACGGGTGATGTTGATGATGACACCTCCTCCTCTGTCTTTTTGTGCACCTAAAAGCAAAGAAGCCAGGAGAAGAACATCAGTGAAACGTTGCATTTGTTGTTGTGGTTCAATTACTAGTAGTACAAACAAACAAATAAAAGATATAAATTAGTGTAGCCATTTGTGAGACTGTCAACAAGGGCTTTCCTGGTATACTGTGTACACTGTCAGGACAACCAAAATACAAATGTAATACAAGTGGACCCTGTTTGGCAATAAATTATTTGCTCATCACATCATTCAGGGAGCTGCAGCTGGCAAAGGGGATGGATGCAAGCAGTAAGCCAAGAGGAAAACCATGCAGGCCTAAATGGCAAAAGCAGCACACTTATAACTCCCACCAGAAATGGCCACCAGCCACATGGAAACTCACAAATCACAAGCAACAAGCATGAGGCCTGGAAAACAATGTACTGAAACAGGCCTACGATAGCCAGGCAAAGGCTGCATGGTAAACCACACTGCTTTGTCTGTAATGTAATGCAATAAAATGCAAACACGAAAATACACAGGGCTAAACAAGGCCTGCAACACACCACACACAACTAAGGCATGTAACACCCCCAAAAACTGAAATACACCCCAAAAATAAATCCACTTTTTGCAATTCAATCCAATGCCATGCATGTGCCCTAAATGATGTTTATATTCAACAGAACACACAGAAACAGTTGTTTCGTGCACCCCTGACTACCTCTGGGCCCACTGGATGAAAGGCCTGTTGGCAGACTAGGCTACAAGCTTGCAGGCCTATGGCAAAAAGCACACTACCTGGCTTCAAAATGGCCGCCAGCCTCATGGCCAGGCCCACAACAACAAGAAACTGAAGACAGACAATGCAGGCCTATGGCAAAAGTACTATGCCTGGCTTCAAAATGGCCGCCAGCCTCATGGCCAGGCCCACAACAACAAGAAACTGAAGACAGACAATGCAGGCCTATGGCAAAAAGCACTATGCCTGGCTTCAAAATGGCCGCCAGCCTCATGGCCAGGCCCACAACAACAAGAAACTGAAGACAGACAATGCAGGCCTATGGCAAAAAGCACACTGCCTGGCTTCAAAATGGCCGCCAGCCTCATGGCCAGGCCCACAACAACAAGAAACTGAAGACAGACAATGCAGGCCTATGGCAAAAAAGCACACTGCCTGGCTTCAAAATGGCCACCAGCCTCATGGCCAGGCCCACAACAACAAGAAGCCTAGGTCACAAAGGAAACACATGCAGGCCTATATGGCAAAAAAAGCAGCACACTTAATACTCCCACCAGAAATGGCTACCAGCCACATGGACACTCACAAATCAGAAGCAACAAGCAGGAGGCCTGGAAAACAATGTACTGAAAACAGGCCTACGATAGCCAGGCAAAGGCTGCATGCTAAACCACACTGCTTTGCCTGTAATGCAATAAAATGAAAAAACGAAAATACACAGGGCTAAACAAGGCCTGCAACACACCACACACAACTAAGGCATGTAACACCCCCAAAAACTGAAATACACCCCAAAAATAAATCCACTTTTTGCAATTCAATCCAATGCCATGCATGTGCCCTAAATGATGTTTATATTCAACAGAACACACAGAAACAGTTGTTTCGTGCACCCCTGACTACCTCTGGGCCCACTGGATGAAAGGCCTGTTGGCAGACTAGGCTACAAGCTTGCAGGCCTATGGCAAAAAGCACACTACCTGGCTTCAAAATGGCCGCCAGCCTCATGGCCAGGCCCACAACAACAAGAAACTGAAGACAGACAATGCAGGCCTATGGCAAAAAGCACTATGCCTGGCTTCAAAATGGCCGCCAGCCTCATGGCCAGGCCCACAACAACAAGAAACTGAAGACAGACAATGCAGGCCTATGGCAAAAAGCACACTGCCTGGCTTCAAAATGGCCGCCAGCCTCATGGCCAGGCCCACAACAACAAGAAACTGAAGACAGACAATGCAGGCCTATGGCAAAAAGCACACTGCCTGGCTTCAAAATGGCCACCAGCCTCATGGCCAGGCCCACAACAACAAGAAGCCTAGGTCACAAAGGAAACACATGCAGGCCTATATGGCAAAAAAAGCAGCACACTTAATACTCCCACCAGAAATGGCTACCAGCCACATGGACACTCACAAATCAGAAGCAACAAGCAGGAGGCCTGGAAAACAATGTACTGAAAACAGGCCTACGATAGCCAGGCAAAGGCTGCATGCTAAACCACACTGCTTTGCCTGTAATGCAATAAAATGAAAAAACGAAAATACACAGGGCTAAACAAGGCCTGCAACACACCACACACAACTAAGGCATGTAACACCCCCAAAAACTGAAATACACCCCAAAAATAAATCCACTTTTTGCAATTCAATCCAATGCCATGCATGTGCCCTAAATGATGTTTATATTCAACAGAACACACAGAAACAGTTGTTTCGTGCACCCCTGACTACCTCTGGGCCCACTGGATGAAAGGCCTGTTGGCAGACTAGGCTACAAGCTTGCAGGCCTATGGCAAAAAGCACACTACCTGGCTTCAAAATGGCCGCCAGCCTCATGGCCAGGCCCACAACAACAAGAAACTGAAGACAGACAATGCAGGCCTATGGCAAAAAAAAAAGCACTATGCCTGGCTTCAAAATGGCCGCCAGCCTCATGGTCATGGCCAGGCCCACAACAACAAGAAACTGAAGACAGACAATGCAGGCCTATGGCAAAAAGCACACTGCCTGGCTTCAAAATGGCCGCCAGCCTCATGGCCAGGCCCACAACAACAAGAAACTGAAGACAGACAATGCAGGCCTATGGCAAAAAAGCACACTGCCTGGCTTCAAAATGGCCACCAGCCTCATGGCCAGGCCCACAACAACAAGAAGCCTAGGTCACAAAGGAAACACATGCAGGCCTATATGGCAAAAAAAGCAGCACACTTAATACTCCCACCAGAAATGGCTACCAGCCACATGGACACTCACAAATCAGAAGCAACAAGCAGGAGGCCTGGAAAACAATGTACTGAAAACAGACCTATAATAGCCATGCAAAGGATGCATGGTAAACAACACTGCTTTGCCTGTAATGCAATAAAATGCAAAAACGAAAATCCACAGGGCTAAAGAAGGCCTGCAGCACACCACACACAACTAAGGCATGCATTTAGCACACAGCACAAAAACGGAAATACACCCAAAAATACACATTTTGCAATTCAATCCAACGCCATCCATGCCCCCTAAATGATGTTTGAAATTAAAAAATACATCACACAGCAAAGGAACAGTTGTTTCATCATGTTTCATCATGCACCAACCCATGACTAGCTCTGGGCCTACTGGCTACAGTGGCTACCCACCACTATATTTATTTTTAAAAATGATGAAAATTAAAAAAATTGTAATTGCAGCAACTGCAATGACCCAATCAAACAACACCAACTTACTTGTAAAATCTCAAATCGAAAAATCCTCAAATCAAATCAAATGATAATGATGCAGCAGACACAAACAGTGATCCTTCCAGCTCAAATCCAAGTGAAAAATGAACAAGAGATGGAGAAAGCACTGGGAGGAGCCTGCTGGAAAGGAACAGGAAGTAGTAGACTCTGTGGCACTTCCTCCCTCTCCCCCCGCCCACAAAATGAAAAAAAAACACACCCAAATATCAATCTGAGGTTTTTTCCCATGGAAATCATCAGTTTATAGAAGGTTTTATGCTGCTCGCGATATTATTCTTCTCCAGATTGAAAATTTTGCGTGTTCGGGATCGCAGGTTTACAAAGATCCCGCCGGAAATCCGATGGCGCGCCCGAATGACGTGTTCGCGACCGCAATCTCTCTCGTGGTGCACGATGGCGCATACGAATGACGTGTTCGCGATCGCACACTCTCGCGTTGTCCGATGGCGCATCGAATGACGTGTTCGCGATCGCAAACTCTCGCAGGATCAGGCGGCCGGCTACCGAAATCTCGTGGCGCCCGCGAACGAATAGGAAAACCCGTCGGCGAACGCAGGAATCCCGGTAAGTCATAATCGCGCACGCTAGAATGCATTTTTAAAGCGCGAACAAGAAAATAATTCCGCTTCGCCGCGGATCGCGGAATTGATGGCAGTTCCGCGCTCTCCGCGGAACGCGAAATTGTCCAACTTCCGCAAATTCCGCGAGCGGAACGGAATTCAATGCCCAGGCCTCTTGGGGCCAGTCAATTATTATACCAATTTACAAGAAGGGTGTTAAGACTGATGCTTGTAATTATCGCCCGATTTCTTTATTGGACTCGTCTATAAAGATCATGAGTAGGGTCATGTTATCAAGACTCGAGACCTGGGTCCAAGAAAAGTCAGTCCTTACCCAAGTGCAATATGGGTTTAGAAAGGGTGTTGGCACACTGGAGCAGTGTGTCAACCTGGACCTCTTGATCGGCAAGTACACATTAGCTAAGGAGGGAAATTTATATTTGTGTTTTGCTGACCTTAGCAGCGCTTTTGATTTGGTAGACCACTCCATTTTATGGCCCTTATTGTTGGATATGGGCGCCCCCAAAGAGATTATATATTTTTTGGCTAGATTATATGGGGAGTTATCAAGTAGGGTGCGGTACGGTCATTTAGGCGAATTTACCCCGCCTTTTAAAGTCAAATGAGGCATCCGACAGGGCTGCGTCTTAGCTCCATTACTTTTTTCATTGTTTATCAATGAAGTCGACACAACACTGAAATTGTTTGAGTCGGATGCCCCTAGGGTGGATGGGAAGCCTGTCCCAATTCTTTTATACGCCGATGATGCGGTTTTACTCTCTCGCACCCCTATGGGGCTACAGCGTCTTATCGATAATTTTACTGTTTTTATTACTAAAAGAAAACTTTTAATTAACAAATCAAAAACTTTTGTTATGGCTTGCGGTAGGAACCCTATAACATCTAGCTCTTATTTCATTGAAGGTTCCAAAGTCCAGATAGTTAAGACATTTTGTTACCTGGGTATTACTTTTGCAGGGAATAGGTCATGGGCCCAGGAACAGGACAACGCCTGTTCTAAGATGCTTAGAAATGTAAATGGTATTTTTAGATTTGCGGCTAAATTGGGAAACCGACGCATTAAAGACATGTTGACAATCTATGAGATACGATGCGTTACCGCAGCTCTTTATGGGGCAGGTGTTTGGGGTCATTTTCAAGGTAATTTATTACAACAAGCTGAAAATTCGTTTTTAAAACGCTTACTTTGTGCCCCCTCATCTGCCTCTACGGAATTGCTCCACCGTGAGGTGGGCATTAGATATATTTCAGATCTGGCTTCAACACGACCCCTTTTATTATGGAAATCTATATGGTCAAAAGAGGAAACATTATTTACTCAATCTATCATACGGGACTGCCTCAAATTGGAGAATTGTTTAAAAATACCCTGGCTTAATTATATTATTTATTGGTTTAAATCTTTATTCAATTGTGATATCAGAACGGATCCTGAGTGTACTCTTTCTGTTGCTAGAGCTGAGATAAAATTAACCATGTTAGCAAATAAAATAGAGGCTCGTTCTTGCGTTATCAAGAATCAATCAACTTTCCTCTTTTATTCGCAATTGGATCTTAAACTGGGTTTTCAAAGTTATTTATCAGCAGTGACTAGAGTTTCACATCGATTTGTGCTGACACGCCTAAGATTGGGTATTGTACATCATCTTGTTAATTTCCCAATTATGAAACAGTGTTCTGTTCATGTATGCCCATGTGATGGAGTCTCAAGACAAAGCTGCTGCCATATGTTATTATTCTGTCTCTTTTATTCTCATCTTAGGAGATTTTATTTAAAACCTTTTTTTCTATATTACAATGTAAGATCCACTACAGATGCCTTGAACCTGCTTTTTAGATTGGATGACCCACGATTATGTTTTTATTTAGCTACTTTTCTCCTGAAATCCATTAGTGTTAGGAAATCTATGATTATTGATTTTTGATTGTGTGTTTTAAAGGTATTATAAATGAATTTATTTATATGTAATTATATGCATTTGCACTTTTGAATTGGGATAATATATGATCTAGTAAATGTTTGGACCTTCATGTGATTTATGCACTTGCACTTTGTATCTGTATTAACATGTTTACGCACTTTGATGTACTCGCTTTTTATCCCACTGTTTTATATTTTTCAGATTTTTCTATAGATCGAGCTTTTTATGTCTGTATTGCTTATATGGTTGATTTATTTAACCGAATAAAAGCACATTTTTATTTATATTCATTTATTTTACTATTGTTATTTTATGTTAGATGTCTTATTTTTTATTACCGATATACATTTTTCCTATTATTAATTTTAGGAGTATGGTTTTCTTTTAAATGTAATTAATTTATAGCACATGGTTTCTGTAATCCCTATATAAATGTATATCTCTACTTTCTTTATAATAGGTGATTAGTGACGCACTTAGATGCGAACTGTAAAGAAGAAATGTCAGAACTGGACAGTTATAATTTATTACAGTCTAGTTCTGACGTCACAACGCCTTTCTGCCAGAGCGAGCAGCTGAGGTGAAAGGCAGGTCAGGTCACAGAGCATAATTGAAGCAGCTGTTTAAAGCAAGGAAAACGGAACACTGCTTTTCTTTCTTCTGCTGTATTTTAATAGCTTACAATGACAAGCAGAGATAATATGTTTATTTTTTCCACTCCTTAGATAGAGGAAAGCTAGAATCTTTTTGCATGTTTCTACACATTTTGTGCTACTGCAGCTTTTTCTTTTTAAACTGACATGTATAGAAATGTTTCTAATATCTGTTTGCAACAAATAACAAACAGGTTTTTGATGTGTTTAATTTTGCACTAGATGTTTTGTTTTTATTCTTCATTGTTTGCAAACATGCTCGCTCTTACATAAGAAAGATCTACGCACCAAGGTTTTAAGTGGTTTGTGGGAAAGGTAATAGTGTGCCCATGTATTTTATGGGATAAAGTTCCCCCTGGTGTACATTATGAGGATATTGCAAGTCACCTTGGAGTTCCATAACCTTATAAAGGAATTTGGCCTTTGACCATGTTCCTCTATATGGTTTGGAACTCCTTGGTAACTTGCAATATCCTTATGATATACAGCAGGGGGTACTTTCTCCCTTATATATTTATTGTATTCGCTTAATTATCTATTGTGTTTTTTAACCTTGTGTTTGTGGTTGATAATTTTGGTTTATTTTTTTCAATTGTAAGTTTTTTGATAAGTACAGATATCACTGTGTTTATATACTTATCAAAAACTTACAATTGAAAAAAATAAAGCACAATTATCAAACACAAGGTTTTAAATGTAAGGCGGGCAAGAATGGAGAAAAGTTGACATCAGTGACTACAGCCTTCAATAGAACCATGAGAGTAAGGGGACACCTGACATGTAAATCTAGTTTTGTTGTGTATATTCTCAAATGTCCCTGTGACAAACTACATGTTGAGAGCACAACATTATCGGTGCATAAATGGGTGCTACAACATATCTGTGATATCACCAATAACGACCGGAGCTACCCTATAGATAGACATTTTGAGAAATGCCACCAAAGTAATCCCGTTTCTCTGAGCTATAGCTGTACTGCTCAAATCCCTAGAAAAAGAGAGGAGGGGACAGAGAGGAGAGCTTAGGAAACTGGAGATATTTTATATATTGGAGTTGGACAGTAAGGAACCGAATGGCTTCAATATTGATGAAGAACTATACAAAAGCCTGTATTAGTCCTACTCTTAAGCATTCTCTTCATACAAAGAAAACCATGTTTTATGCTCTGAACAAAAATATTTTTGAAGGGATACCCTTAGACACTTTTTAACACTTAACATATAGGAAGCCTCGTTTATATGCACCTGCCTTTCTTTTACATAATAAATGCCATTATAATATAGATCTCTTACCCTCTTTAAATTAAATGGATATCTGAGGGAATGTAGAAAATTGCATTGTCCGTGTTAAAATAGGGATTTAACAGTAATATATTCATTATGTACTGGAACAGTGGAGAATCTGGATTAGAAATAGTCTCAAAAGTGCATTGTACGCGAGACACAAGGAATCAAGTATGTGGCATTTAATGTGTATTTAGGCTACAATGAATTTGTGAGTAGTTTTTATATCCTGTCTTGTGGGATCAAGTAAAACAAGAAAAATTTGACGAGTATCGTTTGAATCTCAAGAGTGAGTTGAATAAAAATTGTTCTGAAGTAAATACACTTGAGGCGCAATATGAATTTATTTATATAACAGTAAGCACTTTATAAAATAGGCACTGGCTATATGATAGCAAGATTTCAGCACTTTATTTTGAGCACTTTGAATTGTCTGTGGCTTTAGTATATCAATTAAAAATGTAAAGAAAATAAAAAAAGTATATTAAAAAAAGAGAAAGAAAAAACTAGAAGAAAGTAAAATAAGAAAAAGAAAAATTATTTTTCAAATATTTTACATAGAATGTGTATACTGTTATTTATTCATGAATAATAATAAAAAGTTGAATGTATTTTAATTCACTTTTAATTATATTTATATAATTATCTTCATGTTTAAGTTAGATATGTAAGAAATATGAATTGCTGCCTTAGAAACATGTTCAAAGATGGCGCTGAAAGTAACTGCTATGCACTGTCACTTTTCTTATGTTGTTGAATGCACAATAGATATATTGAATTAGACACATGGGGGCCGATTCCGATTCGGGCCGGAAATCTCTCCGACCGAGCCGGACCCAGAGAGAATTCCGACCGAATCGGACCCTAGCAGTCCGACCGAACGAGTACGATGCGCACGCATGCCATCGGACTCAAGTCGGTCGGACTCCCATTGAAGTCAATGGGAGCCTGTCGTACAACGCGTACGCGGGCTCCCATTGACTCAATGGGTGCGAGGCGGACAAGGGCGCCCCCTACAGCGTGTACGCGTCCAAGCGCATTGCGGCGTACATGCACAGGTAGGGGGGACCCATGGGTCCCCCCTGTGTGCGACTCGCGCGCCTACGCGTACAGGGGGGTCCGATGCAGACCCCCAAAGTCCGGCTCCGACAGCTCTTTCGAGCCGGACGGCGCGAGTCGGTCGGGCTGCTCGCGGCGCGCATCGTACTTACCCGGCCGGGAAACGTCTCCATAGCGCGGTGCGAGTCGTGTCCATGCGAGTCGGTCGGAGCGTGTTGTAGCCGTGTTCGAGTCGGTTGGCGATTTCGCGGGTGCTTGCATCGTACTCGCTCGGCCGGACCCGCGTACGATTCGGTCGGGAAACAGGGCTCCGAATCGGATCCGGTGAATCCGAATCCGATTCGGAGCCCTACCGGCCGAGATCGGAATCGGCCCCATGGTGTTTTGTCATTGTGAACAAAGGCTATAAGAGGTAGCCGAAACACGTGGATGCAGTTAACTTTTCCTAAATAAAATATAAATTTTTGAATTCCTACTAGAGTACCGATAGCGTCTTCATTGGGGATCGTGTTGCTGTGGAATATATGTATATATATATATATATCCACACACAATTCCTCGGATTTTCCCAAAAGAATACAAGGACACTTTGAAAGTTTGCAGTGTAGGAGATTTACTGACTGCACTGGAATTGTGTGTGGATATTGCAGGGTTTCCGATACCCTGAACAAGGACCGCCCTACTTGACAGCCTCTGCATTTATCGGACTCTTTGGGAAATATATATATATATATATATATATATATATATATATATATATATACTTGTTTTTTTTTTTTTATATTTTTATTAGGTTGTTTTTTTACAAATTTTCCCCCATGGATCAGCACAAATTCACAATAAATTGACAATACGTGCAGAGAAAGTAAAGAGAGTAAGTAAAAAATAAAACGAGAATCTCAATCAAAACATTTTAAGCAACCAGAAAAATAAAATAATATAAAAAAGCAAAAGGAAAAAAGCCATAAGAACAAACAAAGAGCATAAGAGACAAAAAAGTTGACAAGCAATAATCTAAATTCATGACTCTAACATTAATTTACAATCCTTGGGAGTACACCATCCCATTCGCATAAATAAATTGACCTAGATAGTTGCCCTTAAAATTCCTATTTGTCCTTCCATCTTGCCAATAATGCCCATATACTCTGACCCAGCATTTTTGCTTTTTTACCCTTCCTCTCATAAATGGCCCTTTCCATTGTGTATAGTGAAAGTAAGCGCGACAGCCATTGATGAAAAGGGGGAAGGGGATCAAGCCAGGCCGAAGCAATGCTCATCCGTAATACAGCCATAGCCACAAAGAGAAATTTTTTGGCCGTGTCATTCCGTTCGCTTCTATTAACTCCCAGCAATACCAGAGCAGGTGTTATCATAATTTTTAACCCCAGTGACATATCTAAAAATCTCATAATAGAATCTAACAAACACTGAAGACATGGACAGGTCGCAAACATATGCACAAGATCTGCTGCCGCCGCATCCACCGTGCACAATTAATCCCTGAAAGCCCACCCCATTGCTTTATCCTTGCTGGGGTATAATATAATGCGAAAACAGTTTTATAATGTTGTGCTTGGAGCCCAGCAGAGCACAAAACCGTCTGGGCTAAACCCAAAGATTCTACCAGCCCCTCTTGTGTAACACCCACTCGTTCCACCCATTTATTCTCATGCTTACCTAAATCATCTTGCTTTAATTCAATCAACTCAATATACAATAACCTAATAATACCCTTAGTGCTACCCCGAATAGTATCTAAAACTCTGTTTCTACTAAATCCGCTAAGCCCCCCCCTTTTTGTACCAAAAAAACTGCGCAGCTGTAAGTATTTAAAAAAACTCCCCCTTTCCAACCCATACTCCAGCTGAATGTCCCCAAACTGACGAACCCCTACTTGCGTTATTAAATCCCCAGCAATCCGTACTCCCTTCGTTGCCCAAGAGGCCATTACCCCATCTGAAAAAATATCCGGAAGCATAGGATTTTTATAAAGCAGGGTATAATAATTGAATCTTCCCATACCGATCATTTTTTTTAGCGCCCACCAAATATTAGATGCAGCAACAAGGGTCTTAAATTTAGTCCTTTTATAGTAGCTATGCTCTGTAAATTTAAAAAAGCAATTTTCGGCCTGATCCCATATATATATACTTGTATTGAAGAACTATAGGCAGTGTGCAAGTAATTGAGGATGTAAAACAAATAAATCATCAAGGATTCATCCCTACATCGAACATCTTAAAACAACAGCCACTGTATATCTGAGAGATGTATAAAGAGAATTTACGTATTAACCGCAGATACACCTCACGCTTTTTGAATAGCCGTTGGGAAATGTTGTATTTTGTCCCTCGTCACTGCCAATGAATACTGGCTATAAATTAAACCAATGAGTGACTACATGGTATGTGCATATGACCAAGACTCAGTGGAGTCGAAACGCGTTATGCTATTTTTCCTGCCAGAATAAAGAAGCTGTTAACGAAGCACAGTGGATGGGCTTGTTTATGCATGCCAGGAGGTGGAATGTATTTTTGTGTGGAATATTTGAGGACTGACACTACTCTCACAAGCCCCAATCCGGGAGGCTGGGCGCCCCAGTGTGTCACACTTCGGTTGTATATATATATATATATATATATTTCCAAGATCGCTGCACTTAGCCTGCGGCGTCGGTGCCAGCTTGACGGCGACAGCAGCCGTGTTAAAGATGAATATGGAGTCCTCCAAAAATCCACAATTGTAGAAAGTAGGAAGCGGCACACCAGGAGACAGCAATACGCCGAAACACGTCGTCCTTTATTTTGGTGCACAATAAATTAATTGTGATGTCTCCTGGTGTGCCGCTTCCTACTTTCTACAATTGTGGTTTTTTGGAGGACTCCATATTCATATATATATATGATGTTTTAAAAGAATAAAAAATTGCCAGAAACCAAACCTGCGGAGTGCTGATTTCGCTTTCATGTGGAGGGAGAAAGCGTGTACGTAAATATATATATATATATATATATATATATATATATATATATTTCCAACAAATTGCCCTGTAGCTTTCCAGGACGCACTCGGCTGCAGGCCAACCCTACGGCTTTCAGTGATTTCACTCGCCTTTGCATCACGGTGGGTATTCGGTGCCTGACGCGTTTCAGGGCTTGACGCCCCTTAATCATAGGCTAAATCATAGGCTAAAATGTTTACTGCATACAACTCCCAGCATGCAGTAAACATTTTAGCACGAACTGAGTGCAGCCCACTTAGGGCTGAAAACCAATAGCAGCATGCAGTGAAATTTAAATAAAGGAGCACTTCGTAATCACTTGTGAGAAACAGCCTATGATTAAGGGGCGTCAAGCCCTGAAACGCGTCAGGCACCAAATACCCACCGTGATGCAAAGGCGAGTGAAATCACTGAAAGCCGTAGGGTTGGCCTGCAGCCGAGTGCGTCCTGGAAAGCTACAGGGCAATTTGTTGGAAATCTGTTTAACGCGGTGGTCCGGCCGCGTCAGGACTGCACCATCTTCGCCACAAAGAAATGAAGAGGCTGGGGAGCAAAACTATTTGGAAACCGTTCCAGCGCTGCAAGCCTGATATAATACATTCACCTGCGCATCGTGGATCCTACTATAGGACAAATATATGTTTAAACAGTCAAGTGAAATACGGAACCCACTGAGGGAGAAATTTGGCTCTAAGGGAATACAACTCCCAGCATGCAGTAAACATTTTAGCACGAACTGAGTGCAGCCCACTTAGGGCTGAAAACCAATACCAGCATGCAGTGAAATTTAAATAAAGGAGCACTTCGTAATCACTTGTGAGAAACAGCCTATGATTAAGGGGCGTCAAGCCCTGAAACGCGTCAGGCACCGAATACCCACCGTGATGCAAAGGCGAGTGAAATCACTGAAAGCCGTAGGGTTGGCCTGCAGCCGAGTGCGTCCTGGAAAGCTACAGGGCAATTTGTTGGAAATCTGTTTAACGCGGTGGTCCGGCCGCGTCAGGACTGCACCATCTTCGCCACAAAGAAATGAAGAGGCTGGGGAGCAAAACTATTTGGAAACCGTTCCAGCGCTGCAAGCCTGATATAATACATTCACCTGCGCATCGTGGATCCTACTATAGGACAAATATATGTTTAAACAGTCAAGTGAAATACGGAACCCACTGAGGGAGAAATTTGGCTCTAAGGGAATACAACTCCCAGCATGCAGTAAACATTTTAGCACGAACTGAGTGCAACCCACTTAGGGCTGAAAACCAATAGCAGCATGCGGTGAAATTTAAATAAAGGAGCACTTCGTAATCACTTGTGAGAAACAGCCTATGATTAAGGGGCGTCAAGCCCTGAAATGCGTCAGGCACCGAATACCCACCGTGATGCAAAGGCGAGTGAAATCACTGAAAGCCGTAGGGTTGGCCTGCAGCCGAGTGCGTCCTGGAAAGCTACAGGGCAATTTGTTGGAAATCTGTTTAACGCGGTGGTCCGGCTGCGTCAGGACTGCACCATCTTCGCCACAAAGAAATGAAGAGGCTGGGGAGCAAAACTATTTGGAAACCGTTCCAGTGCTGCAAGCCTGATATAATACATTCACCTGCGCATCGTGGATCCTACTATAGGACAAATATATGTTTAAACAGTCAAGTGAAATATGGAACCCACTGAGGGAGAAATTTGGCTCTAAGGGAATACAACTCCCAGGATGCAGTAAACATTTTAGCACGAACTGAGTGCAGCCCACTTAGGGCTGAAAACCAATAGCAGCATGCGGTGAAATTTAAATAAAGGAGCACTTCGTAATCACTTGTGAGAAACAGCCTATGATTAAGGGGCGTCAAGCCCTGAAACGCGTCAGGCACCGAATACCCACTGTGATGCAAAGGCGAGTGAAATCACTGAAAGCCGTAGGGTTGGCCTGCAGCCGAGTGCGTCCTGGAAAGCTACAGGGCAATTTGTTGGAAATCTGTTTAACGTGGTGGTCCGGCCGCGTCAGGACTGCACCATCTTCGCCACAAAGAAATGAAGAGGCTGGGGAGCAAAACTATTTGGAAACCGTTCCAGCGCTGTAAGCCTGATATAATACATTCACCTGCGCATCGTGGATCCTACTATAGGACAAATATATGTTTAAACAGTCAAGTGAAATACGGAACCCACTGAGGGAGAAATTTGGCTCTAAGGGAATACAACTCCCAGCATGCAGTAAACATTTTAGCACGAACTGAGTGCAGCCCACTTAGGGCTGAAAACCAATAGCAGCATGCGGTGAAATTTAAATAAAGGAGCACTTCGTAATCACTTGTGCGAAACAGCCTATGATTAAGGGGCGTCAAGCCCTGAAACGCGTCAGGCACCGAATACACACCGTGATGCAAAGGCGAGTGAAATCACTGAAAGCCGTAGGGTTGGCCTGCAGCCGAGTGCGTCCTGGAAAGCTACAGGGCAATTTGTTGGAAATCTGTTTAACGCAGTGGTCCAGCCGCGTCAGGACTGCACCATCTTCGCCACAAAGAAATGAAGAGGCTGGGGAGCAAAACTATTTGGAAACCGTTCCAGCGCTGCAAGCCTGATATAATACATTCACCTGCGCATCGTGGATCCTACTATAGGACAAATATATGTTTAAACAGTCAAGTGAAATACGGAACCCACTGAGGGAGAAATTTGGCTCTAAGGGAATACAACTCCCAGCATGCAGTAAACATTTTAGCACGAACTGAGTGCAGCCCACTTAGGGCTGAAAACCAATAGCAGCATGCGGTGAAATTTAAATAAAGGAGCACTTCGTAATCACTTGTGAGAAACAGCCTATGATTAAGGGGCGTCAAGCCCTGAAACGCGTCAGGCACCGAATACCCACTGTGATGCAAAGGCGAGTGAAATCACTGAAAGCCGTAGGGTTGGCCTGCAGCCGAGTGCGTCCTGGAAAGCTACAGGGCAATTTGTTGGAAATATATATATATATATATATATATATATATATATATATATTTCATCAAAGTACCCGAAAGCAATGGAAGGAGCACTCGACCACGCTCCTCCGGTTCTCAGCCTCGCCTCAGCTCGCACCACAGTTCCCATCAACTTGCTTTCCATGCCGACGCGTTTCAAGGCTACTCCGCCTCTTCTTCATGGGCTTGCTGAAACAGACATTGACGGCTCACCTTTACTTATTTATTTAAATTGATGCGATTGCCCCCAGTGGGCGTTGACTGATTTCAATGTCTCTTGTTGCAAGACGGGATCTGTAGTCCCTAAAGGTGAGTAAATTAAAATCCCTTTAGTAGGTTCAATGTATATTTCATATTTATGCATTTTAACATCCTGTAGTAGGTTGGGAACAGTGAATGCGGGCTCATTGTTAATTTTGGAACGTCGTGCTGGCACGTCTGAAATCGTTTCAAACCACAGCCTTTCATTTTGGAAATAGTGCTCCTTCCCACGGCAGGGCAGCCGTGTTTAGTAATTTTCCATCAAAGTACCCGAAAGCAATGGAAGGGCACTCGACCACGCTCCTCCGGTTCTCAGCCTCGCCTCAGCTCGCACCACAGTTCCCATCAACTTGCTTTCCATGCCGACGCGTTTCAAGGCTACTCCGCCTCTTCTTCATGGGCTTGCTGAAACAGACATTGACGGCTCACCTTTACTTATTTATTTAAATTGATGCTATTGCAACCAGTGGGCGTTGACTGATTTCAATGTCTCTTGTTGCATGACGGGATCTGTAGTCCCTAAAGGTGAGTACATTAAAATCCCTTTAGTAGGTTCAATGTATATTTCATATTTATGCATTTTAACATCCTGTAGTAGGTTGGGAACAGTGAATGCGGGCTCATTGTTAATTTTGGAACGTCGTGCTGGCACGTCTGAAATCGTTTCAAACCACAGCCTTTCATTTTGGAAATGGTGCTCCTTCCCACGGCAGGGCAGCCGTGTTTAGTAATTTTCCATCAAAGTACCCGAAAGCAATGGAAGGGCACTCGACCACGCTCCTCCGGTTCTCAGCCTCGCCTCAGCTCGCACCACAGTTCCCATCAACTTTCTTTCCATGCCGACGCGTTTCAAGGCTACTCCGCCTCTTCTTCATGGGCTTGCTGAAACAGACATTGACGGCTCACCTTTACTTATTTATTTAAATTGATGCGATTGCCCCCAGTGGGCGTTGACTGATTTCAATGTCTCTTGTTGCATGACGGGATCTGTAGTCCCTAAAGGTGAGTAAATTAAAATCCCTTTAGTAGGTTCAATGTATATTTCATATTTATGCCTTTTAACATCCTGTAGTAGGTTGGGAACAGTGAATGCGGGCTCAATGTTAATTTTGGAACGTCGTGCTGGCACGTCTGAAATCGTTTCAAACCACAGCCTTTCATTTTGGAAATGGTGCTCCTTCCCACGGCAGGGCAGCCGTGTTTAGTAATTTTCCATCAAAGTACCCGAAAGCAATGGAAGGGCACTCGACCACGCTCCTCCGGTTCTCAGCCTCGCCTCAGCTCGCACCACAGTTCCCATCAACTTGCTTTCCATGCCGACGCGTTTCAAGGCTACTCCGCCTCTTCTTCATGGGCTTGCTGAAACAGACATTGACGGCTCACCTTTACTTATTTATTTAAATTGATGCGATTGCCCCCAGTGGGCGTTGACTGATTTCAATGTCTCTTGTTGCATGACGGGATCTGTAGTCCCTAAAGGTGAGTAAATTAAAATCCCTTTAGTAGGTTCAATGTATATTTCATATTTATGCATTTTAACATCCTGTAGTAGGTTGGGAACAGTGAATGCGGGCTCATTGTTAATTTTGGAACGTCGTGCTGGCACGTCTGAAATCGTTTCAAACCACAGCCTTTCATTTTGGAAATGGTGCTCCTTCCCACGGCAGGGCAGCCGTGTTTAGTAATTTTCCATCAAAGTACCCGAAAGCAATGGAAGGGCACTCGACCACGCTCCTCCGGTTCTCAGCCTCGCCTCAGCTCGCACCACAGTTCCCATCAACTTGCTTTCCATGCCGACGCGTTTCAAGGCTACTCCGCCTCTTCTTCATGGGCTTGCTGAAACAGACATTGACGGCTCACCTTTACTTATTTATTTAAATTGATGCGATTGCCCCCAGTGGGCGTTGACTGATTTCAATGTCTCTTGTTGCATGACGGGATCTGTAGTCCCTAAAGGTGAGTAAATTAAAATCCCTTTAGTAGGTTCAATGTATATTTCATATTTATGCATTTTAACATCCTGTAGTAGGTTGGGAACAGTGAATGTGGGCTCATTGTTAATTTTGGAACGTCGTGCTGGCACGTCTGAAATCGTTTCAAACCACAGCCGCGTCAGGACTGCACCATCTTCGCCACAAAGAAATGAAGAGGCTGGGGAGCAAAACTATTTGGAAACCGTTCCAGCGCTGTAAGCCTGATATAATACATTCACCTGCGCATCGTGGATCCTACTATAGGACAAATATATGTTTAAACAGTCAAGTGAAATACGGAACCCACTGAGGGAGAAATTTGGCTCTAAGGGAATACAACTCCCAGCATGCAGTAAACATTTTAGCACGAACTGAGTGCAGCCCACTTAGGGCTGAAAACCAATAGCAGCATGCGGTGAAATTTAAATAAAGGAGCACTTCGTAATCACTTGTGAGAAACAGCCTATGATTAGGGGCGTCAAGCCCTGAAACGCGTCAGGCACCGAATACCCACTGTGATGCAAAGGCGAGTGAAATCACTGAAAGCCGTAGGGTTGGCCTGCAGCCGAGTGCGTCCTGGAAAGCTACAGGGCAATTTGTTGGAAATATATATATATATATATAGGGGTAATTTTGTTAGAATAATGCGGTGATATCTTGCAGCAGGATTTTTTATCTTATGTTTTTAGGCACAAATTTCGGAGCGATTGACGGCCCTGTGTGCATTTACGTTATATGTTCCCATTTATGCAGGTGACATCGATATGGTTTATTTATGTACATCTTTATACACATGACACGGAGAAAGGCATGGTGTTGCCGGTTTCGCTAATGATCCCAATTTGCAGATATTTTTTGTATTGTGCAGACAGTGCAAATAGTGTAAATGTCGGATCAGTTCTAATGACACCAGTGTGAAAATGTCCATGTGTGCTCCTAGAGAACAGTTACATTGTTTAACGGAGGAACTTCAGTGCATACATATACGTAATAGTATTGTTTCTATGTCTACTTTGCACCTGTGGGGAAAAGTGCTATATATACTCACTCAGTTTGGGCGCCAATTCGATTGACAAAGGCTTCTGCGAGGCCGAAACGCGTCTCTTTGAGCTCGGGGTCGAGGAGACCCAGGAAAATAAAGGTGCCATATTCTAGCAGCTTTGTGTACGTGCCTTCTTCTTTGGGAGCAGGACTGTTTGTTCATATATATATATATATATATATATATATATATATATATATATATATATATATATATATAGATAGATAGATAGATAGATATATATAATCCAAAGCCTCTCTGATCCTCGAAGTAACGATGGTGGTGCACATAAGGGTGATATATATTTATATATATCCAAACGAACTGTGACGCACTGGGGCGCCCAGCCTCCCGGATCAGGGCTTGTGAGAGTAGTGTCAGTCATCAATTATTCCACACGAAAATACATTCAAAGGCGCGCTCTCAGATACAGCAAGGTCCACACCACAATATAAGCAGGAAACTGTTTATTCACATAACGCGTTTCGGCAGCCTTGGTCACATGTGAAATCACCACCACTAGGGGTAATTTTGACATATAACGGCGACGCCGGTGATATCAAGAAGATTCTAGTGAAGAACTGGAACAAACTCAAGTCCGATAGCATCATTGGCAGTAACATTGATGAAAGACCTCGCATCACCTACAGGAGAGGACGCAGCCTTAGGGACATGTTGGTCCACAGTGACATCACTAAATCACTGAGCACCGACACACATAACCTTCAGGGCTTTTTTCCCTGTGGCCACAGTAAGGCGTGCAAGAATAGCCTGTTGCGCAAGGAAATTATATGTGGGCCAACCAGCAGGGTTATCTCTCAATTCCTCACTTGCAGCACAACTTTTGTCATCTATATGATTGAGTGCCCGTGTAAACTATGGTGCATAGGCAGCACTACCATGATGGCCAAAAAGAGAATACTAGAGCACATGAGGGCTGTTACAAACAGGGATCCCTGGTATCCAGTAGCCAGACATTTTCAGGATAGACACTTCTCTGATGCTTCACAACTATCCGATTGTGCTATAGAACAGATCAAGTATGATCCCAGAGGGGGTGACAGAGTTCTCATGCTCAGGAAGAAGGAGTCTAAGTATATAATAGACTTTCAGACCAGAATCCCAGGAGGAAAGGAAGGGACCCACCTTCACTTCACTCACGAGCACGGGTTCCCTACCCTTAACTTCATCGTCACACCTGGGATGTCGTCACAGATAAGACAAACCATGCATGATTTGATTCATCCTTTTGGGGATCTATTGGCACTATGCCCTTACCTGAGTCAGAATATGCCAGGGCATTTGCCCAGGATTTTTTTGCATTCCGACGCAATATTTGTACTCATGCAGTTTTTAGTTGCTTTTGCCAACCAGGTCTGTCCTATTTCTAGGGGTCAACATGCCTTTACACCGTAGTGTACAGGCACTATGCCTTCATGCGCATGGACTAGTGTGTTTTGTGTTTTATGAAACTTGTCGCCCAGCACCAGGCCATGCTTATTTGTGGCAACTGTCTGGACTGGTCAATTCCTTTAGGTGGCCTTTATTTAACCACACTACACTGTACAGGCACTATGACGTTACTTGTTAGGACCATTTTGTCATGAATCAATGATGTCCAGTCATTATACTCATTTGTGGTAACTGCCTTTGGATTTCCAATTTTCACTTAGTACCATGTTTAGGATGCACCATGTAAGCTCAATACCTGTTCTGACCATGATTCTACACCATTCCAATATGTCCGAAATTTTAGATCCTCATCGTTTCCCTTTTTCTATGTTTATCATGCATTTTTAAGGCATCCTAGTGGTGGGGATTTCACATGTGACCAAGGCTGCTTGGCAGCCGAAACGCGTTATGTGAATAAACAGTTTCCTGCTTATATCGTGGTGTGGACCTTGCTGTATCTGAGAGCGCGCCTACTGAACTTTGTGAACTTATTTACAGCCAGTACGCTCTGCCGGCATGGGCGCCACTTCCCACGGGTCCGGAGTTCAAGAAGGAGCAACAAACAAAGTGGCTACATATATATATATACATATATATATATATATATATATATCCAAAGGGAAGAAATGCTCCTGCTGGAAGCCGGAGTCCCGTGGAAGGTGGCGCGAGAGTCGGCGGAGCCGCCGATAATCCAATTGAAGTAAATGAAAAACGGTCGCTCGCACACTCAGAAAGATAAGGCAGGTTCGGGAAAACGAAGATTTATTCCATCATAAATCAAACGTGACGCGTTTCGCCTTGCGGCTTGATCACACAAAGTGCACGTAGTGAAAGCCTCATTACATACTGATAGATAGAGATTAACAAAGGACTACTTGGCTATGGGTGAATCACCCGTGATTTCAGTCGCCATCTTGTAACGTGTTAAATTCAAGTGAGCATGTTGAGTATATCTGACAAAATTCATAGTCTATGTAAGCACTGTTATAAAAGTAAACCAAATATATGCATCCTCAGTTCCACAATAAAATTCAAGATAAACAAAGCGAAGTATATTCAGTGTATCTGTCCCCACACTCTGTGATGGTCCGGCCGATAGTGGTCGCCATTTCATAGTGGCTATACATGCATGGTGTACCTAATCAACCATATGCATTAAAGTTAAATAAGGCCAGTCCATTGCTCGTAAACCCCAAGTGGGTTATTGCGCGGACATCAAATATCTATACTACATTCATAATAAAGTAGTTACAAGAGAGGAAACACAGTTCACATTGTGTATCTCATGTTACATAACCCCTTAGTGGGTACAAAATCAGTAAAAATGTAGAGGCATGGAAAACCTGAGTGGTAGCATGTATAGAGGAACATTGCATATCTCATATTGCATATCAACCCTTGGTAGGTACACAATCAGTGGGTAATTCGAGGCATGGAAAATCTGAGTGACAGCGTGTATATACAAAGTATGACAAAAGTCAAGTGAAAAAAATGCCAAATCTGAATAAACAAAATTGAAAGAGATGATTCTTATCTGCAGCATATGGCCATTCCAGGAGAATGATACCACGAAGAAAAGGGTAGGGACCCGATCTATCTGTTCCATCCAATGTGTCCCTTCCTTTCCTCCTGCAAATAAAGAGAAAAGGATCGACAGTTAGAATGTTGTGAAAGGCAGTAGGTCTTTAACATACAGGGAATTATGATACAGTATATACACGTCAACAAAATTCATAATTGACTCAGCAAATATAAACATTCCTATTCATCATGGAGATGTATTGCTATTTCTTCGTCCATATTGTGTCCCTTAGGATGACGTGTTCCTAACTCAATGATATATCTGGATTCCTGTTTTCTTAATTGGAGTTCTCGGTTCCCACCCCTGGGGTTGCTCCCTATTTGTTCAAGGACAAAGAACTGCAGTTTGGTATTATCTGAGTAATGATGTGTCGCAAAGTGTCTGGGGTAATGTGTGTCTTTCTTGGTTATAGCCCTCATGTGTTCCAAGACACATTTTTTAGCCATGTGCGTTGTACTCCCGATGTACCGGAGGCTGCACGGGCACTCCAAGGCATATATTACAAAGGAGGAGCTACAGGTGAGGAACTGTCGGATGGGTATTGTTTTATTACTGTTGGGATTAAGGTATTCCTTCCGCATGCGGCTGCCGCCCTCATACTGCGTCCCTTCCTGTAGGTTGGGTATTACGCAGGGCAACTGAGAAGGTCAAGAACATCAGCAGGGAGACCATCCTCTACACCAACGACAAAGCAGAGGAAAGTGAGTCCACTACGAGAGTCATCCTGACTTACAATGGTGGTTCCAAAGAAGTCCATCGCATTTTAGCAAAAAACTGGGAATTGTTGAAGAAAGATCCTATTATTGGTTCCACCATGACTCCCAGACCCCAGATTACCTACAGGAAGGGACGCGGTATGAGGGACATCCTAGTACACAGCGACATCACTCAGAAAGAAGACAGGAGTCTTAACCTACAGGGATTCTTCCCTTGCGGTCACTGCAAGGCATGCCGCGGCAGCCGCATGCGGAAGGAATACCTTAATCCCAACAGTAATAAAACAATACCCATCCGACAGTTCCTCACCTGTAGCTCCTCCTTTGTAATATATGCCTTGGAGTGCCCGTGCAGCCTCCGGTACATCGGGAGTACAACGCACATGGCTAAAAAACGTGTCTTGGAACACATGAGGGCTATAACCAAGAAAGACACACATTACCCCATAGCCAGACACTTTGCGACACATCATTACTCAGATAATACCAAACTGCAGTTCTTTGTCCTTGAACAAATAGGGAGCAGCCCCAGGGGTGGGAACCGAGAACTCCAATTAAGAAAACAGGAATCCAGATATATCATTGAGTTAGGAACACGTCATCCTAAGGGACACAATATGGACGAAGAAATAGCAATACATCTCCATGATGAATAGGAATGTTTATATTTGCTGAGTCAATTATGAATTTTGTTGACGTGTATATACTGTATCATAATTCCCTGTATGTTAAAGACCTACTGCCTTTCACAACATTCTAACTGTCGATCCTTTTCTCTTTATTTGCAGGAGGAAAGGAAGGGACACATTGGATGGAACAGATAGATCGGGTCCCTACCCTTTTCTTCGTGGTATCATTCTCCTGGAATGGCCATATGCTGCAGATAAGAATCATCTCTTTCAATTTTGTTTATTCAGATTTGGCATTTTTTTCACTTGACTTTTGTCATACTTTGTATATACACGCTGTCACTCAGATTTTCCATGCCTCGAATTACCCACTGATTGTGTACCTACCAAGGGTTGATATGCAATATGAGATATGCAATGTTCCTCTATACATGCTACCACTCAGGTTTTCCATGCCTCTACATTTGTACTGATTTTGTACCCACTAAGGGGGTTATGTAACATGAGATACACAATGTGAACTGTGTTTCCTCTCTTGTAACTACTTTATTATGAATGTAGTATAGATATTTGATGTCCGCGCAATAACCCACTTGGGGTTTACGAGCAATGGATTGGCCTTATTTAACTTTAATGCATATGGTTGATTAGGTACACCATGCATGTATAGCCACTATGAAATGGCGACCACTATCGGCCGGACCATCACAGAGTGTGGGGACAGATACACTGAATATACTTCGCTTTGTTTATCTTGAATTTTATTGTGGAACTGAGGATGCATATATTTGGTTTACTTTTATAACAGTGCTTACATAGACTATGAATTTTGTCAGATATACTCAACATGCTCACTTGAATTTAACACGTTACAAGATGGCGACTGAAATCACGGGTGATTCGCCCATAGCCAAGTAGTCCTTTGTTAATCTCTATCTATCAGTATGTAACGAGGCTTTCACTACGTGCACTTTGTGTGATCAAGCCGCAAGGCGAAACGCGTCACGTTTGATTTATGATGGAATAAATCTTCGTTTTCCCGAACCTGCTTTATCTTTCTGAGTGTGCGAGCGACCGTTTTTCATTTACTTCATATATATATATATATATATATATATGAATAAGATTCCTCCAAGGCTAACTCCCGAAGGTTTTCAGGATTTTCAACGAAGGATCACTGCACCACAACCGGCAAGTTATTTCAATGTTGCTTTATTCAAACCAAGGTGCAAACATGAACGGTAGAGGACGGTCAACACGATCCCAACTCGCCACATCCAAAGGCAAGAAAAACAGGTACGGACCACCAGGTGTAGTTTCAATCTTGCAGTGCTTTATTTCAGGATTCAAAGTTCATAGCAACCAGTCGATACATGGCTAGTGCCCAGCATGACGCATTTCGACCGTTTCCTCACAGTCTTGATCACATGACGCGCTGTTGACTTGAATACGTTTAAGTAGTGACCATATACCACACCCTCAATTAGTTGAGCAAAGGCACACCCCGTAGCAATGAACATAAGCAACAGGCTACTCTATTGTTGTATATTCAATGGATACAATGAATTCAGTTATTCATGTAAAACCAAAATTGATAAATAGAGGTAGTTAAAAGATAGCAATCAAGATAAAAGGATATAGGCATCAATAAATACAAAATGCATTAAAATCATACCGTAGTGGTTGATTACTTATGCCAGGTACTTGATGTAAAGAACATATTGTAGTAAAAAAAAAACTCACAGTAAATGAGTATAAAGTGCTGATGCTATAATGTTACTCGCTACCTAAAGTGCTGATGCTAAAGTGCTAGTGCAATAAGTGTCAGTGAAAACATTCCTTAACCTAAACTAAAATGCACATCACGAAGCCACAGGAAAGCATATTAGTTTATAGTATTGTGCAAGTGCACAGCGGACAACTTGTAGTACTAAAAGGAGTATAATCCAATGTACTAAAATCTCTAGTAAGGAATAAGAACAATGATGCTATTAAAGGGACCCTCAAAGTTAATGGCAAACCAAACAATGCCCTCCCTAGCGGCTGAAATAGTATGATGCTAGTATCAGGAATTATTATACTGTAGCAGGTCCTGCAATAGTGGCTCAAAGTGGACAGCAGAATAAAACTACCAAACACTTAAGTCAAAACTACGAAGTTAAAAAATGGGATAAATAGGCAGATAGTAAATACGAGATGGAAATGTAAACATAATTAGCTAGAGAAAATTGTTCAGTTATAAAAAAATTATGTAAATCTTCCCCTATATTTAAACCATTGGGCATCCTAAGGTAAAGCTGCATGATAAAGTGGGACTCAAGTTGCCTTAGTTGTCTTTGTCTATTACCACCACGTATAGATTTGGGAACAGCCCCTATTACGAAATACTTGAGTTCACTGAGTTTGTTCTTGTGAACTAGTTTCAAGTGCCTCGCCAGTGGGTAATTTGGATCAGAGTTCACCACAGCTCGAAGATGTTGGAGTATTCTATTAAATACTTGGAGCTTAGTGCTCCCCACATATTTGAGCCTGCACGTGCATTCCAACACGTGAACTGCGTAGTCAGTACGACACGTATAATACCCTTGGATCTTAATGGGTTTTGTGTCAAATGCTGTGGTGTACTCAGTGGTGTTCATGCCGAATTTACATGCTCGGCAGGAGCTGCACTTAAAAAATCCAGTCTTGGTAGATAACCAAGTGGTTGAGGGGCTGACTTCAGGACTGCTCTTGACGAGTGCATCCCTCATAGAGGGTGCACACCTGAAGGTTAGTGATGGTAGTTCAGGTAGAGTCTGAGAAAGAGTCACATCTGTCAAGACAATAGGCCAGTGAGTATAAATAATCTTCCTGATTTGTTTCTCCTGCCTACTGTATGTTGTAATCAACCTAATCTCTTGGGGTGTATCTGTCTCGTCAATCCGGGCAACGGGGACTAGGGCGGTTTCATGCTGGGTACCAAATAGACAAGCTTCTCTAAACATGTTATTGGCTTTACTGAGAGCTTTTTTAAGGTCTGTGATGTTATAACCCCTCGCTATAAAGCGCTGTAAAGCTTAATTCTGGCAGGTTTCTAAATCCCTGTCAGAATTACATATACGGCGGATTCTTAAGAATTCCCTATACGGAATGCTCCGAATCAAATGTCTAGGGTGGGAACTCTTAGCATGGAGAATAGAAGTCCCTGCCGTACTTTTTCTGTGGAGTTTCGTGTGAACTTTACCATCCTCAATGTACACCTGCACATCCAAAAATTCTACACTCGTCTTGCTAATGTGTGCAGTAAATTGGAGATTGAGTGTATTGGTGTTGATGGAATTAACACATTTTTCTGCGGATTCTTTGGAACCCTTCCACACCACACAAACATCGTCAATAAATCTCCACCAATGTTGGACATGAGTATCGTACATAAGTTTGTGTTGCTCTCTGAGGACATGCTCCTCCCACCAGCCCACATGTAGACATGCGTAGCTGGGGGAGAAACATGCCCCCATAGCCACTCCTCTCGGCTGCTGATATACCTCTTTGTTGAACAGGAAATAGTTATTCTTCAGGCAAATCTCAATCATGGTTAAAATCATTCGGTTATGCTCATACAAGCGTATGTGACGCTGACCTAAGAAATGCTTGACCGCCTCAATACCATCACTGTGATGGATACTAGTATATAACAAGGTAATATCCATAACTATAAAGAAACAATCAGTGTCCCACATGATAGATTGAAGTTTCCTAAGAAAGTCCCCAGTGTCCTTGATATAGGACGTAAGTCCCGATACATGCTCCTGTAAGAAAAAGTCCACATATTTGGACATCGGTTCCAATAGACTCCTCTGTGCAGAGATAATGGGTCTGCCCGGAATAGGTGTGGTGGTTTTATGAACCTTAGGGCTAAAGTATAACACAGGAGTTAATGGATATTCATTCTTCAAAAAGTTGATTTCATTCTTGGTCAGAAGACCCATTTGTTTCCACTGAGCCAGTTCTTTAAATGCCATTTCCTTGACTTGTCGTAGCTCCTGGAAAGATGCTTTCCTATAACAGGCTGTATCACATAGGTGACAATTGGCTTCCTCCATATATTGATTTTTCGGCCACAACACAATATTGCCGCCTTTGTCGGCTTTGTTGATGATTAATTTATCATTATCTCTCAGTTTGCGTATGAGATTGGAATATTGTATTTCAGTATGCCTTCGGTGATTGCTTCTGCAGTTGATAGATCTGTTAAGTTCTTTTAATTCTTCAACGACCCGGTCGCTGAAGACATCTATCGCATCCTTAGGCATCACCGGTACAAAAGTTGAGACCGGGCGGAAGGGACTACTTATGGGGCTGTTGCTGTTGATACCAGCCTCCATTTGGTCTTCCTGCGTAGAAATCGTGGTCTCATCCTTGCCAGTAGCCAGTGAGTTAGAAAGCCTGGGAGTGTTGATGTAAGTCACTTGTAGGTTGGAAGTAACTTCCCTTCCTGATGGTAGACTCTTATTGCTATCAGTAGAGTTCTTTAATTTGAAGAATTTGAGGAGTTTAAGTTTTCGTATAAATTTGAATATATCCACCCTAGACTGGTTATACTTGAAGTTGCTTTCTGGGCAGTAAGTCAAACCGATGGATAATAATTACAGTTCTGCTGTAGTTAAGACGGTGTCAGATAAGTTGATGACTGTAGTGTCAGTAGAAGTCATTGATGTATCCACTTCTTTGCTCGTGTTCCTCTGCCCCTGTTGTTGCCTACGTACCCTCCGCCTCTCCCTCCTGCGCTATCACAATCAAACAGGCAGACAAGGGCGGTGCCACCGTCATCCAATCCACAACAGACTACGATCAGGAGTGTCTCCGACAACTTAGCAATCGCAAGTTTTACACCCCGATCACGACAAATCCCACTACCAGATTGATGGCTGAGATCACACGGATTGTTTATGAAGCAGAAACAAACGGGTGGCTTAGCAAGAAGGAAGCAGATTTCCTCATAACAAGTGAACCCAAGATCCCATATTTCTATACCCTTCCAAAAATTCATAAGGGTACCACACCGGTTCCAGGCAGACCAATAGTTTCAGGGTTGGGCTCGATTTTGGAACCACTTTCACAACTTTGTGACCACTATCTTCAACCATTAGTGAAACTGACCCCCTCTTATGTCAAAGACACCACTGATGTCTTACGCATAATAGGCGAGATAACTGATTTCCATGACATTGACTTCTTTGTAACTCTGGACGTGGAACAACTATACACGAATATCCCCCAGAGAGTCACATTAACTGTTCTTGACACAGCCCTGAACCAGGTGGAGTGGACTTCTCCCACACCTATTTTCTTCATAATGGACTGCGCGAGACTTGCGTTGACAGAAAATTTCTTTGAATTCAAAACCCAACTCTTCCACCAGTCTCAGGGGACTTCGATGGGGAGTACATTTGCCCCTAGTGTGGCTTGCCTCTACATGGCGGCCTTTGAGGAGGAGATCATCTACCATCACAGCAACCCCTGCCTGTGTAACCTGAGACTGTGGAAGAGATTTATCGACGACATCCTTATCGTCTGGAAAGGAGACTTAGACACCTGCAAAAACTTTTGCGAATGGGTAAATTCCAAAAATGATCATCTGAAATTTTCTCACACAATCTCTGCTACCAGCATTCCATTCCTAGACCTTAAATTTAGCAGAAACAGTACACAGCTCACTACGACACTCTATAAAAAGCCCACAGATAGGAACAGCCTGCTGCTATACAGCAGCCACCATCCCCAAGCTCTGAGAGACAACTTGCCCTTTGGACAATTTCTCCGCATCAGGAGGAATTGCAGCTCTATCGATGACTTCAAAACTGAGGCACAGATCCTTTCAAAGAATCTAATAAGGAGACAATATCCCCCCCGAGGAGTAGCAAGATCACTCAAACGCGCAAGGAATAACAATCGAGAGGCCTTACTAGAAATTCAGCAAAGGGAACCCAGTGATATCCTGACCTGTGTAACGTCTTTTTCACCTAGATCCAATCGATTGAAAAAAATCATTAATAAACATTGGAATATCTGAAATACAGGCTCACTGGTGATCCCCAGACCGAGAAACCTGAAAGATTTACTCATCCACACCAGACCGAAAAAAAGTGGCCCCAACACACAAAGACAACTGTGGAACCTCCCTCCTGTGCAGGGACACTACCCCTGCGGTTCCTGCGCAGCATGTCCACAAACCAAACCCACCAAAGAATTAAGCCTCACACAGTCATTCACATGGAAAATCATGTCTCATACCAATTGCAATACTACTCACTGCATATATCTGCTGATATGCCCATGTGACAAAAAATATGTGGGGATGACAATGAGAGCGATCAAAATAAGGATATCTGAACATAAGAGCAATATTCGTTGCCATAAAGTCACCACCAAACTTTACACTCACTGTAAGGACCATCAACACACCCCTGAAAGCATTAGATGGCTTGTTCTTGAAACACATCCGAGAATAACTCAGTCAGCATTGTTCCGGATTGAACAGAGGTGGGTCCACCGGCTTGGCCTAGACCGCCATGGATTGAATGACGAAATACAGTGGGGTTCTTTGACTTAAACCTTTATAATCATAGTTGAGCCACAATCACTCTGATTACCCTGTATATGATAAGCTATGGCAGCAACCAGTATAACATATTTGGTAGCTCCTTGGAGGGCCGCTTGGAAAGAGCGCTATCCACTCCAAGATGGCCGACACGTTCCAATGAATCACTATGCCCCTGCGGTAATCACTCATCTGAGCACAATTGCTGCCTGCTTGATAGGCCATTAGTATAACCTACGAATTAGGACGAATATGACACATTAGTCTACACTTGCCGCTTTTTACCGTTAAGATAATAACCATTTGTTAGCTCCCTTGAGGGCTCTTTGGGCAGAACGTTGTCTACTCCAAGATGGCCGACACGTTCCGTACAAATCACTCTGGTCCTGTGGTAACCACTCACCTGAGCACAATTACTGCCCGCTTCCCGCCCCCAACACTCGTTAGGCGGTGTATAAAGAGTGCAGTCAGATCTGCACCAAACACCATCCCGGCAGCAGCGGAACGGGGTAGGTGCTACGCGGCGCTTTTATGAGAAGCTGGTAAGTTTTGCACGCCATCCAACTTGGAACATATGTATGTATTCCTGGTATGTATCAGTAGGGAACGTGGGGTTTGGCGGGTTGGTTGTTCAATTGGTGACCTCCTCCCACGGTGACCGGCTACTCAACCAGGGAAATGTCTGGCTTTTGTCATCTTTATGGCGAGGTCTTTAAATGCACACCCGCACACAGGGGGTTTATTGCCAACCCGCGAGACTACTAATGCCAGTAGACCCGACCCACAAGTGGTGAGACACCCGCCTCGGGGCAGGACACTAATTAGACGTCAGACACCGACTCTGGGTCCACCTGAGTCGCCGGAACTACCCCACGATACTGGCACCACGTTAGAGATACCTGTAAATTACCGCTTACTCGCAATACTTGCAGTACCACTAACACCGATGGTGATTTGTCCCTTTACCCCCTCTTAAGACATCGCAGTTCTGATGTCTTTAGTCTACTGCTGCTGATGAAGCCATATACTATACTAGATAGGTGAGTCACAGTGTGTGTTCAATTGTGTGACATCTCTTCACCTACTTGTTCTTCACTATGAGCCCTGACACATATCCACAAAGTCACATTGTATTAATCACAGTGTTTTTATAGTTTTTATATCCTTTATAGCATCTTTACTTACTACTTGCAGCAATGAATACTGCCTTATAAACAGTCCACCTAGAGGAGTGATCCTCGTTTTTCATTTGGGGGGCTATTAATTCTGCAATAATGCCTCTTTATTTTATATTATTCCTTTGCAGGTTGTTTCATCTAGTACATGAACTCAATCGGTACTACATCACCAAGTGGTAGGTAGGTTACACCACACCACATGTGTAGATAGCTTGCATATTTAGGTCCTGATGAATCGCCGGCAGATCCCTTCGACTGATTAGGCGTGAAACATGTCGACCACCTAGGAGGTGAGCGTTCTCAGCTTCATTTCAAGCTTACTTATCGCCCACTCCTATAATATTTTAATCAGAACAGGGAACCTACCAGAATAAAATTGTTCAAAGGATTCCTGTATCTGTTTTAAATTCCTTTCACATCTACACCCACCTGGCCCCTCACTTGCACAACACCCATACGGCCGGAACAAAAGAACTCCGTTAAAGAGCCCGTCACGGGAGCCCGTCGGGTATTGCAGTGCCGACCCGACGAGGAGCAGGCCCAAATGATGAAGCATGACACCTAGCTTGCTGGGTGTGTGAGGGCCCTAGTTCCAAAAGGAGGAATTCCCCCTTTGGTACTCCACCTGCACTTGTCACTCCACTCCTACAAATCCAACAGAATCTATTTAGATCCTTTTTGTTTTTGATTGAGGAACCTCGTATTCTTTTGTGCTTAGACTCTTATTGCTATCAGTAGAGCTCTTTAATTTGAAGAATTTGAGGAGTTTAAGTTTTCGTATAAATTTGAATATATCGACCCTAGACTGGTTATACTTGAAGTTGCTTTCTGGGCAGTAAGTCAAACCGAGGGATAATAATTACAGTTCTGCTGTAGTTAAGATGGTGTCAGATAAGTTGATGACTGTAGTGTCAGTAGAAGTCATTGATGTATCCACTTCTTTGCTCGTGTTCCTCTGCCCCTGTTGTTGCCTACGTACCCTCCGCCTCTCCCTCCTGCGCTGGTTTCTCCTTCTCCCTGTTTTTGTTGAGGGTTCCGAGGCCGCAGGGTTTGGCATCGGTCCTGTCGCAAAAAATTAAGTTCTTCAGCTGGTGTGAAGTTGGTAGCCACGGTCAGCTGCACGCTTGAATTTGGTTCTGTGTTATCCTCGGATTCACTGCTACTTAATGCTGAACTTGCGTCCAAACTCGAAATTACAGGGCCATTGCCTGATTGTGATGGCACTTGGATAGAAGGCATTTTTGTAGCAAAGGCTTGTCGCTTGAAAGTATCAAACTTCTTCGAGAAGGTAAACACCCTTCCAGTCTCGTAATCTTTCTTATCTCGCGCAAATTTGAAGACCTTCCGCGCTTTGATAGTATCTTCATGTTTTTTTATGCGCCCCTTTCTTATCAGGTCTTTTTGATCCATTTCTTCCAAAAGGCCATTTACTCGTTCAATTTCTTTTAGAATTTCTGCTCTATCAATTTCAGCATATTTGATCAAGATTAGCACCATATTCATCGATGCCTGTTGATTGTTTGTGGCCCATTCCTTCAACATGGAGGGGTTGGGATTTTCAAATGTGGGTGCTATCATGACTCTAAGCCCCCGGGGTATTCTGTTGCAATCCCTGTATTTTTCTAAAGACTTCTTCTCCCACCATTTGGTGAGCTCGGTTTTAAACAGTTTTTCCAAGCTCTTTAATAATGTTTTGACATCATTGTTCACAGTCTTAGTATATGTCCACTAGGTTCATCACAAACCTCAGGTTGGTTTAAAAACAAGGCTTCCGCCGCGGCTTCGCGGTCATGCAGCGCGTCAGCTGAGGACATGGTTAATGCTTGTTTGAAATACCTTAAGCACGGCGGTGCTGAAAATGTGATTGTGAGCACCTAGTATAAACACCCAATCTCTCCACCCGCAAATGTCCAAATCAGAGTGATATCCTGGCTTACTAAGGATGAACTGCTCAGTCCCTTGTGTCCTCCGACCTCATGGGCGCCGCCGATTCCTCACTTGGTACGCTGGTTTCCAACTCCTTCGGTTTACGACTGCGGGGGCAAACACGGCAAATACTCCTTCCGGGTGAAAAGATTCGCTTGCGCGATGACGGCTGCACGCCGATTTGCCACAATATTGGAGAGAGGGTCCGTAATGCCGGAGACAGCCGAACTCCGGCAGAAATCAATGCAACAACACAATCCCAACTCGCCACATCCAAAGGCAAGAAAAACAAGTACGGACCACCAGGTGTAGTTTCAATCTTGCAGTGCTTTATTTCAGGATTCAAAGTTCATAGCAACCAGTTGATACATGGCTAGTGCCCAGCATGACGCATTTCGACCGTTTCCTCACGGTCTTGATCACATGACACGCTGTTGACTTGAATACGTTTAAGTAGTGACCATATACCACACCCTCAATTAGTTGAGCAAAGACACACCCTGTGTATATATGTAGCGTCCTCCCCAGCCCAGGTACTCTCCAATGACTATGCCACAAACTGAGCTTATTATAACACATCTTTATTCTTCTGCGTTTAACCGCAAACTCAACATTCTAAACCTGCATTCACTTCACTATTCTCTAATCCTTACTTCACAGTTCTATAGAGTCCATCAGGAGCCACAAGGGTTCCGCCATTACACACTCACATGACACTATATCTACCCCGCTGTTAAATAAAAAAGATTTTTTTTTTTACAAATATATACGTAATCAAAGCTCTTTAATGAGTCTTCATGGTGCTTTGATCACACGTTCCGATCGTGTCTTCGGAAACTGGGGACAGGCAGTAGAAGGGTCCATGACCAGCATTGGTGATATAGAAACAGCAGCAGTCAGGGGGTCTTCACTTGCCTTTCAGGCCCAGTCTCTACATTAACATCAGTGCATGATGAGCAATGAGCCACATGTTGGAAATACAAAGAATCTCGTGTAATTGATTTCCCAGGATGGTGGGCAGTGTGAAAGAGTTCCCATACAAGAATATGTGGAAATGTTCACAAGCCCACACCACTGCTAAGCCTTCTTTCTCAGGTTGTGAATAGGCGCGTTCCATTTGGGACAAACTTCGACTTGCATATGCCACAATATGTATTAGAGAATTTGGGTGTCCGCTGTGCTGTGCAAGGATGGCACCTAACTTGACAGGGCTAGCGTCAAAAACAACCTCAGTAGGATGTATGAAGCTTTGGATCAAAGTATGCCATTTCAGTAGAGTTTTCAATAGCTTGTTTGATTTTCTGGAAGCTTTGCTCACATTCATGTGACCAGAGAAAAGAAAAATTATTTTTCTTCAAGTCTCTTAAGGGCTCACTGACAGTGGCAAAGTCTTGTATGTATCTAGAGCAATAGCTGGCCATGTCAAGGAATGAGCGTAACATGGACACATCTTGTGGAGGACTGGCAGTTGGCAGCACTTGCACCTTAGCTGGATCAGGTGTCATGCCCCCATCAGAAAAGATATGGCCAAAGAATTTTAACTTTGTCATATGGAACTCACATTTCTCTGCATTCAAAGTTAAACTGGCATCAGCCCCCAACTGACACATTTGCGTGAGAGCTTTGTTGTGCTCCTTCTGGGTAGCTCCGAAAACTAACATGTCATCACTATAATTGAAAGCATTCAAGACAGGCTGTATGATATGTCGAATGACATCTTGAAATAGCTCTTTAGCTGATGACACACCAAAGCTTAACCCTTTGTAATGGAGCAGACCCTCTTGTGTAGAAAAGGTTGTAATGTATCTGCAATTCTCCTCGAGCTTCAACTGATGATATCCCTTATTCAGATTAAGGCAAGAGAATACCTTTGCACCATTCAATTATGTAATCATGTCAGCAATGTGTGGACCTGGGTGTTGTTCTCTTTCAATTGCCTCGTTCTCTTGATGCATATCCATGCGGATGCGTACAGCTCCTTTTCTGTCCTTTTTGGGCACTACCGCTATGGGAGAAACCCAGGGGGGTAGATCAGTGGACTGCTAAATGATATCGTGTTTGAGTAAGGATTCAAGTTCTTTTTCAACAGCTTCCTCTAAGTGAAAGGCAATTTGTCTGTGTCTTTGAGCAATAGGACAGACGTCCTCATTAATGTGTAATTGGACTTTCATATTCTTGAGTTTTCTCAACCCATGAAACAATGATGGGAATTGACTTACTATTTTGTGATGAGTATTCATGTTATAGTTCACAGATATCAGTCCTGTATCAGCAGCTGTGCTGAAGCTAAGTAAACAGGAGCTTGAAGCCGTACCTTGAAGAACATGAATGGGTGCTTGTACTTTTGTTTTCTTATGTTTCATTGTTTCTACAAATGAACCATGACTTTTGAGTGGTGTCGATGCCACCCATGTATACTTTAGTTTTCGATGGCGTAAGTCGGGGCTCTGGAGACAGTTTATTATATTTCTCATTTATTGATGCACCAGTAGCGATAATGAAAGGTATTGAGCAAGCATTGACTTTCAATCTGAATTCCAGAAAATGTTTGAATGACTTTGGTGTTCTGTCATGTTTACTTCACATGGACCGGTATTTTTACTCACATACGGCAAGACCAACATGCTCAGGTTTCTCTGAGGTAAACATCGACAGAGCGCAACTATCTTCTTCACTTTTACTTTCATTGATACGGAAGAACTGTTTGATGAAGATTTAGATATCGATTGAATTCTTTTGGTGTGGATTTGCCTCAGCTGATGTGGTTGCTTGGCCTTATGGGCGTGAGCCGAACGTTGCCTATGGAAAGTTCGAGCACCAATTTTGTCTTCCCACCGTGACGCACTTACTTTTTCCTTCTCCTTACAAACTCTTACAAAATGGTTCTCTTTCCCACAGCCTTTGCAGATTTGCCCAATGGCGGGACATTCGTGTGGAAGCGAAAATCCGCAACTGAAGCACAACTTCTTTTTCTGATGAGAAGTCCCTCTGCTCCCTCGGCCTTGTGCTTTGGCTTGCTTTTGACATTCATGGCTGACGCACTCTGGGGACCTCTGGCTTCCATGTCAGCAGATTGTTGATCAGCATTCTTTTCTGCTGTGGCAGTGATGAGAACTTGCTCCAGACTAAGGGCCTGATTACTAGTTTGGCGGTGTGGCAGTGGCCGCCACATCAGCGCTCTGCTCCCACATTGCCAAACTCAATCACCAACTGCCAGCCAGATTAGGAGTTTTTTCCTGGTCTGGCTGGCGGTGCGTTGGCAATCCTACGGCAGTTCCGCGCTAAGGTTCATAAGTGAGCCTTAACACAGCATCGCTGTGGGACCTCCATAGCAAGTTCCTGCACGGCATGGACTGGTGCAGTCCATGCCATGCAGGAACAGGGGTGCATACATACAGCATGCACCCTCATGCACAGTGGCAACAGGGGGCCTTGTAGGGTCCGCTAAGTTTTCTGACCACCACACTTTTCATGGCGGCCTCACCGCCATGAAAAGTGTGGAGGTCTGGAGACACAGAATATGCTTGGCTGTGCCGCAGAAGTTCCGCCAGCATATTGCTGCCCCAGACCGCTGAGCCGCCATCAAGGGATCATGGATCCCTGGTGGTAGCAGCAGTCCCATGTTGGTCTAACCGCTCAACTCATAATCAGGCCCTAAGAGTTTCTTTTAGCATTCATCGTCTGAACGAATTTGTCAATTATTCTGGGGCATATAGCTTCCTCATCATTAAATTCATTGAACTTACAGTGTTTGATGAGCGTATCCAGCCTCTCAACAAATTCATCGATGATCTCACTGGCTTTCTGTCATTTTTGACTGAAGATGTTCCTTTCGCAATCTACATTTAGCATCTGATTGAACTTGAGATTCAAGGCTTCTTTGATTTGACTGCATGTACTTTTGTCAGCTCGCTGCATTTTCTTTATAACTTCTTTTACACCTTCATCAGCAGGATTCTTAAGGTACTTGATAATCTTCTTGCTATCTGTTTCTTCAATTGCATCAATGAAATCATCAACTGTCTCTATGCAGGCAGTCCACCTGTCACCAATATTCAGCTTTCGGGCAGTATCAAATGGTGGTGATGGTTTCAAGAAGTCGGCAGCATTGTAACCATTGGTGGAACTTACTGATGTGGAGGATAGAGTTCTTTCTGATGCTGCTATCTCTGAGGCCTGCGAGGTGCTGGTCTCTGGATCATCTTTGATAATGACAGGAAAAGTAACCCCTTTCTTGGTCTTCATTGAAAAAACAAACATTCACAATTCCGATCGCCGCTCTTGGCTTTCTGAACTTCAGAAACCTTTGGAGTTGTTCTGATACCCACTCAGCAGCTTTGGTGGGGTGCCACTGCGGGTATGGATAGCTTTGCAGGCACAACCTGGGGTCACTCCCTCCAGCGCTGTGACATGATGACTTTCTTTAATCAGTACTGGTAAGCAGATGACTGATTCTTTTATAACTTTGCCTTTAGGCGTCTGTTGGTGCTGTTTGACACCTGATTGATCTCTGCTTCTCAGCGCTTCTGTTTGCAGTGTTATCTTGCAGTTCACTGCTTTTTCAAAACCTGGTTGCATCCGTCTACAGGATTATCACTCTGTATGATGTATGGCTTTGAGTTGCGTATTAGTTCTGTACCTCTCTTCACGGCATTCCCAGCAGATGCGTAAACATCTTAGTGAAGCTTTTGTTATCTTCAAATGCATTACACAGAACTGGGGCTGCGCTAAACGTCAATTCCGCACTTTGACGGAGGCACGCGTAGCACGCACAAGTAGTTTGCTGGAGCATGGCAACCTCTCTGGGAGAGCACTGTCAATCTTCGGGTTACTTATCCCATCCTCGTCACCAGCTGTAGTGTCCTCCCCAGCCCAGGTACTCACCAATTACTATGCCACACACGGATCTTAGTACAAACCATCTTTATTCTTCTGTGTGTAACTGCAAAGTAACTTCTCTAAACTCTGATCCTAATGTCACAGTTCTCTGGAGTCCATCAGGAACCACAAGGGTTCCATCATTACAAACTCACATGCCATTACAACATACCTTCACGAAATTCTTAAAACTAGTTTACCACTCACTTCAGCTTCTGTATTGAAAGTTTTGGGTTGATCCATCAAGCGGGGGCTGAGAAGAAGGGGGGTACCAAAATGCAATTTCTCATAGGGATTTTAGACACAACTACAGCCCGAACCACTGGACGGAATTACCTCAAATTTGGCAGAAATGTAGCTCTTGGTCCAGAAAAAGTCCATTCTATGCTATGATTTGTTGTAAATCCATTCAGTAGTTTTGGAGTAATTAAAGAAAGAAGAAATTTGTATATCTAGGGTCGCAAATCCTCCACAGATCCGGCAGATCTCAAGCTGAGATCTGACTGGCTGCCAACACTTCAACCAGGAATTGTTGGCAACCATCTTGGGACTTGAACTCACCTGAGTCCCAAGAAAAAAGACGAAAAAAGATGGGGGTAAAATTGGAAAAAAAAGCAAGTGTAGTTGACCACGCTTGCTTTTCTTTGCCCCCGGGGGGGCCAGGTCCGGGAGTTATATATTAACATAGAGGGGGCGCATGTGGCCCCCCTCCCCAGGCCGATTTGGAGCCCAGGGACCCCACCTCCTGGGGTCTAGCCATAACAGATTGCTGGGAGGGGGCTGTGTTCAGGCCCGGGGCCCCATCCCCTGGGGCCTGACCTTTGATAGGAGTTGGAGGGGGCACATTTCCCTCCTCCCAGAGCCATTAAAGGCCCTGGGGATCCCATCCCCAAGGTCCGGGCTCCTGCTAAGTCCCAGGGTGCCCAACACCGGTACTTAGCGTGCTTGCTTGGCGGGAGCAATTTTAAAGCTTCCGTCAAGTGAGAGCAAACACGAAGTGCTCTCCCAGCGGGCAGGAGCATGGAAAATGCTCCTGCCAGCTGGGTGCAGACTTTTCATCTGTTTCCCTGCCCACTATGAAGTGGGCAGGGAAACAGATGAAAACATTTCTCTGGACCCTCAAGGAGCAGCATGTTTACCTGCTCTCTGCAGGCTAGAGCAATGCCAGCTCCCGCTGGAGGTTAAGAGCTGGTTGGGGGCACCGAGGCATTGGGGCTCTCCCCACGGCCTCCATCAAAAAGAAACTGGGTGTTCTGGGTGGGCTTCAGGGCATCCACCTGTTTCTGTCCATGCCCGGGAGATGGGGTCCCCAAGGGGGAAATGGGCCGGGGAGGGGGGGTCACACTGCCCCCTCCCCAATTAATTTCATTGACCCTGGGAGATGGGGTCCCTGGGGCCACTATTGGCCCAGGGAAGGGGGGCTGCGTGCATTTACATTACATGTTACATTATTATCCAGGTTATTATTAAATGTATTATCCTATATAAAAAGATAGCTTTCATCTTTACGGAATCCTCCAGGTGATTTTGTGAAAATAACAAGAAAAACAATGCCAAGTACAAACAATACTAACAATACTATTACACCACTAATAACAATAGTAATCATCATAATAATAGTGTCATACTGCTGTTAACACTATTACCAGTTGCTCCTTTGTAACAAAAAGAAAAAAAACAGATTTGCCAGGCGATGTGCTCAAATGACACAGAGGTGACTCACGCAGCGGTGGGTGACAACTGGATGCTGTAACATTGATGTACTTACTTTCTGTGACGCAAACTATGATTGCTAAATGGATTTCTTAGAGAATAGTGTCAGTCTTTAAAGATAATGAAGAATAACTATATGTTGTGGAGAAACTTGCACTGCACATCTTCGACGGCATTCTACTTTCTAAAGAAACTATTGTATGGTGAGGTGTAATACTTGAGCTGTTTGCAATTCTCTTATATGAACGTCAAAGGAAATCTAACAATAAGAAGATAACAAGGGAATATGTTAATGAGCGCCAAAAGAAACACTTAAGGAATATGTTCCACATATGATCTCTTGCTTGGACCAAGGGCATGCGAGTGAGCACTCACAGGCATGTAAATGAAGATTTTACACTGTTGTTTGGAGGCCTGTGTCCCATTCCATGTGGTGTAGCGGAATGCTGCAGTGGGCAATACTACTGTGCTGTCACAAAGTAATCACTTATCAGCTTCTCAACAAACACAGTGATCAATATGATCACTTCATTTCAGTAAGTTCCAGGCTAATAAATGTCCCCAAGATAATAGTTTCCACATGACACAGCATCCATCTTTGGCACGTTGAAATGAGGGACTTCGTGGAATTAGAGAACCAACCAACAACCACCGCCATCCATGGCTTTCTGCAAATATTTAAAGACAATGTATTCCTTTCCAACTTTCTGAACAGTTAGAAGAATATGTTTTTCCCCGACGGGAATATGAAGTATTACATTGGTGTGGCACAGTCTTTTGTGCATTGAAACATATGCGAAGGAGTGGCATTTTGGACCTAATATGTTGTGCATGTCACCTAGGGCCTTATTTAGGGTGTGGAAGATGGGCTGTCGTTCATCCATCGTGGAGGAACTGATCCGTCCATCAAGCTGATGGAATTCGTCCACCATATTTAGGGTGTGGGCGGAAGGAATGCCATCTGTCATGACGGAGGACAGTCCATCTACAGATCCTCAATACTCCGCTGTTGGTCTCCCAGTCCACAGTTGACAGATACATTTCCTTCACGGTTGGAAATTTAGAGTTGTCCGCTGTGAGAGTGGGACGTGGAACCCTCACAAAGGAGGACAGCATGGGAGGATGTGGTGTGGAACTGTGGAAGCGTCCATCATCTTAATGGACACATCTGCCATCCCACACTTGCTCAAATTCAACTTATCCACAACACCTGTGCTTCACATTACAAAAGACACACCGCAAACCACATAAACCTTTTACCACTCACAACACGAAGAATCAGCAGCAGAGCTTTGTCAGCTTCTCTTTTCAAAATGTCGAAAGATGACAATTTAGGTTCCCAGAAAATGAGATAACTGCTATGGTGGAGGAGATAATTAGGTTTAGCCACAATTGCATGGAGCCATGGTTCAGACAACAACGAGGAGCCAGATAAGGCAAATGTGGCACAGAATCCTGGAAAAGGTGAATGCTATTTCCAACACCAGATGCTCACAGGATGATTCCCGCAAGGGTGGAATGATCTGTGAGGGAAAGCACATTCTCTCCCTTCCAGGGCACACAAAGATGCCTGTGCAACTGGTGGTAGCTCTTCCAGGCCTCTTCACCCCATGCCCTGGTAGGAGAAGTTGTTGTCCATACTCCACAATGAAGGCATTGTGGGAATTCCAAGCTGAGCTTAAACTGGTAAGTACAGACACTATCTCTGTAGCACTAACACATTCACCCTCTCTGGCACCCCTGTTCTATAACACAAATCTCTCCACTAATGGCAATCTATTAACACAACTTTCAAACATGATGTTTGTCATAAATAAACACATGAAACACACAAAAGGTGATGGGAGGCCGCTTACAAGTCTAACCACTGGCAATAGCTCGGGGCAGTACTCCAACCCATCGTTCTTTTGCTCACCATGCCACCTCAGTTTCGACCCAGCCATATGCAAATCAGTCTTGACCCTGTTCCTCATGAGATCAGTCGAGCTCGAACAGCCCAGCCAGGTCCTCCCCGAACCAGAACACCAGCAACCCACTAGCAAATGTGCCGGAATATATTGCTTCTAAAGTCCCTAAATGATCTCCTGAGGGCCCAGATTTAAATCCACTAGTGTCTACACTTTAAATTCTGGGGTGGTGAAGGATGGTTTTAGAGCATTGTCTGCAGCAGTGGCAAATTTATCTGGCTTTTTCAGTGGTCAAGCAACATCTACTGCCAATTTGGACTCAGAAACATCTCCAGTTGGTAGATACACAGAAAGGAGGACACTGTTGTCCATAAAGCCAATTGTCACCACCTCGCCAGTTGACACTCAGGCACCTGAAGTGACCCATAGGAGTGGCCATTCATCTGACCCGCATGAGGAAGAAGCTGTAGCCAAAAAGAGCTCAACAAGGCCGGATACTCTCCCCGCGAAATCCGACTGAATCGGATTTGCTACTTCAAAAAAGCTCCGTATGTATCTTCATCAAATTGACTTGCGAGGTTTGTCCCAGGTTTTTCAGGACGTAAAGAGGAGTACACTTGGACACAGCCAAGGGTTCCAGACCCTCAGGAACAGCACTTGTGGGTCAATAGTCACTCCAGCAAAAGCCACCAGCATGGTCCAGAGCAGGTTTGTTTGGAACTGGCTAGCTTGGCTCTTCGGAAATAGGGCTTCTAGCAGCTTGTTGTGTCCCTGCAGGCTCAGGTGTTAGCTGCATCTACCTGTGACAGGATGTGAAGTTCATTAAGTTCTTGGGCACAGCTCAGATGGGCATTTTGTCAGAGGAACAGAACAACTCCCTACAGCCTAGGCCTTTATCTCACACCTCATCAAGGGACCTAATCAGCTCCAGGTGACATTTGGAAACTCATGCAAATGGGCTTTAGACAGGGAAGAGGTGAATTTCCTGCTAAATATTTATTACAAATCTGAATTTGTCAGAGAATTGACTTGCACTTAATATTTTAGAAAGTCCTAGGCAGAGTTGACTGAAAGATTCTTTTTATATTAGCTAGCTGTAAAGTTTGTTACTTGGCAGAAGGAATGGTAATGGGATGCTGGCCAGTGGGTGGTTTCTATTCATATGTATACATGCTTAGAAAGGAACAAATGTTAGTCTGGAATATTAGGAAGTTAAACATCTATGTAAACCAGACAAGAGTAGTTACTTACATTAATTCTATAGGATCTGAATTTCCTTCTTACAAGAAAAATAAATGTCAGGGGAGAGTCAGACAGTCCTTAAAAAAGTGAGCATTGCCAAATATGTAAATTCATCACCCATCCTTTCAATCAATCATGTCACTTATAAAGCGCACTACATACCCGCGAGGGTCTCAAGGCGCTGGGGGAAGAGGGGGGTGGTGCTGCTGGGGTGGTGCTGCTACTGATCGAAGAGCCAGGTCTTGAGGAGTCTTCTGAAGGCCAGTAGGTCTTGGGTCTGTCGGAGGTTGGTGGGGAGGGTGTTCCAGGTCTTGGCGGCGAGGTGGGAGAAGGATCTGCCGCCGGCGGTCGTTTTCCGGATGCGGGGGACTGTGGCGAGGGCGAGGCTGGTCGAGCGGAGCTGGCGGGTGGGGGTGTAGAAGCTGAGTCGTCTGTTGAGGTAGGCTGGTCCGGAGTTGTGGAGTGCTTTGTGTGCGTGGGTGAGGAGCTTGAAGGTTATCCTCTTGTTGACAGGGAGCCAGTGCAGGTCTCTCAGGTGGGGTGTGATGTGGCTGCGTCGGGGGATGTCGAGGATAAGACGTGCAGAGGCGTTCTGGATGCATTGCAGCCGTCTCAGGAGCTTAGCCGTCGTTCCTGCGTAGAGGGCGTTTCCGTAGTCCAGCCTGCTGGTGACGAGGGCCTGGGTGACTGTTTTTTTTGTTTCGGTGGGGATCCACTTGAAGATCCTGCGGAGCATTCGGAGGATGTTGAAGCAGGATGAGGAAACAGCGTTGACCTGCTTAGTCATGGAGAGGGTGGGGTCGAGGATGACCCCTAGGTTGCGTACGTGGTCGGTGGGTGGCGGGGCTGTTCCCAGTGATGTTGGCCACCAGGAGTCATCCCAGGCTGAAGGGTTGGAACCAAGGATGAGGACCTCCGTCTTGTCCGAGTTCAGCTTCAGGCGGCTGGTCCTCATCCATTTGGCGACGGCCTTCATTCCTTCGTGGAGGTGGGCTTTGGCGGTGTGAGGGTCTTTGGTGAGGGAGAGGATCAGCTGGGTGTCGTCGGCATAGGAGATGATGTTGAGGTTGTGCTGTCGGGCAATGTGGGCGAGGGGTGCCATGTAGATGTTGAACAGCGTTGGGCTGAGGGAGGAGCCTTGGGGTACGCCGCAGACGATCTTGGTGGCCTTGGATCGGAAGGGGGCGAGGCGGACGCTTTGTGTTCTGCCGGAAAGGAAGGATGTGGTCCAGTCCAGGGCCTTCTCTTGGATCCCTGCGTCGTGAAGGTGTGTTCGTAGTGTGTGGTGGCAGACCGTGTCGAAGGCGGCTGATAGGTCCAGGAGGATGAGGGCTGCTGTTTCTCCGTTGTCTAGCAGGGTCCTGATGTCATCGGTGGCGGCGATGAGGGCGGTTTCCGGTGCTGTGGTTGCTGCGGAAGCCGGACTGGGAAGGGTCCAGGATGTTGTTCTCCTCGAGGTAGCGGGTCAGTTGTTTGTTGACGATTTTCTCGGTGACCTTCGCGGGGAACGGGAGCAGAGAGATGGGTCGGAAGTTCTTGAGGTCCTTGGGGTCTGCCTTGGGTTTCTTGAGTAAGGCGGTGATCTCGGCGTGCTTCCAGCTTTCCGGGAAGGTTGCTGTCTCGAAGGAGATGTTGATTATTTTCCGGAGATGGGGCGCGATGGCTGTACTGGCTTTGTTGAAGATGTGGTGAGGGCACGGGTCTAGCGGTGAACCGGAGTGGATGGTGTTCATGATCTCACTGGTGTCCTCGTCGTTGATGTTGGTCCAGGAGAGCAGGCGGTTGGTGGTTGTGGGGGCAGTGGTCTCGGTGGTTGCCGGGGCGGTCGTGGTGTTGAAGCTGTCGTGGATGTCGGCGATTTTGCGGTGGAAGAAGGTGGCCAGTGAGTCGCACAGGTCTCGCGACGGCTGGATGTCGTTGGGGTTGGAGAGTTCCTTCATGATGTTGAAGAGCTCTTTGCTGTTGTGTGCGTTGTTGTCTAGGCGGTCTTTGAGTGAGGCCCTTTTGGCGGATCTGATGAGGTGATGGTGACTGCGGGTGGCGCTCTTGTGGGCGGCGTAGCTGTCCGCTGTCCGTTCGTGGAGCCAGATCTTCTCCAGTTTTCGGCATGTTCGTTTGGAGGCCTGGAGGTCTTCGGTGAACCAGGTGGCTTTCTTGCTGGTGTGGCTGTTGGGCGGATTCTTGAGCGGGGCGAGGGTGTTGGCGCAGTCGTCGATCCACTGTCTGAGGTTGCGGGCGGCGGTGTCGGGGTCGGAGGGTTCGGCGGGTGGGCTCAGGGCGAGGGTTGTGGTTAGCTGGTCTTCCGTGACTCTGCTCCAGCAGCGGCGAGGCATTTGTTCGGTGCGGTGGTGCGTGGTGGGCTTCCTGTAGGTGAAGTGGATGCAGTGGTGGTCAGTCCAGTGGGGTTCGGAGGTGTGGTTGAAGGAGACGTGTGGGCTTGCGGAAAAGATGGAGTCGAGCGTGTGGCCGGCGGCGTGGGTGGGTGTAGTCACGAGCTGTCTGAGTCCGAGGGTGGCGAGGTTGTCGATCAGGGTGGTGGAGTTGGTGTCCTTGTTGTTCTCGAGGTGGAAGTTCAGGTCCCCGAGGAGGATGTAGTCCGTGGAGGCGATGGCGTGTGTGCTGACGAAGTCAGCGATGGAATCGCTGAACTGTGGTCGGGGTCCGGGGGTCTGTAGATGAGGGTTCCTCTGAGGGTGGTGTTGGGATCGGTGTGGATCTGGAAGTGCATGTGTTCGGCGGTGCTGAGGGTGTCGTCGGTGTTGGTTGAGACTCTGAGGGTGTTCCTGTGGACGATGGCGATGCCTCCTCCGACCCCGTTGGTGCGGTCCCTGTGGGTGATCTTGTATCCGTCCGGGATGGCAATGGCGATGTCGGGGGCTGAAGCGGGATTCAGCCAGGTCTCCGTCAGGAATGCGACGTCTGGAGAGGTTGAGTCGAGAAGGTCCCAGAGTTCGATGGCGTGTTTGCGGGCGGAGCGGGTGTTGAGGAGGATGCATCTGAGGTAGTTGGGTTCTTTCCTGGGCGGTGGTTTGGCGGGGCGGGTGCTGGCGAAGCTGCAGTTCCGGCAGGTGAAGGGCCCTTGGGTGCGCTTCGGGGTGGCCTGGTAGCAGGCGGGATCTTTTCCGGGGTTGAGTGCGTGGAGGGTGCTGGCGTCGTATCGGCGTCTGTTGATGTGGCGGGCGCGGGGGATGCCCGGACCAGGGGGTCTGGCGCTGGGCGCGGTCACGGCGCGGACAGGCACAGACGGGCTTGCCTTAGGCGCGCCCGCTGCGCACGTCCGCTGCGCGGCCGCACAGCGGCCGCCATAAATAGGGAGGTGGGAGGGAGGGGCAGGGAATGGGGCAGCGAATGGGCAGTGAGGGGCGGGGCCGCAGGGCGCAGCGGCGGGAAACAGGCACAGAAGGGAAAACGAGCACAATCAGGGCATCAAGGGGGCACAGAAAGGAAAAAAAAACGAGCACAATGAGGGTCAGCAAGGGGGCACAGAAAGGAAAAAACTAGCACAATGAGGGGCAGCAAGGGGGCACAGAAAGGAAAAACGAGCACAATCAGGGGCAGCAAGGGGGCACAGAGAGGAAAAACGAGCACAATCAGGGGCAGCAAGGGGGCACAGAAAGGAAAAAAAAACGAGCACAATCAGGGGCAGCAAGGGGGCACAGAAAGGAAAAAACTAGCACAATGAGGGGCAGCAAGGGGGCACAGAAAGGAAAAACGAGCACAATCAGGGGCAGCAAGGGGGGCACAGAAAGGAAAAAACGAGCACAATCAGGGGCAGCAAGGGGGGCACAGAAAGGAAAAACGAGCACAATCAGGGGCAGCAAGGGGGCACAGAAAGGAAAAAACGAGCACAATCAGGGGCAGCAAGGGGGCACAGAAAGGAAAAACGAGCACAATCAGGGGCAGCAAGGGGGCACAGAAAGGAAAAACTAGCACAATCAGGGGCAGCAAGGGGGGCACAGAAAGGAAAAAGCAGAGCACAATCAGGGGCAGCAAGGGGGGCACAGAAAGGAAAAAACGAGCACAATCAGGGGCAGCAAGGGGGCACAGAAAGGAAAAACGAGCACAATCAGGGGCAGCAGCAGGGCACACAGACGGAGCTGTGTGGTGGGGGAGCGACCTACCAGTCAAGGTCAGGGGTCGCTCTCTTCACCACGCAGCGGCCGCCATAAATGGGGAGGTGGGAGGGAGGAGCAGGGAATGGGGCAGCGAATGGGCAGTGAGGGGCGGGGCCGCAGGGCGCAGCGGCGGGAAACAGGCACAGATGGGAAAACGAGCACAATCAGGGCATCAAGGGGGCACAGAAAGGAAAAAACTAGCACAATGAGGGGCAGCAAGGGGGCACAGAAAGGAAAAACGAGCACAATCAGGGGCAGCAAGGGGGGCACAGAGAGGAAAAAACGAGCACAATCAGGGGCAGCAGGGGGCACAGAAAGGGAAAAAAACGAGCACAATCAGGGGCAGCAAGGGGGCACAGAAAGGAAAAAACTAGCACAATGAGGGGCAGCAAGGGGGCACAGAAAGGAAAAACGAGCACAATCAGGGGCAGCAAGGGGGCACAGAAAGGAAAAAACGAGCACAATCAGGGGCAGCAAGGGGGGCACAGAAAGGAAAAACGAGCACAATCAGGGGCAGCAAGGGGGGCACAGAAAGGAAAAAACAGAGCACAATCAGGGGCAGCAAGGGGGCACAGAAAGGAAAAACGAGCACAATCAGGGGCAGCAAGGGGGGCACAGAAAGGAAAAAACGAGCACAATCAGGGGCAGCAAGGGGGCACAGAAAGGAAAAAACGAGCACAATCAGGGGCAGCAAGGGGGGCACAGAAAGGAAAAAACGAGCACAATCAGGGGCAGCAAGGGGGCACAGAAAGGAAAAACGAGCACAATCAGGGGCAGCAGCAGGGCACACAGACGGAGCTGTGTGGTGGGGGAGCGACCTACCAGTCAAGGTCAGGGGTCGCTCCCCCACCACCTCAATGACACACCAGGAAGGGACATCATATTACCTTTGACTCTGAGTCCCAGGAAGTGACGCCTCATGACTTTGATGCTAATGGCATCACAATAATGTATGACACTAAAGCCTAATGTACAACTCAAAGAAAAAATGCACTGATAAATCACAGCGATTTAAAAAAACAATAGTGGTCATGCCAATCGCTATTAATTAAAAAGGGCTATAGTTTGAATATGAACTGTGTTATTGGCTTGATTTACTCCTCAACATTAACCAGTTTTGATTCATGATCACTTGTAAGTAACTATAACACCTGCGAAGCATAGAGGTGATTGGTTTGTTCAAATAACACCAGTAGGTATGGCCTAGATACAGGTTTCCCATTTAACCACCCTCCTGTAATGCAAAAAAAATCATAAATAAAAAATCACAGAAATATACATCCATAGAGGGACTTTGGGTTAGCTCTCTTGATCCAGTAGTCTGTTCAACAGTCATTCACATTTTGCTTGGGTCCACCGCAGAGCCTAACGCGTGGTGTTCCCGCACAAAGAGGAGGAGTTTCATCTTTCTTTCATTTATGGTGCGCCAGTGCCCCCTCCTTGATTTTTGAGTGACAGGCCTGCACCCTGTCCCATCCTACAACAGTGACTACATGTGTGGGTTCCCTGGGAAGGAGTCACAACCATGCATTCTGTCTCTGCATCAGTACACCTCATATGTGCTTGGAGGTGCACCAGTGGTGCTCTGAAATAAGGCATACAGCAGCAGTATGCTTTAGATTCGACCCTACTCAACAGTGGCAGTGCATAAAGAGATAGGGACTGTGGGATCCTTGTTGCCATCTATGGAACTATAAAGATATAAAGGGATAGGGATGTGGAACCCTTGTTGCCCACTATAGAACTGCTGACCTCCTTGGAGGTGGGCACCATCTCCCCTCAGGAGCTTTGGTGCAGCAATGCATGTTTTGCCATGTAAATATGTAGAAGTGGGTGCCTGAGAAAAATCCCTCATGTACATGGTATAGACCCCTAGACAAAAGGGTGGAACCCTCTCCCGTAAATGTGCCACAACCTTTTTTCGCCTTAGTAACTGCATTATGTATGTCCGTTACGAAACTTGTGCAATTCTGTCATTTGGTGGGATAATCCAAGAGCTGGTTCATGAACATGACCATATCCTGAAGCGGGAAATTTAAATAAAGTATAAGCAATTAATAACTGGATCACTCATAGTGAATCATTTGACAATATAAATGTTAGCAGATTGAACTATCTGTAGAGCATCTCTGATGTTAAATGCATTGCTTGATGGGAAGCCAGCTGGAGAACAGCACAATTACTGCATCCCATGTTATCTTCACCTTCAGCAACTCTAATTCATGTGTTTGGAATTTGAAAGCCCCCTTTAAGGTACCACAGCTATTCATGTTATCACAATGGAGAGCGAGAAACAATTGAACCAGCTGCACTCTCCCGCTGCCGACACTCACACACGAGCAGCTAATTGATCAATAATTCAATATATCCAATATATTTGGATTTTCTAATACCTTTGAATACGGCAGGGGCGAATACCAACTTCCTGATAAAGAGGGAATCTCTTTACTTCCCCAGGTCGAATTATTGATCAATTAGTTGCTCGTGTGTGAGAGTAACCACAGCTATTCAAACTGTTTTCTGAGGTGGAAAAGCATATTTGCTACACATCCAATTTCTGATCGGTTGAAGGGTAAGGCAGATGCCATGTCAGTGTGGGAACCGGCAGCTGACTAAATGGATGCTGAGAGAAGCAGAGGAGATGCCAGGATCATGTCAGTTTCATGTGAATCTCTTTCACAAATAGCACTATGCTAAGTCATTCCCAAGCTCTGTCAGTGCCATCTGGAGAAAAAATCCCAAATAGCTTGGCTATAAGGGGGTGTCTTCTGCACTGTGCTACTATATTAGTGCACACAATCTAAGAAGATGTTCACAGGACTCCCAAAAAGAACTGCTTCTGCTGCCTCACAGGCACTGTAGCTGTAGAATGAATGTATTACTTGGTGGCTGAAGTGTAAATGGGCTGAAAATTGCTGAAACTTAAAGGTATCAACTCTGGACATGATTAGTCCTGGCAATGCATAGAGCCTGATTCACAGACATTTTAACACAGCTATTTCACTTAGGCCCTTAATTGTAGTTTTCAGAAATTTGGTGCATGAATTTGGCGGATAAAGGAAGTGGGGGGAGGGGTATTCCAGCACCTAATTTACTATTTAGAGTGTTTCCCCCGAAATGGGGACTGTGTTTTCCCCCAATTCTAGGACAAATCAGCTGACATGTCTAGCCTTTTTGGAGCAGGTACAAAATGTCAGCAGTTGGGGCTGTAGAGTGGTGATAAGGGAAGGGGTCAAGGAAGGGTAAGGACTGTCTTGGGGGAGCTTTGTCTAGTCTCCTAGTATAGTATTCTGGGCAATGGAAGGGCAGGACACGCAGCCCAGTGCTTTACCACTGGCCCAGGGCTGTCCTATTTCTGGGGTGCTCGTGGTAGGTTGTCGGAGAAGGGGCCTGGAACCTGCTTCCTGGGAACTTAGGGGCTCATTTATGGGAGCTCTGCATCACTTTTGCACCATGTAAAGTGGTAGATGTGTGACGTCGGGCTCTCATAGAGAATTATGAAGCCATGCAAAGCCACCCTGTGTGGCTGTGAGTGGCCTCATAAATCATGAGCAAAGAAAGGCACCGCAAATCGCTCCATCACCTTACTCTGAGCCTGGGAGGCGTTCCAAGGGCGTTGCAGTGGGTTTTTGTCACATATAACACGAGCGCGACAGGAGTGTTGTTGCAATCATGTTCTAATGTAATGGCACTCGTGCGTGCCTCCTGTGTGTGCGTGGTCTACCTTGTATAATGCAGCTGTGTAACCAAGGAATGCGTAGTCTGAATGTTGCGTGCTTGCTCCATGATCCCTGTGCAGTATTCAAATACATGGAGAGCGTGGGTGGGACTGTTGCGGGGATATATATACATGTGGAGGGACAGTTTACAGGGATTCATTGTATGCTGTACTCTTGGTCTGACATGGATTAAATCACCAACATGTATAATGGCAATTGACTTCTGGTCGTTCTTCTGATGCCTCGCAGTGATCTTTTCTTAGAGTTTTCCTATGCAACACCCATTGAATTTTATGCTGCCCCAGATTTACAAAGGCATGTAAACATGGGGAAGTGTCAAATCCGTACACTTCCTGAGGTGAAGCGTAACGAGGAGAAATATGTTAATTTCTCCTAGTTTTTTCCTCTTTCCCAGTGTGCTGCTTTCTGAAGCACACATAGAAAGAGAAAAATGCCTGCCAGTATTGTTTTTGTGCAGGAAGTTGACCCTTCCTGCACAAAAACAATCCTGCCTGCAAAGAAGACATTCTTGCACCATAGTGCAAGGGTGCCTACGTTGGCGATAGGCTGCCAAAACGGCACCAGCGCAGGCAGAAAGGACAGGAATGCACCATGTTGCTTAAATATGATGCATTCCTGCCCTTTCACTTTGGCGTAGGGCAGCACAGCAAGATGACTTGCTGCGCTGCTCAATGCCAAATGCCATAAATGTATGCTTCCTCTATTGTGCTGCATGGGCTGGGCAGAAGTCGGGCTGTGCGCATGTCCTCAGCTTCAGCCCTTCCGCCAGTAGCTACTTCACTAGGTACTCATCCACACCGGGTGAACTGGAGCCAAGTGTCTCTGGGCCTGCAAATATCAGGTCCAGAGTTTGCAGACCTGATATTACCAGACCCTGAGACACAAAATGTTGATTGATAGAATTGTAGCCCAAGTTACCACTCCAGGTGGAATGCTGCCCCTTATGATAAGGCCAGTACAGTAGAAATAAAACTTTTGCAAGTTTGGGGTGAAACTGTGAGATTTTCTATGTGAAGCACTGTTGTGTATAAAAGATCCAGGCAAAGAAGCAACTTCAATTCAGGTGAGTTTATTTCAGAATGAAAGTCCTCGGGCAGAGCGACAGACAGGCAACCGCTCCCGATTTCATGTAGCTACTCTCACACTCCCTGCGTTCTCAACGTTACAAAGGATGAGCCACAGCCAATGGCACGAGCTCATAGACAGCGTGCAAGCCACCAGCATGATTGTGAAAGCAGCTAATACAGGCAAGGCTTGCCGAGCTGCCACACACCATGACAAGCACCCTGCAAAATCAAATGAACACTCATAGACTTATAGATGTGCGGGTGACCATGAATAGTTTAACAGATATTTTCCCATATGTAAATTAGCCCCTGTCAAAGGCAGGTGCGAGTGTGTTTTCCAGGTGAGGATTACACAAATCGCCCTTGTATTTAATGGGGATAGAAAGCAAGGAGATTTTTTGTGGAAAAATATATTGGGGTTTATTTAAGGTTGGGCGGGTATGGGAAGACCGAAATTGGTGTGGATAGGCAGGAGCACCCAAAAATTATGGCAACCCTGCAGCTCCATCAAATTCTAAAAGACCCGATTTACCCGTGGCAAAAAAGTTACAAGGGCTAAATCACATTCCCTTTACATCTACACACATGCCTGAGGAGAACGGGCTATTCTCCATCAGGGTGATGGAATAAAATGCTCTGTCACCTTGTTAGAGTGCCTGACCTCCACATTTAGAGATGATGGTCAGCCCTGTGAACATCTCTTAACATTGGCAGGAACTGCCGCAGTTCCTGTCACTGTATTAAACGTTTGACATGCGGCTCAGTCAAACATGGCGGTCATCAGTCAAACGTTTAACTTGCTTTTTCAAAAAAAGATCCTGAAGCAAGATTTTGTTTTTGAAAAAAACGAAAACTGATGACCCCTACCCTATGGGAGTTTCCACTCATGGTTTGGGGGTTATTTAACACATTTTACTGCCCCTTACTGCCCGGTTTTTCACCGCAGTAGGTGAGATTAAAAACTGTCCATTCGACTGACTACTCTAAATTGGGTAGGTGATCGAATGGCCAAACCTCCGACGGTCTGTACTCTGTTGGGCCAACGCACGAGAATGTCAGCAACAGAGTTGGAGTAGACTCCATCGCTGACATACTTAAGGTCTGCCTGGCTGCAAATCAAGCAGGTGGGCCAACAATTTGATGGAGAGAGTACTCCGTTGCAAAGACGATGGAGCATTGTCTGTGCCAAATTCTAAACCAGCAAAAGACACACAATTGTTGGACGGAATGCAGAACAAATCAAAACATTCACCCCAGACAAGAGATCTGTGTTAAATCCATCATTCTTTTGCTTACCATGCCAACCCAGTTTAGACCCGGCCATATGCAAATCAGTCTTGACCCTGTGCCTCATGGGAACAGTCCAGCCCAAACTGCCAAGCCAGGTCCTCCCTGGACCGGAAACAAGCATCCTAGGACCGGTTTTGGGGTTTCACCCCTCATCAGCCAGGATAGCTTGAATCCAGTGACACAGTGAGCCCGGGACCCACGTCTGGGCATATCCGGTGCACTTAGGGCGAGGAAGCAAAAGACACACAATTGATGGATGGAATGCAGAACAAATCAAAACATTCACCCACAGACAAGAGATCTGGGTTAAATCCATCATTCTTTTGCACACCATGCCACCCCAGTTTAGACCTGGCCATATGCAAATCAGTCTTGACCCTGTGCCTCACGGGAACAGTCCAGCCCGCACTGCCAAGCCAGGTCCTCCCTGGAATGGAAACAAGCATCCTAGGACTGGTTTTGGGGTTTCACCCCTCATCAGCCAGGATAGCTTGAATCCAGTGGCACAGTGAGCCCGGGACCCACGTCTGGGCATACCCAGCGCACTTAGGGCCAGGAAGCAAAAGACAAACAATTGACGGATGGAATGCAGAACAAATCAAAACATTCACCCCCAGTCAAGAGATCTGGGTTAAATCCATCATTCTTTTGCTCACCATGCCACTGGTTTAGACCTGGCCATATGCAAATCAGTCTTGACCCTGTGCCTCATGGGAACAGTACAGCCTGAACTGCCAAGCCAGGTCCTCCCTGGACCGGAAACAAGCATCCTAGGATCGGTTTCGGGGCTTCACCCTCATCAGCCAGGATAGCTTGAATCCAGTGGCACAGTGAGCCCAGGACCCACGTCTGGGCATACCCGGCGCACTTAGAGCGAGGAAGCAAAAGACACACAATTGATTGACGGAATGCAGAACAAATCAAAACATTCACCCCCAATCAAGAGATCTGGGTTAAATCCATCATTCTTTTGCTCACCATGCCAACCCCAGTTTAGACCTGGCCATATGCAAATCTGTCTTGATCCTGTGCCTCATGGGAACAGTCCAGCCCAAACTGCCAAGCCAGGTCCTCCCTGGACCGGAAACAAGCATCCTAGGACCGGTTTTGGGGTTTCACCCCTCATCAGCCAGGATAGCTTGAATCCAGTGACACAGTGAGCCCGGGACCCACGTCTGGGCATACCCGGCGCACTTAGGGTGAGGAAGCAAAAGACACACAATTGATGGATGGAATGCAGAACAAATCAAAACATTCACCCACAGTCAAGAGATCTGGGTTAAATCCATCATTCTTTTGCTCACCATGCCACCCCAGTTTAGACCTGGCCATATGCAAATCAGTCTTGACACTGTGCCTCATGGGAACAGTCCAGCCCGCACTGCCAAGCCAGGTCCTCCCTGTACTGGAAACAAGCATCCTAGGACCGGTTTTGGGGTTTCACCCCTCATCAGCCAGGATAGCTTGAATCCAGTGGCACAGTGAGCCCAGGACCCACGTCTGGGCATACCCGGCGCACTTAGAGCGAGGAAGCAAAAGACACACAATTGAATGACGGAATGCAGAACAAATCAAAACATTCACCCCCAATCAAGAGATCTGGGTTAAATCCATCATTCTTTTGCTCACCATGCCAACCCCAGTTGAGACCTGGCCATATGCAAATCTGTCTTGATCCTGTGCCTCATGGGAACAGTCCAGCCCGAACTGCCAAGCCAGGTCCTCCCTGGACCGGAAACAAGCATCCTAGGACCGGTTTCGGGGTTTCGCCCCTCATCAGCCAGGATAGCTTGAATCCAGTGGCACAGTGAGCCTGGGACCCACGTCTGTGCATACTCAGCGCACTTAGGGCAAGGAAGCAAAAGACACACAATTGATGGATGGAATGCAGAGCAAATCAAAACATTCACCCCCAGTCAAGAGATCTGTGTTAAATCCATCATTCTTTTGCTTACCATGCCAACCCAGTTTAGACCCGGCCATATGCAAATCAGTCTTGACCCTGTGCCTCATGGGAACAGTCCAGCCCAAACTGCCAAGCCAGGTCCTCCCTGGACCGGAAACAAGCATCCTAGGACCAGTTTTGGGGTTTCACCCTCATCAGCCAGGATAGCTTGAATCCAGTGGCACAGTGAGCCTGGGACCCACGTCTGTGCATACCCAGCGCACTTAGGGCGAGGAAGAAAAAGACACACAATTGATGGATGGAATGCAGAACAAATCAAAACATTCACCCACAGTCAAGAGATCTGGGTTAAATCCATCATTCTTTTGCTCACCATGCCACCCCAGTTTAGACCCGGCCATATGCAAATCAGTCTTGACACTGTGCCTCATGGGAACAGTCCAGCCCGCACTGCCAAGCAAGGTCCTCCCTGGACTGGAAACAAGCATCCTAGGACCGGTTTTGGGGTTTCACCCCTCATCAGCCAGGATAGCTTGAATCCAGTGGCACAGTGAGCCCAGGACCCACGTCTGGGCATACCCGGCGCACTTAGAGCGAGGAAGCAAAAGACACACAATTGAATGACGGAATGCAGAACAAATCAAAACATTCACCCCCAATCAAGAGATCTGGGTTAAATCCATCATTCTTTTGCTCACCATGCCAACCCCAGTTGAGACCTGGCCATATGCAAATCTGTCTTGATCCTGTGCCTCATGGGAACAGTCCAGCCCGAACTGCCAAGCCAGGTCCTCCCTGGACCGGAAACAAGCATCCTAGGACCGGTTTCGGGTTTCGCCCTCATCAGCCAGGATAGCTTGAATCCAGTGGCACAGTGAGCCTGGGACCCACGTCTGTGCATACTCAGCGCACTTAGGGCAAGGAAGCAAAAGACACACAATTGATGGATGGAATGCAGAGCAAATCAAAACATTCACCCCCAGTCAAGAGATCTGTATTAAATCCATCATTCTTTTGCTTACCATGCCAACCCAGTTTAGACCCGGCCATATGCAAATCAGTCTTGACCCTGTGCCTCATGGGAACAGTCCAGTCCAAACTGCCAAGCCAGGTCCTCCCTGGACCGGAAACAAGCATCCTAGGACCGGTTTTGGGGTTTCACCCTCATCAGCCAGGATAGCTTGAATCCAGTGGCACAGTGAGCCTGGGACCCATGTCTGTGCATACCCAGCGCACTTAGGGCGAGGAAGAAAAAGACACACAATTGATGGATGGAATGCAGAACAAATCAAAACATTCACCCACAGTCAAGAGATCTGGGTTAAATCCATCATTCTTTTGCTCACCATGCCACCCCAGTTTAGACCTGGCCATATGCAAATCAGTCTTGACACTGTGCCTCATGGGAACAGTCCAGCCCGCACTGCCAAGCGAGGTCCTCCCTGGACTGGAAACAAGCATCCTAGGACCGGTTTTGGGGTTTCACCCCTCATCAGCCAGGATAGCTTGAATCCAGTGGCACAGTGAGCCCAGGACCCACGTCTGGGCATACCCGGCGCACTTAGAGCGAGGAAGCAAAAGACACACAATTGATTGACGGAATGCAGAACAAATCAAAACATTCACCCCCAATCAAGAGATCTGGGTTAAATCCATCATTCTTTTGCTCACCATGCCAACCCCAGTTTAGACCTGGCCATATGCAAATCTGTCTTGATCCTGTGCCTCATGGGAACAGTCCAGCCCGAACTGCCAAGCCAGGTCCTCCCTGGACCGGAAACAAGCATCCTAGGACCGGTTTCGGGTTTCGCCCCTCATCAGCCAGGATAGCTTGAATCCAGTGGCACAGTGAGCCTGGGACCCACGTCTGTGCATACCCAGCGCACTTACGGCGAGGAAGCAAAAGACACACAATTGATGGATGGAATGCAGAGTAAATCAAAACATTCACCCCCAGTCAAGAGATCTGTGTTAAATCCATCATTCTTTTGCTTACCATGCCAACCCAGTTTAGACTCGGCCATATGCAAATCAGTCTTGACCCTGTGCCTCATGGGAACAGTCCAGCCCAAACTGCCAAGCCAGTTCCTCCCTGGACCGGAAACAAGCATCCTAGGAACGGTTTTGGGGTTTCACCCCTCATCAGCCAGGATAGCTAGAATCCAGTGACACAGTGAGCCCAAGACCCACGTCTGGGCATACCCGGCGCACTTAGGGCGAGGAAGCAAAAGACACACAATTGATGGATGGAATTCAGAACAAATCAAAACATTCACCCACAGTCAAGAGATCTGGGTTAAATCCATCATTCTTTTGCTCACCATGCCACCCCAGTTTAGACCTGGCCATATGCAAATCTGTCTTGATCCTGTGCCTCATGGGAACAGTCCAGCCCGAACTGCCAAGCCAGGTCCTCCCTGGACCGGAAACAAGCATCCTAGGACCGGTTTCGGGGTTTCGCCCCTCATCAGCCAGGATAGCTTGAATCCAGTGGCACAGTGAGCCTGGGACCCACGTCTGTGCATACCCAGCGCACTTAGGGCGAGGAAGTAAAAGACACACAATTGATGGATGGAATGCAGAGCAAATCAAAACATCCACCCCCAGTCAAGAGATCTGTGTTAAATCCATCATTCTTTTGCTTACCATGCCAACCCAGATTAGACCCGGCCATATGCAAATCAGTCTTGACCCTGTGCCTCATGGGAACAGTCCAGCCCAAACTGCCAAGCCAGGTCCTCCCTGGACCGGAAACAAGCATCCTAGGACCGGTTTTGGGGTTTCACCCTTCATCAGCCAGGATAGCTTGAATCCAGTGGCACAGTGAGCCTGGGACCCACGTCTGTGCATACACTTAGGGCAAGGAAGCAAAAGACACACAATTGATGGATGGAATGCAGAACAAATCAAAACATTCACCCACAGTCAAGAGATCTGGGTTAAATTCATCATTCTTTTGCTCACCATGCCACCCCAGTTTAGACCTGGCCATATGCAAATCAGTCTTGACACTGTGCCTCATGGGAACAGTCCAGCCCGCACTGCCAAGCGAGGTCCTCCCTGGACTGGAAACAAGCATCCTAGGACTGGTTTTGGGGTTTCACCCCTCATCAGCCAGGATAGCTTGAATCCAGTGGCACAGTGAGCCCGGGACCCACGTCTGGGCATACCCAGCGCACTTAGGGCCAGGAAGCAAAAGACAAACAATTGACGGATGGAATGCAGAACAAATCAAAACATTCACCCCCAGTCAAGAGATCTGGGTTAAATCCATCATTCTTTTGCTCACCATGCCACCGGTTTAGACCTGGCCATATGCAAATCAGTCTTGACCCTGTGCCTCATGGGAACAGTACAGCCTGAACTGCCAAGCCAGGTCCTCCCTGGACCGGAAACAAGCATCCTAGGATCGGTTTCGGGGCTTCACCCCTCATCAGCCAGGATAGCTTGAATCCAGTGGCACAGTGAGCCCAGGACCCACGTCTGGGCATACCCGGCGCACTTAGAGCGAGGAAGCAAAAGACACACAATTGATTGACGGAATGCAGAACAAATCAAAACATTCACCCCCAATCAAGAGATCTGGGTTAAATCCATCATTCTTTTGCTCACCATGCCAACCCCAGTTTAGACCTGGCCATATGCAAATCTGTCTTGATCCTGTGCCTCATGGGAACAGTCCAGCCCAAACTGCCAAGCCAGGTCCTCCCTGGACCGGAAACAAGCATCCTAGGACCGGTTTTGGGGTTTCACCCCTCATCAGCCAGGATAGCTTGAATCCAGTGACACAGTGAGCCCGGGACCCACGTCTGGGCATACCCGGCGCACTTAGGGTGAGGAAGCAAAAGACACACAATTGATGGATGGAATGCAGAACAAATCAAAACATTCACCCACAGTCAAGAGATCTGGGTTAAATCCATCATTCTTTTGCTCACCATGCCACCCCAGTTTAGACCTGGCCATATGCAAATCAGTCTTGACACTGTGCCTCATGGGAACAGTCCAGCCCGCACTGCCAAGCCAGGTCCTCCCTGTACTGGAAACAAGCATCCTAGGACCGGTTTTGGGGTTTCACCCCTCATCAGCCAGGATAGCTTGAATCCAGTGGCACAGTGAGCCCAGGACCCACGTCTGGGCATACCCGGCGCACTTTGAGCGAGTAAGCAAAAGACACACAATTGAATGACGGAATGCAGAACAAATCAAAACATTCACCCCCAATCAAGAGATCTGGGTTAAATCCATCATTCTTTTGCTCACCATGCCAACCCCAGTTGAGACCTGGCCATATGCAAATCTGTCTTGATCCTGTGCCTCATGGGAACAGTCCAGCCCGAACTGCCAAGCCAGGTCCTCCCTGGACCGGAAACAAGCATCCTAGGACCGGTTTCGGGGTTTCGCCCCTCATCAGCCAGGATAGCTTGAATCCAGTGGCACAGTGAGCCTGGGACCCACGTCTGTGCATACTCAGCGCACTTAGGGCAAGGAAGCAAAAGACACACAATTGATGGATGGAATGCAGAGCAAATCAAAACATTCACCCCCAGTCAAGAGATCTGTGTTAAATCCATCATTCTTTTGCTTACCATGCCAACCCAGTTTAGACCCGGCCATATGCAAATCAGTCTTGACCCTGTGCCTCATGGGAACAGTCCAGCCCAAACTGCCAAGCCAGGTCCTCCCTGGACCGGAAACAAGCATCCTAGGACCAGTTTTGGGGTTTCACCCTCATCAGCCAGGATAGCTTGAATCCAGTGGCACAGTGAGCCTGGGACCCACGTCTGTGCATACCCAGCGCACTTAGGGCGAGGAAGAAAAAGACACACAATTGATGGATGGAATGCAGAACAAATCAAAACATTCACCCACAGTCAAGAGATCTGGGTTAAATCCATCATTCTTTTGCTCACCATGCCACCCCAGTTTAGACCCGGCCATATGCAAATCAGTCTTGACACTGTGCCTCATGGGAACAGTCCAGCCCGCACTGCCAAGCAAGGTCCTCCCTGGACTGGAAACAAGCATCCTAGGACCGGTTTTGGGGTTTCACCCCTCATCAGCCAGGATAGCTTGAATCCAGTGGCACAGTGAGCCCAGGACCCACGTCTGGGCATACCCGGCGCACTTAGAGCGAGGAAGCAAAAGACACACAATTGAATGACGGAATGCAGAACAAATCAAAACATTCACCCCCAATCAAGAGATCTGGGTTAAATCCATCATTCTTTTGCTCACCATGCCAACCCCAGTTGAGACCTGGCCATATGCAAATCTGTCTTGATCCTGTGCCTCATGGGAACAGTCCAGCCCGAACTGCCAAGCCAGGTCCTCCCTGGACCGGAAACAAGCATCCTAGGACCGGTTTCGGGGTTTCGCCCCTCATCAGCCAGGATAGCTTGAATCCAGTGGCACAGTGAGCCTGGGACCCACGTCTGTGCATACTCAGCGCACTTAGGGCAAGGAAGCAAAAGACACACAATTGATGGATGGAATGCAGAGCAAATCAAAACATTCACCCCCAGTCAAGAGATCTGTATTAAATCCATCATTCTTTTGCTTACCATGCCAACCCAGTTTAGACCCGGCCATATGCAAATCAGTCTTGACCCTGTGCCTCATGGGAACAGTCCAGTCCAAACTGCCAAGCCAGGTCCTCCCTGGACCGGAAACAAGCATCCTAGGACTGGTTTTGGGGTTTCACCCCTCATCAGCCAGGATAGCTTGAATCCAGTGGCACAGTGAGCCTGGGACCCATGTCTGTGCATACCCAGCGCACTTAGGGCGAGGAAGAAAAAGACACACAATTGATGGATGGAATGCAGAACAAATCAAAACATTCACCCACAGTCAAGAGATCTGGGTTAAATCCATCATTCTTTTGCTCACCATGCCACCCCAGTTTAGACCTGGCCATATGCAAATCAGTCTTGACACTGTGCCTCATGGGAACAGTCCAGCCCGCACTGCCAAGCGAGGTCCTCCCTGGACTGGAAACAAGCATCCTAGGACCGGTTTTGGGGTTTCACCCCTCATCAGCCAGGATAGCTTGAATCCAGTGGCACAGTGAGCCCAGGACCCACGTCTGGGCATACCCGGCGCACTTAGAGCGAGGAAGCAAAAGACACACAATTGATTGACGGAATGCAGAACAAATCAAAACATTCACCCCCAATCAAGAGATCTGGGTTAAATCCATCATTCTTTTGCTCACCATGCCAACCCCAGTTTAGACCTGGCCATATGCAAATCTGTCTTGATCCTGTGCCTCATGGGAACAGTCCAGCCCGAACTGCCAAGCCAGGTCCTCCCTGGACCGGAAACAAGCATCCTAGGACCGGTTTCGGGTTTCGCCCTCATCAGCCAGGATAGCTTGAATCCAGTGGCACAGTGAGCCTGGGACCCACGTCTGTGCATACCCAGCGCACTTACGGCGAGGAAGCAAAAGACACACAATTGATGGATGGAATGCAGAGTAAATCAAAACATTCACCCCCAGTCAAGAGATCTGTGTTAAATCCATCATTCTTTTGCTTACCATGCCAACCCAGTTTAGACTCGGCCATATGCAAATCAGTCTTGACCCTGTGCCTCATGGGAACAGTCCAGCCCAAACTGCCAAGCCAGTTCCTCCCTGGACCGGAAACAAGCATCCTAGGAACGGTTTTGGGGTTTCACCCCTCATCAGCCAGGATAGCTAGAATCCAGTGACACAGTGAGCCCAAGACCCACGTCTGGGCATACCCGGCGCACTTAGGGCGAGGAAGCAAAAGACACACAATTGATGGATGGAATTCAGAACAAATCAAAACATTCACCCACAGTCAAGAGATCTGGGTTAAATCCATCATTCTTTTGCTCACCATGCCACCCCAGTTTAGACCTGGCCATATGCAAATCTGTCTTGATCCTGTGCCTCATGGGAACAGTCCAGCCCGAACTGCCAAGCCAGGTCCTCCTGGACCGGAAACAAGCATCCTAGGACCGGTTTCGGGGTTTCGCCCCTCATCAGCCAGGATAGCTTGAATCCAGTGGCACAGTGAGCCTGGGACCCACGTCTGTGCATACCCAGCGCACTTAGGGCGAGGAAGTAAAAGACACACAATTGATGGATGGAATGCAGAGCAAATCAAAACATCCACCCCCAGTCAAGAGATCTGTGTTAAATCCATCATTCTTTTGCTTACCATGCCAACCCAGATTAGACCCGGCCATATGCAAATCAGTCTTGACCCTGTGCCTCATGGGAACAGTCCAGCCCAAACTGCCAAGCCAGGTCCTCCCTGGACCGGAAACAAGCATCCTAGGACCGGTTTTGGGGTTTCACCCTTCATCAGCCAGGATAGCTTGAATCCAGTGGCACAGTGAGCCTGGGACCCACGTCTGTGCATACACTTAGGGCAAGGAAGCAAAAGACACACAATTGATGGATGGAATGCAGAACAAATCAAAACATTCACCCACAGTCAAGAGATCTGGGTTAAATTCATCATTCTTTTGCTCACCATGCCACCCCAGTTTAGACCTGGCCATATGCAAATCAGTCTTGACACTGTGCCTCATGGGAACAGTCCAGCCCGCACTGCCAAGCGAGGTCCTCCCTGGACTGGAAACAAGCATCCTATGACCGGTTTTGGGGTTTCACCCCTCATCAGGCAGGATAGCTTGAATCCAGTGGCACAGTGAGCCCAGGACCCACGTCTGGGCATACCCGGCACACTTAGAGCGAGGAAGCAAAAGACACACAATTGATTGACGGAATGCAGAACAAATCAAAACATTCACCCCCAATCAAGAGATCTGGGTTAAATCCATCATTCTTTTGCTCACCATGCCAACCCCAGTTTAGACCTGGCCATATGCAAATCTGTCTTGATCCTGTGCCTCATGGGAACAGTCCAGCCCGAACTGTCAAGCCAGGTCCACCCTGGACCGGAAACAAGCATCCTAGGACCGGTTTCGGGGTTTCACCCCTCATCAAACAGGATAGCTTGAGTCCAGTGGCACAGTGAGCCTGGGACCCACGTCTGTGCATACCCAGCGCACTTAGGGCGAGGAAGCAAAAGACACACAATTGATGGATGGAATGCAGAGCAAATCAAAACATTCACCCCCAGTCTAGAGATCTGTGTTAAATCCATCATTCTTTTGCTCACCATGCCACCGGTTTAGACCTAGCCATATGCAAATCAGTCTTGACCCTGTGCCTCATGGGAACAGTCCAGCCTGAACTGCCAAGCCAGGTCCTCCCTGGACCGGAAACAAGCATCCTAGGACCGGTTTCGGGGCTTCACCCCTCATCAGCCAGGATAGCTTGAATCCAGTGGCACAGTGAGCCCAGGACCCATGTCTGGGCATACCCGGCGCACTTAGGGCGAGGAAGCAAAAGACACACAATTGATTGACGGAATGCAGAACAAATCAAAACATTCACCCCCAGTCAAGAGATCTGGGTTAAATCCATCATTCTTTTGCTCACCATGCCAACCCCAGTTTAGACCTGGCCATATGCAAATCTGTCTTGATCCTGTGCCTCATGAGAACAGTCCAGGCCGAACTGCCAAGCCAGGTCCTCCCTGGACCAGAAACAAGCATCCTAGGACTGGTTTCGGGGTTTCGCCCTTCATCAGCCAGGATAGCTTTGTTGATCTGTGAAATTAGGATTGTGCTAAAGTTAGCCTATGCTGTCATCCATTTTATTATATGTATCCATTGTGTCTCTCTACTCTCCATTGCCATCTGCCAGGGACTTTCCAAATGCATATGTGAGTGTGCGTCACCCGGAATTATGCAAACATGCTTACGTGCAGAAACTAAAGGCTTGCCACAGTGGAAATGTTTCATGCACGCAGGTGCTCTTTGACCACATAAAACGTTATAGGGCTATAAATATATTCTTTGCATATGGGTGAGAGGTTTATGGCTTAACAGCTTTTGCATATCAGTATCAAAGAGAACTTCCTCAATGTACCCCTGTTTGCTTAAGGATTGGACTTTAGTATAAAAGCTGTACTGCGATATATGTTGGCAGTTCCCTCTCAGACATTGTTCATGTCTGGATGACGGAATTCCACTCTTGAGTGTAATAAACTTGTCTTTGATTTTCACTTCAGTGTCAGTCCTCCTTTATGAATCCGTAGACTAGGGGTGATTCTACACCGATGAGATTGGGGAAAATCTCATTTCTACAAATGGCGCCCGAACAGGGACCCCATTGAATACTGCGGCTGGACCAAGAAGAGGTCATTTCGACAAGGCGAAACCACCAAGGGGGCCCCCATAAAGTGACTCGTTCCTGTGGCCAAGGTGACTGTTTGGCCGATCGACTTGACCTTTGTGGCGGCTGTCGGTGTCAACTGGGGTCTTTTTCGATTGGCAATTTGGATCGGAGGATTGACAGGTGGAAGTTGAAGATTGTGATCAGGTAGGATCATATTGTTTGACTGTTGGTTTTATCCGTTTGGATTGTGTACTTTATAAAATATTTGCAAATATTTTAGACATGTAATGTGAGAAGTTTTTCTCCTGTTTGATATTTTTGGTATTTACAAAAGTGATGTATATATTTACAGAAAAGTTTACATAAACATGCCTGTTTTTAGTACATTACGTAGAATATGTTGTTATGACAGAAGTAGATTATTAGAAAAAAGACAGCCAGCACCGATTGAGGGTACCCCTAATTATGAAATGTACATTAAACACAGTATTTCTTCCATATTGTTTAGTACTTTGTGGAATAAATATACTAGGGATAATAAGTCTTTGCAGTGGTCACATAATGGTACCTTTGAATATAATAAAGTACAATATTTAGAGGAACAATTATTTAAAAGGAAAAGTAGACTAAGTATGTTTGATACATTAGGATTATGGAGAAAGGACAGATAAGGGAAGACAAAACTAAAAAGAAATTGGAAGAACAGACACTTTTACAAGCACTTAACGAACTCAAGTTAAAAGAACATGAAGAAAAAATGAACTGTGAAAATAGACGATTTAGACTCCAAGTACAAAAGGCCTATGTAATTAGAGATGATCAGAAGAATCAGAGAGTGGACGATGAGGACTCAGAATTTGAGGACCTACTATCTAGACCATCTCCTCCACCTTATGAATCTAATGTTGACGCAAATAATGTGGCCCCTACAGCACCGCCAACACAACCCCCTACGATACATCCATCAATTCCTACAGACTTGACATCATCCTCTTTAGATCTTAGTCAAGAACAACTCCCAGCCAGTCATAATATCATCATAAAACATACCAAACCACTTCAAGGCAGTCAAAGAAGTCATAGACTAACGACAAATGATAAATTAGTCCTAACCGAGAAAGCTCGCGACTGGGTCCAAAATACAGATACAGAAATAGACGAAGTCCTTACCTCCCTCAGACAATATGACCAAATGACCCAACAGTATATAATAGGTCAAATGGCAGATGTTCTCATAGAAGACTGGAGGACTACTACAAATGTCAAAGCACCACCGGTCCTCAATAATATATGGACCATGTACAATGCAGGTAAATTAACAGCTAAAATGATACAACAGGAGGTACAACATATTTTCACACACAAGGACAGACTCCAAAGACATAGATCAGAGACAATAAAAGCATTTCCAATGCGAGAAGCAACACCTGTCTATCATCCAAGAATAGGGGACGGAACGGTTGTCAATGCGGCCCGTTTTCAGTTTCAGTGGATTTATACTCCCTGGAAACGAACAGACGTATTAACCCTTAAGGCTTCCTTACCTGACCCTCGGAAAAATCCCAGTGCCTTTTATGAAGAAATGACTGCAGCTCTGTCCTCATGCGTTATGACTCTTACAGACATTGACATGTTTTTCGGACTCACCCTACCCCCTGATCTCTGGCGTATGGTCCGGAAACAGGATCACGCCGATTTTGGAGGTACATGGGTTGAGATATTAGCAGGTGACGCGGATAGGAAGCCAGGAGAAAAACCAGCGGAGATTATTTTAAACTTGCCAAATAAAATAATTGACTGTATGAAAGAAGTAGTACCCCCCAAAAAGATATCCTGGGCAAAACTAACCGCTTGGAAAACAAAAGAAAGATGAAACAACATCTGATTTCTTCACTAGGTTCGAAGAAACATTCCATGACTATAGTGGTCAAGACACAACATCTGATACCGGCAAACACTTGTTTGTAGATAAATTTGTGGCAAACTTATTACCCGATATTTCACAGAAATTATGGTTAGCAGAAAGTACATGGGCGACGTCCACCCCAACGAGGATACTGGACATGGCCCAGTACTACGAAAACCAGGTTAATGACGATAAGGACAAAAAGGAGGGTAAAAATAAAGACTTGGGGGCATATTATCAAGAAACGGCGTTAAAATTATCGCCGTTTTAGCGGCAGAAAACTGCCGCTAAAGCGGCGATAATGGGCTTGATAATATGCCCTTGAGAATTCCAATAGAAGCCCATGTTCTGGTGTCAACTTGGGCTTCTATTGGAATTCTCAAGGGCATATTATCAAGCCCATTATCGCCGCTTTAGCGGCAGTTTTCTGCCGCTAAAGCGGCGATAATTTTAACGCCGTTCTTGATAATATGCCCCTTGAAGACTAAAATATTGTTGCAACAAGCTTATGGAATGTCTAACACGAGGGGTCGGGGAGTATCAACTTCCGACCCACCAAAACGGTTTATGCAGGATCCATTAACATCAGACCCTTTGGGACCCAACCAATGTGCCTACTGTAAAAAAGAGGGACACTGGCGGTCCGAGTGCCCACTACTCTGACGACCGGCTCCATGGAGGAGCGCGGCAAGAAAGCCCGGACAATGGCCTAATACTAGAGACAAAAGAAATTACTTTGACAATAAGGGGCCCACAAAAAATTACTATACCGATGACTTTTCTGAGCAAAATATAACAGGAATGTATTTTAACTAGGACAGCGTAGGACAAGAGGAGGGATCAGTTGCAATACCAGTAGATCAATCAGGCCCATATGTGACAGCCGAAATAATGGGACAATTACAACAATTTCTGGTAGATACTGGGGCTACACGAAGTGCCATTTCCCAACAGTTGATCCCTGGGACTCCCTTGTCTGGCCATAACAATTTATCGGTTGGTTTCGCTGGGAAACCTATCCTCAGTCCCGTGTCAAAACCATTGGACCTTACCATTGGTCCTTTCACTACTAACACGCCCTTCCTCCTAGCACCAAATTGCCCCAACAATTTGTTAGGATGAGACCTGCTGAAACATTTTCATGCTCGCATATACTGTTCACCAGATGGGGTCTACATCACATTTGGAAAACCTGAAAATGACAAACAATACATTAGTAAAGATGTGGAACACCTCCTGTCTTCAGTACCATCTTCAGTATGGGCAAATAGTGACACTGATGTCGGTTTGTTGCCCATTGATCCTGTCCATATCCAAGTTAAACCAAATGCAGTTTTGCCAAAGGTCCCCCAATATAAGATTTCTCAGGAAGGTGCAAATGCCCTAGTCCAAATAATAGAAGACATGACCAAAAAGGGAGTAGTTGAGGAAACGAGAAGTAAGATGTGCAACAGCCGTATTTTGCCCATTCTAAAACGTACCACATCTGATGACGCAACACAAAGGGTCTACAGGTTTATTATAGATTTGCGCGAAATAAACAGAATAGTGATTCCACAATTTCCTGTAGTTACAGATATTACAACATTACTCACGATGGTCCCACCGACAGCATGTGTATTTTCAGTCATAGATCTTAAGAATGCATTTTTCTCTATTCCAATAGCGCCCTCTAGTAGATATTTATTTGGATTCTCAATAAAGGGACGTTCATTCCAATTCTGTCGCGCTCCACAGGGCTATACGGAGAGTCCGAGTATCTATAGTCAAGCGCTTAAAAGACAACTTCACACACTGCAGTTGCCTTCAGGCGCTGCATTGTTGCAATATGTCGATGTTTTACTCATAGCAGCAGATAACATAGAAATATGTACCAATGGCACCTTGTTACTACTCCACCATCTTGCCAAACTAGGACACAAAGTATCCAAAAATAAACTGCAGTTTTGTCGACCAGAGGTCACCTATTTAGGTCACCTCTTGTCAAAGGAGGGAAGAACGTTGACCCAGGACAGAATCAAGACTATCCTACATACACCCATTCCCTGTACCCAAAAGGAAGTTAGGGCACTAATTGGCATAACATCCTACTGCCGACAATGGATTCCCAATATGGAGTGACAATGGGCCCCATTTCATTGGACAAGTGATCAAACTAATAACTGACAGTTTAGGCATACACCAGAAGTTTCATGCTGCTAATCATCCACAGTCCGTGGGACTGGTGGAGAGATATAACGAAACTCTGAAACTTAAACTAGCAAAAGTCCAAGCCTCCACAGGCCTCAAGTGGCCTGATGCTCTGCCCCTAGCACTCATGTCCACTCGTGCAATTGCCCACAGTAGATCTGGCCTTACACCATATGAAATAGTCTTTGGTAGGCCAATGAATGTGTGGGGACCACCACGCCCGAAAAAGATTAAAGAACTTGAATACCCTATAGTATTGGATTATACGAAAGAACTAACTGACAATCTCTCTCTGATTCACCAACAGGGACACGACTCACTGCCAGATAACTCGAAGGGTCCGGGACACCTCCTGCAACCTGGTGACTGGGTCCTCACGAAAAATTTCCAGCGAAAAAAGAATCTGGAGCCCCGGTGGAAGGGGCCCCCCGAATAGGTCTTACTGGCAACCCGAACAGCAGTCCGAGTCACCAATAAAAAGAACTGGGTCCACGCGACGCACTGCAAAAAGGTGCCAACGGGCTTGGCCGAGGAACAAAGGCCTGAGGACGCGGAAATAATACATAGTGCCCTCAGCGAAGAGAAAAAGGAGCCGTACATTTCCACGGCCAACGAACTACTTTTTGCTGACCCAACAATACCTGGACGTGACAGGTACAACTTGAGACCACGGAAATAAGAACTGAATTGGGACACTGTACGAAAGGAGCCCGGCGAGTCTGGTCCAGTTATACTTGGCAGGAGATTCTGTGTCGCGGATGCGGCCGAACTAGGTTTGGTGCGGTTTGTGACTACAGGACCCCCTGAATCCGTGAAAATACCCCCCAAAAAAAAAACAGTGTTCCCACTTTCCACATCAAGAGTTCTGAACGCTGATGAACAGGATTAAAGGTTGCAAAATAAAACGAACACCTCGAAGACTCTATATCGACATCCTTGTGCTGAATCCTGGGACAGAGACATTTACTACAGTATCCACTGTGTGGCCTCGAAATCCTTGGAAGAGTAAGGTTGTCGTGATCTGTCTAGGTGATCAATTGAAATTCTCTGACCTCTCCCCAGAAGGCTACTACACGGGGCCTGAGTTATACCACTTAAGAAGGCAGGTCCTGATACAGGTACTGGAAGCAATAGGCGAAGAATTAGTAAAAGACATCCTATAAGTATCCGAGTAAGTGACCATTGAATGGAAAGAATCAAAGGGTACACAGTTCGAAAAGACGCTCAGGACATTGAAATATGCATCACTACCCTCTGCCCAGGACTTGAACTGATATCAGAAATTAGGTCTCTTTGGCCACGGCGGCCACACACAAGCTTTATAGCAGCTCGCTGTCTGGGGGGCGCACTTCAGTTCCCGGATTTTACACCAACTGGTTACTACAGGGGTCCTGACCTCCAACCCCTGAGACAAGCGATATATGACACTATCTTGAAAGCTGTGGGAGACGAATTGGTGGATGATATGAACAATTAATGGAAGACACCATCACTTGGACTGCTAAATGGACCCCGAATGAGATCTGCATCCTTCTCACAATAACTGCCCCCGAACGACCTGTTCCGCATACTTTGTTGTTCTGTTGCCCTCGACATCCTCAGAAAAGTAAAATCCTCACCATCTGCCTGAACAGTGTACTTTTTCCATCCTCCTGTTGTGTTAGTGACATTATTTTGGGGCAAAGACTGCAGACCCTTCGATTGAACATTTGTGAAGCGATTTGTAGAGTAATTGGTGATGAACTGATAAAGGATTGAATAAAATATACAATGGGGGACCACCAACCCATACTCCAGCCCACCGTACCCGGCTGGTCTGGACGCAAGAAAGCAATAATGTGTTTGACAATAGCATTTCTTTCTACTGTTGGTATCTGTGTAATAGTATGGATTTTGCATATCAGGTTTCCCATACATTCATTGCTAACGCCTACTCCCACACCCCCAGAACATCTCCACTTCGACTTACCACTTGAACACAAAACCCGAAGGGAATGGTACTGGAATAACACGTTCATCCAGATCCTCTATCAAAATCACCTTGTAGTCAATACGACCAATTGTTGGGTGTGCGGCCTGCTGCCTCACTCTGCCTACCAAGCCATCCCATTCATTCCTTACCCATTTTCTATCCGGCCTCCTGTGTATCATGGATGATACTGGCAAAAGGAGCATTCGAGACAAATATAACATCTGGCAGAGCACGGTTTCAGCAGTTCGGTGACAATTTCTACTGGAATAGGTCGGGCAATGTGTCAAACTCCAAATGTATTATCACCAATATGACTGTAGCCGAGTTAGGCGAAATAGAGGTGTTCAATAACTCCGGAAGGATTACCTTTTCCAGGTTAACTAGGAGGGCCCGGCCTCTGCAGACATTATCACTACATGTAATTGCATGACCAGGGGTGGTTTGTATAAAAGGTCTGGGGTCCATTCAACTCGGTATTAGTATGGGGGGCGTGGCTTGCCGAGCCGCGGAATGGCTGCTCTCTGAGCGAGCTCCGCCGGCCGGGACCTGATCCTTTATAAATCCGCACATCTATCCGAGGCGAATTCCTGCTTCTTCGACATTTTTTGAGGCGTCTGGCATGAGGTGACCATCGGGGAAAGTTGGAGCGGTGTCGGCTGCCAGATTGCTGTTCTGCGCGCTCCTTAGTGTGGCGAGGCTGCTGACGGCGATTGCTGATGGAGGCGTGACCCGGCCGCCCAGACTAATTCAGGCCGAGGTCTGACTGCGGGCCTAGGTGAACTTGCTGCTTCCGGCCGGCACTGTCGGGGGCGCAGGCTCCGTGGAATCGCGCTGTGGCCCGGCGCCGGTATATGCAAGTAGAAACCGCTGCACCTGAGGGACTGGACTGTGTGGGAGGGACCTCCGAGAGCTGAGAGAGGTGAGACCTGTCCCACGCGCACCTGTGCTGAGGCCGCCCGTCCCATTTTGGGCCGCGGTTCCGGCGCGGGCCTCGGCGGAAGTGACTGCTGGCCCTGCTGCGCGAGGTGACGGCGAGAGGAAAGCTGCGTGGGGGCCGGCGCCTACAGCCGATGTCAGCCGAAAATCCGTAGTGGCCTGGAGGGTTGGGACAGCGGGATATCACAATCGGGCGCCATTTTAAGTGTGCCATTACAGCATCGCCCTCCCCGCCTGATAATTACAGACCACATTGCCGCAAAGCAGACAGTCCTGGGGCATAGGGAAGCGATCAGACGCTGTTGAACTGCCCGGTGTTATTGCAGGGGATTGTCATGTGAGAATTGGCGATTCACAGCCGCGGTGACATTGGTGTTTCTGATCCCCCGACACTTGCTGAGTGACCAGGGCGCTGTGAGTGCTGCTGCGTGGACGCTTGGTGTTATGGGCGTATCGCACAGCGTGCATGGTGTACTACCAGATCAATAAGGGCCCTGGCGTTGTCCTCGTGAGGCAGGTATGATATCTGCGCTTCTGTGCACACCTCGGCTTCTGTTTGTGCCTGGAGGGGAACCCCAAGGCGGGCCCTGCTACAGGTGCTTGGGGCGTTATTGGTAGCGCCATCTGATAAGCCCTAATATATACCCGACGCCCTGAAGCTTTGGACACTTGCAAGTTTGGTGGGTGGATTGTGGCGCCAGCAGAGGAAGATTGTCGGCTGGGCACTTGCAACTCGCTGAAGAATTGATCATACTGCATAAACATGGGCAAACACGACGCAAAACAGCCCAAACTTAGCTTTGAACAGCGCCGCTCCACCAGACAACAGGAATCAGACACGGAAACCTCCGCAGGGGGGTCAGCTGATGGGCAGCAGGAGGACCAGGGTGAGGACATACGAACACTCATGTTGGAGATGCGCTCCAGCCTGCGCACTATTGATGCCAAATTGGATACCTTGACTTTGCAAATGGAGTCGGTGAAAACGCAGGTTGGAGCTCATGAGCACCGGCTCGACGTCTTAGAAAATAAACACACCGACCTACACGAGTTTCAAGTGGAGACCAAGGACCAAATATCTCAGATGGATAGACTCCTCCACGTGATCCGCGCTAAGAACGAGGATTTGGAGGCCAGGTCGCGTCGCAACAACCTACGCATCACGGGAATTCCGGAGACCACGGCGATCACGAAGATGGAAGTCTATGTGTCGGATCTGCTTATTCGCCGCGCATCTATCACCGGTTTTTGCTGTGGAAAGGGCCCACCGTACTTTGGGAGCGAGACCGCCGGTGGGAGCTCCTCCACGGCCCATATTGGCGAGACTCTTCAACTATCAGGATCGGGATATGGTGCTGCGCCAGGCTCATACTATGGGAACATTATCACACCAGGGGAACCAAGTCGCCTTCTACCCAGACTTCACCCCGGCGGTGCAGGCTGCCAGAAGAGAATTCTTGCCAGCGAAAAAGATCCTTTTGCAGGCACAGATACCCTATTCTTTGCTCTACCCTGCCAAGCTCAAGGTCTCATATGACGGCTCAGCTCATTTTTTCACGGACGCCAAGTCCGCCTTGAAATTCGCCAAACACGTGGGTGGTAAGCGGACTAAGAAAGGCCCAGGATCCGTAGAAGTAGCGGACAGGCAGCTAAGTGACAATGACTGAATGTGCAATGAGCGTATCCTTTCTGTAACTTCGCCTTTTTTTTTTTTTACTCCAGACCACTGTTTGCAAATCTAGGCAATGTTATCCTATGTATTTTGAATCCGTAAATTGTATATTGCTTTCCTATGTTATACACGACAGTATTGACATTTCCTATTGCCGTAATAATTATTCTAGTGTCACAGCACTATATGTTTGGTTTTCAGTTGCACCCGCACTCCTATGCTTGGATAGTATAGTTGGGTAGGGCGGACAGGGAGGGATGGGAGATCGTAACTACACGTAGTGAGATGGCGAAAGTGTATTTTGCCTTACGTCCGCATGTACTGTTTGAAATAACTATATTGCAGGTTTAGTCTCTTGCAGTATCCCGGCCACCCTGCTACGGTAGGGAAGTAAGTCGGCACTCACACGTCCCCATGGGAAATTTCCCTGTAATGTTCTGTTTCAAGTCTTCAATGGGGGGGGGTATTGCCTCAACCTGATTGGGGGGTTGATGTGGGTGGGGGGGTAAGGGCAGGGTTTGTTCTGGGGTTGTTTGTTGGTGTGTGGCCACTACAGAATACAATTGGCACAAGACTTAATGACCAGCACATGTGTCAGGTGAGGCGTTGCGGTGACACACGTGCTACTTTACTGATGAGCACGAGACCAAGTTGAATTGCCTAACATGGAACATTCGAGGCCTTAATGACAGTAGGAAGACAAGGTTAGTGCATGCATACCTTACACGACACAACATTGACATATGTTTGTTGCAGGAGACTCATCTCCGATCCCAACACTCAACAAAACTGAAACATAAACGTTGGGGCTCGGCATATATGTCAGTGTACTCGAACTTCTCAAGAGGTGTAGCAGTGCTGGTTCGACGAGGCGTAGACTGGAGAGAGAGGGAGGTGTACACAGACCCTGATGGCCATTACGTAATACTCCTGGGTTATTTGGGAGGCACCTTCCTGATTATTGTAGCAGTATATGGCCCCAATACGGACTCACCTGGGTTCTTCCATGACATCTGGGCTAAAGTTAGAGCCACTGGCTGCACCACGACCCTTTGGGGTGGAGATTTTAATGCCGTAATTCATGATGATTTGGACAGACAAGGTGCAGCTCGGTTGCATCATCCCGCAGCGAGTAAAGTCTTAAATGCCTTATTAGAGGAAGGGGACATTGTGGACATCTGGAGACTTCGCAACCCTCTGACTAAAGAAGGCACGTGCTTCTCGGAACACCGTCATGCCTGGTCTAGGTTAGACTATTGGTTAATGACTAGGGACGTGGCCAGCTGGGTTTTGGACGTTAGACACATGCCGAGAACAATATCGGATCACTCGCCATGCATGCTGACTCTCTCACTGCCTAACACCACACATAAGGCGTTTTCCTGGAGGCTTCCTCCATTAGCGCTGTTAGATGAGGCATTTAAAGAAGAAATACGAACTGACATCACCGATTACTTTACACTTAACACAGGGACCGTTGACACTGTGGCCTCACTTTGGGAGGCGTTCAAGGTGGTCATCAGGGGTCAATGCATCTCCAGACAGGCGGGTGTTCTTAAGGCCATACGGACAACCCTGAGCAATATTGAGACGCAAATTAAAGATCTGGAAATGCGTATACAGGCAGGTGGTGAGGTCGCCCTTTTGGCTGAGCTGAAGGTAAAGTTATTGGAATATGAAGAGGAAGCGCAAAGGGAGGTTAAATTCCTAGGTAAATATGCAGAGGCTCGGAGATATGGAGAAGGTGATAGACCGGGTAGAACATTGGCTGGTATGCTTCGAGCCCCCCGCTCCTCGGCCTTTATCCCTGAAATCGTAACTTCACAGGGTGACATTGTCAGGGGCTCCTCAGACATCCTAAATGAGTTCTCATCGTTCTATACCAACCTTTACACTGCCCAACAGCCTAATTGTCCAGAGGGTATGCAGGAGTTCCTGGATTCAGTGGTGCTAGTGTGGTTTAATGATAGACACAGAGAGTATATGCACCTACCGTTCTCGGTAGAAGATGTCAAAGATGCTATTAATAGTATGCCTCTAGATAAGGCACCAGGTTCCGATGGTCTGACTACCGCCTTTTACAAAGCGTATGTGGAGGAACTGGCACCTATACTCCTCGATGCGTATGGAGAGGCGCATGACACAGGTATACTACCTCAGTCGATGCGTGAAGCTATCATCATTACCTTACTGAAGCCAGGTAAACCTGAAACCGACTTAGATTCATACAGACCTTTGTCACTTATCAACGTGGATGTAAAGATTTTGGCAAAACTGATAGCGACCAGGTTACAACCTTTACTCCCACTGATATCGCTACCGGATCAATCGGGTTTTATACCCGGGAGATCTACCTCCCACAACCTTAGGACGGTCTTTTCAGCCTTACATTACTTACATCCTGATGTACAGGCAGCCGCGGTCTTCCTAGATGCTACTAAAGCATTTGACTCGCTCGAATGGCTTTACCTTTTCAAAATCTTGGCAAGGATGGGATTTGGTCCTCTTTTCCTTCAATGGATAAAGTTGCTATACACTGAACCGTCGGCCAGGGTGCGTGTGAATGATATGATCTCCGCCCCGTTCCATATCACGCGGGGTACCAGGCAGGGTTGCCCGATGTCCCCGTTATTATTCGCCATTGCGATGGAGCCGTTGGCAGCCCGTATCAGGCAACATCATACAGACAAGGGCATTGGATTTGGAGCTCGAAGTCTTTTGATATCGTTATATGCCGATGATATCACTCTATATCTCCTGAACCCTGAGAACAATTTGGATGTAGTGCTACGTGAACTCATTAAATTTGGCGGCCACTCTGGGGTAACCATAAATTGGTCTAAATCTGTGGTTTTTCCTCTCACCGATAATACTAAGACAGTTGTCTCGGAGTTCCCACTGAGGTGGGAAAATGAAGCTGTGAAATACCTAGGAGTCTGGGTTAGCAGGAATTTACAAGAGCTATGGAATTTAAACTATGGGAGAGCAATTGCCTGGCTAGAGGGAAAGGTGACCATGTCGGCTAAACTTCCACTTTCTATTGCAGGGATAATTGCATTGGCCAAGATGATTGTATTACCCAAATTTCTATACTAATTTGTGAATCTCCCACTTATACTTACCCACCCCTTCTTTAAGACACTGAGGTCTCTCTTAATATCCTTGATATGGGCGGGAGGACAGGCCAGGGTGTCCTGGGAGCTTTTATCCTTGCCTACCAAGCAGGGAGCAATAATAAACAACAGGGGTATACCCTAATAACCCTAAGATACCTGGGTATAGGACATAATTATTGCACGTTTCAGCCTTTTCTTCTTAGGCCTCCTCAGGACAGGGGTTATAAAATAATGGTCCTATGGGTCAGGGTGGGACGATCTCTTATACTTAATAATCCAATCCCCCGAACACAATATCTCCCTATCAATAGGGTGACCAACCCGTTCCTTGTAGAATTTTAAATCGTCACCATCCTTATATTTTGGATATACAACTCCCAATTCAATCAATTTGCAGTTGCACCTGCTCACTTAATCAGCTGATTTAGGAGGCCTAAGAAGAAAAGGCTGAAACGTGGTCACGTCGACACTTTTTAAGGAGAAGTCCCTGGATTTATAATGATTGTTTGGAACTATGTGGTGTTACACTAGAGCTAGGCCAATCAGTTTATAAACCTAACAGTGTTTCACTTAGACTATCTCCTAGTGGTTCACCCAAAAGTGTAGGGGGACACTATATGTATATTTGTTTGTGGGGTTTTGTTATTTGTTATTATTTTTTGATGTATAATGTATTGTGATTCATGCCATTTGTTGTTTTTTCCTACTTTGACTAGGCGTCTTTGTTTGTGATATTATAAAAAGTATTGATGCATTTATTGTGAATAATCATTTAAGAGAGGGTAATTAAATGTGCTCTTCTCAAAAATCATTCAGTATTGTTTCCTTGATACCATTGTTTATTTGCAATAATTACCAAGCAGGGAGGGCTGGGTGCCCCAGACATGAAGCTCTACGTGTTGTGTGCGCAGGCGCAATTCTTACAATACTGGGTACACCAGACACCATTTCAGCCACACGTGGCTGTCGAGAAAGATGCGGTAGCGCCTGTCCCGCTTAAGGTGGCAGTCTATCAGAAATACAAACGCCCCATAGACTGCATAGACACCCCTGAGACTCTCAGGTGGGCTTGGGATGGGCTACGTAGAAGAGCAGGCGCGCAGATTCTATTCGCACCTTCTATCCCTCTGGCGCAGAATCCCATGCTTCCAAACGTTAAGGATGAGATCAATACTAAGGTAGCACAGGCAATGTCGCTTCATACGTTTGCTGATCTCTACCCTGGCGGTATATTCAGAGACCCCCCGAGTGAAGTGGATGGCCAGGTGATATCCTTTGGGGAGACTTTTCTATATCACAAACTTCGTGCAGCTTGTCGAGAGCTACATGCCGATTTCCCATCCCAACCTACCCCACTGACTGCTCTAGAAAATTTGCTGGTTACGCCATCGCCACGTAAGCTTATTACCAGACTATATACTCGCATGCAGACTGACGCCCCTGTGATCGACTCCAGCGCTCGTCTTAAATGGGACACTGAGATAACCCCACCTTTGACTGATGACCAATGGTCGTATTGCTGTGCCCAGATGACTGAATTATCACCTAATTATAAACTTTGTCTAATTCATTTTAAATTCATACACCGTTACTACAGAACGCCGATTAGCATATTTAAAATGGGACTCAGGGAGGACGACTGTTGTTGGCGCTGTGGTGCATCCACGGCCTCTTTCCTCCATATGGCCTGGGCATGCCCGGTCATCATGGAATACTGGTCTCAAATTTTTGTATCCATAAACAAAATCCTAGATCTAGCATTGGACCCGTCCCCACTGCTTGGTTTGCTTGGTTATGTCAGAGACACGTATGTAAGAAAACGTAAATTGCATGCGCTATTGTTGTTATTTGCCAAACGCCAGATAGCTATATGCTGGGGGAAGAAGAGAAAACCCACGATCAAAGACTGGATTCGAGAGGTCACATACGGGCAGACTCAGCTTGCTACATTCTGGGAACTAATGCCACCTACCTCCAGACCCCGGGACATATGGGAACCGTTTATTGACTGGGCCCGTACCAGGTCTGACGGTCCTGATGATGCGACGGGTGTCGCTGCTACTGCTGTGCCCGAATAATTTACACCTTATTGTAGGCACGCATTGGAGATTGGAAGGGTTTGTTCTGTACGCAAAACTCGAATGTATGGGTGTACATTTTATACTACTGTCAACAAGTATCGTCATGCATAACTGTGTATTATATTGCATCTGCCGTATTTGAACACTGTGCTGTGCACCGCTGAGCCCACCTGCCTTAGGCCGCTCTCACACCACTGTTTCTTTTTGGTTTATGATGATGCAATTATGTTTGTTTTGTATAGATTTTGAAAATCAATAAAAAAAAAAAACTCGGTATTAGTATATGCTCCACCACTGTTACCCTAAACACCACCAACAGTCCATTATTTGTAGCTTCCCAAAACACGTATTTTATCTGTGGCACAAGAGCATATGGGTGGCTACCACTCAACTGGGGGGGTGTCTGTTATTTAGGATTTCTATTATCACCAGTGTATACAGCCCCGTCCTCATATCACAAGCGGCCACTAATACATCCTGCCCGATCACCTGTACACCACGCTAAGAGATCAATTGATATTAGCGGAGTGGATCAGACCGATACGTCGCTACAGGAATACGTTGACTTCAACCTAGGTTTCTTCTTTTTTGTTGGTCCTGTCGTAAATAGCAGAAAGCTTAGACGACTAACAAGGGTAGTTGAGGCAGTCATAAATCAAACAGAGGGAGCTCTGAATGACTTAACAGCAGAAGTTCAGGCTAATAGGGTGGTAACTTTACAAAACCGTATGGTTTTAGACGTCATTCTTGCTGATAGGGGCGGAGCATGCCGCATCATAGGAAGCAGTTGTTGTGTTTATATACCCGATAACGCCCCCAATGTTTACTAAGCCATCTCCAAACTTCATAAAATAGCTGCCGAAATACACCAAGAAGTAGGGACCTGGACTTGGTCTGGATGGTTCTGTGGCATCCTCACATCCTGGGGCTGGAAGTTACTGATTGTAGCAACCTGCATTGGAGGTGCTATACTTGGATGTTGTATTTGCGCTCAGTGTATGCCACTGATATGCTCGAAATGCATATCAGCATGCACCTCTTGCACCCAGCAAAAGATATACAAACAAGACACCCACAAACTATTAATGCTTAGAAAAGAGGTAGATGACTTAATGAACATAGATGTAGGCAGCCTGTATGATGATGTTTCTGGAGGTGCCCAGGAACTAACCACCCAGGACCTCGCTGCCCTAACTGCCCCCTTACCAAGAGTGCCTACACCCCCTGTCGATTCCAACTACACATGCATGCTCTCCCGTGCTCAGTCCTCCTACTGCTTTACGTCCCCAAACTCACATCGCCCCCTCTGCCGGCTCTGACCATGCATACATACCCCTCCAGATATGAAAACATAAAATGTATTTAGCAAAGTCTAAAAAGGAGGGACTGTTGATCTGTGAAATTAGGACTGTGCTAAAGTTAGCCTATGCTGTCATCCATTTTATTATATGTATCCATTGTGTCTCTCTACTCTCCATTGCCATCTGCCAGGGACTTTCCAAATGCATATGTGAGTATGCGTCACCCGGAATTATGCAAACATGCTTACGTGCAGAAACTAAAGGCTTGCCACAGTGGAAATGTTTCATGCACGCAGGTGCTCTTTGACCACATAAAACGTTATAGGGCTATAAATATATTCTTTGCATATGGGTGAGAGGTTTATGGCTTAACAGCTTTTGCATATCAGTATCGAAGAGAACTTCCTCAATGTACCCCTGTTTGCTTAAGGATTGGACATTAGTATAAAAGCTGTACTGCAATATATGTTGGCAGTTCCCTCTCAGACATTGTTCATGTCTGGATGACGGAATTCCACTCTTGAGTGTAATAAACTTGTCTTTGATTTTCACTTCAGTGTCAGTCCTTTATGAATCTGTAGACTGGGGGTGATTCTACACCGATGAGATTGGGGAAAATCTAATTTCTACAGCTTGAATCCAGTGGCACAGTGAGCCTGGGACCCACGTCTGTGCATACCTGGCGCACTTAGGGCGAGGAAGCAAAAGACACACAATTGATGGACGGAATGCAGATCAATTCAAAACATTCACCCCCAGTCAAGAGATCTGGGTTAAATCCATCATTCTTTTGCTCACCATGCCACCCCAGTTTAGACCTTAAACTCTAAACAAGGGCTATGGAATTTACCATCTGGTGGAAATCCAACAGATGTATATTTACACATCAAAGTACTCCTGGAAATTTCAGACTGCTGTAGCCATGCTTCAGGGATTGTTTGTGAGCCCTTTAGAAGTTGTATAGATGTTTCAAACATATGAGAACTTCTTTGGGAGCAGATTTTACACTTTCGCCTCGGCCGTTGTGCAGGTGCTAATCAGGCACCACTAAGAATGCATAGGTAAAAGTTCTGTGTATTTTTGTCATGTAATTTCACAAATTTCACAATATTTTCATAAACAATTCATGAAATTACATGAAATTATGCTTTTATTTTGAAAAATGATTTGCTGTTTTCTTGCATGAATGAGGGCACATTGGCAGGTGATAGATGCATGCAGAAAAACTGTCTCTCGGCAGGACATTTTCTGTTCAAACCAGTCTCTTACATGCAAAAATTACACAAAATATTGTAACAAAAGTTCAAGAAATTTATTAACTTTTTTATAACACAAAATTCGGGAAGTACACAAACAAATTTTGTCTGCAAAACTCAAATGTCATGTAGGCATAAGTAAAAGGTGAGATTTGGCATCAATAGATTCATTCGCAGTTAAAACATATAAAATCATATATTGACGGTTTATGATACAATATGATTTGGAGCAAAAGTTGGCATTTCACTGAAAGTATTTTCGTGCTTCAAGATGTCTTAATGTGTTTTGCATCAGTAACATGAACAACTAAAGGAAGGTGTTGACAATACACCATATGCTTGCAAAAGCCCATGCAGAATTCATGAAAAAGCAGGCACAATTATAATATATGCTGTAAGAAATTGGGAGCATTAGTTGAGGAGGGTAACTACCTACCTCTGACAATAATCGCAGCTCTTGTTAGGGTGAATCATTAAAGTCACTAAATTAACCTGAGCTCAATCCCCAGGCAGCTATGGCACAGAGCAGCCACGCTGAACATAGAGGCAATGTTTAATGTATCAATGTACTAACAAAATAGCAATTAACGGCAAAACACAATACCAGACAAAATTCCACAATAATTTAGAAAAATAAGGTAAATTGTAATAAATAAAATAGCATCAAAACAACAAAAATCCAATAAGTGAAACCAGAGATATGTTTTTGTAAAGCTGAGATCTTCAAACTGGGGGGCAGGACACCCTGGGGGGGGGGGCCTTAAGTGATCCCAGGGGAGGGCTCCAGTCTCTGGCCAAGAGAAGAATCATGCTTTGTTATGTGTTAAAAACATGAGCAGCCGTAAGCCACTTTTTAATGGGCCATCGCTAACAACTTTTGTCATTTATATCCTGACTGGGAGTACATGAAAAATGGGGTAACAAAGCTTAACTGCAATGTTTAAATATGTTTAGACATATTTAAACATTGCCAATTTAGCAGAATAATTGTGAAACTATTGAGGGGGGGCAAGGATTTTTCTTTTTTACAGGTGGGTGGCGCAGCATTAAGAAGTTTGAAGACCACTGTTGTAAAGTTTAAGGTTCAAAATAACGCCAAAAAGTGTTAAGTGCCAACCATGGTCATCTGGCTGTGCTTGACTGGTGGATAAACGTGAGTTAAGACTGACTGGGATGGAGTGTGAGTCAGGTACAGAAACCAGGTTCAACCCAGTCAGAAGCTTTACCTTCTGACTTAGATTCTGAACTAGAAGTCAAAAATCATCAGCGGGGCAAGGCAGCAGGCTGTGGCCAAAGGCTCGATGGTTGTCGGATAGCCACTGGATGAGGTCCCGGTGAAGCTGTTTACTTTTTTGGTGGGAAAGCTCTAAGTGGGGGAAATTTGAATTTCAGCCAAGGAAGGTTCCTCACCAGTCATATACTTTTAGCGCTTCTCCTAGTGAAGATTTCTTCGTTTGGACTTAGTAACTTTTTTAGAGCTTGGATTTTTCTAGCAGGACAAGGCTCAGGGCCGGACTGGCCATAGCGGGCACCGGGCGTTTCCCTGGTAGGCCGCTAGGGTGGGGGCCGGTTTTGGGCCCCTGGGGGCCGTTTTTGTTACCGGGGGTCGGCAATATCGGCCCCCGGTAACAAAATCGGCCAAAAACGGCCCTTGCAAACTGCTTGGCCGCAAACCCCTCACCCCAGGGGGGCCGGCTGAGCAGTTTGCCCGGGCTGGTTTCTGTTCCCAGTCCGGCCCTGACAAGGCTGCAGGCTTTAGCTGAACCGGGCTCCACAAGCTGGATACCTTCTCCACAAAGTCCTTGTGAATCGGATTTGCCCGTTGTGGAAAAGCTCTGAGCAGGAGCAACCTGAATCTTGAGCCCAGCGGCAATGCTCCTTTATCAGATCGGCTTAGCAGCTTGGTCCCAGTGCTTTGAAAGCCTTTGGATCCAAAAACTTTCAAAGTCACAGGTTTCAGAAATTGTACACTTTGACACAGCCCAGGGTCTCAGGACCTTTGAGACAGCACTTGGGAATCAAGACTTACTCCAGCATAAGCCACCAGCAGGGTCTAAGGTGCGTCCAGTTGGGAAATGGCCAGCTGGGAAGTTGCAGGAAAGGTCTCTTGTAGCTTGTTGTGTCCCTGTAATTTGAACAGGAGGTCTGCCTTATAACCCTTGGAGTCCACTCCTTTTTCCTGGGTACAAGAGGGAGAGCAGTTCCAGTCTTCTAGGCTCGTCTTAGGTCTCAGACAGCAGGTTCAGTCCTCTTCTGATCTACCACATGTACAGTAGCGTTCTGAGAAGGGTATTATGGGTGCCATATTTATGCCATGCACCAGTCTGTGGGTGGGATTACTGCTGGCCTCTCCCTAGCCAATAGGTTAAAAGTTCTCAGGAGTAACACTACCCACCTTTTTAGCACTTCCTGTGTGCCATACAGCAAACAATCCTGCAGGGTCACTCTGGGCCCAAGTCCAAGACGATGAAACTAATCTCCCCTTGTGTAGCGCCAGTTTTCCCACTTCAGAGGTTTGGCCAGGGAAATGAGCAACCACTCCTCTGTGGTCACGTCAAGACAGTTCAGGGGCAGCTCCTCTCCCATTGGAATTTATGCCTGTATGATTGAGGGAACAAAGAAGGGCCCTAACCAGGTGGCGGCTAACATTTGCCTGTGACAGGGTAGGCTTCTTTGAAGTTAATCAAGTTCCTGGGCACAGCCGAAATGGTCATCCTGTCAAAGGAACAGAAACACCTTTGTTATATTGTGTCTCAGTTTTTCTTCACCTTTTACCTCCTGTTTCAGCTCTCTTGTGGAATGTGGGGTTCATGACATGTGTGGGGTTCCACTTCAGTTGGAGTTTGTGATGACTGTTGGTGTCTGGTTCCTCAGGCATGGGGTTCATTAGCTCCAATAAACTACAAGTATAACTTTTCCTGTATTGGCGTCTTTCTTGGATGAACCAACTTACCACATTTTGGCAACAGGAAGGGATGTGCCAGACACCATTGAGCCTGTCAGCTGTTCCTGTGTACTGGAGCTCGAGAAAGGAACCCTGTGCCCTGCCTCCGTTTCCTTCACCGATGTGACTGGTGCGGTAGTGTAGTGTAGTTCCTATTTCCCTAATAGGCTCTGCACATTGGAATAATATAACCTATAGGCTTGACATAGGACTAAGGTCGGTATGTCCCTATCGAGTATATTAAACTTAATTACTTATGCCAGCTAGCTCAGAGGCCACTAGAAACTCCTTGAGAACAAGAAGGGAGTAGTTTCTGGCAACCGAAAAAATGACAACTTTTGTTTCCCTTTAGAATCGGAACACGTCTCAGAATCGTGGAAACAAATAGATAACAGTTTCACTCAGTCAATCGTGCATGCTTAGTTTCTACAGAGTTACACAGAAAGGAAAGACGCGCGTTTCAATAAAAGGGTTTTATTGAACAGTCTTGTTTCTCGTGTAAGAGATATGTGCTGTTATGATCACAAGACAGTATGCAAGATAAATAATGTGCAGTGTAAGCAGTAGAAATAAATAATACTGCGCTAGCATTATCTTTTAGCATATATTCACGTACATAAATAACATGAACTAAAAATGCGAGTACTCATACGATGCGTCCCTAAACTAGTTCTACCCCAATGTACCTAACCTGGTCTAGGTGTAGGGAAAGGTAGAAGTAGGCGGAGTATTCTCTAGTCTGGTATACTAAGAGTATGTTTAAGTCTAGTATGCCAAGTATAATATGCCAAGAGTCCCTCTAGGTTCTAGTCAGCTCCATACCTTGAGAATGAGAGAGGTGGGAATCTCTTGCCGGATCTGGAACTCTAACACCCCGCAAAGGGAGTCAGAACACTGGAGGCTGGATTCGTCTGCGTGCAGGAATGACAGAGTCTTCTCAGTGCGTCAGGCCGGGATACGGGCTCCTCTGAAGTCGAGGTCTCCTCTAACTTGCTTGGGCAAGGGAAGGTATATTTATACCTGGTAGGTGCCTTGGATTGTTAGCATTGACGTGAAGTCAGACAGAGGAAGACGTCAGGAATGAACCCTTAAGGTATAACGGTTCATACATAATAGATGAGTTCTTGGAGAAATCAATAGTCCTGTGCTAGGGGAACTCCCGAAGCTTAAGGGTCTGGTTTCTAAGAACTCGTTGTGACGTTAGGGTGGACGGATGTCGGTGACCATTCCTGTATTTGGAGTGCACGGTTAATGCCTAAATAAGCACAGGGATTCTATGCCTATATAAGGGCAATGCGAACTGTGCCTATATAAGGACATGATGCAGGAAAACCTATATACGGATCCCTAAAGCGGAATACAACACCCACTCCATCTTCGATTGAACGATAATACTAAATACTAAACATTTAAATGCTAAACATAAAATCAAGTACCACATATTGCTAAGAACATTTCTAAAAGCATTTTAAAAGAAGCTCAAAACTGTTGAAATGCAATAGGTACTGTACATTTAAAGCATCGTTTCCATTCTAAGCATATAACGGAAGTAAAATGCAACTTAAATGAAAACAGAAATATATACATATGACGAAATGGTCGATAAGTTCTCAAAATCAAAACCATTATATATCATAGAATTAAATTAAATGTTAGACAAGTAAGGTGACAATGTGTCCCTGGAAGTATTCAAAGAAGTCCATTTTATAAGACTAGTTCTACTGTAAGCAGATTGTTCTTTTGCCATGTCTTTTCTATCGAGAAAAAATTTGTTTTAAAAGAAAAAGTTCAATTTCTGGGAATAGTTCCAAGTTTTGAAAATATGAAGGCCACATTTCAATGGTGCCCTGGTACACTGTGAGCCGAATCAAAGTCAGTGTATGGGTCTGGTGTAAACATTAGATCATCTATGTCCGTAGCCAAAATATCGTCCACCGAAGTTGGTGACATTTGGAACACCTCGCTCAGAAGGTTAATTGCACAGAGATGAGAAACATCGCCTTCAGCAGAAGATGCAATGTTTGCGTCCGTTGTTACCTGTGTGCCCGTTGATCCATCTCGTACCTCAGCAGCAGCCGGAAGCGTCTGTGAGATCTCAATGAATGCCGTCATCAGGATTGGTAGCCTCTGGGGACAACACACAGCATGGGCCGTTATCGGGTCCAGCAGAGTATCGACATCCGTTGGCATGACTGATGGAAGTGTTAGACAGGCGTCTAGCACCCATTCTTCACCGCAAAACAGGCAGCGTAGAACTGGTAAGATGCAATCAGATTGGTCTGAATGACAGGAACCACGTTGTATTAAGTTCCCGTAGATGAGGCATGCCCAAAAGCTGTACTATTCGCTCACGGCATTTCCGTTCAAGGAGGGCTCTCTCTACATCGCTCGGAGTGATGTTGGCGAAGAGGCTTGCCATAGCATAGTAGGAGGAATAGAAACAGAATTCCTGCAACAAGTGCTAGAATTAATGGCACACCACCAAACACCGAATGTGCGAAGTTTGGGATGATTCCGAGGACAGCCTGGAAAGGTGCTAATAGTCCGGAACAGATGGTCTTATATACCTGTACAATTCCGCTTGTATCTGACATGTTAAAGATACGTCCTATCATTTCTATGAAATGTATAGGGCAGTTTGTACGAATTAAATTCTGTATCTCAGCCGAAGTCCTTGCAACTTGTAGATCATAGGTTTCTTTGGCCGAGGTCAAAGGCACTGATTGTTGTATAAGCATGGCTTTCATTCTGCTTAAAGTATCAAATCGTATAAAAGAGACATTCAATGAAGGCCATAAAGGCGACTCCCTGACTGTGTCTATTGGGGCAAACAATACATGCATACAGCAAGTGACCCTGGAGTTGACCGTTACTAGATATGGGATGCCTGGCAACATGCCACAGCAACTCTGATCATTCAACATGAGGTAACTCCCATTAGAAAGTTGGCCAAACGTTGGATTAATCACAGCAGCTGGTGTACCCTGCTGGTGGCAGGACAAATTTGCCACAGAGCCATTACAAGCCCCGTGTAAAGATATGTCCTGACAAATCAGTGAACCGCTTAGTGCATTTTTACAGTGTGTACCGCTTAGAAACACTTCACGATCCCCACTCCAACATCTATATGTGCATGGTAAATTCCAGGATGTCTTAATGTATTCTTTACCCAACCTTTCATATTTGCCTGCTTGCATCTGTTTAAGGCAATACTGAAACTGGAAAGTAGTCACAGGTAGACTAATTTTGCCATGAATAAGCCATTCTGTAGCTGGTTTTTCTGCCACTGTGAATGGTAATTTTTCAAGTTTTTCAATGCTCAGTACTGTATACTTTGCTCCCCTTTGTGCCAGTTCGATCTGTTTATCAGTTAGATTGTATTCTGCAAACAGAACCGTTGTGTTGATAAAACGCCAAGGCACATAGCCCGCACGCAAAGATTGCAGCGTCCAGCTTAATAACATAATAGAACGTAATTGAGATTGGCCTTGCTGTAACATGGCTAAATCTTGTTCCAGTATGTCGATAGCAGAGGATACAATACTGTCCAATGAATAAATTCTGGAGGACAAAGTTGTTAACCCATTGTCGACCACAGAGAGAGTTTTCTCTAAGTTAATACGATCGAGTTCACGTATTCGTTCTGCAGCCTCCATCTGTGACACCTTCCATGCTTCATTATAAGCAGCATAAATGCCGGCATATATGAAACGTTTTTGACGCGGTTTTCTTGGTCCAAGCAAGAATTCCCTACGGTTTGCGTCTTCTTTAAGTAAAGATAAGTGTTGTTTCACATCCTTAAGTGTAGATTTTTGCAGCCAATCTAGGCATAATTTTCCTACACTGTATGTTGTTACTACCCCCGGATGCTGTCTTTGGATGTATCGTGGGTCTGGCCTATGAATAGTAAACCCCTGTGTTTTATTCAGGAATCTCTCTTGACAGTTGTTTGTGTCTGTGGGCCAGATCAACCATTTTCTCCAATCAGGATTTGTTCTGTTGAGTTGTAGTATGGTGTCAACTGTAACCGCTGCCTGTGTATTGTTATCACTTGCAGGTGTTGGTACAGAAGGAGTTTTCATGTCTTTAATCTTGGCTAAACCAAGGCAAGACGTTTGTTGGACAGTTTCATTCAAAAACATTATTTGTTGAGGGACGATACAGGCTCTAAATAAAGCTTCTATCCCCTGCACTTGCCAATTTTTAGTACCCCAGACAGTTTTTGTGTCTATTGTGTCTTTCCATAAGTCGAAACCCTGTCTAGGCAGTTGGGCAATAAATGCTGCAGAGTAAATCTGTTTTGTATTTGTTACCATAATTTTCATTCCTGTTTTGTTTACATTTCTATAGTAAAATGTTTCTGGATCAGATGTATTGTATCCTGAAAAATATGGAAACTTTTTAGCAAATGTTTTTGAACTACCTTTTGGTGGTGTAGGACAATGTTCCCATTGGTTAAACATAAACACATTTCTAGGTGTTGCAGATTTATGCAAAAAATGATGACCATAGTGGTTATAGCAATACAGCTGTTCATAGTCTGATGAACCCTCTAAATATTCATTATTAGAAAATGCAGAAGATTTTTCTAGGTCAAACATCATATCATTTACAGTTTCAAAGTCCCAATCATCAGAGTAGGTACTAGATGAAACAAAATCACTTAGTGAAATCTTAAATAAATGTAGAATGTTCAAATGTTCCGTCGGGCCAAAAATATCGAAATCTGTTTTTTCCCACACTATACCATCCTGTATAGGAACGGCTGTGATGTTCACTGCAGACAAGTCTCTTGTTTCACGATGGGATGATTTGTGAGGTTTCAAAAGTAAGTTCACTTCTTTTCTTTCAATGTCCAAATGGATGTATCTCCCATTTATAAGCACGCTCATAGTCAGAACCAAAGCTAGCCAAAGCAGGAAGAAAAATATTCCAGAAATAACCCAAAGTTCAATCCATGGTGAAACCAGATAAGTCTTTTCCAAAAAATGTAAAAAGTCTTGTACTTGCTGTTTAAAAGTTTGTGATGCTGGCGACGTCTCGGGCTCACTCAGATCCTCAGAAAACGTATCAAAGTTAATGAAATAGCCAGAAGCAGTTCTGTCAATTGTTGAAATTGCATCAGGATTTGTTGAAATCGCTGGAACCAGTTGATCACTTGTTACATTGGTGTAGACAGGTGTATTTGGACGAACTGTTACTTGAGTTTCAAGAGGGATGAGTTCCATAGCATTGTTGCTCAGTCCTTCATCTGTTACTGTTGAATTCTCGATGGTTATCAGTCTCTCAGTCTGAACCTCTTGGATAGTAGCGAGAGAAGTGTGTCTGCTACTAGGTCAGAGTCCACGAGGCCTACTATTTAGTATTGGCCACATACTGTGGTTTGATGAGGTCGATGGACACAAATCTTTTCTCCTTTTTTCCAGCAAGGGGTGGCAGAAGTACTGTTCTTGTTCCGTGGATAGCTAGGACAGGTACTGGTTGTCTGTAAGAAGGTCCAAATTCCTTCTTGTCCGTAATCTTCTCTCTGACTAGATCCCCAACTTTTGGAATCCAGACAGGCCTTGCTGGGACCGCCGGTTTTTCCCCAGTGGTGGTTGGCTGTAGGAATACGTTGCTTTGTTTCGATCTTAGTTCATTTAGATCCTGTAAAACAGCCAAACGATCTTTGATATCAAAGGGTTTATTTTCCACCACTGTGCCACTACATTCTAGATCGGGCACCCACATTCTTGTCCCAAATAGGACCTCATATGGAGAGACCCCCCCTAGAGAACTTCTTGGCAAATTGTTTAATGAGCGTTGGACCCCATAAAGATGTTTGACCCACCCATCACCCGAACCTAATACCCTAGCTGTTATAGACTGCTTTATGTCCCGGTTTTTCCTTTCCACAACAGAATTTCCCTCAGGATGAAATGGAGAGGAGTACCACAATGCAACGCCCAGACTGGCCATGGCTTCTTTGTAAGCTCGAGAGCTAAACGCAGGGCCCTGGTCAGAATGTAGCGTGCCTATTGCGTATGTGCCGATAAAGACTCGCAAATCTTTTATAACAGTTTGAGCGTCAGCCGAGTGCTGAGGCCATATCCATAGGAACCTTGACTTAGTATTTGTGGGTTTGCATGTGTCCAGAAGGACGCCTGCGCATAGATAGTCTAATGCTGTCTAATAGTGGTGTCTGTCCCTGGCAGGCTACTTCGTAGCATGGTGTCTGGTGGCGTTCTGCATCTCGCTGTACTTTACAGTCTATGCAGTCATTGATGAAGATGTGAATCTGTGTATTCATTCCAGGCCACCAGTACATCTCTTTTAATGTTAATATTGTTTTAGAGATCCCTTGATGTGACAGACCCTCCCCCAGATGTGCTTCATAAATCAAAGCTGCTCTACGTTCCATGTTTGGAATTACCCTATCCCCCACTCCAGGGATTCGAGCAAAAGGAACGTTGTTCGCATCAATTACATAAGAGTACTTGAGTGGAAACCTTTTAGGTAACGCTGCACCACTGCCTTTGCTTGTAGCATTGACAGCCAACAGTATTTCACTGTCTATTTTTGTTTTTGAACGAGTGATCGCAGCTACGGAAGCCGTCTGAACAGCCCCCTTTGCGGCTTCGTCAGCCAATGAACTCCCTGCAACGTGAACGCCATCACGTTGATGACTCAGTGTATGGATCACGTGAGCCTTTGGTAGTTCGTTTTTTAAATGAACTACTTGTTCCCAAAGCGTTTTATGCTTTATTGTGCCACATTTTGCATCTTTGAACCCATTTTCAAGCCAAGTTTGTATATATTCATTATACGACTGCACACAGTAGAAAGAATCGCACACTATTAGTGTGGGGAATTCTCGATCTGTACTTTCAAGTGCCAGTTTGAATGCTTGTAGTTCAGCTCGCTGAGCTGTGCAATCTCCTAGAGATTGAGTTTTAGTGACCATAGGTCTGAAGTTGCCATTTCGCATGCGACCTTTAACGATTGCGCACGCTGCACTGTAAGCTTGCTTACTCCCTGTTGCGGGTTGTGCGGATCCGTCAGTGTAAATTATGAATTCATACTGATCGAGAGGCAGAATCTCAGTGGGCAGAGGACATTCATGTTCATATTGCAGGAACGCTTGTGTTTTTAGATCAGGATCAAAAACATATTCAACATCTGTTGCAGCAAGAGAATTAACCCATTGTATCCATCTGGGATGTAATGCTTTAGCATTTGGAATGCTCGCTTTTGTTACCGCCTCTAAGGCCGGAACTGGGGTTACGACAATAATGTGTTTCCCTTGGGCTAGAGCTCTTTCTTTTGCTACTGCAGTTTGAACTGCTGTCAGTATTTTTTCAGTTGAAGTGAAGCGCATTTCTGCTTGTGTATACAAATGAGATTTGTATGCAATTGGTACTTTTTCACCCTCATTAAATGTTAAGTAGGTGAATCCGCATTGACCCGAAATTATTCGGATCACTAAATTGCGTTGACTTACGCGTGTTTGTAAGTGATTTGTTGCTAACATGTTAGCTTGAAGTGAACGCAAGATTTCTGTGTCCAATTTTTGATTGAAAAATCAGGTTTGATTAATGCGTAGAGAGGTTTAACCCTTTCTGCATAATTTAGAATGTATGTTCTTCCAAAATTTAGGATACCCAGTATGGATTCTAAATTTTTCAGCGTTTTTGGAGGTTGGAGCAGCGCACACCTTTCTAAAAAGTTGGTTGCCAGGCTCTTGCCTTCACTTGAAAGCTCATATCCTAGAAAAAGGACATTGAGATGGGCAATTCTGGATTTTTTAAAGTTAAACTTATAGCCCTCAGAGGCGAAGCCCAATATAATGGTATTCACCCTGTTCAAGTGTTTAACCAGGTCATCGTCTGTCAGATAGATGTCATCGACATATGACAATGCCTCATTATCATAAATTTGTAGTAACTCCGTTACCCTCGCTGAGAATAACCCCGGGCTATTTTTGAACCCTTGTGGGAGTCGACAAAATTGACGCTGGGTCCCCATTAGTGAGAAAGCTGTTAAGTACCTGCTTCCAGGTGCTATATTTTGACAAAAGAAACCATTTGAGATATCCAATGTGGTTTTATATTTTTTACGCACAATGTTATTCATTAATGCTGTACTATGTGCATTTTGCACTGCAAATGTTTTAGAACAAGTGTTTAAGTGTCTGTAATCCAAAACTAGACGATAGGTGTTGTCTGGTTTGGAGACAGGAAACAAAGGATTGTTCATTGAAGAGGTGCATGTTTCAATCACCCCTTGGTATTCAAGTTGATCTAAGATCTCCCTGACCTGTTTTTTAGCTTCTTGCTTTATTGGATACTGCCTCTGTGCAGTAGGTTCATTTTTAGATGTATTTTATGGTGAGGTGAGTCCTCATCCCATCCTACATGATTTTTGTATAATGCTGGGGCCTGGGCAACTGCCCATTTCCTGGCATAAGTATATTTTATGTGAATTGGAATATGGTTGGAGAAGGCAGGCATAATAATGTCCTCACCATGTGGGCACTCCCTGACAAATTGTGGTGGCCAGTCTTTTTCTGCTAGAAGTATGTCATAGCCCCTTGAAAGTTTTTCCCAAAAAGTGCTTTCACCTGTCTAGGTATGTCTCCCTCCATCCGGAGTGTTATTTCATATAACTTTTGTGGAGTACTAACCCTGGTGTCTACAGTCTCAACTGTAATGTACTCATTCAAGTCCACTATCTCCAGAAGTTCCTTCAGGTTCTGGCGAGCTATTGTGACTTCTGCTGCACTGTCCAGCATTGTCTGAGCCCATTCTCCGTTCTTGAGTTGTGTTCTCAGTATCCTCGGCATGTCTGACCTTCAGACCTGCTACCTTCTTTTTTGAGAATTGAGGTTTAGATTTATTTTTTGGAACGTGTTTGTCGTCTTTCGATTTTACGCGTTCTTCTCTATGTTCTGACCGTCCTCTTCTTTCCGATGTCTGTGACGATATCTGAAAGGTACGAGAGGAACGTGTATCAGTATCTTGATACCTGTCAGGCTTTTTCAAATTATCCCTATTCCTGAGGTTATACCTCCTTTCAGAGGGCTCCTTTTGAGGAGACCTACCTCGAGATTGAGAGCGTTTCTCGTTTGAATTTTGTTTATTAGTTTCCCACTTCTTTTTAGAAGATGTAGGAGTTTGTTTAATAGAGTCCGTTTCAGGACTTTCAGATAGTTTTGGCTTCAATGGTCTTCCACCCAAACTATCTCTGCCTAATTCTGCATAAGATTGTTCTATTATTCTGGGTTGTTCTGTTTGATGTTCTGTAACATCGAATTCCCTTAATCGTTGGCGGATCGCCACTGCTGCTGCCTCCCCTTTAATATTAGATAATATTATTGTTGAGACCTGGTCGAAGTTTTTCAGTAATTTCATACCTAAATTCAGAGCAGGCTCTGCCCCGTATTCGTTTTGAATTTGTTTCAGGACATCAGGTATTACTGCAATTGACGGAATACCATGTGTTTTAGTATAGATGGCAGCATAGACTGAGCCCCAAGTGGTGCAGTCTTCCAGTTGTGGTGTGATCCCCATTGGTAAACTGATAGTTAGGATTCTGTGTTTCTCATAAGGGCTAGTATTAGGAAATACTGCTTCAATTTGAGTAATTTTTTGAGCTATCCAGAATGGTATTTGCTCACGTTTTGTGGGCATTTTACCCATGACTGCGTATAGAGTCTGTGGTGTAATTTTTAGTGTATTCCCCTGTTGAGGAGTTTGATTTGGAATGGTTAATGGTGGTTGGACTGTAAAAGTCTGCATGACATATTGGACTAATTGTCTGTAAATTTTTATTAACTCTGTAAGTTGAGTAAGTAGTTCCTCGTCTGACATTACATCGATGTCAGGATGATGTGTGCAGCCGGCTAGAATCGGCCATGTTGCTCCTGGTCTACCTAGTGGACCGAGCCTGGTAATGTTTTTGTGATGTTTTAGGGCGCCTTTAAACCAGAGCTGATGCTCCTGGTATGTTAGTGGAATTTCAATATCCTCGAAAGGAATATATTCCTCTGGTGGATCATCTTCTTTGTAGAAGTGAAACAGTCTTGTTACTGAATTTGATTCAGGAAATATTACCCATGAACAGAATACCTCTGTCTGAAAGGATTCGTGTGCCTCTATCACGAAAACTGCTCTACCTCCTCTCGGTGGTAGGCCGTGTTTTATACGTTTTAGAGTGATGGCTCTTCTTAAGTTTGGATGGATGTCTATGACACCCTCCTCGGTTTCAATAAAACCTGTGATGTTAAAAGCTGTTACGACTGGTTCAGCCGCAGCTACACCGTTCCCGGTGTTATTGTCCCCGTTGGTGGACATTTTGTTTTTTTGGAACACTGTATCCTTCAACGTTGAACAAACCAAACAACTAATATATAGGGTGCTTCCCTATTTAGTTATGGCGGATATTTAACCCTACCCACTCCGGACGTCTTATGGAGTATGTGAGTAGGGGTCTCTGAGAAAAGCACGACTGAATTACTCAGTATCTATCGTTAAATTACTGCCTAACCAAACGTTTGGGCGCCATGTAGTGTAGTTCCTATTTCCCTAATAAGCTCTGCGCATTGGAATAATATAACCTATAGGCTTGACATAGGACTAAGGTCGGTATGTCCCTATCGAGTATATTAAACTTAATTACTTGTGCCAGCTAGCTTAGAGGCCACTAGAAACTCCTTGAGAACAAGAAGGGAGTAGTTTCTGGCAACTGAAAAACATGACAACTTTTGTTTCCCTTTAGAATCGGAACACGTCTCAGAATCGTGGAAACAAATAGATAACAGTTTCACTCAGTCAATCGTGCATGCTTAGTTTCTACAGAGTTACACAGAAAGGAAAGACGGGCGTTTCAATAAAAAGGGTTTTATTGAACAGTCTTGTTTCTCGTGTAAGAGATATGTGCTGTTATGATCACAAGACAGTATGCAAGATAAATAATGTGCAGTGTAAGCAGTAGAAATAAATAATACTGCGCTAGCATTATCTTTTAGCATATATTCACGTACATAAATAACATGAGCTAAAAATGCGAGTACTCATACGATGCGTCCCTAAACTAGTTCTACCCCAATGTACCTAACCTGGTCTAGGTGTAGGGAAAGGTAGAAGTAGGCGGAGTATTCTCTAGTCTGGTATACTAAGAGTATGTTTAAGTCTAGTATGCCAAGTATAATATGCCAAGAGTCCCTCTAGGTTCTAGTCAGCTCCATACCTTGAGAATGAGAGAGGTGGGAATCTCTTGCCGAATCTGGAACTCTAACACCCCGCGAAGGGAGTCAGAACACTGGAGGCTGGATTCGTCTGCGTGCAGGAATGACAGCGTCTTCTCAGTGCGTCAGGCCGGGATACGGGCTCCTCTGAAGTCGAGGTCTCCTCTAACTTGCTTGGGCAAGGGAAGGTATATTTATACCTGGTAGGTGCCTTGGATTGTTAGCATTGATGTGAAGTCGGACAGAGGAAGACGTCAGGAATGAACCCTTAAGGTATAACGGTTCATACATAATAGATGAGTTCTTGGAGAAATCAATAGTCCTGTGCTAGGGGAACTCCCGAAGCTTAAGGGTCTGGTTTCTAAGAACTCGTTGTGACGTTAGGGTGGACGGATGTCGGTGACCATGCCTGTATTTGGAGTGCACGGTTAATGCCTAAATAAGGACAGGGATTCTATGCCTATATAAGGGCAATGCGAATTGTGCCTATATAAGGACATGATGCAGGAAAACCTATATATGGATCCCTAAAGCGGAATACAACAGTAGGGTTGTTCTACTTCAAAATGTTGTTTGTATCTGTGCATCCCTGCTCACTCTTCGATTCCGCTCTGTTTTTGACTTTTATGCTGCCCTCATTTCAAACGCCCTGCCCAAGCGCATTCTGCTCGCGCTATCCAGCTCACGCATTCCTTCGTCTCCTCACCGCATGCAGAGGACTCACGCCTGTCTCTCTAGCGCGTCCCTCCTCACGCGCTCTGCCTGCACTCGCAAGCGCGTTGAACTGACACCGACTCCCGCTGTGCATTGCGGTCAAGCGAGCGGTTCATATTCTGTGCCTCCCACGCCCACTCTTAAATAAAGACAAAGTTATTGACTTGCCTCAAGATAAAGCTCTCCACTTGTCTCACCAGCTCCTCGCTCTGCTTCCACAAGTTCCTTTCACTCGGCAGTATCATAGAGCCCGAGTCTGGTGAAGGACGTTTCCTCTATGAACACTGCCATCATGTGGCCACCAGTGGTACTTACTTTTAGACACTAAAGAACTCGTTTATAACAATTGGTGTGTATAAGAGTTAAATTGTTTTTTTCCTTTCAACCTTTGTTTCCAGTGTCATTGTTCACAATGAGTATCAATCAAGCAGTGGTGGCTCCCCCATCTTTTCTTATGCTACAAGGCGATTCACCCATTGAATGGGAAGATTGGATAGAGACATTTGAAAATTACGTTGTTGCTTTAGGAGGGTATAATTTTTTGCCAATAAGGAAAAAAGCTCTGCTAATAGGATGTCTTGGCACAGAGGGTCAGCATGTCTTCTAATATTTACCATAAGTATACGAAGACAATGGAGTTGTCATGGAGGATGTGTATAAGGAGGCCAAATTGCGAATTCACAAACGTTTTGCTAAAACTTTGAACATTGTTTTGCAACGCCACAAATTCTACACCCAACCGCAGAGACCAGGTGAATCTATAGATGAGTTTGTGGCGAGACTAAGAGAACTGGCCATAAAGTGTAAATTTGGTCCCATGACTGAGGAACTCATAAGAGACAAATTAATTAATCATCCAATGCAGCAATAAGAAAATGCAAGAGTGACTGTGGGCAGCTGCTGATCCCACTTTAAAGGAGGCCATTAAAATCGCCAAAGTTGGAGAAGAATCGGAGAAATGCATGAAAGAAATGCAAAAAATGAGCAATAGGGAGTACATTGATGTAACAGAGGTGGACTGTGAGTCGGATTTGTTTAATTTTGTCAAGAGGAAAGCAACTGTTCCAGCTAATTCTTTTACGAAAAATCCCTCTTCAAGAACCACAGTTTTCATGCAGGTTAGACCCAACACACGCCTTTGCTATCGGTGAGGCAGCAACTTCCACGTAGCAGATTCAAAATTCTGTTTCGCGCTGGGTAAAGATTGCCGTTTGTGTGGAAGGAAGGGCCATTTTGCTCGCATGTGCAAGGCAAACAAAGCAAGGGTGGCTACTGTTGAAGAATCAGAGGAACTTACAGAACACAGAATTCTAATGGTGAATTCAGATCACTCTGGCCAAATGGAACAAGATGATTTGGATGATTCCAAGAGACGTTCACGTCCTAAAGCGGATTTTGTGGTGGATGGGAAAGTTGTGACTCTGATGGTAGACTCTGGGTCTCTATACACCATAATTTCAAAAGAACTGTTTGATACTGTATGGCCCTTGAATTGAGGGGGAGGAGCAAGATGGCGGATTGACGCCGCCAGGGAGAGCAGGCTCACGAAGCGGCTCCCGGGCTCCCACACTCGGCGTTCAGCGTTTGGTGTTTTGGATGCTCTGAAACAGCTCTAAACATGGCAATACGATAAATACGATAAAAAAGAAGAAAGAAGGCAAATACCGTCTCATATTCCGTTTCACAGACTTACCTAATCGGGATTTGGGTAGCAGCGAGGCGAATGCAAGCAGCAGTACTTGGTGGCATTGGGAGGCGGCTGTTTGTTTCCCGTCTTCTCCTACTGGGCGTGCGCCCTCCGGTGGCTTGTTTTTACGGATTGATCTCAGGAGCTCTTGCGGCTTCTAACTACAGTCTGGACGGTATCGGAGATATGGCTCCTCCGAAGACTACGTCTAGAGGCACTCGGGCAGCAGGTCGGCTGCCGGTGAGCACCCTAAGTACAACCGGTGCTGGGCAGAACAACGAAAATGAGGCGGCAGCGTCAGTGGCAGCGACGCAAGAAAGGGACAACAGTAAAACTATACCGAGACTCGGTAAGCCGCTTTTGCGCCTTTTACAGTCAGGGAAAGCTGCAGAGCTACTAACTGCAGGTGCAGCAGGAGAGCAACTTACTAGCGAATTAGCAGCGGATATTATGTTACAAGCGCTATCTGTGCAACAAAGTAACCATGAGAATACTTCTAATTCCCCCGGGCGCTGTCAAAATGCTTTCCCTGATACACCTGAGGGCCCGGTGGATGCTGATAATTCTAATTCTGATGACGGGCACAACATTGGCGAGGATGATAATGTGGATAATGTCGTAAGTGGTGTAATATGTATACCTGAGCCAAGCGTTCAATCAGTAGCGGCAGTGAATATTGCAACACTAACGGGTGCACTGAATAAGCGCAATTTGGAGGATGATGGGGCAATGAAGCCGCTACAAAATGATTCTATCACGCAGTGCTGTTAGTGCTGTCAGCACGGTTGGAAGCAGTAGAGAAAATTCAGTCACAGATGATCTTATTGGCTCAATACAAGATCAGGGAGGTACGAACAGTCTCTCTACCACAATATCTGCCCCAATGCTAGTCTCAACTTTCCTCAATGCTGAGGATTCGCAGTCTATATCCACTACAACGGCAGGTGGTAGGGAGTTACGAAAGGCTCAAATAGTATCTGAATTACAAGATGCCTCAAAAGCCTCTGGAAAATCTGGCAAACCTCTTGAAAAAAGGGCCTCTCCAGTATTCAACCCTTCTGCTAAAAAGAAAACCACTAAATCAAAGATAGCGAAAGAGGGAAAGAAAATTCATACTGTGCCGGAACTACAGCAATGTCTGACATCAATTATACAGGCTAAAGACACTCTATCGGATAGTCCCCTGCGTCGCTGGGTTCAAGCAAAAGGAGGAGTTAAAACCATGATATCGCGTTTATCTGGCACAAGCCTAACAGATGAGGGATATGGCAATATGAGGCAGGCACGGCCTGATAGCCCAGAATCAGGCCTAATATCTTCATTTGGTCATCTACCTATCTTGGGTCCCCCCAACTTATCAATGGCATCTGGGTCTCCTCAAGAGCCGCTACAGGCTTCAGCGGAATACAAAGGAGAGAAGGCAGAGGACCAAGATGTGCCGAACCTCACTATGATTTTAAAAGCCTTAAAAGATCAGAGAACGGAGGCACAAGAGCATTATGCCCAAGCCAGGGCTGACAATCATAGCATTCAGCAGTCGCTGAAGGAAATGTCACTCAAGGTTGGGTCATTGGCAACATATGTTCTGGAACTGCAGCAGAGGGTTGCTAATACTGAGGAGGTTACGGCCAAAACAAGTAGCTCGGTCCAGCAACATGATGATCAAATTACAGCTATGCAATCTAAGCTGGAAGATCTGGAAAATTGCTCGAGACGCCATAATTTAAAATTGTTTGGAGTCCCTGAGGGCCAAGAGGGCTCGGATCCTAGAGCCTTCATAGTTCAGCTTTTCCAACGGGCTTTTCCAGATTTAGGGGACTGGGATTGGGACTGTCAGCTGCAAAGGGCCCATAGACTCCCACTAGTACAGCAGAAACAGAGCTCTCGGTATCCTAGGCCATTTTTGATCCACTTTTGAAACTTTCTTCTTCGACAAACTGTCTCCCTGAAGGCTCGTCCTAGCTTTCCGGTCACTGTTGAATCTTTTTCTATCTTGTTCGATCGGATTTTTGCAAATTGACCATGGATAGACGCTGGAAATTACGGCAACTGATCGACCCTTTGAAAGCTACTGGGGTACAAGTATTTTTACAGGAGCCTGCTCGTCTGAAGGTTCTTCGGGCAGGCCAATCTTATTTTTTCCAAAGATACTGTATGGCCTGGTAAAATGTTGAATACCACCAATGTAGTACTGAAAGGTTATCAAGGAGCCAACATTGGTGTGATGGGGTATTTTGATGCTGATATCCTGTTTCATGAATGCTATTCACAAGACGAAGGCAGCAAAGGATACGCCACTCCGTCTATGCTCGTGCAACATTAATGGTCTATCAACTAAAATAGAGGACCCGGATTTCCTGCGATATGTCAGTGCCTTCGATATAATCATGCTACAAGAAACCTGGCTCACGGACCCACAGCACATCCAGGGTTTTATGTGTTTTGCCACATCAGCCACAAGGGGTGGTAAATTCGGAAACCGGTCTGGGGGGCTTGCTACTTACGTATCTATGACGAGTATACCATTCGCAGCGCTCGTGGGCTCTACCTCAGCAGCTACGATAGCAGTTACAATCACCATCTCCCTCCAGGGCGAAGAAACGGAGGTGGGCTTAATTAACACATATATTCACCTAAAACAAAAAGCGAAAGATTCAAAAAGGCTAACCGACCAAGTAACAAGGTACGCAATAGAGATGAAAACCTCAAAGTTTATCTTGTCAGGGGACCTAAACCAATACTTTTTCGGTACATCAGGGGGAGAGGAGGCCTCCATACAAACGGCAATTTATAACATCCCGACTCAATGCGTACCAACATACGGAAGCAAGAACCGCAAGAAAAGCCGAATTCTAGAAGACTTAGAACATCTAAACCTCCGAGCGCTCAATGGCAGATTCCCCGACGACTCACCTCCTGTTGAATCATACTACTCCGAAACAACAAGCTCCATATTGGACTACACGTTCGCAAGTCTTTCACTGTTCCCACACATCTTGGGGTTCAGAATGGGGGACAAGGGGCAGAGCGACCACTGTCCACAAGAACTGCAGCTAACAGCCACCACACCTATCTCTATTAAGCAAGATCGAACCCTGGGGCCCATCTGATTAACTCCTGCGGGACGCTAGGTCCGTTAGCGCTTTACTTTGAAATGCTGAACTGCCTACTTTCATTTAAAGTATTGGGGAAACTATCGGGGGTTGTATTGCATTGCACTGAAGGGTAGATACAGTGAGAGAATTCGATCTCGATCCATTTTTATTGTGGGAATTGTTTTTAAAACTGAAATCGACTTTTGTGTATGAATTGCTTTTAAAATCGGAATTAACTGGTTCTTTTAAAAACTTGAATTGCTGCTATTGTAAAAAAGCACTCGGACTCAGCCTCAGTGAACTTGCACCTCACTGGGCTGATAACGGGTGACGGACGGCGTTGGCGTGAGCACTTCCGCCTGTCCACTAGGACTTCTGCCTGGCCCGGAAGTACGTAGGGAAAGTTACCGCCCTAGATGATTAACAGGGGGGATATAAGCACGGCCGCGCAGCGGCTGCGCAGCGGATGTGCGCAGCGGGCGCACCGCTGGCATGCTGCTGGCGCGCCAAAGGCAAGCCCGTCTGCGCCCGTCCGCGCCTGGCCCGTGCCTAGGTCCAGTGATGCTGCCGGTTTACGGTCCCATTCTGCAGCAATCACCTACACCGGGGAACAATTACGAGCCCTCCACAAAAATGGTAGGTGCGATCTAAACACCTGCACTAGCACCGATTCTTTTGCGACTCGTTTTAAATGCAATGCCTGTGGTTTCTCTTACCATTCCTCAAATTTACCCCAGCCATCACTTAGTCGGAAGAATTTACTGGTTGAAAAAAACGAAAGAAAGTCATTGTTAGGCTCTCTTATCAATGCACGCTCTCTTTGCAAACATGCATCTGAGTTTGTTTGTTCGTGGAAACACTCGGTGTAGATGTAGCCTTCATTACAGAAACCTGGGGAGAGGCCTCATCAGCCCCTGATCTGGCTATGGCGGTTCCCTCAGGATACACTTTATTTAGGCAAGACCGAGTGGGTAAAAGAGGGGGCGGGTTGGCCGTCCTGTTTCGAAGCATGTGGAAAGGGGTTTTCACCTCTCAAAATAATGGACCCACCCTAGAATCCCTACTTTTCAAATTGATGATAGGTAACCATCATACCTTTAATGGTTTGCTATGCTACCGACCCCCAGGCCCTCGGGCTGATTTCTTGAAGGACATAGGCAATTCCCTGGATGTTATATCCCAGTCACCGGATTTTACGCTCTTGGGTGATTTTAATTTTCACCTGGAGGATCCATTAGATAGCGATGCTGCACACTTTATTGATATTGCTAACAGCATGGGCCTCACTCAGCAGGTGACCGGTAGCACGCATTCCGGGGGTCATCTACTGGATGGAGTATTTACCAGTTATGGCCATTTACAATACCTTTCATCACTGCCACTTGCCTGGTCGGACCATAAGGCTGTTATGTTCTCGTTTCTGGTACACAACCCTCAGACAAAGAAACTGACAAACAGGCAGCGGAAAATGGTCCGGCCTTGGAATAATTTGGCATTGGACGCTTTTGAAAAAGCATTAGTTCAAACCCCTCCACAATTCTTAGAAGACTCAAATGAGGCTGTTGCTGCTTTCGAGAACTGGCTGAGGAAATCAATAGATCAAGTACTACCAGCTAAATGCATTTCCAGCCATAGGCCCAGACCCACCGAACCCTGGTATTCAGAGCAGCTTAGGCTACAAAAACAAAAATGCCATCGTATGGAAAGAAAGTGGAGATCCTCATATGAATTGAAGGATAAAGCCAACTATAAATCAGCCTTGCTTGAGTATAAAAAACTTATTTTTAAGGAGAAAACTAGCTATTTCACCACATCTATACCATCAGCAAAAAACTCCTCAAAGGAACTTTTCTCGACAGTAAAACGATTAGCCAACTGCTCGGAGGCGGCAGATTCACCTAAAACCCAGGCATTTTGTAACAATGTGGCTACGTTTTTCCAAGAGAAAGTTAAGGCGGTCTATAATGGATTTGCTAGGCCCATGGATCAAGGAATGGTTCCCTCATTAGAGGCTTCAGCCAGGTCCGGGACTGCTGGTATCACCCCCGGAGCCCACGCTGAATATAGGGACCTCCCTGAATTATCTGCTTTCCCAATACTGACAACGGAAGCAACAATAAACCTGCTGCGATCCACTAAATCAGGCTCCCCAATGGACATATGCCCTTCCATCTTCTACCAGAGATTTTCGCGTCCCATCTGACTCCTATTTTTAATCAAATGTTTTTGTCAGGTATATTCCCCACTAGCTGGAAGCTGGCATCTGTGCTCCCCCTTCTGAAGAAGCCAAATTTAGATGAGACAGACCCTAACAATTACCGCCCAATCTCTAGACTGCCGTTGCCGGCGAAGTTGGTGGAGAAAGCCATGAATGACACTCTATCTGAATATATTGAAAGACATGGTTTCCTTGATGATACCCAGTTCGGATTTCAAAAACACCATAGCACCGAACTGGCTTTGATTACATCATCTGAATTGATTAGGCAGACAGTAGACGCGGGGGGGCAATGCAGCACTTGTGCTGCTTGATCTCTCCGCCGCATTTGACACGGTGAACCATCAGAATCTTTTGGAAGTTCTGAGGAGGATCGGTGTTAAAGGGAAGGCACTCATTTTACTTGAATCTTTCCTGTCGGGCAGGGAACAATTTGTGGCCTTAGATGATTATAAATCACCCAATTTTACATTGCCAGGCGGGGTTCCACAGGGATCATCTTTGAGCCCGACCCTTTTTAATATTTATGTTGCACCACTGGCGAGGTTGATCAGGTCCCTGGGTTTCTCGGCTATATCTTATGCCGATGACACGCAGATCATTATCTCAGTGTCAGGCTTACCCACTGACACTATGGCACAGTTTCATACCTGCCTTCGTCAGGTTGGGGACTGGATGGCCGCTAATTGTTTAAAACTTAACTCTAATAAGACGGAGGTCTTACTTTTCGGTGCCCACACAAATGTTTGGTCCCCTGATCTTTGGCCCCAGGAGCTTGGTCCTTTACCAACACCAGTGACCAAGGTAAAGAACTTGGGAGTCATCTTCGACTCTAAACTCTCATTTGAATGTCATGTCAATCAGGTCACCTCCCTCTCCTTCCACACGTTAAAGCTTCTGAGAAAGATCCTCCCATTCATTCCTGCCGAGCTACGCAAATTAGTGGTCTCAGCTCTTGTTCTGTCAAGAGCTGATTATTGTAATGGGCTCTTTACCAATCTCCGGAAAAAATGCCTGTCTAAACTACAGGTAGTGCAGAACGCTGCGGCTCGGCTCTTGTTGAACATCCCAAGACACAAATCTGTTTCAAGGATGCTTAAAGATCTTCATTGGCTGCCAGTAAAGAGATGAATTGAGTTTATAGCTCTATGCATTGTCTTTAAGGCCATACAGGACACAGGACCCGGCTTTCTAAAACGGAATCTGATACCATATGTTCCAGTCCGTCGTCTCCGTTCATCCTTCGCCCATGATCTGATAGTCCCCAGGGTCAAGAAATGCTCCTGGGGGGGAAGAAGTTTCCTGGTTGGCGCGACCAAGTTATGGAATTCTCTTCCAAGAAGGCTGAAACAAGAAACGCATCTGTTGGCTTTTAGGAAAGAACTGAAGACATGGCTGTTCAGTCTTTAAGGCGCTTTCGAACCACCTAGCTTAAACCCTGTTTTTTGATGAGCAAGCGCCTTGACACCCTCGGGTTAATGTTTCGCGCTCTACAAATCTCCGTTTCATTTAATTTCATTTCATCTACACCTCCAACCTAAGAAGGATCAAATGCTCAGTAACTAACGCAGAACCCCAGGCAGGTGCAGCGATCGAACTCTTTAAATCACAAGCAACAAGCTCAAAAGATCAAATAGCCCAATGGGGACAGTTCACAGCCACACTTTTAAAACGTCAGGCCGCCACCTCAGTCAGAAAAGAACACTCCCAGGCCTTAAGTCGGAGAAATAAAATCCCGAAAGGACAAAGAGATTGCCTCAAGCTCCTCAAAAAAGCAATAAACAGCACAATGCGCAGGCTGAGAAAACACCCTGGTGTCGCAAGCACACGCTCACTTCTCAGGGACCAAAGGACATCACTCAAAAAACTGAAATGGGACATCAGCAAAGATCAAGACAATGCAATTTGGGCAAAACTACTCCACAACCTAAATTACAATGACAGCGCCCGCTTTTGGAAAACCGTGAACGGGATAATCCATCCTCAACATGAGGGAATTTCGTTACATATTTCGGAAGAAATTTGGGTGGAATTCCTCATCAAGCACTTCAACAACCAACCGGGAGGTGGTGGAATACAAGATCTCAACAGTTAGCCAACAGAAGATCAAATAGGAGTGCGCAACAATGAGACGTCGGAGCTGAATATGCCTGCCATAGAAGTTACTCCACCCTGCGAAGCCAGCAGCCCACTGTCACTACTAATAAAAAAGCAGATCGCAAAAGGGAGAAGAGAAGGGGCACCGGGACCGAACGGTATCCCGCCTGCACTGTTCAAAGCCAAGTCGGATGATTGAGCTGACATCCTGCAACCTCTTTTCCTGGAAGTCAGGCTTTTAAACAGATTACCAGAATCATGGAAGGGTTCGACAATTGTGCCGATCCACAAAAAAGGAGACAAGGCAGAGCCAAGTAATTGTCGGCTAATAGCATTGATTGACAATGAAGCAAAATATTTTGCGGGCACTGTTCAGGAGGACCTCACTACCTGGGCAGAGGCAAACGAGATAATACTGTTAAATCAGACAGGCTTTCGTAAAACGGCTGGCACATCAACAAACATTCTAGCAATCTCTTTACTGATTGACGCAGCAAAAACAACCAACCTTCCTCTACACCTGTGCTTCATCGATTTCAAGAGCTGCAGTTGATAACGTGGAGAGGGGCAGACTGTGGGGGAAGCTGGCGCGCTGGGGAATCCCACAGCCAATCTTAAACATCTTGTCACTTCTCCATACAGACACCCGGGTGCAGGTGAAGCTAGGCGGCGGCACTCACCTCTCCTCAAAGGTCCCCACAACCAAAGGACTGAAGCAGGGTTGTGTGCTTGCACCCACACTGTTCAACCTATTCTTGGCCGACCTTCCAAAATCACTCGACATCTGCAACTCACATGCACCCAAGCTAGGAGGCACAACACTGACCAATCTTATGTACGCAGATGACGTAGTTCTGCTTAGCCACACTTACGTGGGTCTTCAGCATCTACTAACGGAAATGCAGAACTACGCCATAGAAAACAACTTAAAAATTAATCCTAGCAAGACTTGGTCAATGTCAATAAATAACAAAAGAAATAGGCAGAGGAAATGGAATTTGGGAGGCACACAACTCGAACCATCACAGGAATACAAATACCTAGGAGTTATAATCGACAAGGAAGGGACATTCACTTGCCAAAAAGATGAAATAAGAAGGAGAGGGCTGGAAATAGCACTATCTATGAAAAACCTCACAAACAAGCTGACGGGGCCGACACTGAGCCCGCTTCTGAAGGTAGCCCAAGCCAAACTACTACCTACGATCACCTACGCCAGCGAAGCAATGCGGGGGAGAGACGCCAAAGCACTAGACAGCACTCTGGTCAAAGCTTATAGAACCATGTTTTGGCTCCCGCACTACACTTCACCGGCTCAAATAAGGCTGGAGTTCGGCCTTTTACAACAATCATTGGCCAGGCATGGATCTTACATCATCTGTTGGCATAAGATCAGAAGTGCCACCCCAAACACCTTAAATCAATTGCTATGGCACGAAATTCAGCACAGGGAAACCTCCCACGCGAGAAGCTACCTTCAGACATCTCTGGAAACTACTAGGCTCACGGAACTCTGGAATACACAACTCGGCCACCTAACTTTAAAAAAACTGGCTTGGAAATGCATAAAAAAAATCTCATTGGTAGAGGACAAGGCAATTTTCTCAGCTAGATCTCATGCCTGGATGACCCTAAATACCTACAAAACACTTGCACCGCAAAAGTACTTTAATCAGGGCTATCCCAAATCCATAAAAATAAAATTCTTAAGGCACAGACTGGGCATCCTCCCATGCACTCAGCACCTTCCACCTTGGCAGAGGGCAACAACCCAAAACACTTGCAGGCTGTGCAACACCACTCAAGGAGACATCTTACACTTAATCTGCACATGCAAGGACCTGCAACAAGAACGGTCACAGTTGTTAAAAGCCCCCTTTAAGTAGAAAGGCATCCACACTAGGAGGCAAGCGGTGCTGGCATGCTTTAATCTGGGGGACACGCAACTGAACTGCAGAATGGTAAAATTTCTTATGTTGGCCGAACAAAAAATGCCTGAAATAACAGCCCAATCTCTGCCACAGAAGTAAGAAGTTACCTGTGGAGCAATTGGCCCACAAAATGGGAGCACCTTCCACACCCTTTACAACTTTGAGCAGGTTCTAACAACCAAACAATACGCAATATACGGCACTTCAACACGTGCACGTCTGGCATCAGCAAAGCTCAGGGACTGCACTGCACTTTATCCTGTGAACCAACCGATTCTCGCAATCGCCCGCACTGATAATTTTTAACCACTGTACAGTATTTTTAGCATGTGTTTTATCGATTTTATTGAGGTACAATATTAGCTATTCTGCATTTTTCTTTTTAAAAAAATGTTGCAATGGTTTTTAGTAACTATGCAAAATAAAATTAAACTTGAAACTGTTTCATGAATGTCACACGAAGGGGAAAGTATATGTTGCAACTGAGGGTCCACCTATTTTGGGTTGGTTTCATCAGTATGACCTACACATTGTGGTAAATCCCAGAATGTCAGAACAGGTCATGGTGGTGAATGAGGATGGTGTGAACAAGGTACTAGAACAATTTGCACAAGTGTTCAATAATAAGTTGGGAGTGGCCAAAGATTACACTCACAAAATCATTTTGAAGAAAGATGCCATTCCGGTGAGACATAGCTCTAGGAAAATTCCCATCGCCATGAAAGAAGAGGTCAAAAAGATCATTGACCAGATGTTGTCATTGAACCCATTGAGGCCACACAATGGTTAACCCCTCGTGGTTATCACGAAAAAAGCTGATGGGTCCTTGAGATTTTGTGTTGACCTTCGCAGCCTAAATCAGAATGTAGTTATGGATCGTTTCCCCCTACCCAATATCACAGAGCTAGTTTTTTTATTGGCTGGGGAAAAGTTTTTTTCCAAATTAGATCTCAAAAGTGCTTACCACCAGGTAATGCTACATCCAGACTCAAAGCCTCTTACTGCGTTTGTTACAGCCGGAGTCTTTCAATTTAATAGATTGCCCTTCGGGTTGTCATTCGTAGTTAGCGTGTTTCAGAGACTCATCTCCAAAGTGTTGGCTGATGTAAGAAATGTCATATTTTTTCAGGATGACATTCTGATTTTTGGAGATAGCATTGACTCTCACAATGACACATTACGTATTGCTCTTAGCAAATTGTTGGAGGCTGGTCTCACTTTACGCAAAGAGAAATGCAAGTTTCTGGTGAGTGAAGTCGAGTACCTTGGGTACTGCATTTCCAGTGAAGGAGTGAGACCGAAACTTAATCTTGTGAGTGCCATAGTCAACGCACATACAACCAATGATAAAGATATGCTACGCTCCTTCATGGGAATGGTAGAATATTATGCCAAATTTGTAAAGGATTTTGCCACAAAATCTGAACCGTTGAGGGTGTTACTTAGGAAAGGGAGGAAGTTTGATTGGGGAATCTCTTAAGAGAAAGCTTACTCTGGTATTAAGGAAGAGATTTCCAATGCCAAAATTTTAGCCCCATTTCAGTGCAATTTGAAGACGGTGCTTACTGTAGACGCAAGCGCAGTTGGTTTGGGTGCTGTCCTTTCGCAGGTACACGGTGGAGTCAAAAGAAGGGTAGCCTTTACGTACCGCTCTCTGACGAACACTGAGAGGAATTATTCAGTCATTGAGCGGGAGGCATTGGCGGCTGTGTGGGCCACTTCTCATTTTCGCACTTTTATATGGGGATCTAGAGTGGTTCTCAGGACTAATCACAAGCCTCTGTTAAAGGTGCTGGCACCCAACGGATTTAAGAATTGTTCAGCTCTCCTCGCCAGATTAGCTGTCAAATTACAAGAATGTGATTTCACAGTTGAATATTTGCCCGGCTGGAAGAATAAAGTGGCAGATTGTCTATCCAGGTTGCCAGACAAAATGTGTGAAGGGGCGAAGTAACCACTGAGGAAGTTGTGGCGAGTGTCGATGAGGTCTTAACAGATGTGCACAGTGCAATCTCTAAACATGAGTGGATGGAATCCTTAGACAAGGATCAAGAACTTAAAGCTGTAACCAGAATGATCAATAATGGATTCAAAAGGGAGAGTACATATTCTGATGATGTCAGACCATATTCTAAAGTGGTGGAAGAATTATCTGTAAATCCTGACCATATTATTGTCAAGGGTGAGAGATTTGTTCCTCCTGTAACACTGAGACAAAAATGAATCGCCTTAGCACATGAAGGCCACATGGGACAAACATTCACTCTTAAAAGGGTGAAAGAGAATTTTTGGTGGCCCAAAATGGATTCTGATGTTAAGAGGTGGGTTGAGAACTGTGTTGCATGTAAAAATTCTGAGAAGAGGTTGAAAGTGGGTGGGTGTGTCAAGGACACACAGCCACATATGTCTGAGGCGGATTCTGTCTGGGAAAAGGTCAGTTTGGACTTCATTGGTCCATTCACATTTTTGTCTGAACAAGAACGGTTTGCTGCTGTTTTGGTAGATGCCAAATCATGGTGGTTTGAAGTAATATTTTTGAGGAACATCAGTACCAAAACCACCATTGCCTTACTGGAGGACATCTTCAGGAGAGAAGGGGTGCTGCTTAAACTTATCACCGACAATGGTACACAGCTCACTGCGTATGAAATGGGAACATTTCTGACTCATGTGGGGGTGAAACATGTTTGCACTTCCCTTTATAACCCACAGAGCAATGGTCAAGTAGAAAGAATCAATAGATTAGTGAAGGGTACCATGAAAGTGGCCAGCAGAGCAGGGCAAAATGTGCAGAATGCGATTAAAGACATGCTGTGGGCATACCGCACCACTCCTAATGCGGCAACAGGCAAAACACCTTTTGAGATGATGAGGGGCAGGAAACCTTCCACTAAGCTGTTTCCTTCCTGGATGAGGAGAAGTGGGAGTAACTCAGTAACCGAGAATGATCTTCTTTGCCCCAAGGAAGATTTGTTTAACGTGGGAGACTGGGTCAAAGTCAAATCGCGTAGTGTTAAATGTGGTTTATCTAAGTTTTGTGGTCCTTACAAGGTTAAACTGGTGGGCCGCAATTGATTGAAGTTAAACAATGAGCAAATCTGGAACATGAGGAGGGTGGCGTTATTTCAAAGGGGTGGAGTTAGTCCTGTGCAGGAAGGGTTGGATTCAGACCTATCTTTGTCAAACTTGAATAAAAAAGAGTCCCAGGTGTTTCCACAAGGTGATGTTGGGAGGGTAGGTGTTAAGATATTGCCATGCACCAAATTGGAGAGAGGAAAGAGGTGTGTGAGGTCTCCCAAGTGGCTTGATGATTTTGTTTCCCGCTGATTTCTTCTTGTGATCTTTTGCTTTTAGCATTTTTTAGGTCGAGCCTAGGCAGCGCATGCGCTGTCTCTCCGAGACATTCAGTAATTAGTATATCGAGGGAAACTCCACCTATTGTGCTTGCATTGGTTCGTTCGCTTGTCTGTTACATTTCTTGTGTGTTGACAGGTTAATATGTCTGTTAGTTCCTCCTTTTTTGGGGGGGGAACGCCTCTACAGCACCGCCTAACTACTGTAAACATGCTATTAGTGGAAATAAGTCTTTGTGTTGGAACTCTTTTGTTTAGTTGTGTGCTTAATTGGTTTGCTCATGGAAGTCGGGCTGGGCGGGGCAATCTTCCGCAGTCTCCCCTGGCTTTTATAAAAAGTCACTGCGGGCCTCACGGGTGCGATCGCGGCTGCTGTCTGATCCCATGTCCTGCCGCTGCCACGGCCCCTCCAGCCTCGTTTACTTAGTTTATGCCATTGCGCTTTCGAAATGGACACTGCACTTTGTTTTTTTTTTGAAAATATGCTCCCTCCCCACTTCACGGCCGGCCGCAGCTCTTTCATCGCAGTGGATGGGATCCACGAGAGCGATGTGCGTGTGCGGTACCAGCAGCAGCTCTCCCATGGCCTGGTAAGGGCATATTACCTCTGTGTTGCAGAAGTTACAGAGACTGCCAGCGCGACGTGTAAGGCACGGTATTCAGCTGCTGTGAGAGCATGCGAACGCGCTCCCTGGGCTACAGCTGCCTCCCCCTTCCTCCTGCTTGTTTGCTGTAGCGAGGTTGTTCTACTAAATTATCGACTCTGCACATCATTTTCCAAGAGTTGATGGAGTCCGGCGTGATTTGATCTGGCCTACACCTTAAAACCAGTCATACTTTACCGTCCGTTCCTAGTCTTTAAAGCCTTTTCAAGTTTGACCTTTTTTCAATCCCTTCCTTCAGGTGGACATCAGCACTGCCCACCCATCCCCCTTCACAGGCAGCTGTTGATGCAGACGGAGTTCCCTTTGTGCTTAACTTGTTTTGCTGTTTGTACAGCGCTCTGATACCCGGGCAGGTTGTGTTCGCTCTTTATAAAACTCATTCAATAAATTCATTTGCCCAGCAGTTTTTTTGTACTAAATGGCCCTGAGAGGAGCTTGTGAATTCCTCGCAGTGGCCCCTCTCTGCTCTCGTTCCCCTCCGTCCGCCAGCCATGTACATGTCAAGTGTCTTGATTGTGGGCAGAGGAGCTGTTATCTTGAAGAAGGACACGCTCCAGTGACAAGGATCTAAGGCACTTCACAAGCAAGGCCCTCCTAGCGTTTGTTCCTTAGAGAAGTTCACTCTGTGCTCACCCTAGAAACCAAACCAATAGTTGTGTTTGTCCCTTTAAATCCAGCAGCATCAGCACACCAAGAGCTCGGCATCGTCTTTTACATCACTACTCCAGTCTGGCAGTGTCATCTTTAAGGTTCCTTGTCGCAGACTACACCCCAGCTAGAGCAGCAGAGCGCCTTGTCATAAGGCCGAGATGTTTACAGCAAGCTAGTGATAATCGGATATGCTTCAACATTCTAGTAACAAGCACTTGCAATGCAATAGGTCTCGCATTTACGCGAGATTAAGCTATTGGCATTGTAGATGACAATGCCTTTTTTATGTTTTGGTTTTTAAAACATAAATAAAAGGCATTGTCATTTACAATGCCAATAGCTTAAATTCACGTAAATGCGAGGCCTATTGCATTGCAAATGCTTGTTATGCTTTCTTCTGTTGGGCTTTGTGGGTGATGGGTGGTGTCTTGTGTGGGGTTCCTGCTGTGTTTGTTCTGTGGTCCTGTGGTTGTGAAATGAAAGAAGGGGGATGTGTTATGTTGTGTCTCAGTCTTTCTTCACCTTTTACATCCGGTGTCAGTTCTCTTGTGGAATGTGGGGTTTATGACATGTGTGGGGTTCCACTTCAGTTGGAGTTTGTGTTGACTGTTGGTGCCTGGTTCCTCAGGCATGGGGTTCCTTAGCTCCAATAAACTACAAGTATAACTGTTCCTGTATTGACGTCTTTCTTGGATGAAACAGCTTACCACAACCTTCCCAAGCACAACGCCTTTGTCCTGTTCCTGAAGCAGTTTTTACACCTCATCAAATGGGTTATTCAGCTATTGGTTACTGTCATCAGTTATTGCATGAAACACATCCTGTAACTCATGTTGCCCAACATGTTTTGCTTTTGCTAGTAGTTTCAGCTTTGTGCGTTGTACACCATAGCTGCGGAATATTTTTAAATTTGGATTTTCAGATATCTGCAGATTGGATCAGCGAATCCTCTGTAGATATACACAACTTCTAGATATTTAAAGTCCGATCTTTAGTTTATTCTAAAAAGATATATCTCAAAACACTTAAACAGTTTTACACAAACCCAATGGAAACACACTTTATGAGTGAAATAATATTTTCATGCCAAGTTTCATGTAAATCCCTTCAGGTCTTAGCGATAGACACAAGCAAATTTCTTTCAGGAGCTAAAATGTGAAAACACATCTTTTCACTCTTTACCTTTTTTCTCCTAGAACTGCACATACCTCGTCAGACTATGCCAAGCAATTGCCAAATTTGGTGCAAATCCGCACTTGGAGTCAAAAGTTATAGGCAGATCAATAAATGCCTTTTCTAAACCATAACTACACAGTGTAATAAATGTCAAACACAGACGGGAACTAAGGAGCAGAAATAAAAGAAAGTAGGCAAGTGAGTTTGGGAGTATTTAATAACGACTGCCTCTCTATACAGCACACATTTGCAGCAATTAAGAACATTTCCAGGGTCCATGACCAATCATAAATACCAACAATGGACATAATTTGTGTAAAAATGTGCAAATATGCACTAGCAGCTCAACGATTAGGACGAACATTGACGACTTTTCAGAATTAACATAACTTTCTAGAAGAATGGCTGAAAAACTGAGCCTGTCACATGTTTCAAGCCATAAAATCGAAAAAGGTCAGTGAATTTTTGTTCTTTAAACATATCAAGATGTATATAATCACATTTCAAACACACAAAAGGTGAAGAAAGAAATGTTTGCAAATAGTCTATGAATGTATTTATTGTTAATTACAAAAATACCTGCAATTGCATACTGTCACTAGGATAAAGCTGGAGGGAAAGGGGGCAGGTCTTTATGAAAATAAACAGGTTTTGAACATTTCCAGAATGTTAGGTTTGAAAAGTGTATACCAAGACATTCCATATTTTTAGCAGATATGTAAAAATACCTACTGCTGGACCTTACACATTTAATGTATTTCAAAAGGAGGACAGAGGAGAATCTTAGATTGTAGATTCATTCTATTTTTTTATGAATCTTTTTATAGAATTTTGTAAAATACAACAAATAAAGGGCCACATGTAGCAACTGAACGCAAAAAAGGCTATTTACATGTATCAAACCCTATTTTGCGATTCGGTAACCTGTTACTGAATCGCAAAATAGGTTAGCTATTCCGTATTGGGCGTGTTTAGGGCATCCCTTTCAAATAGCGAATCGCAGCAGTATTTATGATTGTTTTGTGGTGTTGTGTAGTTCCTATAGTACCCATGCAGGACCTGCGCGTTTGGATAACATAAACTGTGGGCTTGGTGTTAGACTGACTCTGTGCACCCCCACTGCGTATGTTAGCCGGATTTGCATTAGCTAGCTCACAGTGCCACTAGAATCTCCTCTTATCGGGGAGAGATTAGTTTCTGGCAACCTTAGATCATGACAACCCTGATCCCTCAGAATCGTGGAAACAATGTAATACTTCTCGCTCAGTCACTCGTGCTTACTTGTTTGGTTTGTCTCAGAGAGTTACACAGAATAAACAGTCTGGGCGTTTCAATAAGTATTTATTGAACAGTTGTTATTCTAGTGTAAAATATATGTGCTGCAGCAACCAGCAGACAATAGCAGAGATATATTATCAGCTGTACGATAAAAGTGAAAGGATAGTACAGTTCTACCATATTGTAATAATCATGAATACATACATGAATATAAAATGCGTGATAGAATGTCACCCAAAAGTGCACGTACTCCTACGATGCCTAACTAGATGTACCTAAGTGTACCTAGCATGTGTGTAGGTCTAAAAGCCTAAGAGCCAAGAATCCTTCTAGGATTTAGTCGAACCCCATTACCTGAATAGAGAGAGTGTGGGACCCCGTCCTGGTCTCGAGTTGGACACCCCGCAAGGGCTGTGTTAGACCGCTGTCAGCTGGAGTGACTGCATGCAGGAGCCTCAGCGTCTCTGGTCAGTGTGTCGGCATGGAAGTCTCGGTTCCCTCTATCTTACCATGGCAAGATGTGGTGAATTTATACCCTAAAGTGTCTCGTCCCTCAGTATGGTTTGCATTGGTCTTTGTTAGACATGAGGAAGACGTCAGGGGTGAACTTTGTACATACATATTATGCGGGAGATGTAGCTGGTGAATGCTCATGCATAATTTATGAGTACATTGTAGGCCTGTGTTCGGGAAAAACCCTGCAGTGTTCTAACCACAGACTAGATAACGTTCAACCCTCAGAGTTTGTTGTGTACTGTAGGGAACTAATGTAGGTGAAAGATCATACCTATATTAGGGCATAGGAGATCATGACTAAAATAGGGCATAGGAGATTATGACCATAATAGGGCATATACGATTATGACCATAATAGGGCATATACGATTATGACCATATACTGCATATATGACTGTGTCTGTATTAGGGACCCTATACGAAACATAACACCCACTCCACTTTCGAATTGGATGACAATGACCATACTTAAAATCTGGACAATTTAAAAAAAAAATCTTAAAAACAGCTAAAACATTGTTTTAAAAACACATTTAAAAAATATTTAAAAATGTTACAAATCAGCTATTCTTTTGTTGCCACTTGAAAAAGTCAATTCTGTCTCACTTATAAAAGTTGCATTACTACAAGCAGAAGAAGGTCATTCTTTTCTCAAGTGAAAGTGTAAATTTAGGAAATGTTCCAATTTTAGTTCGTTTATTTATGAAACGAAGTGGAGAAGCCGAATTCTTTCCCAGGACGCGATGAGCCAATTCAAGATTCAGGGGTCGATTCCGATTCGGGCCGGAAAAAGCACCGACCGACTCGGATCCGGAAAAAATACCGACCGACACGTACCCGTGGCGCACGACACGCCAAGTACGATGCAAGGCGCGAAAAATCCGACCGACACGTACCGAAACAAAGTCGACCGACCGAGCCGCACGGAAAGCAGCAATTCGGCCGGAAAAACACGCGAATCCAACCGAACGACACGCACCCGGAACAAATCCGACCGAAACGTACACGCGAACTCCAAACCGCAAAGTACGATGCAAGGCGCGAAAACCACGAGCGAGTCGGACGGAGGACAAGCCGTACGACCGACACGCATACAAAACCGAGCCGAAGCAACACAATACACCGCGACCGACGCGTCGCAGCATAGAAAACTGCACAAACACAGCGTGAACGAAACGGAGAACACCGTACGAGACCAATGCAGGGTCCGACTCGGTCACAAGAACGTTTCAACATACACAGACAGTACAAAGGAAAATTCACCCAAAAAAGGCCAAACAAGCAATTACCAAGCCAATAAATACTGGGGGGTGGGGACAGAGAACAAAGACACACCCACAACTCCACCTATATAAAGGACACAAATCACTACCATGAGCCTTTGCAAATGCCATTCCACTGCCAGCACCCAAGAGAAAGCAACCATACACCCACAGCTCATCCCTCACACAAGCCACACACCATCAGCACACCAACAAATACCTACCTCACATACACCCAGCAAAACACACACTCACACACCCTCACCTGCACACCAACACACACATCACCCACCATCACCACCCATCACCATGCCCCCAAGAAGAATCCCAAGTTCCTAGATAGTGAATTGGAAGTCATGGTAGACGAGATCCTCAGGGTGGAGCCACAGCTGTTTGGCACATTGGTCCAACAGACCCCCATGTCGCAGAAAACCAAGATGTGGGAGAGGATCATCAACAGGGTGAACACCCAATCACCATGTCGGCGCACAAAGACTGACATCCAGAACAGGTGGTATGACGTGCGCAGGAGGGTACGGAAAATGCTGAAGCAAGACTACATCAACAGCCAACACACCGGCAGTGGCCCTCCTGCCAAGCCAATATACCTCAGGCCCTGGGAGGAGAAGGTGCGGGCCATCCTTCCGCCAGTGAGCGTATATGGACTAGAGGACATCCCAGAGCCTGGTGAGTACACAACAAATGTACACAATATACTGCCACAAAACACACACACATCACTGTCAAGGGGAGAGTCAAACCATGCACTCATAGCAATTACACAGCAACCAGAACAGAATCATCCCAAAATGTGTATGTCAGTCAGATAAACACAACACATGCCATCAAAAAAGTCACATCCAACTGTGCCATCACATGTACAAACAACTACAACTACAGCTAGGCAGTGGCACAAATAGAACCAACAAACACATCCAGACATGTAGCCACCACAACAACACCAACACACAGTGAAGAACACTCAAAGGAAGGAATTCTGTGTATGCTGGCCAAGTCAGTGTAGCCAATAGCATCATGGGAGTCGCAGTCACACATATTGCCCCCCCACAACTGCCCCATCAACACCACCATGAACCATGCGCACATCACAGGGAGTGGAGAAGGACTCACAAGATGGCTGACACTGGCTACTGCTGTGGGGAGCACAAGGCCCTGCTGGCAAATGTGCACCAACAAACAGCAGGACACCACTGACTGACATCCTGAGAGACAACTTACACTCCCTGCAATGCAAGCACGTTCCATGGTGGGATATCTGGCTGGCTGGGTGGGAAGGGGGACTTGCAGCACTGACTATAGTCACAAGCACCTCCCCTCACACCCCCCCAACACAAACTCCACAGTACCCACCTGGTAGAATGCAATGCCCTCCATCCTAACACAAGATCCCACAAAGAACCACCACCCTGGGTCATGTTGTGTGAAGCACAGGGACACTCTTGGGACTTTTAGCCAAACAACTGCCAGGACAACACTCCCAGCCATCCTGTCAGCACAGCCAGCCCACCCCACAGGGAAGCAGAGTCAAAAGGAAGGAAGCATGGGCATGCTGGGAAGGGGGTGGAGGCAATAGCATGATGGGAGTCGTAGTCACTGATATTGGTCACCCCCACAACTGTCCCATCAACACCACCCTGAACCATGCTCACATCACAGGGAGTGGAGAAGGACTCACAAGATGGCTGACACTGGCTACTGCTGTGGGGAGCACAAGGCCCTGCTGGCAACTGGGCACCAACAAACAGCAGGACACCACTGACTGACATCCTGAGAGACAACTTCCACTCCCTGCAATGCAAGCACGTTCCATGGTGGGATATCTGGCTAGCTGGGTGGGAAGGAGGACTTGCAGCACTGACCATAGTCACAAGCACCTCCCCTCACACACACCCCAACACAAACTCCACAGAACCCACCTGGTAGAATGCAATGCCCCCATCCTAACACAAGATCCCACAAAGAACCACCACCCTGGGTTATGTTGTGTGAAGCACAGGGACACTCTTGGGACTTTTAGCCAAACAACTGCCAGGACAACACTCCCAGCCATCCTGTCAGCACAGCCAGCCCACCCCACAGGGAAGCAGAGTCAAAAGGAAGGAAGCATGGGCATGCTGGGAAGGGGGTGGAGGCAATAGCATGATGGGAGTCATAGTCACAGCTCTACATCCCCCACCACATGGCCCAGCAAGCTCACACTCACGCATGCACATCCCACAGAGAGTGGAAAGGCCCATCAAAGATGTCTGACACTGTTGCTGTGTCGTGGGGAGCACAAGGGCATGCTGGGTACTGCACACCAACCAACAGCAGGACACCACTGTCAGCCATCTTGCCATTGCTCTCACACCCACACACACTGAACCCCACACAAAAGCAAGTAAGTATGGGAATGCTGGGAAGTGGGGTGGAGGCAATGGCATGATGGGAGTCGTAGTCACAGACATAGCTCACCCCCACAACTGTCCCATCAACACCACCCTGAACCATGCTCACATCACAGGGAGTGGAGAAGGACTCACAAGATGGCTGACACTGGCTACTGCTGTGGGGAGCACAAGGCCCTGCTGGCAACTGTGCACCAACAAACAGCAGGACACCACTGACTGACATCCTGAGAGACAACTTCCACTCCCTGCAATGCAAGCACGTTCCATGGTGGGATATCTGGCTGGCTGGGTGGGAAGGGGGACTTGCAGCACTGACTATAGTCACAAGCACCTCCCCTCACACCCCCCAACACAAACTCCACAGTACCCACCTGGTAGAATGCAATGCCCTCCATCCTAACACAAGATCCCACAAAGAACCACCACCCTGGGTTATGTTGTGTGAAGCACAGGGACACTCTTGGGACTCTTAGCCAAACAACTGCCAGGACAACACTCCCAGCCATCCTGTCAGCACAGCCAGCCCACCCCACAGGGAAGCAGAGTCAAAGGAAGGAAGCATGGGCATGCTGGGAAGGGGGTGGAGGCAATAGCATGATGGGAGTCGTAGTCACTGATATTGGTCACCCCCACAACTGTCCCATCAACACCACCCTGAACCATGCTCACATCACAGGGAGTGGAGAAGGACTCACAAGATGGCTGACACTGGCTACTGCTGTGGGAGCACAAGGCCCTGCTGGCAACTGTGCACCAACAAACAGCAGGACACCACTGACTGACATCCTGAGAGACAACTTACACTCCCTGCAACGCAAGCACGTTCCATGGTGGGATAACTGACTGGCTGGGTGGGTGGGAAGGAGGTCCGGCTGCCAACCAAACACAACCAATGCAGACCATGTTCACACCCCAGAAAATACATAGAAATGCCCAAATAATGCAGGACAATGTGCCACACCAATATCAACCCCTGACTGTGACGACTCAGGACAATGCAATGTACAGGGCCGCACCCAGAGGCACAGTCACAACTGTCATGTGTGTCAACCATTGATGCCTGCAGAAACATGACATACATTGTTTGTGTCTCCCAAAAACAGGTGATGATGGGGACACAGCAGCAGACGCTGAGGAGTCCCAGTCCCAGGCTCAAGAGGATGCCGAGCTCACTGGCGTCGTACAGCCTCTGTCCTCCTCGGACGATGAAGAACAACCTGGCACATCCGGTGCAAGTCAACATGCAGCACCAGCAGGACCACCAGCTGCAGCACCAGCAGGACCACCAGCTGCACCCCCTGCACCCACCCCTACAACGACTGTCACCACGAATCCCATCCCTGCCGACATGGACAGAATAAGGAGCAACACCAGCACAGTGACCCTGGACCAACCTGGGGCCACGGACACCACCACCACCACCAACCCCCAAGGTGGACCAGGGTCAACTGTGCGTGCCACTGCACGCACTGCACATGTCAGCAGGGGTGGTGGGAGGGGTGGGAGACAGAGGTCGCTGCTTGCAGACGTTGCTGGTGTGCATGATGACCCACAACTGGTACGCATAGCTGATGCGTACCAGTCCAGCACCGGAGAGCTCAGCCAGGTAGTGGGGCTCCTCAGAGACATTAAACAGCAGCAGGCTGCCCATCATGCCCGCTTGGACTCCCACATGTCCCACGTGGAGTCACACATGTCCCGTGTGGACTCACACATGTCCCGCGTGGAGTCCAAGTGGGATGCACTGCATGAGATGACGGCGGTGCACAGGGACATTTTACAATGCCTCCGCCAGATGAACAGCAACCAGTCCACACCTCCCTGTGTGCCAACAACATCTGGTGCCGAACAAACTGCAACTGCCACAGGGAGGGAGGAGGACTCTGGCGGAGAGTCCCCTGCACCGCAGCAGCCTGCACTTCAGGGCCCCCCAAGAAGAGGGGTCGTCCGAGGAGGGAAAAGTGAGAGGCCGATGGCCAAGCGCAACTCCCAGGAAGCCTGAACCTGTTCTGGATGTTCGCCTTTGTGCACAGACTGTTCACCCTGTTGACGGCAACACTACTCCCACACATTGCATGGGGAGTACAAGTTGGACCAATGTGTCAGACAACTGTGGCCCCGATACTGGGGATCCTGCCTACCCGGACTTTCAATTCACCTAGGAACTTGGGATTGCAAGATTCATGTACAGCACAACCCATCCTATGCACTATTAACACAAATGTATCACAATAAACACACCAATACACCATACTTGCCTCTGTCGTGATTCCAACGTGGGTGCTGTTATGGGGATGATGAACTGCAAAATTACACTGTGTATGCGAACTGCAACAGCAAGGACAACACAGGCATGTGAGTACAGGCAACGTGACACACATGAGGGAGACACACCACCAGGGCTACACGACACATACACACCTAGGCCATCTGACTCATTGCCTACACTGATGTTGCCAGGGAAGACGGTGCAATGCACAGACACCACACCCATTCCCAGTTGTAGTCAAGTAGCCCACAGGTGCAGTAAGCAAATGGCAGTCAAATGTGTGACCACAGACAACGCACATCACAAAGTGAAGCACAGGTTTATTACACAGTTGCAACATGCCGTAACCACTACAGATGCAAGGTAACCCCACCTGGCAGCGGGCACACAGTCAACAACTGTAGACGGAAGGAAGTCCATGGGTGTGGCGCACATCACCTGTAGGGACACAACAGCTACCAGCCTGGATGTGCAATCACGTCGTCGGTGGACACAGTTGACCAAACGAATCTGAAAGTACCCTGTGAAGGACAGAAATGACACACAGTCAAAAGCAATGGAGTACAGGACAGAACAGCAAAACACATGCACAATACATGTTACAAGATACCCACCCAGAACCAAGTTAGCATGTCAACACTGTTGGGGAGTACAGCCCACCTGTCACCACACATCGCAACACACATCCAGTCAAGTGGCCCATGGACACACTCCACAGCACCAGAGCACCACCCACACATCATGCCAACTCACATCATTGACATGACACCTCAGGATACTCACATTCAGCTGAAGAAGTTGGTGATGAGCTGTGTGCGGACATCACCATCACCATCATCATCATCGTCACTGGCATCGTGGTCCAGGCCAGGATCCTCCACAGGTGGCGGATGTTGGTCATTGTCATCCTGGATGAGAGGCAACTCCTTCCGCACTGCCAGGTTGTGGAGCATGCAGCAGACGATGATAATCTTGCACACTTTCGCAGGGGCATATGGGAGGGACCCTCCGGTCTTGTCCAGGCAGCGGAAGCGGCTCTTCAGGAGACCAAAGGTCCGCTCAATCACTCTCCTGGTCCGACCATGTGCCTCATTGTAGCGCATCTGGGCAGGTGTCACAGGGTTCCTGAGGGGTGTCAGCAACCACGGCATGTTGGGGTATCCCGAGTCACCTACGGACAGACAAGTGCACATTAGCTGACTTGGAAAAGTGGGCAGAATACTACAGATCAGATCACACACAATGGCACAAAGTCAGTACATACCGACAAGCCAGGCACGCTGGTTCTGCATCTGTGCCATCATCCTGGGGATGCGACTACTCCTCATCACAAAGGCATCGTGTGCTGAACCAGGGAAACGGGCACACACGTGTGTGATGGTCATGTCTGCAAGACACACCACCAGTGCATTGACCGAGTGGTAGTGCTTGCGGTTCCTGTAGGCCTGCTCCTGGGCCTGTGGTGGTACCAAAGCCACATGTGTCCCATCAATGGAGCCAATTACATGCGGCATCCTCCCCAGGGCATAAAAGTCACTCTTCACGTCAGTGAGTCGTCGCAGTCTAGGGAAATAGATGTACCGGTTCAGGAAGAGCAACATTGCCGCCAAAACATCGCGGAGCACACGGCTGAACATGGTCTGTGACATCCCACCAGCAGTCGCCACAGTATGTTGGAAGGTACCAGTGGCAAAGAAGTGTAGGGCTGCCATCACCTTCACCTTGGGGGTCAGCGCTGTAGGATATGGCCGGCCAGGCTGCAAATGTGGGGACAACTGCACTGCCAAATCCTCAATGAGCTGCCTGGTGAAGCGGTACCGTCGGATGCTGTCCCGTTCCACCATCGTTGCCAGGTCTGGGAATGGCCGATGGACAGCAGGAGCCCTGCAGTGCAGAGGAGAAGTAAGCAAGATTGTCAGTCACCCCACATATGCGGCATTGAACACACTCAAGATCCCAACATACATCATTATGAGGCACAACTACATGAAGTGTGCAGTACCGGAAGGACATGTATGGTACATACATGGCCAACATCTGTCAACACGGTCCAACAGGTGGCATCAATTAGTCCCAGGTTGGCCCATTGGATATCATGAGGCCGTGTCACAGTTCCCATCTCCTGCTGCCGTGTCACAATAACCCACCACAGGGACATGTGAGGACAGATGTGCCCCAGGCACCACAGCTCAACGACAGGTACATTCCCAGGGACCCTGTAATGCCACATGGACACTGGCATTACATGGAGTATCATGTATACACCACAGCAAAACAACCATGACCCCCACAGGTAGTGGCCCCACTTGCCACGGCAGGACAGACATGGACGTCTGTGACACACACGCACAACATCAGAGTCCATGCACACACAACGTGGATGTGGAGACTGTCTCCCATTGTGCACATGAAATCAGAGACATTGTAAACACCACATGCACAAAGACTGTGGAGGACCATCACTATTGTGCCACTGGGACACCCTGGCTCAAACATACCGTCCCACATGGGACTCACGGGGTATGTGACATGACATACACATACACCACTGTGAAATGTGACCATGGCACATGCACAGATATGAACAGTTGCACATCACAGTGGTCACGTACACGTAACACCCAGGATCCTGTACCCATGAACACGTGCACAGCCTGGGGGTGGCTGCCCACAGGTGACACCCACAGGACAACATGTACACCAACATACACACAATAGGAAATGCAGCCTTACATGCCTTATGATAAAGTTTGGACAGGCTGCCGTGATGTAGGTGTGCCCCTCACTCCTGGGAGCTAACTGTGGCTGGCATATGTCCATCTGAGACAGGCATGCTGACATATGCCAGTCACATGTACAGTGATGCGTTGAACAGCAATGGACCGATCGGTGCCTCCGGCCGGCCCATTGCTTTCAATGTGTGCGGGTACGCGTTGTACCCCTGTGCGCGTTGAACAGCAATGGACCGATCGGTGCCTCCGGCCGGCCCATTGCTTTCAATGTGTGCGGGTACGCGTTGTACCCCTGTGCGCGTTGAACTGCAATGGACCGACCGGTGCCTCCGGCCGGCCCATTGCTTTCAGTGTGTGCGGGTACGCGTTGTACCCCTGTGCGCGTTGAACAGCAATGGACCGATCGGTGCCTCCGGCCGGCCCATTGCTTTCAATGTGCGGAGTACGCATTGTACCCCTGTGCGCGTTGAACAGCCATGGACCGATCGGTGCCTCCGGCCGGCCCATTCCTTTCAATGTGTGCGGTACGCGTTGTACCCCTGTGCGCGTTGAACAGCAATGGACCGATCGGTGCCTCTGGCCGGCCCATTGCTTTCAATGTGTGCGGGTACGCGTTGTACCCCTGTGCGCGTTGAACAGCAATGGACTGATCGGTGCCTCCGGCCGGCCCATTGCTTTCAATGTGTGCGCGGTGCGCGTTGTACCCCTGTGCGCGTTGAACTGCAATGGACCGATCGGTGCACACCCATTGACAATGGGCTTGCCTGGCAACAGACGCGTTTCGGATTTCGAGCAGAGTCGGTTGCTGGAAATTCAGTTGGTCACCCACAACAATGTTGCAAAATCATGTATGTCATGAAGTTGAAGATTTGAAGGATGCTGTGGGCGTGTTTTGGTGCTGCTATTCCATGGATTGGCCAGATTCAGAAGATGCAAACGACTTGGACCTATCACTTTGGACACAAGGGACAGTATCTGCCTCTCCAGCACATATATATTGCTGGCTGTTCCCCTGAGAGCCCACTTGCCTGCACTACATGCTCCAAGACGACATCTGCCACTGCACTGCTGCTGTCTCTGCCCCTCTGGACCCTGCAATGGCACGTACTGTGGAGAGAGCCCCAGCCTTCAGCCTTGAAGAGAACCAGGCCCTGCTGGACAGCCTACTTCCACAGTACAGCAAGCTGTATGGGACACCAGGGGAGCAGGTGAGTGTTCTGTGCACTGCCTTTCTGAATGTGCATTTTGTCTGACTAGCAAGGCTGAGAGTCTGCACGCCACTGGCTAGCAGGCTCACTGAGTAGTTGTCACCCCCATAGTGTGTAGTGACTTGCACTGGACAGGTATGGTGCAGTGACAGTGCATTTGAACATGGTTTTACTTCCCATGCAATGATACCATGTAGTGACGTCTGGCAAACTGTCCATGGTCAGCTTTGCACTGCCTGTGTACATCATGTGCCCCTGTGATTGAGACATGTATATACAACTGTGTCATGCACGGATATGTTGCATGTGTGGTAATGGCCTTTTCACTTTGTCATCCTGACAGGTTAATGCCCATCGGAAGCAGGAAATCTGGAAGGACATCGTCCGGGCTGTCCGGTCCGTGGGGGTCTACAAGCGCAGGATCCGCAACTGCCAGAAGAGGTGGCAGGACCTTCGGGGCTGGACCCGGAGGATTGCACGGGTCCAGCTGAAGCTGTCGCCTCCTCGCAGGAGGGCGGAACACAGACCCTGACCCCCCACATGCTCCAGATCCTGGCGGTGGTCTTTCCAGACCTGGATGGGCAGCTGAAGGCCAGACAGCAGCAAGGAGGGGGTGAGTCAAAGACTGCACTGTGAACTCTGTATTACATGCTTTGTGCCCTCCTCTGGCCTGGTTCAACTGCCACAGTGCAGCAGTCATGTTGTCCAGGAGCCATGTCCCTCTATTGTGCACTGCCCACTGCTCATCTGATACCCAGGTGTGGCCCTTACATTCAGGGAATTGTGTCACTTGGGACTGTGTCCTTGCAGTTTGCTTCACTAAAGGTGGGGGACAGCATCTGTTTCCCTAACTCTGTTGTGGGCATCATGGGTGGGTCCATTGTTCACACAACGCCTGGGTTTGGACATGTGATCTGCGTGTTGCTTTGATATGCGGTCCACTTGCTGAGCTGAGCCACCACATGTGCCTGGGGTATGTGGCTCACGCCCATGCAGCGGGTGGGAACAATGTTTGTGCCCCAGGAGTGTGCAGATTACGTGTGTCACACATACATAGCCAGCTATCCACTGTCCAGGGCACATCCCTCATTCATGTGGAGCAGGACAGTCATGCCTACTCCAGGCCATGCAATGCACTCTGTACTCCCACTCCCGTGTATCAGCTGACACATTGTGCACAGTGATTTGACCCCTCCGGTGTCTGCCTCTGTGTCAGTGTGCTGTGGATTAGTTGCCAGGACTGCTGGGGTGTTTCTTGGTAGGGGCTCAGCATGCCCCTGGAGATGTGACCATAGGAGACGATACTTGTGTGTCACATAGGTGTTTGATCAGCTGCCCGTGCAGACTGGGGTATGCGAATGTGATGTTCAGGCAGCTGTTCCCCATTCACAGCAAATTGTGAGGGGCTCAGGTTCAGAGGGTAGTGTCACAGGTCTCCCATATGTCCAATAGGTGTGACCTGGACAGATGAGGTTGAGATGATGTGTTGTGTGGGGGATGTACATGTGCACTTGTGCAGCTCCAGGACTTGCATTCCCCATGACCTACTATTGTGACACAGTGCATAGTGTTGTTGTCTGGCTGCCAAGTCATACATCACTGAGACAGTGATGTATGACTTAACAGTCATGCCTCTGCCATGGCATGTGTCAACTTATTTGTGGTCCTGCAGGGGAGTGACATGTGCTACATGCACACCATAGTGGCGCTGGCTATCAGGACATGGGTGCATCATGGTGTCTGTCGCTGGTATGCATCACATGCATTTCCTTTTTGACTCTGGGCATCCCTTTCATCCGGAAACCTGTACTCACTCAGTGGCAAGAGCTGTGATGTGTCCACACCGTGTCCTCTGCACTGTCCAACTACTGTGTACTTGGTGCATGTGTCCACACTGGGGTGTTGCTATCCAACAGACACCAGACAGATGGGTGCAAGGCCATGTGGGATGTGAGTGCCATGGTTGGCCTCAGACTGACAATTGGCTTCTCCTGTTCAGTTAGGGCACTTTTAGCAGTGTACAACTAATGATGCCAGGGCTTGCTCTATAATGTGCTGTGCTCACAGTGGTGTGTGCGTTTGGTGCAGGTGACTGATGTCTGTCTGTTTCCCCATTGTTTGCAGATACATCCACGGCCACGGAAGGGGACAGCTCCACGGACCAGGAGGAGCCGGAGAGCCAGACCGGGTCAGCAGCCGAGGAGTGGTCGGAGGGACCCAGTGGCACGGAGGGCGAGGGGAGCCACACCGAGGAGTCCTCAGCACCATCCACCTCAGCTGAGGACCAGAGCAACTCGGAGGATGACTCCCTTATGGAGGCGGGTGTCAGCAGCCACCACACCCCAGCTAGTGTTGCTGTCCCCGCCACCACCAGCACCACCACCGCCCTCCCATCGGCTCCCATTCCCCAGGTCCGTGGAGGCTCCCATGTTCGGGAGCGTGTCTCCTTTGGGCCAGGCACTGCACCCCCTGCCCCTGTGTCCCCTGCTGCCCTGAGTGAGGAGTCTGTGTACCTCCTTCGCCAGCTCCATGTAGGGCAGACAGCCATGCTGAGTGTCCTCCATGCGCACACCGCACTGTTGACTCAGCTGGTGTCGTTCATGGAGGGCCTCTCATCGGGCATGTCTGACCTACAGAGGGGCAACAGGTCCATGGACTCCTCCCTGACGGCAGCAGTGTCCCTCCTCAGACAGTCCCTCACCCCTCCTGCCTCTGCTCCATCCACACTCCCCAGCACCTTGCCCGTCCCAAGCACACACACACCGGCACAGGCACACACCAGCACACACACATCCAGCACACAGACACACACGCCACAAACTAAACGTACACGCACGCACAGTCAGGGGACTGAAACCAGACTCACAGGGGATGGGGCCCTGGTACACACACACGCATCCATGGGCACTGCGCAGTCCTCAGTTGCCTCTCCCTCCAAAGCACCCTCCCTTGCCTCACCTGCAACCCCAAAGACCCAGCGCCTCTTCCTCAGTGACCTCGGCCTCTTCCCCTCCGATCCAGCTGCCCCAGCATCCAGGGGGAAGAGGAAGCCCCCCCACAAGGAGCAGAGTGCCCCTCGCCCCCGGACACCCTCCCCAGGCGCAGACAGACTGAGGCCCCCAACCGCCAAGTCCCCCGGAGTGGTAAGAGCAAGACCCCGCCGCCGCCCTGCAGCTCAAGCACCAGGTCACCTTCCTCCATCCCTCAGGCCCCCACTCCACAGGTGCCCCCGCCACACCCTGCCCCAGGTTCCCCCACCCACAGATATACCATCCCCAAGAGGCTCCGGCCTTCTCCCCCTGCCACTTGCTCTCCCGGCACCACACCCCCGCTGCGCTTGTCTGTGCCACTGATGTTGTGAGGGTGTCCTCCCCCTCTGTCCAGCCCACCTTGCCTGTTCCCCATTCTCCTCCCCTGGTGGTAGGCACTGCAGTGGAGTCCACTACCACCCTGTCTGACTTGGGCACTGCAGTGGCGGACCTGTCCACTCCATCTGCAGGGTCCACTGCAGTGCGTGCCGGCACCCACAACATCTGAGCCATGCCCCCAGTTGTGCCGGCACACACCATGTCAGACACCTCCACTGCAGTTGTCAGTGGCTCTCCAGCACCCACCACCCCTTCCCTGCTTCCTCCTGGAGAGCCCTGATCCTGTCCCTGCGGTGCCTGGCCTACCCCCCCCCCCCCGGTTGCCCCTCCTAGTGGATTGTCCCTGGTTTTGTGCAGGCATGTGTAGGGTGGCATCTGCCACTGTCACCCACTTGTGACTTTGTTGATGGACTGGCCATTGGCCTTTGTTTATGTTCTACCGGACTTCTACTTTTAATGCCACATATGCTGAATAAAGCAACTTTCTGTTCTCTAGTGCTTTTGCTTCTGATGTACATGATTTTGCTTCTGATGTACATGATGTTGATGATGCTAACCATGCCCTTGCTGCAGTGATGGTGATATTTGGTCTCATGATAATGAAGTGTTACTGTGCAGGAACCCATGTGGTCCAGGGGTTATGTGTCCTATCCTGTGGTGTATCCATGTCATCCATAGCAGCATCTGAGGGTGTCATGTGTTCAGTATTTGGCAATGAGATTTCCTACTTAGATTGGCAACTTCACATCTGTGGCTTCCACCACTGCACATCTGTTGTGCCTGCCATTGTTCTATTCGTCTACTTCCCTGACCGTGTGGCCATCTCCAGTGAACATGCAGGTTTGGGCATCAATGGGGAAGGACTCATCTGTGTTGTCAGTGCAACATTGCTTCTCGTATAATGCCTCCAAGCTGTGGAACAGTTTACCGCTGCTGTTACGTAGCCAACCTAATCATTCAGCCTTTCGCAAACAACTCAAAACCTGGCTCTTTCCTTGAGGGCCTCCCCTACTCTAGTGATCCTCAGCGCTGGGATGCTTCCGGGTAGCCATGCGCTATACAAAAACCTCTTCTATTCTATTCTATTCTATTGCTATACAAGTGTGTTGGATCTGTGCTGATGATTCCGTTGGCACTTCCATGACCAGGCTGATGGGACGGGAGCCCTCATTTGTTGCTAATTGTTGATTGTGTGTCCCATTGCTGCCATGGTATGGTATCTGTTCGCCTCACATCTGCAGTCTCCACAGGGTATCTGCATGTGTGTGCCCATTGGTGCAAATATGTGGGTCTGCATTCGGATGGTCACTTCTGTCATTGTGTCATTGATGATTGTTGACGGTGTCAGCCCCCATGGGTGTTGTTTGTCTGCACATGGCCAAAGTTATGTCTTATTTGCACTGCAGGATTAGGCTCCCCCAATTTATGTTGCAATGGGACACATACACTACTTTGCCACTGATGTGTTTGTTGTTCTGTGACCAGGAATCATCCATGCAGTTTGGCAGTTGCACCTCTTACTTTGTCAACACTTGCCTTTTGGTCACTGTGATGATGGGGGTTTGGACCCCATTGCCACAATGTTCGAAATGTGCTTCAGCTATGGACCCCACACTTACCTTTTGGTCACTGTGATGCTGGGGGTTTGGACCCCATTGCCACAATGTTCGAAATGTGCTACAGCTATGGACCCCACACTTACATTTTGGTCACTGTGATGATGGGGGTTTGGACCCCATTGCCACAATGTTCGAAATGTGCTGCAGCTATGGACCCCACACTTACATTTTGGTCACTGTGATGATGGGGGTTTGGACCCCATTGCCACAATGGTCATGGCCTGCTTGCATTGTGGGTGCCACACACATATATGTGTGGCACATGTGCTAGGGGGTCACATTGTATGTTCAAAGTCATGTTCGGTGTTGTAGGCATTTGACACAGTCTACACACGCTTGTCATGGTGTTGGGGGATGTCTTCTTCTTGCATTCCCTAGGTTGTGGTGTGCTGGTTGTGTCATGCATTGTCCATCCTATGAGTGGGGGTGGTAGTAGTGGTAGGCATCCTGCCCCCTGGCTAAGGGTGGTAGTAGTGGTAGGCATCCTGCCCCCTGGGTGAGGGTGGTAGTAGTGGTAGGCATCCTGCCCCCTGGGTGAGGGTGGTAGTAGTGGTGGCCATCCTGCCCCCTGGGTGAGGGTGGTAGTAGTGGTAGGCATCCTGCCCCCTGGGTGAGGGTGGTAGTAGTGGTGGGCATCCTGCCCCCTGGGTGAGGGTGGTAGTAGTGGTGGGCATCCTGCCCCCTGGGTGAGGGTGGTAGTAGTGGTAGGCATCCTGCCCCCCCTGGGTGAGGGTGGTAGTAGTGGTAGGCATCCTGCCCCCTGGGTGAGGGTGGTAGTAGTGGTGGGCATCCTGCCCCCTGGGTGAGGGTGGTAGTAGTGGTAGGTATACTGCCCCCCTGGGTGAGGGTGGTAGTAGTGGTAGGCATCCTGCCCACCCTGGGTAAGGGTGGTAGTAGTGGTAGGCATCCTGCCCCCCTGGCTAAGGGTGGTAGTAGTGGTAGGCATCCTGCCCCCTGGGTGAGGGTGGTAGTAGTGGTAAGCATCCTGCCCCCTGGCTAAGGGTGGTAGTAGTGGTGGGCATCCTGCCCCCCTGGGTGAGGTGGTAGTAGTGGTGGGCATCCTGCCCCCTGGGTGAGGGTGGTAGTAGTGGTAGGCATCCTGCCCCCCTGGGTGAGGGTGGTAGTAGTGGTAGGCATCCTGCCCCCCTGGGTGAGGGTGGTAGTAGTGGTGGGCATCCTGCCCCCTGGGTGAGGGTGGTAGTAGTGGTGGGTATCCTGCCCCCTGGGTGAGGGTGGTAGTAGTGGTAGGCATCCTGCCCCCCTGGGTAAGGGTGGTAGTAGTGGTAGGCATCCTGCCCCCTGGGTGAGGGTGGTAGTAGTGGTAGGCATCCTGCCCCCTGGGTGAGGGTGGTAGTAGTGGTGGGCATCCTGCCCCCTGGGTGAGGGTGGTAGTAGTGGTAGGCATCCTGCCCCCCTGGGTGAGGGTGGTAGTAGTGGTAGGCATCCTGCCCCCTGGGTGAGGGTGGTAGTAGTGGTAAGCATCCTGCCCCCTGGCTAAGGGTGGTAGTAGTGGTAGGCATCCTGCCCCCCTGGGTGAGGGTGGTAGTAGTGGTAGGCATCCTGCCCCCTGGGTGAGGGTGGTAGTAGTGGTGGGCATCCTGCCCCCCTGGGTGAGGGTGGTAGTAGTGGTAAGCATCCTGCCCCCCTGGCTAAGGGTGGTAGTGGTGGTAGGCATCCTGCCCCCCCTGGGTAAGGGTGGTAGTAGTGGTAGGCATCATGCCACCCCTGGGTAGGGGTGGTGGTGCGCATTTAGGCCCCTGTGTGCATATGTGGCATTGGTGATGGGCATCCCGCCCCTATGGTGCTGCTGTTGCTGGTGTAAGTATATTCTGCATCCCTGTGTGTGTGTGTGATGTGTCGTGTACGTGTTGTATGTGTTTCGTGGTTGGTGTCTGGCTTACCTTCTGCGCCGTACGCGTCCGTGCCTGTTCCGGTAGTAAATGTAGAATATTGGTATGATCGGGACGAAGGGATTCATGGTTGGTTCGTGTCGTTCGTCCTTCTCGTTGCTTCGCGTCGTCCTCGTCGCTGCCGTGTTCGTCTCGGAGCCGTGGATCCTGTTGTGGCGCGAATCGGAGCTTATGTGCGCCTCTCCCGGATGCTTTGACGTGCCGTGCGTAGCGACGGGTTCGGCGCGTACGGAAAGCGCATCCTACTTGTCCGGCCGGACGGGGCTGCATTTTTCCTTCCGTGCGACTCGATTCGGCGTTTCCGGATTCGCCTCGGTCGGAGAACAGGACCTGGTTTGGGTGAGTACGGCTCGGCCGGATTCTTTGCTGTTGTACGCATCGTACTTGCTCGTTCGGTGTGCTGTACGGATCGGTCGGGAAACAGGGTTTCGCATGGCTTTTTTCCCGACCGAATGGTATTAGGTGCGCCTCCGACCGAGATCGGAATCGGCCCCTAAGTGTCCTGGCTGGGAGATACAGCATTATCGGTGTTAGCTACTGCAGACGACAAATCCAACACCTCACAGAGAACGTCAATCGCACATAGATGGAATTCAGCACTGTCAACAGTCGGTGCTGCGGCAGCTTGTGCGGCAGTTGTTACCTGAGTGCCTGTGGAGGAGCCACCTAACCCAGCAGGAGCAAACAGCACCTATGGATTCTCAAGGAATGCGTTCATCAGAATTGGAAGACGCTGGGGACAACGCAGAGCATGGGCCTTTAGGGGGTCCAGCATAGCGTCCATGTCCTGAGGCGTATCTGATGGAAACGTTAGACAGAGATCCAACGTGCATTCTTCTCCGCAAAACAGGCATCGAAGAACAGGTAAGATGCAGTCCACCCAGACTGGTCTAAACGATAGAAACCAAGAGGCGTTCAGTTCTCTTAGGCAAGGTATACCCAGAAGCTGCACCATGCGTTCACGGTATTTCCGCTCCATGAGTATGTTCGCCATTTCCTCAGAAATTGGGCTGTCCATTGCGCAGCAGTAAGATTACAATCAGGACTCCTGCAATTAGGAACAGGATCAGCGGGAGACCTCCAAAGACGCTTCCCAATACGGAGTGTATAAAATTGGGGATTACTCCGAGGACTGTCTGAAAGGTGCTTAATAGTCCTGACCCTATGGTCTTAAATAGGTGTACAATACCGCTCGTATCAGACATGTTAAAGATACGACTCACCATTTCTGCGAAATGAAAGGGGCAGTTCGTACGTATAAGCGCCTGTATCTCAGTCGAGGTCCTTGCAACTTGAAGTTCAAAGGTTTCTCGAGCGGAGGTTAAGGGCACGGGTTGCTGTAAAAGCATGGCTTTCAGTCTGCTCAAAGTATCAAATTGTATAAAGGAAACATTCAACGAAGGCCATAACGGCGCCTCCCTGACTGTGTTCAGTGGCGGAAACAATACTTGCATACAGCAAGTAACCCTGGAGTTAACAGTGACCAGATAGGCGACGCCCGGAAGCATCCCACAGCAACCTTGATCGTTTAGCATCAAGTAACTCCCATTCGAGAGCAGCTGGAAAACCGGCGTGATCATGGCCGCTGGGGTCCCTGACATGTGACACGATAAGTTCGCTACCGAACCACTACATGCTCCATGCAGAGAAATATCCTGACACATGAGAGAACCGCTTAAAGCGTTCTTGCAGTTTGTACCACTCAGATACACTTCTCGATCCCCATTCCGGCATCGAAATCTATATGGTAACTCCCAAGTTTCCTTAATGTATCCCTTACCCATTTTTTTATATCTGCCTGCCTGCCTTTGCTCAAGGCAATATTGAAACTGAAACGTAGTGACCGGCAGAGTGATTTGGCCATGAATTAGCCATTCAGTTGATGGTAATTCGGCTACAGTGAATGGTAACCTTTCCAGTTTCTCAATACGCAGCATTGTATATTTGGCTCCCCTTTGTGCCATTTCTGTCTGTTTATCAGTTAGATTGTATTCTGAAAACAGAGACGTGGTGTTTATAAAACGCCAGGGCACATAGCCTGCACGCAAAGATTGCAGCGTCCAGCTTAACATCATAATAGAACGTAATTGGGATTGCCCGTATTGTAACAAGGCCAGATCTTGTTCTAATATGTCGATTGCCGAAGACACAATGTTGCCTAAGGAGTAAATCCTGGAGGTTAAAGTCATTAACCCATTATCCACTACAGCTAATGCCTTCTCTAGGTTAATACGGTCTATTTCCCGTATTCTTTCTGCGGCCTCCTGTTGGGATATTTTCCAGTTTTCATTATAATAGGCATAAATGCCAGCATATATGAAACGTTTCTGACGTGTTTTCCTTGGGCCTGACAAGAAATCCCTAAGGTCCACATCAGGTGTGAGTAAGGTCAAGTGATGTTTTACTTCTGTGAGTGTTGAGGTCTCTAGTCAATAAAGGCACAACTTCCCAACACTATAGGATGTCACTACCCCTGGGTGTTGTCTTTGTACATAGCGTGTATCTGGCCTACTGATACTCAACCCCTTGGTTATACCTAGGAATCTCTGTTGACATGTGTTTGTGTCAATGGGCCAAATCAGCCATTCTGTCCAATTGGGATCTGACCTGTTGTACTGGAGAATGTCATCTAATCCTACCCCATGTGTAGTTGAATTCTGCCCCCCCCCCACCCATCTGTGATGGTGCTGGAAACCCAGGTGTGTTCATTTCCTTGTTCTTGGCCAGTCCAAGACAGGATGTCTGTTGCACAGTGTCATTTAGAAATATCTGCTGTGGAATGAGGCATGCTCTAAAAAGCGCTTCTGTTCCCTGGACCTGCCAGTCCCTAGAACCCCAGATTGATTTTAAATCTATAGTGTCCTTCCATAGGTCGAAACCCTGTGTAGACAACTGGGCCATAAAGGAAGCAGAGTAAATCTGTTTGGTGTTAGTCAACATAATTTTCTGTGCTGATGTTGTTGCCACTTTGTAATAAAATGACTTCGGGTCAGATGTATTAAACCCTGAAAAGTATGTGAATTTCTGTGCAAAAGTTTGCGAACTACCTTTTGGAGGTGTTGGGCAGTGTTCCCACTGGTGGTATTCAAATACATTTCTAGGTGTTATGGATTTGTGCAAGAAATGATGACCATAATGTTGGTAACAGTACAATGTATCATAGTCTGAAGTACCTTCTAACATTTCATTGTTCGGAAATGCTGCAGTTTTTTCCAAATCAGACATCATATTATTTACAGTTTCAGTGTCCCAATCATTAGAAAATGTACTGGAGGTAATGATATCACTTAAAGAAATTTTAAATACATGTTTAAGCTTTAAAAGTTCAGTCGGACCGAATATATCGAAATCAATCTTGTCCCATACTATACCGTCCGGTATAGGAACTGCTGTGATGTTCACTGAAGACAAGTCTCTTGGTTCACGATGTGAAGACTGGTGTGGCTTTAAAATCAAATTGACTCTTTGGGCTGTAGAGCTCTGCTGGAGATATCGTCCATTAATAAGCATACTAAAAGTTATAATTAAACCTAGCCAGAAGATGAAAAATAGAATCCCAGTGATAAACCATAGTTCTATCCAAGGTGACACCAGGTAAGTCTTTCTAAAAAAGTTCAGAAAGTCAATGAGTCTTTGTTTGTGTGATTTTTTTTTTGGCTGGCGTCGTTTCCGGCTCGCTTGGATCCAGTGAAAACGTATCAAAGTTCATGAAGTAGCCAGAAGCAGTTTGATCAATTGTTGGAATCGCATCGGGATTTGTTGAAATCGGATTTTGCTCTTGACGAGGCATTTTGACGTAGATGTCTGTAGTCGGTCTGATTGCAACTTGGTTGTTAAGTTGATTTTCTTCTTGAAGTTGAACTTCTTGTTGAAGTGGAACGAGTTCCATAGAATTGTTGCTTAGTCCTTCATTCCGTACAGCTGGCTCTTCAAACGTGATGAGTCTTTCTGTTTGAACTTCTTGGTTTGTAGCGAGAGGAGGGCGTCTGCTACTGTGGAGTCCACGAGGCCTACTGTTTAGTATCGGCCACATAGTGTGGTTTGATTAAGTCGATTGAGACAAATCTTTTCTCCTTTTTCCCGGCAAGAGGTGGCAGAAGTACAGTTTTTGTGCCTTGGATTGCTAGGACCGGTACAGCTGTTCTGTAGGATGGTCTCAAATTCTTTCTTGTCTGCAATCTTCTCTCTGACCAGATCCCCAACTTTTGGGATCCATGACAGGTCTTGCTGTTACATGCCTTGACTTCCTCAGTGGCGGTCTGTTTTAAGTGGACATTGCTTTGTTGTGTCCTGGATTCATTTAGATCCTGTAAAACAGCCAAACGATCATGGATATCAAATTGTTTTCCATCCGCCACTGCGCTTTCACAATCAAGATCAGGTACCCACATTCTTGTCCCAAATAGGACCTCGTAAGGAGTGACACCCCCTAGAGAGCTTCTTGGCTGGTTGTTAATTGCTCTTTGGACCCCATAAAGGTGACTGACCCAACTACCGCCCTTGCCTAATACCCTAGCTGTTAAAGACTGCTTTAAGTCCCGGTTTTTCCTCTCCACAACCGAATTTCCCTCAGGATGGTACGGAGAGGAGTACCGCAATGTTACGCCCATTCCTTCTATGGCCTCTTTGTAAGCCCGAGAGCTAAACGCCGGGCCACGGTCAGAATGTAACGTGCCAACTGCGTATGTGCCGATAAAGACTCGCAAATCTTTTATAACAGTTCGAGCGTCAGCCAAGCGCTGAGGCCAGACCCATAGGAATCTAGAGCAGGAATCCACTGCAACCATGATATATTTCTTGGCCCCATCAGATTGTAGGGGTCCGCAGTGGTCCAAATACACACACGCGAGAGGTCTGTCTGATTTTAACAATGGTGTCTGCGCTGGGCGTGCTACGGTGGAGCCTTTCATCTGCTGGCAGATGTCGCACTTTAAGACGTAGTCTTTGGTCTGCTTTGTTAACCCAGGCCACCAGTAGCGCTGTTTCAGTAAAGAAATAGTCGCTGTAACGCCTGTATGCGCAGAGCCCAAACCCTCGTGTGCTGCTAGAATTAAGCCTTGCCTACGATCCATATTTGGTATTACTCTATCCCCCACTCCAGGAATCTGAACATATGGAATGTTGTGTGCATCTAACTTGTAGGAGTACTTGAGTGGAAATTTTTTAGGTACTGCTGTGCTGCCTTTGCGTGAAGCATTGACAGCTACCAAAATCTCGCCGTCTATTCTCGTTTTTGAACGAGTGATTGCAGCTACGGACCCTGTGCGTACAGCCCCCTTTGCGGCTTCATCAGCCAATGAATTCCCTTCAACGTGAACGCCATCACGCTGATGACTCAGTGTATGTATCACGTGAGCCCTTGTTAGTTCGTTTGTCAACTCCACTACCTGTTCCCATAGCATTTTTTGCTTAATTGTGCCACCTTTTGCGTCATTAAACCCGTTTTGTTCCCAATTATGTAAATATTCATTGTACGACTGTACACAGTAAAAGGAATCACACACAATTAGTGTGGGGAATTCGTGTTCCGTATTTGCCAGTGCCAGTATCAGTGCTTTTAATTCTGCCAACTGAGCCGTGCAGTCTCCTAGAGATTGCGTTTTAGTGCAACTTGGATGGAACTTTCCATCGCGCATGCGACCTTTAACGATTGTACACGCTGCGCTGTAAGCTTGCTTACTCCCTATGGCCGGTTGAGCAGATCCGTCAGTGTAAATAATGTATTCATACTGATCTAGAGGCAAAATCTCATTTGGTAGAGGATATTCTTGTTCGTATTGCAGAAATGCTTGTGTTTTTAAACTTGGATCAAATCTGTATTCAACATCCGTTGCAGTAAGAGAATTAGCCCATTGTATCCATCTGGGATGTAAGAAGGCTTTCGCATTTGGAATGCTAGCCTTTGTAACAGCCTCTAAGGCTGGTACTGGGGTCACAGACTATTATGCGCTTTCCCTGAGCCAGAGCTCTTTCTCTTGATACAACGGTCTGCACTGCTGTCAGGATTTTTTCTGTTGAAGTGAAACGCATCTCTGCGTTTGTGTACAGGTGTGATTTGTATGCGATTGGTACCGTTTCGCCTTCATTGAAAGTTAAATAAGTGTACCCGCATTGACCCGCTATTACTCGGATCACTAAGTTGCGTACGTTTACGCGTGTCTGTAAATGTTTAGAAGCTATCATGTCTTCCTGTAGTGAACGTAGGATATTTGTATGTTCCTGTGTCCATTGTCTGACTGAAAAATCAGGTTTTATTAAGTCGTAGAAAGGTTTTACTCTTTCTGCGTAATCCAAAATGTATGTTCGACCAAAATTTAAGAATCCCAGAATTGATTGTAAATTCTTTAGCGATTTTGGAGGTTGGAGCAGCGCACACTTTTCTAAAAGGTTAGCTGTTAGGCTTTTTCCTTCACTTGACAGCTCATACCCTAAAAACAGGACATTGAGATGGGCAATTTTTGATTTTTTTTCTTTAAATTAAATTTATAGACCTCTGAGGCGAATCCCATAATAATGGTGCTCACCCTGGTCAAGTGCCTCGGTAAGTCATCGTCCGTCAGATAAATATCATCCACATAGGACAATGCTTCTTCATCCAAATTTTGAAGTAACTCTGTTACCCTTGCTGAAAACAACCCCGGGCTATTCTTATACCCTTGGGGGAGTCGACAAAATTGCCATTGTGACCCTAGCGCTGAGAATGCGGTCAAATACCTGCTTTCAGGCGCTATATTTTGGCAGAAAAATCCATTTGAGATATCAAGTGTAGTTTTGTATTTTTTCCGCACAATGTTGTTCATTAATGCGGCACTGTGTGCATTTTGAACTGCAAATGTCTTTGTGCAGGTGTTTAAATGTCTGCAATCTAAAACTAAATGATATGTGTTGTCAGGTTTTGATACGGGGAACAAAGGATTGTTCATTGGTGAGGTGCAATTTTCTATCACACCCTGGTATTCTAGTTGATCTAGGATCTCCCTGACTTTCTTTTTAGCTTCTTGCTTTATAGGATATTGCCTTTGAGCATTTGGTGAAACTTTTAATGGGATCTCGTGGTGGGTTGAATCCTCATCCCAACCAGCATGATTTTTGTACAATGCTGGAGCTAGGGCAACCGCCCACTCCTGCGTATATGCATGTTTTAAATGTATGGGAACGAGGTAGAAAAATGCTGGAAAAATTACCTTTTATCCCTTAGGGCACTCCATGACAAATGCTGGCAGCCAGTCTTGCTCTGCTAATAGGATGTCATATCCAGATGACAGATTTTTCCAAAATAGACCTTTAACTTTCCTGGGCTTGTCCCCCTCCATCCGGAGTGTTATCTCATGTAACTTATGTGGGACACTTACCCGAGTATCAGGTGTTTCCACCGTGATATACTCACTCAACTCCGCTGTCACCAGAAATTCCTTCAGGTTCTGGCGAGCTATTGTTACTTCTGCCGTGCTGTCTAGCATCGTCCGAGCCCATTCCCTGTTCAGAAGCTGTGTCCTCAGAATTCTGGGCATGTCTGATCTTAAGACCTGCTACCTTCTTCTTTTTGAACTGAGGTTTTTGTTTCTGTTTATCTTCTTTTTTTAGGTGCGTAGTCCGCAGCGCGTTGCGTGTCTCTGGACTTTGTACGCTCCTCTTGTCTGTGTTCTGACCGTCCTTCCCTCTCTGAGTTTTTTGATGAACCCTGAAAGGAACGAGAGGAACGTGTATCAGTATCCTGATACCTGTCAGGTTTTTTAATATTAGCCCTATTCCTGAGGTTATACCTCCTTTCAGAGGGCTCCTGTTGAGGAGACCTACCTCTGGATTGAGATCTGCTATCTTTAGACTTTTGTTGTTTTTTATTTTCCCACTTCTTTTTAGAAGAAGTAGGTGTCTGCTTTGTAGTGTCCTTTTCAGGACTTCCCACCAGTTGTGGTTTTAATGCTTTCCCACCTAGACTGTCTCTGCCTAGTTCTGCATATGCAGGTTCAATTATTTTGGGTAGTTCGTGTGGTTGATCTACTGGACTGAACTCCTTTAGGCGTTGGCGGATCGCCACTGAAGCTGCTTCCCCCTTAATGTTAGCTAGTATTATGGCTGATACCTGTTCGTAGTTACCTAGTAACTTCATCCCTAAGTTAAGGGCAGGCTCTGCTCCGTACTCATTTTGTATCTGTCTCAATACGTCAGGTACTACTACTAATGACGGGATACCATGTGTTCTGGTATATATGGCAGCAAAGACTGTACCCCAAGAGGTGCAGTCCTCTATTTGTGGTGTGATCCCCATGGGCAAGCAGATTGTTAGTATTCTGTGTTTATCACAGGTGGTAGTATTCGGGAATACCGACTCAAGCTGAGTTATTTTCTGAGCTATCCAGAATGGTATTTGTTCGCGTTTTGCGGGCATTTTGCCCATTACCGCGTGTAATGTTTGAGGAGTAATTTTATTTCCTGTACCCTGAGCTGGAGTACTATTTGCTGCACCTGGTGCAGGTTGGATTGTTAAAGTCCTCATGACAAATTGTGTCCGGTTTCTGTACATTTTAATTAAATCTGTGTGTTGTACGAGTAAGTCTCCTGGTGGATGTGATGTGTAGGCCGCTAATATTGGCCATGTGGCTCCTTCTCCTCCGAGTGGGCCTAACCTTCCTCTTTCTCGTACGTGGGGTAGGGCGCCATTAAACCAGTAATGATGTTCCTGGTAAGTGAGTGGAATCTCCATGTCCTCAAACGTACAATATTCCCGTGGTGCATCTCCTTCTATATAGTAGTGAAATGTATTTGTTATTGCATTTGCTGCTGGGAGTGTAACCCATGAATAGAATACCTCTGTTTTGTTTGATTCGTGTGCCTCAATCACGAAAACTACAATGCCACCCTTAGCTTGTAAACCATTTTCTAATAGTCTTATGGTGACTGTCCTTCTGAACTTTGGTGCAATCTGTATTGCATCCGCAGTGGCATTCGTATTGGATCTAAGACCGCAGTAGTCATCGTGTATAGAACACAGACTAATGTTTCAAAGAAACTATGATAAGGTTTTAGGCACAATTTTAGGAACACTATGTCCTTTCAAGCTTGAATAACCAACAGCCAATAAATAGTATTTTAGTACTACTCAGCTGCAGCGGATTTTGTGCCCACCCACTCCAGACGTCTCTGGGGTTTTGTGAGTAGGTTCTCTGAGAATAGCACGACTGAACTACTCAGATTCTACTGTTAAATAAGTACCCAACACACGTTGGGCGCCATGTCGTGTAGTTCCTATAGTACCCATGCAGGACCTGCGCGTTTGGATAACATAAACTGTGGGCTTGGTGTTAGACTGACTCTGTGCACCCCCACTGCGTATGTTAGCCTGTTTTGCATTAGCTAGCTCACAGTGCCACTAGAATCTCCTCTTATTGGGGAGAGATTAGTTTCTGGCAACCATAGATCATGACAACCCTAATCCCTCAGAATCGTGGAAACAATGTACTACTTTTCGCTCAGTCACTCGTGCTTACTTGTTCGGTTTGTCTCAGAGAGTTACACAGAATAAACAGTCTGGGCGTTTCAATAAGTATTTATTGAACAGTTGTTATTCTAGTGTAAAATATATGTGCTGCAGCAACCAGCAGGCAATAGCAGAGATATATTATCAGCAGTACGATAAAAGTGAAAGGATAGTACAGTTCTACCATATTGCAATAATCATGAATACAAACATGAATATAAAATGCGTGATAGAATGTCACCCAAAAGTGCGCGTACTCCTACGATGCCTAACTAGATGTACCTAAGTGTACCTAGTATGTGTGTAGGTCTAAAAGCCTAAGAGCCAAGAATCTTTCTAGGATTTAGTCAAACCCCATTACCTGAATAGAGAGAGTGTGGGACCCCGTCCTGGTCTCGAGTTGGACACCCCGCAAGGGCTGTGTTAGACCCCTGTCAGCTGGAGCGACTGCATGCAGAAGCCTCAGCGTCTCTGGTCAGTGTGTCAGCATGGAAGTCTCGGTTCCCTCTAACCTACCGTGGCAAGATGTGGTGTATTTATACCCTAAAGTGTCTCGTCCCTCAGTATGGTTTGTATTGGTCTTTGTTAGACATGAGGAAGACATCAGGGGTGAACTTTGTACATACATATTATGCGGGAGATGTAGCTGGTGAATGCTCATGAATAATTTATGAGTACATTGTAGGCCTGTGTTCGGGAAAAACCCTGCAGTGTTCAAACCACAGACTAGATAACGTTCAACCCTCGGAGTTCGTTGTGTACTGTAGGGAGCTAATGTAGGTGAAAGATCATGCCTATATTAGGGCATAGGAGATCATGACTATAATAGGGCATAGGAGATTATGACCATAATAGGGCATATACGATTATGACCATAATAGGGCATATACGATTATGACCATATACGGCATATATGAATGTGTCTATATTAGGGCCCCTATACGAAACATAACAGTGGCTGTGAATGCGGTTGCAACACATTCGCAATTTACCACCAACTTCAAGTTGGTGGTAACCCATTCGCAAATGGGAAGGGGGAATGGTGGTGAAAAAGTTTTTTAAGAGCAGGCAGTGGTAGCATGGATGGACCACTGCCTGCTGTTAAAAAATGAAAGGAAAATAATTCATTTTTGTTTTTTAAACGCAACCCGTTTTCCAAACGGGCTGCATTTAAAAAAAATGCTTGCTTTATTCACAAGCAATCACGGAAATGGTGGTCTGCTGGCCCCAGCAGGCTACCATCCCCGTGATTTTAGCGATTCCAAGGGGGTTTGCAAATTGCGATTTGCAAGCCCCCTACTAATCGCTAAATGGAACTCTTGGAGTTTCATACATTTAGAATAGTGATTACCTAATTGCGGTTCGCTGAAAATTGCAATTAGGTAATCGCTATTCCTAATCTCGATACATGTGGCCCTGAATGCAGTGAGGCATAGTCACATGACCCAAGAGGCAATACAGCAAAGAAACAGTCATGAGTCATCATTAAAATTGGCAAAAGTAGAATAGTGGTATATCCAATGACAATCCCCCTACAGATGTAAAACATATTTATGTAATGGACCTAGGTACTCTCAATGGACTTCTCCTCCATCCCTGGGTATCACTGCCACAGGGACCAGATCTTCTCCCATTCCCTTGGACAGCCTCTACTCGGGTAAATCATTTTAAAATATTTGCTTGCAAATAGTCTAAATCATTCGTAATCGCTCTGGGTATCATTATAACCCATTGTTGTTGCCCACTGTGCCACTTCAGACAGAGGCCTGAATTTGCAGATCAGTACTGATCGCTCCTGAGCGCAATCCCTCCCATATGGTGGGCCAGCTACTCTGTCAAGAGTGGCAAGGAGGGTGAAAAACTATGGATTGCAAAGCTACAAACCAAATGAACAATGGTGTGTGTCAAATCACCTTATTTATTTCACAAAATTTAGGGACAATTCTGCAAATTTGCTCGAATTATTGGAAATATGGTTTGAAGGTATCTCACATGCAATTTTCTCACACAGGGATGCCTTGTGGAAAAAAAAAGTTTAATGTAGTTTCAGGAGGCTGGTTCTAGCAGAAAATATTTCTTGGTAAATTTGGTTCTGCTTGAAACAGACCAAAAAATGAACTACGGTTGGGTTATACCAAACTTTGCGATTTTCACCAATTTCCTGTAAAGTGAAATTAGTGAAATTCACAAACTTAGTTGACATTTTGCATGGGCCTAGCCATAACACTGGTAATGATTTGCTCAGAAGGAGGCATCAGGTTATGAACTAACGCAAACCCTCACAAAGGGGCCTATTACGATGGCGGGCGGACAAAGTCCGCCCGCCATCGTAACGGTGAATGGGACCATCCGCCAGAGGTGCGGCGGTCCCGTTGTGGGCATTAGGATGCCACCACCACGGTGGCGGTGGCATCCCCCATCCACAACATTGTGGCGGGCGGTGCTCACAGCACCGCCCGCCACAATGCTGTGGATGCACGTTGTGCATTGGCATGCACAAGATGACAGGCACCGCGCGGTGCCTGCCACCTTGTCCACGCCAATGTAGGGGGGTACCATAGGTACCCCCCATGTGCACCCCCCAACACTCCGGGGGCCCGCCACGGGCCCCCCAAAGCAGAAACCGTATGCCTTTCCATGGCGGCAACGCCGCCATGGAAAGGCGAGTCACCGCCTGCATTATAATATGGATGGCGGTGTCTTGCAGACACCGCCACCATATTGTGGCATGTTTCCGCCCGGTCGACGAGTCGACCAGCGGAAAAGCGGCGGACGGTCTTGCCCTCCGCCGCGGACCCCCCAGCCATACTAATATGGCGGGGGGTCAATCATGCAAGGATGGCGGGCGGATCGCCCCCGCCGGGCCAGCGGTGGCTACCGCCGGCCCGGCGGGGGCAATCCGCCCGCCATCCTAATGGGCCCCTAAGGAAGGTCTTCCTAAAATAGCTGTAAAATCAAAGGTAACTGGTGCTGTACGTGGTCATCATTCTCATCCAACATCTGCAATGGAAATAAAAATATTAACTTTAATACCCTGAGTATGCACTTCATATCCACATACCAAAAGAATGATATGACAATAATTCCCTTTTCCCATCATCAAGCATGTGCCAAGACTAGAGGTGTAGCAATCATTTAATCCATTTCTTAATAAGTTTGTTTTGTAGGATTTCCAAGCTGTTAAAATGCTTTTTTACTCGGGGCCTCTAGAACTAACTAGTAAAATGTGTGCCCGGGGCAAAAAGCATTTGTTTCATGTGTGTTTGGTGCTTTCGCCCGATTTAGAGATTAGCACTAAAATGAGGAATGGCATATGCGGCTGGTAACAGCGCCAATTTTCAGTGCATTGTTTCTACTAGCACTGCGATTTGCATATTAAAATACTACAGCCTGTAGGTACTTGGCTGTGCAGAGTAGTTAGTGCAAATTTCACTTAACTCCTGATAGATGCTAAGGAGACCATCAGTGCAAATGGTGTTTGCAACTGTTTAAACACAGGGGCTTTGGTTTAAATGACAATTTATAGATACTGGGACACAGAGGCAATTTTCTTGTAGTACAAACTGTAAATATGTTGCTAATGATTTATATATTAATTAGCCGGATGTCCATCAAAATCGATATACTTGGTATCGCAATCAGTGTGCCAAATACTCATGTTGTCTCAATAATGTTCTTGGGAGAACCATCAGTGATTAATCAGGAAGTAGGCAAGAGTTGTAAAACATCTGAGAGGTTCCACTGTCATATAGAAGAGTGGACTGGCAGGAGATGCATATTAGAACACTACATACAAGTACTTTCATTGCCTTCTCCAATACATGCCCCCTTGATTTAAAAGGGGGGTACTTATGTTTTGTAAATGATGCAATGACAGCTTCTTGAATGGAGCACCTAAAGGAGAGACTAAAATGTACTGTATCCATGCAAACAGAACTAAAGATGCTGTGATTGTTGGAATAACTATCATAACTAGTTTTACAAACCGACCCCTGCGCAGAGGCACCAGTTTCACCCAACTAAAACAAACACACAAAGCAAACCTGTGGTTGACTACTCTGCAGACACCTTTGGTAGGAGTAAATTCAATGTCAAAATAAGTAAAGCTGCAGATGGGGGGTGGGGCTAAACTAGTGGATTTCCTCACTGTATTATCTCTAGGATGAAAAACCCCACAGATGGATTCTCACCTGGATTTAAACATAAAACCAGCAATGGAAGGACGTTAGATTATGTCCACACTCTGAATTACACCCTCAGTGTCGATTTCAAACCTACTCAGAACAGATTAATGGACACAGTGATATTGAAGCCGAGAACAAACTCTGAAGGCAAAGAAATCCGAGATCCATTAACACAATATTCCTTGGCAGCACTGAATGTTGGAACTGCTGTTATTCTTAAACAGTTATACAAGAAAAAAAGTTTGACTGTTACTACTGATGTCACACGTCGATATTGGCAATAATAGGAAAAAAACGTGTATAAATTTTATATTATCTAGCGATCATAATAAGGGCATCACAATTTCCAAGAAGAGGCATGAGTCACTCATCTGTGCACTCAGATGCAATCGTACAAGTGAATGATGATGTAAAAAGATTACAATTATATGAAAGAAGAGAACACTTATAGATACTCTCGCCTCGCAGCCGAGAGTCAACTTGACAGCATCGGAACAGATGTAAGAATGGAAGCACTGCAGCAAGCATCTTTTGTTACTAGAGTGAAGCATGAACCCAGGGTGCCCAAACCATTGAAAGTGACGCCTATTGAAAAGAGGAAAGCGAAGACCCGCTATTGTACAGTAAGACGTGGCTCATGTCTGAATGTGTACTTTCATAAATGCACCAAGGTCACACCAGGCTCACAGGCGCATGGAAAGATGCAGCAAAGAAACAGAATAATGGAAAGCTAAGAAGGACAATTGCACGAAGAGGAAATGGAGAGAAATAAGAAATAGATGAACAAAGCATAAAGCCACACATATTGGACACTTTGCTACAAATAAATAATAAAAAATAGACGTGATTGCTGGATGATCAGCGCTTTATTGGGCATAAATGTATATTGACCTCTGTTTTGGAAATAACACAAAAAATTAAAGCCTGAAGTCCCAAAGTAGTAGTTTACCAACTATACTGAGATTGATGCAATCATGAACAAATCAAAGTCTCTCGGTAGCAAAAGCATTTCTAATCAGCATCTTAATCTGTGGAAAATCGTCCCACATTTGGAATACAGTCCTATAACCTTCATAAGGCTATCTAAAAAGCACTGACAAGGTGGAAAGTATGCAGAACCAGAGGTAGCAGTATGAAAGCGGCTTTAAAAGGTCACCATAAGTCCCTGGCGGAACACTAGTGAATTTCAAAATACTCTACTTCTTTATAAGGAGCAAATGTGTGGGTAGGATATAAATGTAATTCACTCTGTAGTGTGATTTGACAAAATATCGAGTTGCAAATATCGTAGTACATTAGTATTGTATCAAGAATATCATTAAATAAATTGTGTCACAGAATATCGCTGTCAAAAATATTGGGGCAGATTTACAAGCCCCTTGCGCTGCCAGTGTGTCACTTTTTGTGACGCACTGGCAGCGCATTTTTCTGCCCCATATTTACAAGGACAGGAAAAGCCACCCTGCGTGGCTGTTCCTGTCCTTGTGAATACAGGCCCTTTACACGCAGCACTTTGCGTGACAGGGGGGTTTCAATGGGTGTTGCTTTGGGTGTTCCCACGCAACACCCATGGAACCAGACACATTTCCAGATTTACAAGAAATCGTAAATCTGGAAATGCGTCTGAATGCTACGCCTCCCCAGGGGAGGCGTAGTGAGGCGCAACGAGGAGAAATGTACTAATTTCTCCTCGTTTGTTTTCCTCTTTCTATGTGTGCTGCATTCTGCAGCACACATAGAAAAAGGAAATCACCTCTGGTGATTGCTTTTGTACAGGAAGGTGTCCCTTCCTGCACATAAACAATCCTTTAAATAAAGACGTTTTACAAATTCCATGTGTGCTAATGCAGCACACATAGAAGTTGTAAAACGCCGTTTCTGATTGTTTATGTGCAGGAAGGCAACCCTTCCTGCACATAAACAATCATCCCCGTGACGCAGGCATCCTTGCACCATGGTGCAAGGGTGCCTGCGTCGGCGCATGGCAGCAGTTTGTGCGCCAGCGCAGGGGGAAGCACAGAGATGCAACATGTTGTTGTAAATATGTCGCATCCCTGTGCTTCCATACTAACGCAGCGCGACGCAGCAAAATGACTTGCTGCACCGTGCTGCGTTAGTTTATTGTAAATCTGCCCCATTGTTTTTTTAAGTATTTAATATTGTTTTAAATAATATTGTTTTCTTTATTATAGTTTCCTTACATATAGTTGCATATAATGTTGTTGTTTTATTGTATTATATGTTAGTTAAAAAATTAATGTAAGTTGTTAATATTGCAATGTGGGTAGTATTATTGTTATTATTCTTCTAATTAAAGTTTTCAATATAAAATTTATAAGGTGGTTGTGTTTGTAGAGGAATAGGGTGGGAAGTAAAATAAAATTATAACTAGTTAATTTTTAGTGCACATTAATTTTTTTATCTAAAATTATGTTTTGCATTTTTCAATAATTATATAAATTGCTTTATTGTTTAACGGTTATGCTTTGTAGCTAAGGGTATGGTGTTATTTTTAATGTATATGAAAATGTTTACATTTTTGGTCATTTTGCTTAGTTGTGGATTGTAGGGGAATACGGTGGGTAGTTTATTTTTATATCAATGTTAATTCTTTTCAAATGCTAATTAAATATGTAATTGGTAATTAATTATGAAATGTTTTCGTTTTATAATGGTTGTTATAATTATTTAACTGTTCATAATATATATCTTTGATTTTTGTTTTTAAAGAAATTGACATTTCAATAGTAGCTCGTTTGTTTTTTAGGGGTATAGTGTGTGAAATTATTATTTTTGTTAAATTTTTTTAAAAAGCATTATCGATTATTAGGGTTAGTTTCTCTGTACTACCAAGGGGTTAAATACTTCATTTTATGCTTTGTACATGAGAATTGTTTGTTTATCCACATGTTGTTCTAACCCTGACATGATATCAATTCCTATGTTCTTCTTCTTCTTTTTGAAAATCAATAAAGTTAAAAAAAAAAAAAAAAGTATTTGTATTCAAGGTTTTATGAAAGTTACCATTTTCAGGTTTTTACTGTTGTTGTTTAGGTAGAGAAGTAAGTTATATATTGAGTTATTCATTATTTTCAAAAATTATACTTTAATTGTTTTATTTAAAATTTGATTGCTTTTGTTTGTATAGTAACTAGTTTTTATATGCATTTAGAAAAGTGTTAGGAGGCATAATTTTATTTCTAGCTCCTTGGAAGTCCAACATATTCCCTACTGTTGTGTAGATTGGAGTAGGAACAGTAAATGTAACCCCTTCATAGTTCAATACTTTCCCTTCTGCTGTTTTGACTGGCATGGGATTTGTAAATGTAATCTATGCCCTCCAGAGTCCAACTCTTTCCCTAATTTTGTTTAAACTGGAGTGGGAACAGTAATTCTAACCCCTCCGGAGTCCAACACTTTCCCTACTGATGCTTAGCCTGGAGTGAGAATAGTAAATATAACCCCTCCGGAGCCCAACACATTCTCTACCTTTGATTAAATTGGAGTGGGAATAGTAAATCTAAGCCCTGCAGAATCCAAAACATTCCCTATTGTGGCTTAGACTGGAGTGGTAATAGTAAATCTGACCGTTCTGGAGTCCAACACTTTCCCTACTATTGCATAGATGGGAGATGGAATAGTAAATCAGGCCTCTCTGGAGTCCAACTCTTTCCTGTACTCTTTTATAGATTGTAGTATAATATTTTTTGAGATATTTCAAGGTGCATACTTTGTGTAATGTTTTATATTCCATGTTTTAATTAGTTTCTTAATTTACATATTTTTTGTTATTTCTTTCATAAGAATTGTTTTCTTTTAAATCAATTTATTTATAATTATTGTATTTGTTTAATTACCTAATATTTTTTATATGTGTTTTTAACAATGTGTTTGTGCCATATACTGTTCCGATGTCCGGATATTTCCAGTTACTGGTCCTTGGTGCGACGCACACTTAACAATGTGTTGGACCTGACTTTCCCTGTTGAAAGAATTGGTCCTCCTCCATGACATAACTAACTTACCAACTGTAAGAAATTGGGTTGTTGACTGCGGTGTGAGCCCTGGTCAGGCAGCAACCACAATTCTTCTCAGGGTGAAGTCATAAGCAACTCTAAATTAACGTTTGCTCCCCCGTTGGAGTACTTTGGGACAGACCAGTCAGGCTTAACACAGAGGCAATGTGTAAGGTATTTTTGCAACACTTCAAACAGTAACACAGTGAAAATACACCACAAGAGGATCCCTCACCAGTTTAGAAAAATTTAGAAATTTTTAATAAATCACAAAAGACTAAAATGACAAAAATCCAATCAGTAGATCCGGAGATATGCAGGTTTTAAGATTTATGTAACAATGGTGCCAAAATGCACAAAATGCCAACTGTGGACATCTGGTTGCACCAGACCAGGACAAAGTCACATGTTTAGGTAGACCGCGATCGAGTGTGCGCCGGGTACAGGGACCCAGTTAGGCCCGCTGAACAAAGTACATTCAATCCTGGTTTGCGGAGCATTCCGAGGATCCGCGTGAAAGACACTTCGCCCGGCCAAAGTGTTGCATCGGTTTCGATTTACGGCACGGCTGCGGTGAAAGATTCTGCATCTTTGTCGAAGATCCCATCAACGAGGGATTGTGATGTGAAGTCCGGTGTTGAGGATGTGTCGAGCAATGGGGGTGATGGGTCAATTCCGAGGAGCTGTGGGGCTGCATTGTGCCTCAAAGTGTCTGTTTATATTTTTTACTAGGAAAGCATTAAAAAGAAAAAAAATCACATAGGGCCTGATTTAGATCATGGTGGATAGGACACTCCGTCACAAATGTGGCGGATTTCCCGTCCGCCATATTACAAGTGCCTTATATCCTTTGCCACTTGTAATATGGCAGACGGGATATCCGTCATGTTTCTGATGGAGTATCCCATCCTCCAAGATCAAATCAGCCCTTTAGTTTTAATTTGATGGTATTCTAGCTTAGTTCCTTGAAGCCAGTCAGTGACTTTATGTGAGACATGTGTGGGGAAAACTTGGCCCTGTGACTACTCACATCAAAAATTCCAATGGCCCTAGGAAACTAGCAATGTACTGTTACTGTGCCACTATGCAAACAATTGTTTTCACTGGCCATTATTTACCATTTGTCATTTTTCCTTGTTTTTCTTTTCTTGATATAGCTACTCCTGCTGGTCTACCATCTCTGCAGAAGACAGCAGTGCAGCTGTGGCGGCACCAGGTGGAGACCATCCAGACAGAATATCGTCACCTGATGGCTATGGAGAAGGAGGAGATGGAGGCATCTGCCAATGCCCCAGGCCCCAGCACTTCCAGCCAGCCACCAGCACTGCCATCCCAGCCACAACATTGGCAGTGACGCAGACAGATAGAATCCTACCGATCCACTACTGCTGCCCCCTCATACCTTGACCACTTTCAACACTGTGTGCTTTTCGAGCTGGCGCTGGTTCGCAGAGTGGTGGCAAGCCTTCGCACCCATATTTATGATGCCCTCTGAGGCCCTATTTATATTTTTTGCTTTGGTGGGAGGGACTTTTTTTGTGGGTGGAGAGGGTAGGAATTGGGAAGTTGGACTTTGTTTGGACATTATTTTGGACATTGGTTGGGGACGGGGTTTTACTGATTTGTTTGGGGAGAGGCATGGGCCTGTTGTGGGTGGAGAGGGTGGTTTTTAATGTTACAAAAAATTAAAAGACAATTCTGTTACTTTATGCCTGAAATCTTTTTTTGTGTGTTTTACATTGCACTGCTGTCATTTAGCACAGCCTGTTGTTTTTTTTGTCTGCTTCTGAAAGTGTATAAAAGTTAGTTATACCCTTGCCCTACTATCCTCTATAACTATATTGACCACTAGGGGGGATATGTCATTGCCAATGCCTATATTGCCTACAACAACCTACAAATATCATAATCTTCAGTAGAAGTTAGTTGCTAACTAAACTAGTTCACTTCACTCCATAGTTCTCTGAATATATGAAGCAATGGCTTCTACCTCTCTCAATCTTCCAAAACATTATTGTAGGGTTTTCCAAGGTACCTTCTTAAGGGAGGTGGTAGTAGTAGCAGGCTAGCCTGCTAACATGGAAGATATCACAAACAAGGTCCCACTCCCACCTAGGTGAACTCCAATTGTAGGTGTACTCAGAAGGATAATCCATCGTAGGCAACTAAATTGAAAGAAAGCACAGAGTGAGCTGGTCATTTATTTACATCATAACTTTATAAACACTGAGACCAGACTACCACCATGACACAAAGACCTGATATTTTATAAAAAACTAACAATAGTAACTTCTTCTGAGCAATGGGGAGCTAGTATTTAATTAAAACTAAACTTTCAAAATCCTCGAGTCAGGAGAAGTGGACTCTGGAGTGGACAAGGTAAAGTGACTGCGCAACACAAGGCCTGGATGATGATGTCGATGACTGATGTTATATATCTTTTATGGATCCCTTTTATGCGTGGGTAGGTAAGTGTAGCTGGTGTGGGCTATTTCTCAGGTAATAGAAGATCCCACAGTAAGTTGGTGATGCTTTCACCACATACGCCCCATCAAGTGTGTGATCCATTTATGGTGAAAATTCGAAAGTCATACCTCAATATATATCCCACAGCCTGGGGGAAGAGGGTTAGGGGTTTGATGAATGGATGGGAACAGGTAGTTGGGGAAAGGTGTGACAAAGACAAACACAAGACATTAACAATCCTCATCGGGTCAATAAGCAGCATATCAACATTAAATCTGTTGTGGAAGAAATGAAGGAATGTAAGTCCAATTAAATGCATTGCAAACAGTCCTCCTTCAGCCCCAAAGACCCAAGCTATATATATAGCTGACGTGGTGAGAGCGCGGGAGATGGCGGCTATGGAGATGTTCTCCGATACCCCCCCGACAATGAGTGGAGCCATAGAACAAACTAAAGAAAGCCCACATACGAACAATTCAATGAAAGATTTATTTAAAAAACTTGAGAAGAAAATGAGATCGGAACAGAATAAATGGTGGGAGTCTAGGTCATTACAGCGGTATATTGATGTAGAAAGAATTCCCAGAGGCCTAAGAATCCTAACAGCGCCAAGCTATGACGAACCTAATCCGGAATTAATGAAAGAATGGGCTGAGTGTAACCTTGAATCATCAAGAAGGTTAACACTCATCCTTATAAAGTATGCGGATATAGACAGGGCAAAATTATTAAAGGAGATAGATGAAATCAACGAGGAATTGGAAACATTAAATCAGAAAGATGAGCAGAGTAGATTACGAAATGATATGACAGTTAGACTTAAAAAGAGGAGGATAAAATCAAAGCACGGAAAACGTTCAAATTTCAGAGAGATAAGAACGATTACGATATGGGTCAGATTTTCACATTTGCCAAACGCTATGATGCCATAAGGAAATCGAAATTCCATCCGACGGAGGTGAACCATAGTAGCATCTGTACCAACTACAAGTCAGTATGGTCGGTCATCGAATACCTCTCAATCCGATGCCAGTTCAATGGGAGGCAGCGAATCTGAATCTGAAATGCGTAATGTAATTACGGACTGGACAAAAACCTAAACCGTCACCTGGGGAAGAGCTTAATTTTTTATGTCAAGAAAGGCGCCAAACACTACGCCCAAGGCCCCCAAAAAATCTGGAAGTGCAAACTATAAGCGGCAGCAAAGGCGCAAAGCAAATGCCAGACGAGCCAAATCTGAACAGAAAAAGAGGGCGGGGATACTGGAGAAACAAACAGTAAGTGAGGATAAAACAAACAAAACGATTGTCAATATTGCCAACATAAAATTGACAAAACAGGAGGAAAATATTTTATGCCTTGGATTGTCATATGCTCCACATACGGATTTCGATTATGCATCCACTAGATTGGATGTGTATAGAGGAGTACGCAAACTGAAATTGAAAAAATATTTTTTGACAAACAAGGCATTAACAGAACCCAGTCAAAGTCAAATAACATCAATGTCGGTTGCCCAATTAGATCTATCATATTCGGATGTTCCTATTCTACAAGTGATGCAGGATCTTTATGATGAAAATGAGGGACAGGCTGGTTCAAACATCATGACACTTAACAACTGTGTATCTAATGACGGAAATACCTCAAGACCACCAACTCCATTTAAACCCAGGTCCTCATTCAATCCGATAGCTGTGCGGGACTCCATTGACATCTTTCACGAGACAGTTGTTTCGCAAATCAAAACTTTGAACAAAAATGTGCAATCGAAACATAAAAAGTTTGACAAAATAAATCGACAATATAGAAATTTGGTGACGAAACTGCAGAAAGACAAAACTATTGTTATCCGTAACAGCGATAAGGGTGGCAATATTGTGATTTGGCCATTAACGAATTACAACAAAGAAGCGATTAACCAGTTGAATGATCGAACCTGCTATAATCGTACCAATATAGCCAATTTGAAAGCTACGTACAAAGAGTTTTACATCAAACTTTCCGGATGGAAAGGTGCAAATCTTTTAAGCATGGATGAATATAAATATTTGAAAAATGATAATCCTACAATACCTACCATGTACTTTATCCCGAAAGTGCACAAAAATGCTTTGAACCCTCCAGGACGACCGATTATCTCTGCTAGGGAAGGATTATTGGAACATACCACGAAATATATTGATTATTTTTTACAAGAGTTTGTACAGGGCTTAACATCATATGTCAAAGACACTAGTGACTTTTTAAGGAAAATTTCTGGAGTTGTTTGGCAGGATGATTTTCTTTTGATTGCTTTAGATGTAACCACGCTGTATACGAGCATTGAACACACGGATGGTATAGCAGCAATTAAACATTATCTGGCACGTAGGCCTGTGCAATACAAGGAACATAGCCATATGTTAATTGAAATGATTAAATTTAGTCTGTTTAACAATATTTTTATGTTCAACAGTCAACTGTATCAGCAAATCAGAGGGGTTGCCATGGGGGCCAGTTTCTCACCCAGTTATGCCTGTCTTCATATGGGTATGTGGGAGGAGCTGGTCCTCATGGAAAAACACAGACAATGTATGGTGAATAATGTCAGAATGTGGTTACGTTATATTGATGACCTGTTTGTGGTGTGGCAGGGAACATTGGAAGAAGCCAACAAATTTGTAGAAAGTATCAATTCGAACAACATTAATCTGTATTTTACTGCGACAATCAGTCATACTAGTGTCGAATTTCTTGATACCCAGATATACATTAACAACTGTAAAATTGAAACCCGCTTATTTAGAAAGCCAACAGCGGGTAACTCTACTCTCCATGCGACTAGTGCACATCCCAAACACCTTATCAACAGCATCCCCTATGGGGAAATGCTGCGTCTACGACGTATATGTAGCAATAGTCAAGACTTGAGAGCAGCACAGCTGGATAGTAGTGAACGGTTTAAACATAGAGGATACTCGACACAAGTAATTGAGAAAGCCATTACTAAATCGTTGCTATTGACAAGAGAGGAAGCATTGAAAGAGAAAACAAGTATCTTAAATCACATAGCTACCAGTGAGGATAATGTAAAAGATCATGGTAATGATGAATTCAGATTGATCATGAAATATAGTAAGCAACACAAGTCATTGTGTAAAATTATCCAGCAAAATTGGCCTCTGGTACGAAATGATCCTGTGATTGGACCCCTGCTACCGCAGAGGGTGTCCATCACTTTCAGTAAGGCACCATCCATGAGGGACATTCTGGTAAAAACAAGCCGAGAAATCATAAACAATAGTAGCTGGATACAATCAAACAAAGGCTTTTATAGATGCAAATCTTGCAAGGCATGTTCCCATGGTATAAATAAGAATTCTTACAACACACCATTCAGTGAAAAAGTCTATAAGATCTCAAAGTTACTAACATGTAAGACAGAATTTGCAATTTACGTGCTGCTTTGTCCGTGTGGCCTTCAATATGTTGGCAGCACAAAATTACCAGTACACAAGCGAGTGTTGCAACATTTGAGGGCTATCACAAACCAGGACAATACTTACCCTGTGGCGCGGCATTTCAGGGAAAAACACGAATCCAATAATTTATACCTGAAATATTATGTAATTGACACAATCCCCCCTAGCAGAAGAGGAGGTGACCGAGAAAACAAATTAAGAAAGCTTGAAACAAAATATATACTTCAGCTAGATTCCAAACAACCGGGGGGATTAAATGTAACAGAAGATTTGCACACATGTCTAACATGAGAATACTTGGTACAGATTTAATGTATAAGAGAGCATATTACATAGCAATGATTTTGAGAAACAGTTTTGAGAAAAAGTTTTAAACTTTTGATATTCCAGTTTTATGAATTTATTTATATGAAGGCAATTTTAGATGATGTCATAAGGAGAAAATGTATATAGGAATTTATTTATATTTATATGTATTTATTTATTGATGAACAGATATTTATGGTTTTTAGAAGCTTTTTTATCTGTTTTGAGATATGTATGTATTTATATTTGTCAGCAGAAGTTTTGCACATTATTCCTATCCCTTAAGTTGAGGTATCAAATTGCCATAATATAGGATTCTCTAGAAACAATTGTAACAAGGGGGAACACCAACAATATCTTAATTATAAGGTTGTTCATACAAGCCTGAACTTAAACTTGAATAAATTCAGACAATAGAAAGCTATTAAGTAGACCTAGACATTTCAAACCGCCTATTTTAGAGTCTAAAAAGAATTTGAAAATCTTTCATAAAATATATAAATTTTTTTTTAAATATTTAACACTTATGCACTTTTTCAGCACTTAGCACTTTGGGTTTTAGTATCATGTGTATTAATCGGTTGATTCATTTGAACAGACAAAGATATAGATTTAACCAAGAGGATTTATCCCATGATGTTATGTTATTTTAAAGAGTTGCATGAATATTCAAGACTCAATATGGTATTTTACCTATATTTAATAGATGTGCATTTCATGAGTAACTCTATTTGGAAACGTAAATTATTATATTTTATGATATTTATGTTTATTACTGCTTGTTGATGATCTCAATTCATTTTAAAGAATTACAATGTGTGAAATATCATATCATATCAAGCGCAATTGGTTAAAATGTATAGAATTTTGAACTACATATATCAAACATATACATAAAATTTCTTTTATGTTCATGATTACCAAATCACATGATACAATTTTGGATGAGGCACTATGACTTTAAATATCGCGTATTCGAAACTTGCCACTGTCATGTGATCAAGGCTCGGACGAGCCGAAACGCGTTATGACGACTAACGAGGAATAAATAATTTTGCACTAAACCTGGGTCCGTGTCCGTTCTTGGAGAGATCCTATGGTTCGACGGAGTAACCTGTGATATATATATATATATATATATATATATTTATATATACATATATATATATTCACTGAAAAAACCATAGGTTTCAGGTACGTTATAGTTAGAAATTAGCATTTAAAAAACCTTAGAAATTCACTGAAAAAACCATAGGTTTCAGGGACATTATAGGTAGAAATTAGCATTTAAAAAACCATTGAAATTCACTGAAAAAACCATAGGTTTCAGGTACGTTATAGGTAGAAATTAGCATTTAAAAAACCTTAGAAATTCACTGAAAAAAACCATAGGTTTCAGGGACGTTATAGTTAGAAATTAGCATTTAAAAAACCTTAGAAATTTACTGAAAAAACCATAGGTTTCAGGGACGGTATAGTTAGTTGGACATTTCACTCGTACAAAACCAGAGAAATTCCGCTGTTATAGTTAGTTCAGCTAACTATAACTCGTGCCCCCGCAATGCACTGCTGATGACGTCACATATTACATCATTCATGACATGGTCAGTGACATCACAGAGAGGCGTAAAAAGGGGCGTGGCCTCGCAACACCTCTCTGCAACGCAGCTCTGTGGCGCATACTGGAGGTACCTGGTGGGCTAGTTGGCCCCCAGGGACCCTCAGTATTCAAGGGGAATTAATTCCCCAACTTACAACGTGCCAGGGGGCACATTTGCTGAGTGCTGCAGGGAGGGGGCAGGGCCTCCGGCGCGATGCCGGCTTTTTTAAAATTTATTTTTTGTAGAAGGAGGGCTGTGTGGCCCCTCTTCTTTTACAATATTTGGGGCCCTGGGGACTCCATCCCCCAGGGCCTGACCCATTTTTTACTTTAAAAAAAAATGGCAAGGGGGCCACGCGGCCCCCCTCCCGAGGCCAATTTTGGCCCCGGGGACCCCATCCCCTGGGGCATGGCCACAACATTTTTTTTTAAATTTTTATATTTTTAAGGAGGGGGGCTGCGTGGCCCCCCTCCTGAGGCCTCTATTGGCCCCGGGGACCCCATCCCCCGGGGCTGTGCCTCTTATTTTTTTTTTTATTTATTAATTATTTATTGATGGAGGGGGGCTGCATGGCCCCCCTCCTGGGCCACTTCTGGCCCCGGGGACCCCATCCCCCGGGGCCGGCCCTTTGTGTTAGGGACCGTGGGGGGAGCCCCAATGCCCCCACGGTCCCGCCGGCTCCTGCTCCCCACCTCCTACGGGAGCCGGCATTGCTTTTGAGCAAGGGGAGCTGCTGACATGCAGCTCCCCTTGCTCAAAAGCAGTTCTGCTTTGCTTCCTTGAAGCGAGAGCATGTTTCCCTGCTCTCGCTTCAAGGAAGCAAAGCAGCGTTTGCTATGACAGGGCGGGAGCCGTGCTCCCGCCCTGCCATAGCAAACAGCAGTGTCCCGGAGGAGCCGGCCCTGGGGGTGGCGGACCCCAGGGCCATCAAGGGCTTCATGAGGGGGGCCGTGCGGCCCCCCTCCCAACGTTTAAAGCCCCAGGGAGGTGGTGGTCCCCGGGGCTTGGAGGTCCGTAACGGACCCCTGCATTTAAATAAAGATTGCCCCGGGGAGGTGGTGGTCCCTGGGGCGTGTGGGGGGCTCTTGCCCCCCCACACTTGTTTTTTTTTTTTTTAAATTAACACAGCCCCGGGGAGGTTGCGGTCCCCGGGGCTGCGGGGGTGCCGCGTGCCCCTCGCATACAATTGATAAAGCCCCGGGGAGGTGGTGGTCCCCGGGGCAGCATGGGGGGTGTGGGACCCCCCCACGCATTGTTTTTTTAAAAAGCCCCGGGGAGGTTGCGGTCCCCGGGGCTGCGGGGGTGCCGCGTGCCCCTCGCATACAATTGATAAAGCCCCGGGGAGGTGGTGGTCCCCGGGGCAGCATGGGGGGTGTGGGACCCCCCCACGCATTGTTTTTTTAAAAAGCCCCGGGGAGGTGGCGGTCCCCGGGGCTGCGGGGGGGCCGTGTGCCCCCGCACATAATCAGCATAGCCCCGGGGAGGTGGCGGTCCCTGGGGCTGCAGGGGCCCCCGCGGGCCCTCCGCTATTATTTTTTTGGCAATGCCCCCGGGACCTGGCTCACCCGGGGGCCTCATTAAAATGAAGCACGGGAGCCCGCGCTTCATTTTTTTAAAAATTTTCGGCGGGATTCGCTACCCCAACGCGAATTCCGCTGAAATTATTTTTTTTAAAATGCTTTTTTTGGCCCTGAGCAGGCCTAGGGGGTCAGGGTGTTTCTACCCTGCCCCCTTTTCTTGTTTTTTATCTTTGTTTTACTGTTTTCTTGTGACTCGGTTCTACCGAGTCACAAGATGGCTGCCAACACTTCCTGGTTTGGAGTGTTGGCAGCCAATCAGAATGAAGCTCGTGCTCGGGAGGGTTCGCGAACCCACCGCGCCCACAGATATCGAAACTTTTTCTTTTTCTAATTTCTCAGGAACTACTGAACGGATTTACACCATTCTAATAAAAAGGGCTCTTTCTGAACAAAGACCTACCTTTTTGCCAAATTTGGTGTAATTCCGTTCAGCAGCTCGGGCTGTAGCTTTGTCTAAAGTTTCCTATGGAAATTAACATGGGGAAAACGCGTTTTATGACCCCCCCTTTTTTCTCGGCCCCCGCTTGTTGAATCACCCCGAAACTTTCAAGACAGGAGCTGACCGGAGCGGGCCACTAGTTTGGAAAATTTCGTGAACGCTTTTTGAATAGAAACGAGGTCCTAACTATAACTACCTACTGGCGACCGCCAGTAGGTAATATACATATATATATAAATGTTCTGTCATCTAGGTTTGAAAAATACAAATTTATGGAACCCACACATTTCAGATAATTTGGATTGTTAAAAGAAAGATGATGCTGTATAAATGCCAAATTAGGTGGTGCAGCTGCATTCTTCTCGGAATGTCCGTCTTCTCGAGTGCCTGGCTGAACCAGTCCAGTAAGGTAAGCAGAAGTGTTATGGAGCTTTCACCTTTCATGCAGGAGAAGAGAAACAGAAACGATATTGTAGAGTCAACGAGGAGGACAGAAGGTAAGCTTCATGAGGAGTGTGCCAAGACTCAGAGACAGTGCAAGAGAATAGGCTGCTGCAATCATTCATTATGACACATGAGCGATTAATTGAGAAGTGAGAGCAATTTTACAACCAATCCCAGACAAGTAGTTGCATGTACCTGCCTTATCAATCTCACAACTGTCATCATAACATTTAGCTGAGTGCATGCATCATGTGATGATATGACATCACATGTCTGTCTCCATTTACAACAGCGCCCCCGACCACAACCATATAATAAAGGAGTTTATATTTGAGCCAGCACACACACTCAGTAGCATTTCCCACATCAACACACCTCTCTCCAGTCCACAGAGCTGAGTAGGCCTCTTAGAGTCATCATCATGTTGGTTTCCCTTTGAAGTCTATAGCTTCCTTCTTCGAGCTGTTGAGGTAATCCCATCCTGAGTCCTTTCTGATTCCAGATAGTGAATCAGTCTGACTTTGTCCCAACCCAAATGTGATTGAGAGAGATAGACCTGTAGTGCACTGCTGTCGATGAACAAGGAGACAAAAATAATTTGAGTTTTTGTGTAGATTTGCATTTGTTAACTAAACCGACTGGTCTGGTGTCTGAAGAACCAGAAAAAAAAGATAGCAAGGAGGAGTAGACCCTGAAAGTAAATCTTGCTAAGTATGAAAGGGGCAATCACCTTCAAGAAAAATCACCCAACAGGCCCCAAACATTGCAAATCATCAAAATCAAGTTAACAAATTAATTGAACACACTCCCTCACTCTCTGCTGGCACATGAATCTACAATCATCACTCACAATCACACTATAATATGTCACTCATTGGTGCAAAAGTTACCTGCTCCATTCCAAGCACAGTGGCACACATTCGTATGTGCTCATTTGATGGAAGCAATACATTGGCAGTCTTGTAAGTCAAATGATCTTTACTAGAGCAGCCCTGCTAGCAGATGAAAAAGAGAAGGATAGGCATGGGACAGAGGCAGGCAATAGGGAGAGGAGTTGGCCTAATGGCTAGGGCGGTCGACCTCAAATCTGGGGAACTGGGTTTGAGCCTCGGCAAGGACGCGCAACATCCTGTGATTCTGGGCAAATCACTTAATCTCCCTGTGCCTAACAAAAATGAATGTGTCCTCATGTAACGCAACTGGTGCTCGTGTAAAGCGCTCTGATACCCGATACCTTCGGGTCAAGTTTGCGCTCTATAGATAACTCCGTAAAAAATAGATAAATAAAAAAATGTCCTTGAAGGGAATGGGGAGGCTTCTTCACTGCACACTGGTCCAACTCCAATCCGGCCATGCATATGCCTAAAATGGTGGGCCTGTATAAGTCAGACACAAACAAAATATGTAATGTTCCTCTTGCTGGGGTATGTGGGTCACATCACCAAACAAAAGCAAGGAGGCATGGACAACAAGAAACACATGCAGGCCTATGGCATAAGCACACTAGCTTGCTGCACAAAATAGTTGCCGGCCACATGGTCAACCAACAACAAGCAGACAGGCATGGACACAACAAAGAACACATGCAGGCCTATGGCAAAAGAAACACTGGATGGGTACACAAAATGGCCATCAGCCACATGGTCAAACAATAACAACAAGCAAGAAGGCATGGACACAACAAAGAACACATGCAGAAAGGAACACTGGCTAGCTACCCAAAATGGTTGCCAGCCACATGGTCAAACAAGAAACAAGGAGGCATGGACAACAAAGAATAAATGCAGGCCAATGGACACTGACTATACAAAATTGCCCAAGGCCACATGGCATAGAGAACAAAGACAAATGGTGGCCTATGGCAAACACACACACTGGCCAGACAAAGGAGGCATGGTAACACTGAAGAAAACACTACCATTATTTCAGCAATGCCAAAAACAAAAATCAAGTGAGCTATACAAATTTTACTACAACACACATCCTCCCAATGCATCAAATATTAACCCACCAAAATACACTTTTTGCAGAAAATAATGGGAAATACAAAAAAACACATTTTGAATTTAATACAATGCCATCCGAGCCCTAAATTATGTTTTAAAACAAAATATACAACAGAAACGATTGTTTCATGTATCCACGACTAGTACTGGGTTAATTAAATGCAATAAAATAACTAGGCCCCTACTGAAACTCCAGGCCACCAACCACAATCAAAATAAAAAAATCTTATAAACGTACAGATAAATACTGGTGCATGCCCTCTATCAAACAAACAGCACCCTTATGCAAACGTTTTTTCAACTTGTGATATCACAAAAACAGAGTCCTTAACTCCAATGGTATATATGCAGCAGACAAAGTGAGTGATCCTTCCACCTTGAAATCTAAAGAAAAAGTGACCAGGAGAAAGCACTGGGACGAGCCATCTGGACAGGAACAGGAAGTTGGAGTCTCTGGGGCACTTCTTTCTTGTTGAAAAAAAAGTAAAATGAAAAAAATGCTTCTTGCACTAAAAAACAACCTGAAAGGTCCATTGAAGTAGAATATTGTCTCAAAAAAGTTTATTTGAGTAGATTTGGCTGCTTCTCGTGTAGAAAATCTGCTTGAGATGCAGCGACTCGTGCTCGCCAGCGCCACGAAAATGGCACTGAAAGGCTATATGGCAACTGGAAGCTGCGCAAGAGGGCAGCAAGTCTTGCGTGTGCTTGCTAGCGGCCGTCAAATCTCGTCCCGCTTGCTGGCGCCCACCAAAGCAAGTCTTACATGCACCAACGGAAAGAATTATTTTGCCACGCGCCAGATGGCAGAATTTAATGGGAACTCCATGTTACATGCGTAGCACAGAGTTCCCGAAATCCGCCAACTCTGCGAGCGCAATTATATTTCTGCCCACTCCTAATTGTTACCAGCATTACAAGAATGGTAATCCAACCATTATAAACATTGCAGTGATTATATAAATATATATATATGATAATGATACTTCTACCTACCACTACCTATCCTATAGAGAGCATAATGTGAATGTGTACTGCCAGATCGCTTGGAGCTAGCCTATCCCTCCATGACCTATGTGTGATGTCTCTGGAAGCCAGTCTGGTGTAGAACAGGCCGCCATCCTTTACAGGATAGTGATGAGAACCAGCAAGGCTGAAAATCAGTCATGGGCAAACATCCAGGATGATCCATGGAAGTGCTCCTTTGGCGAGCTAGGCTCAGAAGCAGTTTATATAATAAAAACTGGTACCATTTCCACTGTGCCTGAGGTCCACTGCTGGTGTTATTGTTTGTCTTTCTGATTCAGAGCTGTCTCCTAACGGAGAACAAATTGCAAGGACAACATGCTCAGTGCACTTTATCCTTGAACAAAATGTACAGTGTGGTGATAAAATGCTTACAAAGAAAATGTGCTTGCAAGATGAAGACTTTCTGAGTACATTATCATGTACATGCAAAGTATGTAAAAAGTCAAAGTCTAAAAAGATGTCAACTTTAAATGTGTATGTCAATTTGGATCCTTTTGTGCACTGGTCCTATTGAACCTCACAACACCAGAGACAGGCTAAAGGCACTAAATGGCTAAGGCATAAAAATGGAAACTTTCTAAAAGTGGCATTTTCAAATTTTTTATTTAAATTCGACTTCACCATAAGTTAGGATTTTTTTTGCAGTTCCAAAGACACCAAACACGAACTGATTAAATGCTCCCATTTGGACATTACAGCATATTAAATGTAATGAAGTAACTCCAATGTAATCCTATGAGAGAGGTAGGCCTTGCAGTACTGAAAAATGAATTTAAGATTTTCTACCTACCAGGACATGTAAAACTTACAAATACATGTCCAAGAGCAAAAGGTTTATTTTGCCAGACCAAAATGGCAGTTTAAAACCGCACACACACAGGCTGCAATGGCAATCCTGAGACATGTTTAAAGGGCTACTTAAGTGGGTGGCACAATAAGAGCTGCAGGCCCATTAGTAGCATTTAATTTACAATCCCCGGGCACCTATGGAACCACTTTACTAGGGACTCATAAGTAAATTAAACATGCCAATTAGGGATAAGCCAATTAAACCATGTTTTAAGGAGTGAGCACATGCACTTATGCACTGGTTAGCAGGATTAAAGTGTGCCGAGTCCTAAGGCCAGCAACAATGAGATCAACAGAAATGGAGGAGGAAGGCGAAATGATTGGGGAAAGACCAAACTAAGGCAGACAGGTCTAACACCAACACTCACTAGTCATATGAGACATCTATTGGCCATGGCCCTGATGACTGCTATGATCTGCATTTTGCAACATTGGCACTTCCAACAGAGGTCCACTCATGACGAATGGATAACAGCAATGTATATGACAGCAATATACGAACATCTGATCTATAAGCTACAGGACAACATGGACAGTTTCACACAAATATGGTCGACATTGCTGGATGGCCCGACACCAGTCACTTGACTGATACACCACCACATTTCTTACTTGTGCTTCCTGCCCTGCCCCCCACCCTTCACATTACTCCTCATCCTGGGAGATCCGCAATCACTTGCCTCAGTCTCACTGGCAGCTCCCTCGGCTATGGCTAAGGAGGGGACATCACCCAAACACTCTGAGTAATAGGAAGTGATACTTGTTGTGGCCTCCAACTGCGCCTAGGCAACCTGACCTCATGGAGGACCTCTGAAATTTTCTCTACTACACATAACCGCTCCCTACGTTTCCTCACCTACCTCTTCTGCACACAGTATTCTCCTGTTGGAGACCAGTTATCACCAGCCTCCCCATCACCCCAGCTTCCTCCTCTTTAGCTTCCCCTCCCCCAAAAAGGAAATGCTTCTCCCCTTTCCAAAGGGCAGTCTGTCGCCCCCACCCCACTACCTTTGTGCCTTCTCCTCTACTCTGTTATGGTCATGCCATACTCCAGTCCTGCTACTACCCTAAATTGTCCCATATGATGGCTCCTCTGTTCTCCTGTTGCTGACCTGCAGGACAACGACCCTTGATATTTTATTATATTATATGATAATATATTGTATTACATTATATTACTTTATTTTATATGCTCTTGTTATATGGGCCCCTTTGGATTTTATACTTCTTTTGGTACCGATTACTTATAATGATGTTCTCCGTTTCCCACTAAACTACAGCAGACCATATGACACAGAATGAGCAAATTCTGAGGCGTACACTTAGTTTTACCAAACTTGAACACCCGTTACACTCACCTCCTCAAAAAAGTGCATACATACACACATATATATATATATATATATATATATATCGTAAAACGTTTTACGCCATGCGTTGCCACTCACAATGTAGGGGGGCCTCCAGCTTGCGAGGACAGACTCGCGTACATACTTCACTCCTCAAAAATTAGGCCGGGCACTCTGAGCATGATAGATCATTTTATTATTTAATTTTCAAATCTGCGTGCAACCAGAAAACTGATAGAAGCGTTTCGGCCACCTGCCTTTGTCAATGTCTTGACAAGGACATTGACAAAGGTCAGGTGGCCGAAACGCGTCTGTCAGTTTTCTGATTGCACGCACATTTGAAAATTAAATAATGAAATGATCTATCAAGCCCAGAGTGCTCGGCGGAATTCTTGAGAAAGGTTACAGGGACGTTATCCTTAGGTTCTGAATTTACTCGCACAAAACCATAGAAATTCAGCAGTTATACTTATACTTATAGTTAGGGCTCCCGGTTTTATGGTATTTATTTTTTTAACATGTCCGTCTGTATTTATCCATATTTATCTTTTGATCATTTTATCTGTATTTATCCATATTTATTTTGTGTTTTACGTATAAATGAAGTTATAAAACTGTACATTTCCACATTTATTTAACAGATAGACGAGCATTCATACTTTGATGTCTGTCGTGTTTTAGCTATTTAAACTGCCAAATATTACATAACAATACATCCACTGGTAAATACTAGCATAATACCACAAATGTATATTGACACATGCCGTTATTTAAAGAAATTTCATTTTTTAATTTCCCATGCTGTCTATCTGCTCAACTGTTAGGCTATAATTCATGAAAGACAGCACGGAGAGTTACTTAAAAGCAGCACGATTTTCTGTATTTATCCACTTTTAAAAATTAATGCAGACAGAAAACACATTGTTTTCTGTCTGTATTTATCAGTAAAAATCCATGAAAACAGAAAACAGAGAGCCTTACTTATAGTTAAAATTATGTTAAGAAACTATGACTCGTTGCTTTAAGTTACTTAATAGCACGAGTAATATATATATTCCAACATGTCCCCAAACGTAAAAAAGCACACTCAGGACACAATCAGCAATGCAGTATTTGTAGTTTAATACAAAATCTCACTACGCGTTCCGACTGATGAACAGTCTTGATCACATGAGAGTACACCCGAACGAGTGCAGCTAAATAGCTGTATGTCAGACATCAAAAAAGGACACAGAAATTACACAATACACAAAAGTTGCACAATCCTGGTGGCTGTTGGAATAACAATTATGCTCTTGCATTGCTTTACGTAAGTTAGCATTCGCAGCGCCATTTTATGTACAGGCGCCATTTTGTATCACGAGTAAAACTAATTCTTTTCCATTTCCGAGAAACGGCCATTTCTAGGTTGTGTTTCTTCGGAGTTGGGTTTTGCCACACTAATGAATGCACTGTTCTTATTAGCGCATACCTTTCCTTTAGATGTAAGCCTTCTCCCACTTGTCTAGTGGCGGGCACAGGCGGAGAGACCTTGACTGATAGATAATGTGTGCCCGGCTTCAGAACCGAAACTTACTCCTTTGTAGTTTACTGTCCAGCTGCGTCTCTCTGGAAAATTCCATGGTGGGTGCGTTTTCATTGACTCTGAAATGTACATAAAGTATCGTTATACTTGCTGATGTCAGTCCCCTCTGCAGCACTCCTTAGCGGCTGGGCAGATTGGGCTCCGCTCTGAGTGTATTCTGAATAAACTATTATTGGTTAGTATTCTCTCCTGTCTGACCGACTCTTCATTTTAGTGGAAGGCAGAGAGGTGGTCAATGGCGACCCGAGTGACCAGAATCGGGCTATTTCCTTCAGTTGGTGCCCAAACAGGACTCCTTCGGGTGAGTGGCCCTTCCCCTTCTGCGGACGGGGGGATGTCGAGGCCATCGTCAGGTCGGACGGACGGATCAGGGATCCCTGCACGAAGAGTTCCTGATACTCGCAGCTGCCCCTTCTGTCCTGCCAGACGGTGCCTCGCCCAGTGGTCATCCACTGGAGTCCTGAACGGCGAAACCCTTGGATCTGACCGTTTGGTCTGAAGAGTCGCCTGTGGAGAATAGATTCGTTTGACCTGCATATATCAGGTGAGTTTGTTTTGGTTCTTTGTGGATATGGTACCATTTTGGTTTGTATTTGGTACGGTCTAAGTACCGTCTTTGGGATAAAAGCAATTGCAATTGTCTTGCTGGGTATAAATAGTGAACTTGTTTTCTTTTGAGAATGCCTAGTTTCAGTAAATTGTTTGTCTTGTGCTGTCGTTGTTGTTCTACTGATGCTCGATTGGAAGAAATTCAACTGGCGCCTCCAGAAGGCACTTCGAATTTTGATATGCATGTGAAGCATGGTCTTGGCCCTATTATGTTTAGTACATTATGCCACAATTATACGAGGGACAATGCCGAATTGCAGTGGCCATTGACGGGCACTTTCGATGAACAAAAGATTGAGCATTTGCAGGAACAGTTGTTTAAAAAGCGAAGTGGGCAGTCTCTGTTTGATTCCCTCAGAACATAGCAGAAAGCAGCTAGACAGAAGCAGTTGAAGGCAGAAAAAGAGGCCCGGAAAGGAAGAATTCAGACGTTGACTCAGAAGGCTGTAGCATATGATAGGGAGAAACAGGAGAAGGGTGTTGAATGTGAAGATAGAAGGTTTCGATTACACATTGATAAATCGTATGTGGTTCAGGAAGAAGATGACGCTTTTGTTGAAGAATTATTAGATACCCAACCCCCGCCTCCATATGCTCCACAGAAAATATATCCTATTGTTCCGATGTCCTCGCAGTCGTCTGTTACAGTTGCTTCCACTGTCTATGTCCCTGCGTCTACTACTGTTGTTTCGACGGCTTCGGCTCCTCCTCTTCCTTCTGTTTCTTTGCCGTCTGTGGCGACTGTAACTGTTAGTACTCCTGCCGTACCTATTGTTTCAGCTACCCTTCCGCCAGCTCTTTCCCCCATGACACAGCCCCCAGCGACGATAGTGCCTGTTGCTTCTGTTGCGTCTCCCACTGTGGCTTTTCATCCTCCAACATTAGTAAGTAGCGGAACACCGGTGCGTGGATTTGAGGACAGGGATTGGACAAAATTTAAGGAACGTATGGGGCCGTTAATGAGATCTGATGTGGGGGATGAAGAAAAGAGGGTAATAGCTAATCAGGCTGCAGAGTGGGCCCGTAATCCTATTTATAGTGTAGAGGATGTCTGGGCGACTATGAAAGATTTTGAGCGCTTTATACAGCAACATGCCCGTAAACATATGTCTGCTACTTTGATTGGTCTTTGGCAACAACACTTTGAAGCGGAAGCACCTCAAATTTTATATGACATTAGAGATTGAGTGTATATTAGTGAATTGGGGCCAGAACAGGTTTTTGCTAATGTTATGACAATAGTTGCAAACAGGGGAAGATTACATGAGAAAAGTCCAAGGTTAGTATCTCAGTTTCGGATGAGAGAGGTGCATCCCATATATCACCCCGAGATACCGGAACTGCAAGATGGTCGTGGTAATGTTACTCGAGTGGCGGTGGCGGCCATGTTTCAGGAGCAATGGGTTTATACTCCATTGAAAAGAAGTGAGGTTTTATCTCTTAAAACTCATTTACCAGATCCTAGGAAGAATCCCACTGCTTACTATGAAGAACAGACTGAAGCTGCTTCTTCTACGGTGATGACTCTTGCTGATATTGAAATGTTTTTTGGTCTTCTTGTTCCGGTCGATATTTGGAGGCAGGTTCATACTCAAGATCATGTTCCGGAGTTGGGTGGTACTTGGGACCAAATCAAGGCATGGGATCAGAAAAGGAAGCCCGGTGATAAGCCTTGAGCGGAGATTTTAGCATTGCCAGGCCGCATAATTACGTATATGCATTCTCTTATTCCGCCAAGAAACGTGGATTGGGATAAATTGTCAGCCTGTCGACAGAAGAAAGATGAGAGTGTGTCTGATTTCTTTACCCGATTTGAAGTTACATTTTTGTATTATAGTGGACAAGATTTGTCTGTCGAGGGAGGTGTTCGGTTGTTTGTTAATAGATTTGTTTCTAACTTGCTTCCTGAAATTGCGACTCGATTGCAAGCTTCTGAGAGTACCTGGTCCACCTCTTCTCCCTCTGTTATTTTGAACATGGCACAATATTATGAACATAGGGATAATGAGGAAAAGGAGAGGACAGAGAAGAGACATAAGGATTTAAAGACGAAGGTGTTGCTACAGCAGGCTTTTAGAGGGAATGGGAGAGGACGTGGTGGTTCTGCCCGACAGCTCCAGCACACTAGTAGACAGCCAGTAACTACGCCTTTGGGTCCGAATCAGTGTGCGTACTGTGAAGAGGAGGGACATTGGTGTAGTGAAAGCCCCATGCTTTTGCAGAAGTAGCGGTCCCGAGGGGACCGGGTTATCGTGGAAGGGGTCATGGAACTGGTGGGGCAGATAGGGCTCAGAATGCTGTGGCTTCACAGAGTCATTCTGATAATAATTATTTTGATGACCCTCGTGAAGGACAGTACTATCATGACGATTATGATGAGGAGGAAGTGACAGGGATGTCCTATAGCTAGGACAGCCAGGGACAGAGTGGGGGACCAGTTCCGATACCTGTAGACCAGCGTGGTCCTTATGTGACAGCAGAATTGCAAGGTTCAACTAAGGAATTTTTGGTGGACACAGGTGCGACAAAAAGTTCTGTTTCTCGAAATGTGGTCCCTGGGGCAGCTCTGTCTGGCCAAAATAATGTGTCGGTTGGTTTCTCTGGTGTACCGGTTGTAAACCCCATTTCAAAACCTCTTGTGTTGACTATAGGTCCTTTCACTGTGGATTCGCCATTCTTGTTGACATCTAATTGTGGTGAGAATTTGATGGGTTTGGATTTGTTGAAGAAATTGTATGCCACTATTTATTGTTCTCGGCGGGTGTCTATATGACAATCGGTCCAGATGTAGCACGCGCTAAGCAGTGTTTGTCCAAAGATGCACCCCTTCCTGTTGAATTTAAAGATGTGCCACCCACTCTGTGGGCGACGGGCAACACAGATGTGGGATTGTTGCAGATATCGCCGGCCTCGATACAAGTTAAGGATGGTGCTATTTTGCCCCGTATCCCTCAGTATAAAATACCGCAGGCAGGAGAGCGAGCCTTATTGCAAATTATACAGGATTTGATTAAGAAAGGAGTGGTTGAGGAAACAACTGCTAATATTTGCAATAGCCCTATTCTTCCAATTCTTAAAAGGACGCCCTCAGGTTCCCCTGCTGACCATGAAGATGTTTATCGTTTCGTGATTGACTTGCGCGAGGTTAATAAAATAGTGGTCCCTCAGTTTCCAGTGGTGCCAGACATCACTACTCTTTTGACAATGGTTCCCTCTACTGCTAAATTCTTTTCTGTCATTGATTTGAAAAATGCATTCTTCAGTATTCCTATTCATCCAGATAGTAGGTACTTGTTTGGTTTTATCCTAGCTGGTAGGAGCTTTAGATTCTGTCGAGCTACTCAGGGCTATACAGAAAGTCCAAGTATTTATAGTCAAGCTTTAAAAAGTCAGTTGGATTCTCTATCGCTTCCCTCAGGTAATGTATTTGTGCAGTATGTTGATGACTTGCTCATTGCTTCCGACACAGAACAAGGTTGCAAAGATAGTACAGTTAAATTGTTGTTGCAGTTGGCCCAACATGGACATAAGGTGTCTATTTCTAAATTTCAATGTTGTCGACAGGAGGTCACCTATTTAGGTCGCCTACTGTCGAAGGAGGGTAGGAGATTAACCCCGGAGTGTATTAGTACCATTGTTAAAATGCCAGTTCCACAAACTCAAAAAGATGTGCGCGCTTTTATAGGTATCACTTCCTACTGTCGGCAGTGGATACCTAGCTACTCGTTACTAATCAAACCCCTGCTTGCACTAACGCTAAAGGATGTGCATGAGCTTCTGCCCTGGACGCCTGAATGTCAGCAGTCTTTTGAGCAATTGAAAACTGCGCTTTGTTCGGCTCCAGTACTTGGCACCCCAGACTACACTAAACCATTTGTGTTGTATGTTCATGAGATGGCCGGTTGTGCGCTTTCTGTTTTAACACAAAAATTTGGAGGTAAGCAACAGCCTTGTGCTTATTTCTCTGCCGTCCTTGACCCTGTCGCACGAGCCCTCCTGAGCTGTCTAAGAGCGGTCGCTGCTGTGGCCGTATCTATCAGACAATCGGCTGGACTCGTACTTGATACTGACCTCACAGACATGGTACCCCATGCTATGGATACACTTTTGAACAAGACCAAGACACAGCACCTCACCAGTGCACGTCTGACTGGATATGAATTAACTTTGTTTGCCAAACACATCACGATCAAAAGATGTGCCACTCTGAATCCGGCCACGTTGCTACCCCTCCCTTCTGAGTATGATGAGATTAATAAACATGACTGTATCTTCCAGACGGAAGAAGAGATGAAAGGACGGGTAGACTTGACTGATGTTCCCTTATCTGACCCACAAGGGGAGCTATATGTCGATGGCTCTTGTTTTAAATTACCAGATGGCACTACAACTGCTGCGTATGCTATTACTACACTGCGTACAGTAGTTGAGACATCACGAGTTCCCTATCAATTGGCCCAGGCTGCTGAGCTTGTTGCTCTAATAAGAGCTTGTGAATTAAGTGAGGGTCTGGTTGTAAATATTTATACTAACAGTCAGTTAATTTTGAGCGACTCTGGGCTGAGAGTGGGTTTTTTACTTCCCATGGCACCAAAATCCAGCACGGGCTTTTGTCTGCTCTGACACTCCCTATGAAATTGGCCATAGTAAAGTGTAGTGCACATCGGAAAGTCACTGATGTTGTAGGTAGGGGAAATGCTTTTGCAGACCAGACAGCTAAGGAAACAGCCCGGACTAAAATGAAAAGAATGTTTGTAGCAGGCCCGCTAGGTGGGTGCCTGAAGTTACTATGTTTGAGGATACACTTGAGAATGTGAAAGAGATACAAAGTGAAGCTACAATAGAAGAATTAGCAGTGTAGCAAGAAAGTACAGCACTATTGAATGATGAGGGATGTTGGATTGATAAGTCAGGGAAGCAGAGATGGATGTTGCCAGATGCAGACGTTCTCCCTGTAGACACGATGGCTCATGGCTCATATCAGTGCAAAGGGTATTTGTAAGTCGTTAGACCCTGTATGGCAGAATGATAATATTTCAAAAGTAGCTGCACATTTAGAGAAGTACTGCATGGTGTGCATGATGCATAATCCTGGGAAGGGTACTCCTACACCCCCTGGTAATTTCGCCCCACCCACCTTTCCTTTCGAAGTCCTTCAAATGGACTATATGGAACTGGAAAGGTGCAACAATTTGAAGTATGTCCTGGTGGTTGTCTGTGCACTCAGTAAATCGGTTGAAGCGTATCCCACTAAAGATAATACAGCCATTATGACTGCAAAGGTACTCCTGAAGGAGTTCTTTCCTCGTTTCGGCTTGCTCCGTTTGATTTGGAGTGATAACGGAAGTCACTTTAATGCTCAGGTGATTCAGCTGATTTGTGTTGGGTTGCATATAAAATAGAAGTGTCATGCTGCCAATCACCCACAGTCAGCAGGTTTGGTTGAGAAGTACAATGGTACTCTCAAGCTCAAATTGGCCAAGATTCAGGAGACCACAGGGTTACAGTGGCCAGATGCTTTACCATTAGCTCTTTTGTCGACAAGAACAACAGCACATTCTAGAACAGGATTATCACCATATGAAGTCGTGTTTGGATGCCCGGCAAATGTCTGGTGCGTCCCGCTCCCTCGATGGTTCTCTGACATTGAGTACCCGTTGTTGATTGATTACCTTTGCCAGTTAACTGAAAATTTGCGTTCTATTCACCAACAGGTCCGGGAAGCCCTGCCCGCTACACCAGAGGGGCCCGGACACGACATTCAGCCTGGGGATCTTGTCCTCATAAGAAAGTTCCAGCGGAAGAAGAGTTTGGAGCAGCGTTGGAAGGGGCCCGAGCAGGTCCTTTTGGCTACACATATGGCTGTCAAGGTCGCTTGCCGAAAGAATTGGGTGCATGGCACTCATTGCAAGAGGGTGCCCCTGCCTTTGCCTTATGACCAATGGATCAAAGATGGAATAGGGGACTCTGAGTGTGAGCCTGTGCCTCAGTTTGTTCCCTTTAGTGATACCAGGATCATCTGGACCAAAACAGATGAGGAGAATGATGAAGTGCTGAATGCAGCAGTTCCACCGGAGATACGAGCTATCCAGGAGCCCCTTTTCATTGATCCCTCTGTGCCTGGAGTCACCAGGTACAATCTGCATCCTCGGCTGAGGAATAGTGCACCAAAGGAGAAGTCAGATTAGTTAGGAATGGACTGTGTAAGTTAGGGTGTACTTTGCTATAGTACCAACGGAATTAGTATAGGGTTATATGAGATTTGTGCACTGTTTGAACATTGGACAGGATAGATCGAACGTATCCCCTTGGGGGGTACATTATCCTGATCGGCATGGGATACAGAAAGAGCTTAGGACAGAGCAAGCTCCAATGCCGATGCTCAAGAGCGCCAACGTTTGATGGACAATAAGAGCCTGTACCAGTGAGGCTCTGACGGACACTGGGAACTTGTATATTTCATTTGCTGGCAATTCGCGCCCCCCCCTTGTTTTATCATTTGCTATGCACCCCTTTGGCAGAATGGTTGTTGACGAGGAGCAGCCAGTAATTCCCCTTGTTCATACACGTGAATTTTGGTCTACCAAGCAAAAAACACTACGTGCTGTTCTTGTGTTACTACTGCTGTTGGTTCTGGGTGGGGTGTCCTGGGTTTTGGAATGTGGTCAGAATGCACCATCATGTACTAAACACAAGGTTGTTTCTCAAGTCCGTACAAAAAGCAAGCACCGAGTAATGTGTTTCTAGACACACATAAAAGGTTTTTTGGAGAAGGTACTGCTTGCTATCCTACGGAGTCTGTTTCTAGCTTATGGACTGCATATCCATTATCACTTGTGGAAAAGCGCGAGTATAAGCAAGCGCGCCATTAGGGCCCGGCCGCCTGGATCCCCGCCCACGTTGTTGCCAGGGGGCTAGCCCTATGGGCGACGACCAGCATGAGCAAAGTGCTTCCGGGTCACCCTGGACCGATTTCCGGCCTGGGATCCGGCGCGGGAAGGGGGCGGAGCATCAGCCTATTTAGGCCGCGGGGATGCGACGAGGGTCCTCTCTTTCCCGCGCAGGCCCCCAGGAGTAAGCTGGTCATCAATCTCGGAGGACGTCGGTGATCTGTCGAGCAGAAGGAATTTCGGAGGCAGACGGTGGTCTTTGGACGACGGGTCCTCGCGGGATATCAGCAGCGGCGTTACGAAGCGGAGTGGAGCTAGGGTTACCGTAGGGGGAAGCACAGGAGAACGGAGGTAAGGTGTCGGGCCCTGGGCGGGTTTCGGGCAGCCGCGGGTGGCCGGTGGTGACGAGGGTAAAAAGGGGTTGCTGTAGTTGCGGCACGGCGCCATCGGCCCTCCCCGGCTGCCGGGAACGTTGTGCAGTGCTCGGCAGCCTGTATCCTCGAGCGGTAGAGAGCGGGGAGCACACCCAGGGTTTTCACCGCATCGTGGGGCTTACAAGAACGCAGCGGGCATTGTTGGGCCTATCGGAGGGTGTTTGAGTGGAGATATTTGCGGCGCGAGGCGGGCTGCATAGAAGGGGCATAGGTGGGCCTACCAGAGCTGGGTAAGCAGCGAGATTGGCAACGCAAAGAGGGCAGCACAGAGGAGCCGTGTAGGCTGTAAGACTCCCAGCGCGAGGCAGGCTGCACAAAGGGGCATCTGCGGGCCATCCAGAGCTGTTAGCAATAAAGGGCTACAGCGCAAAGCAGGCAGTTTCGAAAGCAGGGATAAGTGGTGTGCATAAAAGGGGCATTGGTGGGCCTACCAGAGCTGGGTAAGCAGCGAGATTGGCAGCGCAAAGAGGGCAGCGCAGACGAGCATTGTGGGGCCTTGCAGAGCCGGGTAGGCTGTGAGACGTATAGCGCAAAGCAGGCTGCGCAAAGGGGCATCAGCGGGCCATCCAGATCTGTTAGCAGTAAAGGGCTACAGCACGAAGCGGGCAGCTTCGAAAGCAGGGATAAGGGGTTTGGGTTGCGCAAGATGCCGGCGAGGGGGCGCAACGAGAAGCGGAAAGGGGGGGATCCCGACTTGGCACAGCTGTTGAAACTAGTATTAGCTAAGCTGGGCCAAGAGGAGGGAAGTGATGAGGAGCTAGTGCCTGAGCAGGAGCCTGATCAAGACCAGGTCCCAGAGCCAGTGCCGGACAGTGAGGGGGGAGGGCGCCCACGGAGATCCACAGTCCCTCCCAAGGCAGCATTCCCCCCACTTGAGAAGAGGCCCAGAACTCAACCGGGCAAGAGAAAGGGAAGAACACCAAGGCCCCTGAGGGGCAATCAAGAAGGGGCCTAGCAACAAGGGGCATGAGGAGCAGCCCCCACAGCCTAGGGATCCCAGTATCCCCCGCAGCCCGAACCTGGGCTATCAGCCCCAAAGGAGGGGAGCGGGATGATGTTGGGGCGATACTAGCCGAAATCAGGGGGCATTGAAAGCCTTAGCACCCAACAATCCGAGTCCAGTAGTGCCAGTAGGGACACCAGTCATGGTACCGGCGCCACTGGAGGGGCAAGGGGGGAGATTGCCCGAGCCAGCATCGACACCGGGGGAAGGGGTGCCACTAGCCCCAGATCAGCCGAAGAATACTGCAGGGGAGGGGCCAAATCCCACGGCCAGTATCTTAGCATCAGTAGCAACTTTGCTGGCGCAGTTGGCGGCCCCGAGGGCAGCAGTTCCAGCCTCCAGTGTACCGGTAGCACCCTGGACACCACAATCAGCAACAGAGAGCGCCCTTAACGAGATTAGCAAGCAGGTGGCGATACTAGGCGGAGCGCAAGATAAAGTAGTGAATGCTATCCCTCTGGCGGTGGGTCAAGCGGCCCCCGCACAAGCTGAGTCGACGTCAGGGACCGCAACAGGTAAGGCGGTCGACAGCGTAAAGAAGGGCGCAGGGGCGGAGTCAAAGGCAATTGGGGGCCAGGAGACCGTGTTATCGAAGCGCAGTAAATTGGCGGTGCATGTGTCGCAGGACATGAAGGAGAAGATTTGGAAGGGAGAGTTCATAGACATGTATGCCTTAATCAGGCCAAAAAGGCGGGACTTGGAAACCAAGGGAAAGGAGGGAAAGGACAGCTCCTTCAAGGATAGGAAACCCCGGGTGGAGGAATCAATTACTAATTGGCAGTTTGGTTTCAATGTTTTTTCCACTGTGTTGTTAGAGAAGAAACCTGAGCTGGCAATTCCACTGATTTGCTATGCCAACAAAATTCTGAAAGCTCACGCGATGTACGGGGGGACTGCCTGGATGGACTATGACAGGGATTTCAGATGGGCAAAGGTAGAGGACCCAGACATGGGGTGGGATCAGACTGAGGTCAATGTATGGTTGGAAAGCATTAATAATAAGGCGCCAATGAAGCAGCCCTTTCGGACTTCGCAGGGAGGGGTGGGCGAGAAAAAAGGGACATGCTGGGCTTTTTTACAGAAAAGTGTGTATTTGGCCAGCAGGGACATGTAAGTTCAAGCACGCTTGCGCATTCTGCGGCCACCCCTCCCACCCAGAGTTTAAGTGTATCAAGAAATCTAAAGAGAGAGGCAGGGAGCACAAGCCATCACAGCAATAATTTACCCACCCCAGTTAAGATAGGGAGACTGATTTTTTGGTTGAATCAGTATCCTGACAGGCGTGCAGCCAGGACGTTGTTTCAGGGTTTTCCACAGGTTTTCGCATTCCAGCGCAGGGGGTGCCACCAGTGGCACATTGCAACAATCTTTTATCAGCGCGCATGCATCACTCTGTGGTATCTCAAAAAGTTGGTAAGGAGAGAGCCCTGGGGCGGATAGCTGGCCCATTCCCGGCCCCCCCGCTGCCTGGTTACGTTTGTTCACCGCTGGGAGTGGTCCCCAAAAAGGAGCCAGGCCAGTTCAGGATGATACATAACTTATCGGCACCGAGGGGGGCCTCAGTGAATGACGCCATAGACCCGTCCCTGCGCTCTGTGACTTATTCCTCGTTCGACACGGCATTGCAGAAGCTGCGTGACTTAGGGCCCAAGGCTTTCATGGCCAAAACGGACATCGAGTCAGCATTCCGACTCATGCCGGTACACCCCGAGGATTACCACTTGTTAGGTTTTCAGCTGCAACATCAGTTCTATTATGACAAGTGCATGCCAATGGGTTGCGCTGTTTCATGCAGGTATTTTGAAATGTTCAGTTCCATGCTGCACTGGCTGTTTACTTTCAGGACAGGTCACAGGGACATCGTGCATTATTTGGATGATTTCATGGTCATGGGTCCCCCGATGTCGGGGGAATGTGGGCAGGGTTTGAAGGACCTAGTGGTGATGTTTGAGGAATTTGGGGTGCCATTGGCCCAGGGTAAGACGGTGGGGCCGGCGACATGCATGTCTTTCCTTGGCTTTGAGATTGACACAGTGGTGGGGGAATGCAGGTTACCAGCAGACAAAGTGGAGGCTTTTTCCCAGGCAATAGAGGCAGCATTGGCTAGACCTAAAGTAACATTGCACCAACTACAGGTGCTGGTAGGCCAGTTGAATTTGCGTTGCGGATCATCCCGATGGGGAGGCCCTTCTCAAGGTCAATCGCGAGGGCAATGGCAGGGATGACTCAGAAACACCACCACGTCCGTCTACAGGCGGATGTGAGGGAGGACTTGAAGGTGTGGCGCAGTTTTCTGAGCGACTTTAATGGTAAGGTGGTCTGGCCGGCACCGACCATCTCCAGTGCAGACTTGGGCTTACTCACGGACTCAGCGGGTAGCGTGGGTTTTGGCGCTGTGCTAGGGTCACGCTGGTGCAGGGGGACTGGCCTGCAGCATGGCATGAGCAGGGGCTGACAAAGAACATAGCCTTTTTGGAACTGTTCCCCATTGTGGTGGCAGTGACTGTTTGGGCGCAAGTCTTCAGGGACAAGTCTGTGGTTTTTGGTCTGACAACATGGCAGTGGTGGAGGCCATCAACAGACAAGGGGCAAAGTGTAGGCAAGTACTAAGGCTATTGAAGCATTTGGTGTTGGCTTGCTTGAAGTTGAACTTGCTGTTCAGGGCGGCGCATATTCCAGGCGTGGAGAATCAGGCTGCTGACGCTTTGTCTCGCTTCAAGTTACAGGATTTCAGGAGATTCCATCCACAGGCGGAGGACCGGATGACAGTGTTCCCAACATCTCTGTGGAAGATTGGAGCCCCGCCTTAGCAGGGCTAGTGGGGGCCTCATTGAGCGAGCGCACCCGGAGAACTTATCAGCAGCATTTCAAATCATACCGAATGTTTGTGCAGCGCATAAAGCTGGGGTGCCTATTTAGTCCAGAGGCCATCAGCGGCTTCTTACAGGCTTTGAGGGATCAGGGTAGGCCTGCTTCTTATGCCAGGGCACACGTGACTGCAGTAGGTTTCTTTGCCAAGCTGGCAGGCGAGCGCGATCCGGGCGCTACATTCTTAGTGCGGAAAGCACTGGCAGGTTGGGCCAGACTCGAAGGGGTTAAAAAGGACTGCAGGAGGCCACTGGATGTAGACACACTGGGGCGCATACTGGGGACCTTGCGGGCAATATGCTGCTCAGAATATGAGAGCACCTTATTTGGGGCCGCCTTCTCACTGGCCTTTTATGGGGCTTTCCGGTTGGGGGAGTTGGTAGGATCATCTAAGTCTGACCAGACGGGAGGGTTGCAATGGCGGGACACAAAGGTGGTGCAAGGGGGGCTGGTGGTGGTTCTGCGCAGGTCCAAAACGGACCCTTTGGGAAAGGGGTGCACGATCCGGCTTAGTCCGGCACCTGGATCAACGGTATGCCCGGTTGCCAGGATGGAAGCATATTTGGGGATCCGCCCGCAAGGGAGTGGCCAGGCCCTGTTTATTCACGAGCGGGGGGACTGTTTGTCACGGTACCAATTCAGGGCGGTGTTCGGCCGAGCAATGGCTGATTTAGGATTGGGGCACGGAGGGTACTCTTCACACTCATTTAGGATTGGGGCAGCGACTCTCGCAGCAGGAGCAGGGTTACCGGAAGAGACCGTGAAAAGGGTGGGGCGCTGGTCTTCAACGTGTTTCAAACGCTATGTGCGCCCGGAACTATTATGAGTAAACAGGGATATGCTGCCTAGATTACGCTAACTTTTCCATTTCTCTCCGTCATTAGTATGCCCTCGAAGGTAGTATGGGTGTTGGGACACTCGTTTGTGCGGCGCGCCATGGTCCGGTTGCAGCGGCGGCAAGTGGCGAGACCGGGGGGTCTGACCGGGGTGTCGATTCTGTGGCGAGGCGTCGGGGGCCTGCGAATTCGGCAGCTGCGGCAACTGGTGGAAGAAACAAGAGCGCACGAGGGACAGCAGTCCCCGGATTTGATCATTCTGCATTTAGGTGGCAACGACATGGTGGACCTTGGGCGCCAAGCGGTCAGAGAGGAGTTACCGACGGACTTTGCATGGTTAGGTAGAATGTTCCCGCTGGCTCGGATAGCCTGGTCCAGTATGATACCACGCCGGGTATGGGGCACCAATGTGCGATCACGAGCCTTGAATGTATTGGTAAGGCGCCTCAACAGGGAATTGGCCAGGCTGTGCACTGGACAGGGCCGCTTGTGCCACATTCCCCACAGACTGATCACTGGGGATCAGATGTTTCACCATGATGGAGTACATTTATCGGACATGGGGAAAGATGTGTGGCTCAGAGGAATATGGTCCTTTGTACAGAACTTATTCGGTGGTGGGGAGGGTGAAGGACCTGTGGGCCCTGGTCACCCTTGTGGCGGTAAAGAGGCCACAGAGCATTGACTCGCAGGGTTAACGGGAGTCCTTCTTACATACTCCCTAGGCCAGCACTGAGGGGAGAGACGGTAAGCTCTCCGCAGGGAGAATGGGGACACCGGCTGGGGAGGCAAGGGCGCCAGGTCACGATTTAGGGCAGGGGACAGCGGCCCCTGTTTATTCCCTACGAGCCTCCTCGGGAGCCTGGTGTTAGAGGGGTGGGCCCCGGAATTGGCGGACAAGGACCAGAGGGCTGGGGGCTCACCTCTCAAGGACGCAGGTGGGTTGCGCCTTGCGTGGTTCTCAATTGGGGATGCGAGCCTGAGGGCCCCTTGGTGCTGGGAGCAAGTTAATAGGTGATAAGTTATGCATTGTAAATATTAAAAGTGTGATTAGGATTTGATAATAGGATTTGGAATTATGTTTTACTGATTGTCATGTTTATGTGTGTTATGAAATAATTAAACATGGCCGTTTATACCCACACTCTGGAAGTATCAAGTGGTATTTGTGGGTTAACTAGGGAGCGGGGCAGGGAGCATCCTAGGCGTTCCGGGCCCTATTAATTACACTTATACTCGGCACCCTGGTTTCGTAGAAGTACAAGGAGTATTTGGATTTGGTTATCCAGGCCCATGTCTATATCATCAAAAGCCACGAGGCACAGGTTATCCAGGATGTAACAACAACACTTATTGTGAAAATTTCTATATGGAAAAGCAGAATGTCATACTGGTGGGTTGGCAGTACAAAGAATTGACAGTTCCCCAAGAGGCTGGTTATTACCCTGCATGTTGCCCAATCATCAATTATACTGACCTCATTTTGTATGCTAACTGCTCAGGGATAATTCTACGTAAGGGTACCTACTCTATGGGAGATCCAAAGGATCCTCGTACTGTTGGATGGAATTCTAGGTATGCTGCAGTAGATTATGATAGGCCTATTTATGCACACCCAGGGTTTTTCTTCCTGTCTACTGGGACTTATTCTAACATGCATAAAGGTACAGATGATGTGGCCCTTGAGATGGTGTTGCCTTTAGGTGTGCCCTGCAAACACGCAAAGCCTAAAATCTGATGGGTGAAAAGAACACTGACAAAGGAATTTTGCAAAGGGGTGACAGACCTGGAAGTCAATAATTAGAGCAATGGTATCACCTTTGGGTATATTCTCTCCTCCATTATTACCTTTGGTGGTACCGTTAGGCTAGGAGTGAAAGGGCTAGGGAATATTTTGGATGTAAGCTGCAGATGCTGTCTAATTCCACAGTAGCAGCTCTGCGTGACATCACCACCCAATTGGAAAGCATGCGTATATATTCCGAGCAAACTAGATATGCTGTTGACTTCATCCTAGCTAAGAGCAGTGGTGTGTGCGCAGTAGTAGGAGACCAGTGTGTAGTCGGGATCACTAATATGGAAAAGAATATTACCCAACACATTTTAGACATCTTGGAAAATGTTAAAGGAATGGAGAGCAGAAACTGGAGTTGGTCCCTTTTTGGTGGATGGGGTTGGATCCTTGAAAGGGTGATCTATTTTATTGTGATTTTGATTGCTTGCTGTGTTCTGGTGCAGTGTCTCCCCTTATGTTGCTCTTATTGCACCACTCTTCTCGCTCCCAAGAGAATATCAATCCATGATACCAATGCGACAATTATGATTCAGAAAGAGGTGAACGACCTTATGCAGATCGATGAAGGTATTTTCGAGACTTGTTCCCTTCTTACTGCTTCCCTCCCTGAAAGTGAAAATGAAAATATGTAATGCTCTTAAAATCAATGTATCTATGTTTTATTGAAATATATGTCTTTTGCTACTATATACCATTGCTTAGCTCATGCTAAAAGGAGGGTTTGTAGGAATAAAAATGTTGCTCTTGCATTGCTTTACGTAAGTTAGCATTCGCTGCGCCATTTTATGTACAGGCGCCATTTTGTATCACGATTGAAACTAATTCTTTTCCATTTCCAAGAAACGGCCTTTTCTAGGTTGTGTTTCTTCGGAGTTGGGTTTTGCCACACTAATGAATGCACTGTTCTTATTACCACATACCTTTCCTTTAGATGTAAGCCTTCTCCCACTTGTTTAGTGGCGGGCACAGGCGGAGTGACCTTGACTGATACATAATGTGTGCCCGGCTTCAGAACCGAAACTTACTCCTTTGTAATTTACTGTCCAGCTGCGTCTCTCTGGAAAATTCCATGGTGGGTACGTTTTCATTGACTCTGAAATGTACATAAAGTATCGTTATACTTCCTGATGTCAGTCCCCTCTGCAGCACACCTTATAGGCTGGGCAGATTGGGCTCCGCTCTGAGTGTATTCTGAATAAACAATTTTTGGTTTGTATTCTCTACCGTCTGACCGACTCTTCATTTTAGTGGAAGGCAGAGAGGTGGTCATTGGTGACCCGAGTGACCCAAATTGGGCCATTTCCCTCACGGCCATATTGAAATGGGGTGAAAATACATGTGGCTAAATTACTTGTGTTTTTACATTTGGGGATGTGTTGAAATTGCAATTACCGATTTGCTCTGCCGGCACATACACCACCTCTCCCGAATCCATGGTCCCGGAAGGAGCATCTTCGTTGTGGTATATATATATATATATATTCCCACAACAAGACAAAGTCGCCTTACAGCGGAGGTGTTCCACTGCGGGGTGGCGGGTCCCAATAGATAAACCAAAGTGCTGCTCTCCTTTGTAAAATAACAGCATGCCATGGACTCAAATTATTGCAAAAGCGGTGATTTTATTTTCGGCTTGGCAACAATAAAATCACCGCTTTTATATATATATATATATATATATATATATATATATATATATATATAGTTAGAACCTAGTTTCCATAGGAAAAGCGTTTTTTGATTTGCCAATATCTTCGGCGCCGTTTGACAAATCTTCGCGAAATTTTAAAAACTAATGGGTTGGCCCTCTCAGTTTCTCTGTTGAAAGTTTCTGGGTGATTCGTTAAGCGGGGGCCGAGAAAAAAAGGGGGGCCAAAGCACGTTTTCTCCATGTTAATTTCCATAGGAAATTTTGGAACAGGCTACAGCCTGAACTGCTGAACGGAATTACACCAAATTTGGGAAAAAGGTAGCTCTTGGTTCAAAAAGCGCCCTTTTTTTAAATGGTGTAAATCCGTTCAGTAGTTTTTGAAATATTAAAGGAAAAAGAAATATAGTTATCTGGGCGGAGCCTAACCACACATCTCCTCCCAAGCACGAGCTTCATTCTAATTGGCTGCCAACACTCCAAACCAGGAGTGTTGGCAGCCATCTTGTGCCTCGCATCCAGTGAAAATCAAAAAGGTAAGAAAAACGATAAAAAACAAGAAAAGGGGGCAGGGTAAAAACACCCTGAGCCCACAGGCCTGCTCAGGGGGTCCCACAGGGACCCTCAGGCCCAAAAAAAGCATTTTTAATTTTCGGGCGGGGCCGGTGCGCGCTTCATTTTTAAAAGCCCCCGGGAGGGCCAGGTCCCGGGGGCAATTTGATTTATGTAGTGGGGGCCCCATGGGCCCCCGCATCCCTGGGGACCGCCAGCTCCCCGGGGCTTTCTAAGTTATTCGCGGGGGCACGTGGCCCCCCCGCAGCCCCGGGGACCGCCACCTCCCCGGGGCTTCAAATCAATAAGGGCAGGGGGCCTCGCGGGCCCCCCCAAGCCCCAGGGAACGCCACCTCCCCGGGGCACTCTCTATTTAAATACGGGGGGCTTTAGAAACATTGGGAGGGGGGCCCCCCTATAGGAGCCCTTGATGGCCCTGGGGACCACCACCCCCCAAGGCCGGCTCCTGCAATGTCCAGGGGTGCCCACCCCCGGGACATTGCCGTTTGCTATGACAGGGCGGGAGCATGGCTCCCGCCCTGTCATAGCAAACTCTGCTTCGGTTTTTGGAAGCGAGAGCAGGAAACTTGCTCTCGCTTCCTAAAACCGAGCAGAATTAGCTTTGCACAAGGAGCTGCATGTTAGCAGCTCCCCTTGTGCAAAGCAATGCCGGCTCCCGCAGCAGGCGGGGAGCCGGCTGGGACCGTGGGGGCACTGGGGCTCCCCCACGGTCCCCAACAGTGTGGCCAGGCCCCGGGGGATGGGGTCCCCGGGGCCAGAAGTGGCCCGGGAGGGGGGGCCGCGCGGCCCCCCTCCCCTTTATTTTAGAAAAAAAAATGGCCGGGCCCCGGGGGATGGGGTCCCCGGGGCCAGAAGTGGCCTGAGGAGGGGGGCCACGCGGCCCCCCTCTAAAATTAAAAATAAAGGGTGGCCAGGCCCCGGGAGATGGGGTCCCCGGGGCCAGAAGTGGCCTAGGGAAGGGGGGCCACGCGGGCCCCCTCCCGCAATTAAATAAAAAAGACCACGTGTTCTAGCGCTCAGCCTTTCATCTTTTAGGAGCAGGCGACCATACTGCTACATCAGTTTGGCAATTTTAGACTTTAAGCTACTGCTTAATTTGAGCCGCGGTCTACCAGTGCGCACATGGGCACTTAATCATTAGCACTTGCTCTTTGGGCATGCTGTGTAACAGACTCGTTAGGGAATATGCTGTTTCTCTTTTATAACACACAACACACAAACCGGTGAGTGTAATGATGCTAAGGCACAAGCCCACATGGACAGACAGCTCAGTGTGAAGAGAGCCTGCTGCAGAGACCACGTGTTCTAGCGCTCAGCCTTGGAGCAGGCAACCATGCTGCTACATCAGTTTGGCAATTTTAGACTTTAAACTACTGCTTAATTTGTGCCGGGCTCTACCAGTGCGCACATGGGCACTTAATCATTAGCACTTGCTCTTTGGGCGTGCTGTGTAACAGACTCGTTAGGAAATATGCTGTTTCTCTTTAATAACACACAACACACAAACCGGAGAGTGTAATGATGCTATGGCACAAGCCCACATGGATGGACAGCTCAGTGTGAAGAGAGCCTGCTGCAGAGACCACGTGTTCTAGTGCTCAGCCTTTCATCTTTTAGGAGCAGGCAACCATGGTGCTACATCAATTTGGCAATTTTAGACTTTAAACTACTGCTTAATTTGCGCCGGGGTCTACCAGTGCGCACATGGGCACTTAATCATTAGCACTTGCTCTTTGGGCGTGCTGTGTAACAGACTCGTTAGGGAATATGCTGTTTCTCTTTTATACCACACAACACACAAACCGGCGAGTGTAATGATGCTAAGGCACAAGCCCACATGGACGGACAGCTCAGTGTGAAGAGAGCCTGCTGCAGAGACCACGTGTTCTAGCGCTCAGCCTTTCATCTTTTAGGAGCAGGCAACCATGCTGCTATATCAGTTTGGCAATTTTAGACTTTAAACTACTGCTTCATTTGTGCCGGGGTCTACCAGTGCGCACATGGGCACTTAATCATTAGCACTTGTTCTTTGGGCCTGCTGTGTAACAGACTCGTTATGGAATATGCTGTTTCTGTTTTATAACACACAACACACAAACCGGCGAGTGTAATGATGCTAAGGCACAAGCCCACATGGACGGACAGCTCAGTGTGAAGAGAGCCTGCTGCAGAGACCACGTGTTCTAGCGCTCAGCCTTTCATCTTTTAGGAGCAGGCAACCATGCTGCTACATCAGTTTGGCAATTTTAGACTTTAAATTTAAACTACTGCTTAATTTGCGCCGGGGTCTACCAGTGCGCGCATGGGCACTTAATCATTAGCACTTGCTCTTTGGGCGTGCTGTGTAACAGACTCGTTAGGGAATATGCTGTTTCTGTTTTATAACACACAACACACAAACCGGCGAGTGTAATGATGCTAAGGCACAAGCCCACATGGATGGACAGCTCAGTGTGAAGAGAGCCTGCTGCAGAGACCACGTGTTCTAGCGCTCAGCTACCAATCAATAGCTATGCACTTATACAATCACTCTGTGAATACTCATACAGTTATAAAATCACCATGCACTATCCTTGCACTCCTCCAATGACCCAGGCAGTACTCATGCACTCCTGCAATCACCAAGATAATAACCATGCACTCATACAATAATCCAGGCATTACCCATAAACCTAATGCAATCAGTCAAGCATTAGCAATGTAGTCTTCCAATCACCCAGACATTACCCATGCACTCATGCAATCACCCATGCAGTACCCATGCAATCCTCCAATCACCCAGTTGCTATCCAAGCACTCATGCAATCACTCTGCCACTACCCAAGCACTTATAAAATCACCCAGGCAGTACCCATGCACTCCTCCAATCACCCAGGCACTACCCATGCATTCATGCAATCACCCAGGCACTACTTATACACTCATGCAATCATCCAGGTATTACCTATAAACTCATGCAATCACCCAAGCATTACACATGCACTAACAAAATTAACGAGGCATTACGAAAGCACTCTTCCAATCACCCAGGCACTACTCATCCACTGATACAATTACGCAGGCACTACCTATGCACTGCTGCAATAACCCATGCACTACCCATGCACTCCTGCAATCAACCAGCTAGTAACCATAGACTTATCCAAGCATTCCACCAATACCCAAGCACTTATACAATCACCACACACTACTCTTCCACTCTTGCAATCACCTTGACACAACCCATGCACTCATGCAATCATCCAGACATTACCCATAAACTAATGCAATCAGTCAACCATTACTCATGTACTCTTCCAATCTTCTATACATTACCTCCATACTCATGCAATCACCAAGACATTAACCAAGCAGTTACAAAATCACCCAAGCACTACCCATGCACTCCTCCGATCACTCAGGCACTACTCATCCACTCATGCAATAACTCAGGCACTACTCATGCACTGCTCCAATCAACCAGGCACTACTCATGTATGCTTCTAATCACCCAGACACTACTCATTCACTCCTTCAATTAACCAGCCAGTAGACATGCACTCCTCCAATCACCCCGGCACTAGGCATGCACTTATGCAATCACCCAGGCATTGCCTATGCACTCATGCAATCACTCAGGCACTACCCATGCACTCATGCAATCACCCAGGCACTACCCATACACTCATGCAATCATCCAGGTATTACCCATAAACTCATGCAATCACCCAGGCATTACCCATGCACTTACAAAATCACTCAAGCAATACCCATGCCCTTACAAAAACACCCAGGCATTACAAAAGCACTCTTCCAATCAGCCAAGCACTATTCATGCACTGATGTAATATCCCAGGGACTACCCATACAGTGCTCTATTCACCTGTGCACTACCCATGCACTCCTCTGATCACCCAGCTACTAGCCATACAGTTATCCAAACACTCCACCAATATTGAAGCACTTATAAAATAACCATACACTACCCTTGCACTCTTACAATCATCCAGGCGCTACCCATCCACTCATGCAATCATCCGGGCATTACTCATAAACTAATACAATCAATCAAGCATTACCCATGCAGTCTGCCAATCACGCACACATTACCTCTGCACTCAAGCAATCACCCAAGCAGTAACTAAGCATTTTTGAAATCACCCAGGCACTACCCATGCACTCTTCCAATCATCCAGGCAATTCTCATCGACTCATGGAATAACCCAGGCACTATCCATTCACTGCTCCAATCACCCATGTACTACCCATGCACTCCTGCAATCACTCAGTCACTAGCATGCACTTAAAAAATCACCATGCACTATGCTTGTACTCCTCCAATCATCCAGGCACTACCCATGCACTTATGCAATCACTCAGGCACTACTCATGCACTTCTCCAATCACTCAGGCAGTACCCATGCACTCATGCAATCACCAAGGCATTACCCATGCATTCCTCTAATCACCAGGCACTACCCATGCACTCATGCAAACATTCCGCCAATATCCAAGCACTTAAAAAACCACCACAGACTTCCTTTGTACTCATGCAATCACCCAGGCACTACTCATGCAGTTATAAAATTACCCAGGCATTACTCATGCAATCACTCAGGCACTACCCATGCACTCATGCAATGAACCAGGCATTACCCACACACTCGTCCAGTACCAGTCAGCAAAAAACTGGGGGGTGCCCAAGGCACAGGATGACTTTGCAACAAGGCCTCTTTCTGCACCTCTGATGGTTCTTTCTGCATATCTATTGCTTCTTTCTGCACCTTTCTTCCTCTTTCTGCACATGCCCTACCTATGTAGGCATAGTTGGAAATTAGCATTTAAAAAACCTTAGAAATTCACTGAAAAAACCATAGTTTTCAGGGACGTTATAGTTAGAAATTAGCATTTCAAAAACCTTAGAAATTCACTGAAAAAAACATAGGTTTCAGGGACGTTATAGTTAGAAATTAGCATTTAAAAACCTTTGAAATTCACTGAAAAAGCCAAAGGTTTCAGGGACGTTATAGTTAGAAATTATCATTTAAAAAACCTTTGAAATTCACTGAAAAAACCATAGGTTTCAGGGACTTTATAGTTAGAAATGAGCATTTAAAAAACCTTAGAAATTCACTGAAAAAACCATAGGTTTCAGGGACGTTATAGTTAGTTGGACATTTCACTTGTACAAAACCAGAGAAATTCGTCCGTTATAGTTAGTTGAGCTAACTATAACTCGCGCCCCCGCAATGCACTGCTGATGACGTCACATATTACATCACTCATGACATGGTCAGTGACATCACTGATGACATCTCAAATGACATCACTGATGACATCACTGATGACATCATCCACGTGAAAATCTGATGCACCTCCTTACAGCCTAATATAACGTTTAGTACATCCACTCTAAAATACAGACTGCCATTCTCGAAAGCATAGACACACCAATACCAGTTACTACATACCCACTCACTGATTCATAGCTCTACACACACATCTACACCCTCATCCATATAGTCACTCATAAATGCAGTCACACATCAATTCAGCTACTATCATATGTACTCATGCACCCATACAGACACTCACACACCACCACTCACCCATAGAGTTATTCACACAGCTAGTCAGTAATGCAAAGAATCAATCACACTCCCATTTACTCCCCTACACAGTTATACACACACCACCTCACTTATTCATACAGATACTAACACATACTTACTCTCTTCTGCAATCAATGACACAAGCACACACTCATCCATGCAGCTACTCTCACAATCACTCACTCTCACATATAATCATTTACATACTCTAACACTCACATATACTACCTTTCACATATGTAGTTACTCACACATATACCACTGAGACATCCATTCACTCACCAACACAGCTATACACACACTCACCCACCCATATAGCCCCTCACAGATACACTCTTGAACCCATACACCCAGTGAATCACCCACTCACACATCCATACAGGGAGTCACACACACACCACCCACCCACACAGACTCTGAGACACCCATTTACGTACTCAGACAACGAATCAAAAAGCCATATATAGATACTCATATAGCTAATCACCAACGCAAGCAGCCACTTACACACCAACTGACAGACTGATATAGACATTCATACAGATTAGTCAGTCACCCATGTATTAGTAAGACATGTTTAATCACTCACTTATACAGTCAGTCATGCACCTATTAAATCATTCATTCAGACACTCATATACCCACTCATTCTTCAATATACCTTGGCATATAGATGTATAAAACATATTTAAACTCTTTAGAAACACTCAGTCACTGGATAATGTCATCAGTGATGTCATTTGAGATGTCATCAGTGATGTCATCAGTGGTGTCACTGACCATGTCATGAGTGGTGTAATATGTGACGTCATCAGCAGTGCATTGCGGGGGCGCGAGTTATAGTTAGCTCAACTAACTATAACGGCCGAATTTCTCTGGTTTTGTACGAGTGAAATGTCCAACTAACTATAACGTCCCTGAAACCTATGGTCTTTTCAGTGATATATATATATATATATATATATATATATATATATATATATAAATATATATATGTATAAATATATACTCATATATGCATGCACACACACAGTGACTAAATATGTGAAAGCGCACATAAAAAACGCAAATAAACAATTGAAAGGGTGGATGATGGAGTGGAAATGCAGGGGAGGAGGATAGGAAGAAAAGACAAGGGACGAAAGGGAAAGTAAAAAATAAGGGACGAAAAAAAGAAGTCTAAGGAAAAGGAGGGGGAAGAAGGGGAAAAAGGGCAAAAAGAAAAGATGGGGGGTTGGAAGGAGTCGGAGTAAAAGGGGGGAGGGGAAGGGAAAGGAGTGAGGAGAGGCATATCAAAGTATTATCCAGGTAATTATTAAATGCATTAGCCTACATAAACAGACAGCTCTTTATCATTATTGAATCCTCCAGTTGACTTCGTACAAAGTTTAATGATATATCTGGATTCTAATTTGTGCAGTTCATGTTCTCTGTTTCCTCCCCGGGCTTTAGGAATGACTCTGTCAACACCAAAAAAAGTTATCCGTTTAGGGTCTTGATTATGAACTTTGAGCCAAGCGATAGTTAACATCTAGGTTTTCAATTGCCTTCAAGTGTTCCAAAATAATATTCCGGGGAGGGAAAATGGTGCTCCCTACGCACTGCACTTTAAATGGACATTGGAGTACATAGACAAAGGAGCGGCCCGTGCAAGTAAGAGCGGTGGGGCGGGAGGCCGTGTTGGGAGGGATTCGACAGACAACGACGAGAGAAAATTAAATAAATAGTTAATTTTCCCTCATCGTCGTCTTTTAAAATCCCCTCCCCCCTCCACCCTGCCCCACCGCTCTTAACTGCATGGGCCGCGGCTACTTAGACACAAAAATCACTATTAAATGTAATGAATTTGGAAATATTCCTCCACCTATATTTATAACATATATCCTTTCTTACTTTCTGAAGCGGTGCATGCTTTACAGTGCCCACACTTTCTAAAGCCTTGCATCCTCATTATCCATGTGTGTTTTCCCAGTCCGGAGCAGTGTTGGACTGGTCTGTCAGGTACTCTGGCAATGACAGAGGGGACGGCTTGAAGATCCAGTGAGTGAGCCGGTTGCTTTGGTCCTGTGGGCTGTGATGTGACCAAAAATATTTGCCCCCATACTGAACCTTTCAAGCTGGCCCATCTGACAGTGCCAGAGTGTCAGACTGCCCAATAGGCCAGCCCCACTCTTGTCCTGAGTGGTAACTGGACAGGACTGTGCTGAAGACTGGTTCAGTACCCTATTGTGGATGTAAGTAAGACTAAAGTGTGTCAGGTAGATCGTTATCCTCATTATATAGATTTGCCATTGTCATAAAACCTGTTCATTTGGTAAGCCTAACTTGCGATTTTGTTACGAGTGGTATCAGAGCAGTATTTTTGCAGCAAGGCTGTACAGAGCCTGAAGTGAATAGGTGATGCTTTTTTCTATATTGTTCAATGACTGACCCGGCAGAAGGTCAGAGCAGGACAGAGTTCTTAGATGTACTGGGCCTATCATTATATGTTGGTTTAGCAATCTTGGTCCAGACTCCACTACAGACATGGAAACATTACCTGTGAAGAATGTAGCTATTGAGCCCACGGACATCCTATAACAGAGAAATTGTATTTCAAAGTTTTAAATCTCACCCAGGCTTTGCCAGAATTCCTGCAAAGGGGCTAGGGAATTTCAATTCTCGTATCAAATAGAATGGATCCTCATTCTCTATTGGATGTGTCCTTGACTGCCCCGGAGGATTGTACTTTCTGTGCAATCCACATTCACCATGTTTTGCAAATAGGATTTGCAATGTGTTATTATAATTTATTTAGAAACGTGTAGGTGCCATGTAGTGCACAATTGGTCTTATGTTCAAATGTTGTTGATTTCCAAGATCAAGTGATTTTGTCCAATTACTGCTTGTTCTTTGGTTGAGAAATTTTAAATGAGTACTGATGAAAGGTAAGTGTTAGACAGGGCTTCCTTGGCATGGTACTCCCCTATCAATTTACCTTCAATTCATCTATTTTGCTAACTTTGTTTTTGCTGACTTTAGGTCTGTACGGTGCGGTGTTTACCACTATCAACCAGTGCTAAAGTGTGTTTGCTCTACCCTTTAAAACGTGGTAGAATTGGCGTACAATCAATTTGCCTATTTAATTTACTTGTACGTCCCTAGTAAAGTGGTGCTGCCTGTGCCCATGGCATGTAAATTAAATGCTACTAGAAGGCCTGCAGCACTGATGCTGTCACCCACGAAAGAAGCCCTTAAACACACCTTAGGCCTGCCATTACAGCCTGCGTGTGTGCAGGTTTAAAAATGCCATTTTGACTTGGCAAAATAATTTTTTGCCAGGCCCAAGCCTTCGTTTTTAATACATATAAGTCACCCTTAGGGCAGGCCCTGGACAGCCCAGAGAATAGGTGCAGTGTATTTAAAAATTTGGACATGTACTTTTAAGCTTTACATGTCCTGTTGAAAAACTCTTACATTTGTTTTTCACTGCTGAAAGGTCTACCTTTCTCATAGGATAACATTGGAGTTACCTTATTATATTTAATAAGCTGCAACCTCCAATTGGGAACAGGAAAAAGGCGTCTAGTTTGTCGTCTATGGAATTGTGGTGGAAAGCCCTCTTCAATGATAAAGTTAGATTTTTAGTCACAATTCTGAAAATTCCACTTTTAGAAAGTTTGCATTTTCTTGTCCTAACCATTTGGTGCCTGCAGCCTGATACTGGGTCACATGACTAGGTGTAGCTGGAAGTTGGTCTTTCTGTACTGCCTCCTGACAGTGGGGCAAAGGGAAGATGAGTTAACGAGGGGGAGGAGCTGTCACCTTTCACACTTCCACATCACAAATCCTCTGCCTGAGCACTTTTCATAAAGGGTTTGACACTGGCCTTTTATGACCCCAGACAAGCTGGGGCCAGGACAGGGAGGAAGGGGATGCCTGGCACCTCAGGGGCGCGTGAACCACTAGAAACTTCTCAAACTTCAAAGTGGGCACCTTGAATAAATATTGGACCTTAGATCCCAACTCTTCAGTACACTAATGGTCCTGTGGACTCTACCAGGAAGAAGGATTTCTGTGCTGCTGAAAGGACTGCCACTCTGATGGACTGCTGCTCTGAAACACTACTGCCCTGCTGTGCTGACCTGTTGCCCCCTTCTCTCCTTGCCTAGGTGAGAAGGATTGGGCCTGCATCTCTAAAAGCAGGACCCCAGAGTGACTCCTGATCAAAAGCCTGGCCAGGCCATCTGTGGATTCATCAGGACCAACATACCTCCTTTGCAGCCTGGCAAATCCTCAGCAGAAATGGTGCACCATATCTTTTGTTTGATGCATCACCCTCTGAACTGATGCATCACCTACAGCAGCCCATTGGGACCGCAGCAGTGCGATGCATCTTGACACAAGGACATCACGTCATCCAGCACAGCCCGTCGGAACTGCCACTGTGCAATGCATCTCCACACAAGGACAGTGCCTTGCCCAATGCAGCCTGCTTGAACCGCTGGTGCGCGACGCATCTCCATGCAATGACATCGCCTCGCACTTCGGTGCTCCCCGGAACCGCCGCTACATGATGTATCTCCTCGCCCAGACCTCGCATTGCCTCTGCTGCACGACGCATCCTTGACACAGGACTCTGCATCTCTTTACAATCAGGATTAAGGTACTGTGTTCAGTGGGCCTAAGCAGGTCCCTGTAGCCAGCCCGCACTCCATCGTGGTGGGTCTGAACTTGTGTTTTGCCCCTGTCTAGCACAATCAGATAACCACAGTTAGCGCTTTGTACTTTTTGTCGCTATTTTCACTGAAATCTTTTAAATTGCATGGTTCTACCGATTGGATTTTTGTAGTTTTAGTCTTGCTTTATTTATTAAAAGGTAATTTATTTTTCTAAATTGGTGTTGTGATTTTTCTTGTGTTGTGTTTCCACTTTATTACTGTTTGAAGTGCTGCATAAATACTTTACACATTGCCTCTAAGTTAAGCCTGACTGCTTTGTGCCAAGCTACCAGAGGGTTGAGCACAGGTTCATTTGGGGTTTGCTTGTGCCGCATGCTGACACGCATTGTGGTTACTGCTTGAGAAGGGTTTCACCCGCCTCAACCAGTAACCCCATTTTTCACAGTAAGAGATTTAAGAAAGGAGCTCAGGCAAGAAGGCTGCACATGGCCTTCTCATATCCTGCACTATATCCTTCTTAGTGGATTCAAAGTACCAGACAGAAGTGGAAGTCTGTTATGTTACTCAGGGATAATCTTTATGCATTTAAACGATCAGAGCAAGCTGCCCATATATTCAATTTCAAATTCACTGTGCTACTGTGCTGAATATGTAGAGTTGATTAATTCAGTAATATGTTTGATGAAACACTGACCATAGAAGGAGAGAATGTATTCAGTATTTTGCTACAAATCAGCATTGCACCAATAAGGTTTCTTCCTTTACGCTATGCATGATGATTACTACTGTGACTCTGGGATGGTCACTTGCAATATCCCCAGCAATCCTCCCTAAAGAGAGTATAGATTTTTTCTTTTTACAGGCGGTTTTTCCATGGATAGAATAAAAATCATCTAAAGAGTGAAAACATTCTTAATCAAGCCATGACTCTGTTAGAAGCATCTAATTCAGACTACTCTCTAAAATAAAAGCTGAGTTGTTTGAAAATGTGTGAAGTGGCAGATAGAATGTTTTATAAAGACCACGCAATAAATATTGTAGCCTAAAGTTCGCTAACAAAACTTCACTCCACAGGGTACAGATTTTAAACTCCAATCATAGGGCATCGCTACATCGGTTCCATATTTTATTAACATCATTGGTGTGAAATTTCTGTAAAGGAACTTTAGGACTCTAGTGGACAGATGTATCAATACTTTGCACCTGGGCAAACTTACGCAAAGTGATGCAAACCGGTGCAAAGTGTTGATAAACTATTTACTTTCCAGCACAAAACTTTCTTTGCACTGAAAGGTAGCCCTTAAAGTAATGCAAAGCAGCGTTTTGCATTACGTTACGTCAAAGAGGTGTCTCATGAGTGGTACATTAGCTTTCCCAAGCTGCAACCCATGGTTTTTGATGTGAAGCCTATTAACAATGGAAGACAGGGCTTTACACTAAAATGCATCACCTCTTAGAGACCGACGCTAACAAGGAGCAATGTTTTAATTTCTCCCAACTTTTCACACTTTGCCTGTGCGCTGCACTGTTCATCATAGATACAATGTGGGAAACATTTTTCTAAGCATAGGATTTTGTACTGGAATAGGTCCAAACCATATGCTTAGTAACTATGGCTCTCCCCTCCTCTCTGCTCCCAGTGCAACAACTTTAGTTGTTGCAATGTGTTGCGTCGGCGGTTAACCTGTGGTCCAGGGCCCCTGGGGGTCCGTGACTCCTACTTAAGGAGTCCACGACTGCTTAGAATATTAGGTAACATTCGCAGATTAATTAAGTGTATATAAATAAAGGAATAAAATGTAAAATTGAAATTTTTAAAACATTCTGTGAATGTGTAGGAATTTGAAATTGGAGACTAGGGCCACATGTACAAAGCGTTTTTGTAGTCGCAAACCATTTGCAAACGCAAAAAGTCTTTTTCACATGTACAAAGCCCTATTTGCAATTCGGTAACCTATCACCAATTCGCAAACTGGGTTTCCGATTCAATATTAGGAAGGCGTGTTTAAGGCATCTCTTCCTAAAACTGAATCACAGCGGTATGTGTGAATGTTTTGCGACTGAAATGCGGTCGCAAAACATTTGCATTTTACCACCTACTTCAAGTAGGTGGTAGCCGATTAGCAAATAGGAGGGATTCCCAAGTGACCCCTTCTCTTTTGTGCATGTTTGTTAAAACATTTTTAAGAGCAGGTACTGTTCCCATGTAGTGGTCCCTCAGACGACTGCCTACTCTTAAAAAATTAAAAGAAATTTTCATTTTTCTTTTTGAATCGCATACCATTTTCCTTGAAGAAAAACGGGCTGCATTTAAAAAAAAAGATTGCTTTATTGAAAAACAATCACGAACACGGTGGTCTGCTGACCCCAGCAGGCCGCCATTCCTGTGATTTTTGCGATTCCCAATGAGACCTACCTCATTAATTTTCATGAGGCAGGTCTATTTGCGAACGACTGGGAATCGCAAAATGTGTAAAACACAGATTTGTACATTGCTATTTGTTATTACCAAATAACGAATAGCAAAAATTTGCTATTTGGTAATCACAAACATTCTTACATGTGGCCCTAAACGTGGACCAGGTATTCTCGGGTTGATTTGTGGGAGTAGTGCATCAAACAAAATATAGTATGGGTGATGGGTGGCCTCAATTGAATTTAGAAAAGCTCCAATCTTCCCAATAAATATAGATTTTTATATAACTGTTTGTGAATTAAATAAAATATTTATTCATTTATGTGTTTGATGAATACATGTTTCTGTATTTTTGTCTATATTTTGCAGTTCAAATCATCAAAATTGCTTAGGCCGAGTTCCTTGGTTTCAAAAAATGACTCAGAAGGGGTCTCTGGATTCCAATAATGATTCAATGGGGGTCCCTGGATTACAGTAATAATTAAGTAGGGGTCCACAGAAGTCAAAAGGTTAAGAACCACAGTGTTGTGCAATAAATTAGTAAAACTCCCCCATATTTTTGTCAGACAATATTTAGCCAATAATGGTCTCGTATCATGCCCTTATATACACCATTGTCCTCTAACTGATGATGGCATGCACACTCAACAGAAGCCCTCAAACTGGTGAGTGACGTAGCAAAGTGAGGCCTAGTGAGGAGCTTTTGCTCTGCCAGCTAGAAGGAGGCAAACACTAGAGCGCATATCAGTTTAAATAAATAGTATCAGTAAAACATTCAGGTAGGTGCCTAACTAAGAGTGTATTTTGTGTGCGTTTAGGGTGCAGAAATGCATGGACATTTTTTGTGACTATGCACACATTTCTAAAATTGTGGTGGTTCTGAATATTTTGTAAGACCCCCCTAAAAAATACTGCTCTTCTTGTTGCCACCTCTATCCTCCACTGACTAGATTGGCGGCATTACTGCAGAAGTGGACTTCTGTAGTGCTCCCAAAATTTTGTGACTCAGGTACCCTGGGGTATATTTATGAGCCCCTTTTCATCGCAAATATAAAATGAGATTTATGAAGCTACGCAAGGCCACCTTGCGTGGCCCTGCATGGCTCCATAAATCTCGAGTAATGTAGCGCAGCGCAAATTGCTGCGTTGCATTACTCTGCGCCAGGGAGGCGTTTCCATGGGTGTTGCATGGGTGTTCACGTGCAACATCCGTGGATTTTGATGCATTCCAAGATTTACAAGAATAAGTAAGCATGGGAATGCGCCAAAAAGAAAAGCCTCCCCAGGAGAGGTTTTACGAGGACAAATATATTTATTTCTCCTCGTATCTTCCTCTGTCTATGTGTACTGCATTCTGCAGCACACATAAAAAGAGGAAAAAGCCTCTCAAGATTGCTATTGTGCAGCAAGGTGCCCCTTCCTACGCAAAAACAATCCTGCATGCAACGCAGGCACCCTTGCACCATTGTGCAAGGGTGCCTGTGTTGGCTCTAGGCAGCCCATTGTCTGCCAGCGCAGGGGAAAGGAGAGGAATGCACCATATTGCCTTAAATACGGCACATTCCTGCCCTTTCCCAGTGATGCAGTGCAGCAAGGTGACTTGCTGCACTACGCCCCTTTTTCATATATATGGCCATCTTCTTTTTCCACAGTGAATGACACATATTGTCATAAAACATTGTGAGTCTGCGGCTTCATTTGTATGCTTGTTTATTGTTTTTCATTTTTTTATGTTGTTTCTCTCTAGCTTCTTCTGGAAACTCTTGTCAAACTGTGAACACAAGATAGCCTGCTATTCAGGGGCATAACACAAGCTGTGCAGCACCGGGGCGAGGGGGGGAGACACCTCGAGGGCCCTGCAGGGGGCCCCCATTCAGCCCAAGGGCAATGAATATCAGTGAGGCTAAAGGTCCCTTTTCACATTCTGCAGGGGGCCTTTCATTATGTGTTACGCCATTGCATGCTATTTGTAGATTGAACCACGTTTAACACATGGCCCCTCATTCTGAGTGGCCTGGTAATCCAATGTGGTCAGTGATATAATTTAGCAACCCCGAAAGAAATGATAAAATCAGCTGGGACACCACAGACCATGTGCTTTTTGAACATAGAAATGTTGGATGCTAAAGCAGCCGAAGTCACCTGAAATCAGCTGAAATCTCTGGGTTTAATATGGAGGAAAACTGAAGTATACCCAGGGGGACTAGATTGATGGATGGAGGCAGGGCTTTAAGTGGGCTGGGTCCTGCTGGTTCTCAGCACCAGAAGTTTTAAAAATCAGTTTCTGAGACGGGCCCTTATCGGGCTCTCCATTTTTGCCCTCATCCTCAGTGTGAAAAAAATCTTAACTCTGCAGCAGTGCCACCCTTCACTGCCATTGATGTAACGTCAAAGAGACTCGTTATAGTTCTTTCACAGTCTCATCATTTTAGAACTGAAGCATTTTCAATATTAAATACAACGAAGCCATAGTTGTTGCTTATTTATCTTATGCAACTAATAACCATTGGCAAAGCCAAAAGCCCTGGCTTGTTGTAGGTGTAATGTTACTTGTATTATTTATCTGGATGCAATGACAGAAGCAGCAAAATTCCAGCCGGTCGGCACACTATGCTGAGCACAGATATTTATCTTAGGTGCTTTTAAGCCACGCCCTTAATTACATCGGTCACACCCCTTTGAGAGAGCTCCTAGTTTTTTCATCCCACTTAAGCCCCGGATGGAGGGTTGGTGGGCGCCGGCAGTGGAGGCAAAATTGTCTGCCAAGGGCTACTATGACTGTGGATAAGCAGATGAGTTCTGAGCACTGGAGGGAAGTGGGTTATGAGAATGACAGCATCCTTTTTCTCTCTCCGCTACTTCTTGAGGTTTTATGCATTTTGAGTTATGTAAGGTCTACGGTCTGATGGAGTATGGATCCAATGTGTACAACCGAGGAAGATGCAGACCCTGTAAATGGCGACATCCCTGGCTTTAAATGTATATACATGTATGGAAGAGTAAAGTCGATTTCGATTCGATTTCAATTTTAAAACTGTATTTGGTTTGTTTAAAACAACCATAAAAGTATACATAGATAATAGCTAGATGCATTACACATAGGTAGCATAAAAGTTATAATAGATAGTACAATATTCAACAAGGAAACAAAGTCGGTCATGTCTGGAAACACTTAGAAATGTTTAAAAGGGGTACAATCTCCATTAAAAACTTGGCTGAGTCGTCCCTATAATGAAACAGCAATGCTTTTACGTATGTTAATTGCATTCATAATAAAAAGTGCTACATTGAGACAAACCCTAGCATCCTTTAATTCAGACAAGTATTTTAGGGCAGCAATATGCGATCCATTGCCATACGCAGCAGAAGTGGTTTTAGGTAATAACTTCTAAAACCAGAATAAAAACCACAAAACAACATAAAGTGCACAGTGCTTTGCTTACTCTGTGCATCACATGGACAAAGAGTTGAATTTTGGGGGCAAATTTTCATGTTGGGGAAGGCAACAAGGTGGTGGACAATTCCCAATCTGAATCTAACTAGTGCAAGACGATGCATGAGATTAGGAATATAAATTAAATAGTCTTGGTAACCCTCCCTTACAGTAAGCGTTAGATAAAACTTGACAGTTGGTTTCCTTATCTCGCAAACCAGCCGGACTCCCCTCTTATAATTCATAAAAGTTTCTCTAAGGGGCTGCTTGCTAAGTGATGTAACTAGCAGAGGGTCAGTCCGGACTGACATCTTAAGTAGTTTACTGTACATAAAATCAATGTAGCGTAACCAAGGAATCACCAGTGCATTGTCCAAGGTAAAACAATCTAAAATTATGGACTTTGTAAAACTGGTTCCCTCTTTGGTCCATATAGAGCAGCAGAGGACGAAGTGCAACTATCTCTGCAAGGTGCTGAAGCCCTACTTCTCTATGAAAGTCGATTTCTGTTGGTTTTCCAGACATGGAGAGAGAGCGAGGGAAGAAAGGTTTTGATTAAGGAAAAGTGCATCATCTTAAAATTCCGCTAAAACAATGACACAGACATATAAAAGGACAGCCGTTTCCCATTATCCTGGCTGAGACAAGCTTGGGTGGGACTACTAGTTATAAGGAAGAGGACAATTACTTTTCGTTGCCGTTCTGTATGTGTCTAAAAATAGCTTAATGTCCCCTCCTAGTACTTCTGTAGTGCGAAAGCAGGAGAGGAAGAAAAGGACAAAGCAAGAGAGACTTGTTCTGAGAATCTTTCCTTTAGTTTTTCTTATGGCTTAAAATTGCCTTCCTAGAATATTTCTGTGCTTTTTTGAGGAAACCACCAGCTGGCGGCCCTTGATCATCCATCCGAAAGGAAAGACAAAGAAAGAAGATCACAATATTTCCTGGACAGACACTATTGTTCCAAATGGACTCTAAAGAATCCTCGGGTGAGACTGTCCTGTGTTTGCTTTCTTTGAGTGTGTCCTCATAATATAGTGCCATTGCTAAGCTATAGAAAAACAAGGGGGCATATTAGCAATGCCTGGCGATAATTATCGCAAAGCGCAATTAGCGCTTGGATAATTATCGCCAGGCATCGCCGGTTTCTATCGCGGAGTTAGCGTGCAATCAGCAATGCTAATCTCCAAAGCGATAGAAACCTTGAGAGCTAGTGTGAATATCGCCTGAAAACAGGCGATATTCACACTGTTCCCCAGTTCTGCTTGCTGTTAGTGCGAGGGGACTTAGCCATGTAATCCACCTCTCATTGGATTACATGGCTAAGTCAGGGTGGGACCAGGTGTTAGCAAACCAGCGCTAAACGTGTTTAGCGCTGGTTCGCTAATCACCGCCCCTGCCTCGCTGATAGGCATTAGCGACCTCAGCGACTGTTTCCAGTCGCTGTTAGGTGGGGAACGCCTACTTTGCATGCCATTAGCGATAAATATCGCTGGCATGCAAAGCGGCACCCAACCCGGTCGCTATCGCCTACAAGCTGTCGCTAACAGGAGTTAGCGACAGCTTGTTGATAAGGCGATAATATTATCGCCGCTTTAGCGGGAAAAAGTCCCGCTAAAGTGGCGATAATCGCCTTGCTAATATGCCCCAAGCTTCTTACCCCTATTCGTGCCGATCCCTCCACAGGCCCGTGTGAGTCTCCTCCAAGCTCTTCGTTGTTCTCTTTCACGCCCAATTGCTTTTCTCCCCCACCTTCCTCGCTGCTCTCTCTCACTCCTGTTTGCTTTTCTCTGTTCCCCATCATTCTCTGTTCCTCATCCGCACACTCTGTGTTGTTTCCCCCCACCTGCCCCCTCATGTTGCTCTTCTCGCCAGTGACCCCATGTTGCTTCCACCCCAGCCCCTCGTGCTGCTTGAAAACAAAACACTTTAATGCATTTTTTTCTTCGGATTAGAATCTGTAAATAATAAGAATTTTAAAAAACATCTGCATCATCATCATACTTTATTTCGGTCATGCGACCATTAAAGTGCATAACAATAAAATACATACAAACAATACAAGAAAATATAACAACCATAATAAAAACACCATTAAAATACATAATAATAAATGTAAGTATATAACGGCCCAATTAAATACACAATACAAGTTTTGGTGGAATTGCACGATGATCATATACTTTGGCTCCTGTACATTCAATGAACTCAAGAAAACTTGTACCTCCAATTGTCAGATCTGCACTGACAATGTGAGTCAGATTTTGAAAAAGTTCATGACTGTTGCAGCAATATTAAAATTCCATCGCTTGATTCGGGCCATACACAGAAATAAAAAGCTATCAGGATTATTAAAATAGTTCGAATTTTACATCCGGGACAGCAAACAAACTCATATGAATAAAACATGTGAATAGCATACTGTCATATCCATAAAGTACTGGGTGCCTCAGAAGATCATGGAATCCTAAGTAGGAATTCCTGCAATAACAATCGTTTTATCCTGATTATAATTACAGTTCATATCCATAAAGTGCTGGGTGCCTCAGATGATCAAACAATCCTGGATGGGGATTCCAGCAATAACAATAATTTCATCATATCTAAAATTGCAACTCAGATTGAACAGAAACCTCCCGGCTAGCCTGGGACAAACACTCCTGTCGTCCGAACCAGACGCTCATCAAAAACCTATTTACAGCAAATATAATAGGTGTTGTAGTATCGGATTTTAATATTCTCAATGCCACCCCGATAGCGGCTGATTCCCAAATTACAACTAACGGGCCGGATCCATTTTTTTCGAAGATGATATTCTGTACAAAAAAATAAAATATGTTCATCTGTCTCCGATGCATACCCACAAGCTGGACATGTGGTTGTATCTAAATTTGTGGCCCATTTGTTGGATGACTTTAGGGGTAAGCAACCTAATCTAAATCTCACATGGAGACTTTTCGCCGCAGGTGGTGAAATCAAATCATAAAAGAGCTCAAACTTAGGAAAAAGATTAAAACTTAAAAACTCAGTGTTAAGGCACCCCGCAGTTCTGCTTGTGATGTACCGTTCTTCCACAAAGGCCCAATACCGCCCTTTCTGGAGATGCCGGCCCAATGGATAAGCTGCTATATCACCAAATTAGAGCGACCTGTCGGGAGGCAAATCCTACATTCCCTCAGGCTCCCCTGGAGCTTGCTGCCCTCGAGCTGGTCCATGACTCTAGCTCCCCGCGCAAACTGGTCACCAGGATGTATGCTCTCACGCTTGCTGCATCCTCTGTTAACACTGATCGCGCCCGCACTGTGTGGAGTGAAGATATGGGTAGAGACCTCCACCAGGATGTCTGGCTATATTGCTGCAACCAGATCAAACGCCTATCTCCTAACTATCGCTTGCGGCTCATACATTTTAAATATTTGCACAGACTTTACCGCTCTCCTGCGACTCTACACAGAATAGGGTTAATCGCAAGTGATAGATGTGCGTGGTGCTCCGCTCCTGCAGCAGACTTTTCCCACCTGGCTTGACTGTGCCCGAAGGTCTGTACCTTTTGGCGGGACGTATGCACGGCCATCAGTGACATCACATCCGAACACGTTGCCCCTGATCCCCTGGTGTGCCTCTTGGGTTATGTAAAACATATATCAGATGCGGGCCGCAAACTAACCGCCATGCTCCTGGTTCTTGCTAAACGCAGGGTGTCAATCCATTGGGGGCGAAAACCGGCACCCAAGGTCAAGAACTGGTTGGATGACTCTGCCCACTGTCAGACAATGCTGGGTGAATTTTGGGAATTGATGCCAGCTGCCAGCAGACCCCCTGACATCTGGGCCCCTCTTATCTCCTACCTACAGCGCCAAGCCACCCCAACCAGTCCACCATCTGATTCCCCCACTAGGGACGCTCTGGACACCACAGGCAGTGCTGCTGACAAACCCCCATCACCACACCCGCCCTCACTTCCCCCTAACAACCTACACTACAATTCCGCATGGGTATCTTGGTCCAGCAATGTGCCTTTCAGGACTAACATCCTTCTCATTCCTGTTATACAATGTAATGGGTTGTGTAATCGTGACTGCATATGTGCTGCAATGACAAATTGTAATGTGACATGTTGTTTCTCCTTCAATAAAGGTTTTTGGAAAAAAAAAAGCAAAGGCCCAATACTTGGCTTTCACAATGGCTATATCTTTTTTACTAATGCATTCCGGGGAGTCCCACAGATGAATCAACCCCAGTGATCTACTCCAAAATTTGACATGGATTAGCCAGGGAATCCGTTTAGCTACTAAGGATTAGAACTTCTTTCAGAGATATGCAATATTCACCTAGCTCCGGAGTGGACCATATTTGTAGCCAATATGTCAGTGGTTTTATTGCGGCCACATCTCCAATTCTCTTTAGCCCTAATTCAAAAAACAACTGAGTCAATGGAGTACTAGCTAGGACAGGGACCAGGGATCTGGTGAATATGTTTTCACTCACCACCAATTTATGCATATCAACATGACCCCATAGCTCTGCACCATAAAGGGCAGCAATGTGGGCTTGGCAGCAGTTTGGAGGCGTGCGCAGTGGCGGCCGGTCCATTAGGGCATAGGAGCGCCGCCCCACTGCTTTCTCGCAGTGCAAGAAGCAGAAAATAAAATGGTATTTTAAATACCATTTTATTTTCTGCTTCTCGCGCTGCGAGAAAGCAGAAGGCAGGGGTATGCCTGGTTGGGGGCCGGTGGGAGGGTATGCCTGGTTGGGGGCTGGTCGGAGTGGCTTGCACCACTCTGAGTGCCCTGACTGTTTGGTCGGACCTGGGGCCGACCAAAGCAGTCATGCGCACTCTACATTTTCTCTATGTAGGCTGCATGCAGCCTACAGAGAGAAAATGGCCTCCCTACAGGTGCCCGGCTGGGCGCTGTCCGGGACTCCCCACCAATCACAACGCTGCCATTGCAGGGTTGTGATTGGCTTACAGGAGGGGAGGGAGCATGCTTGTTGCTGTTCAGAAGCAGCATAGGCAGCGCGGGACCCGGCCCAGGAGCAGAGACAGTGCGGGACAGGCTAAGGTAAGTTATTTATTTTTTTAAATATAATTTAAATAACCCCCCCTACGTGCGACCCCCTCGCGTCATGCCGGCCGCGACTGTTAAAGTCTAGCCCTGGCTTTTCCACTTAGCTAACTTGGTTGATCCTGAGCAGATCACGTCACAACCCCATACCATACTCCAATTTTCTCATCTGCCAAAACAGTATTTTTTAGAGTCAGCCTAGATGTCAGTCTAGAGCGCGGCGGGAAACAATGGGCAGACATTACCGCTTTCGTTTGCTCCGTGAATGCCTCTTGACAATTACCGATAAAGCAACATTAGAATGCCCTCTGCCCCAATAATCCAAGGTCCAGCTTCGTCGTCCACTCGTCATCATTTTACAGATTTCTCAGAAAGGCCCCATCAGAAAATAGCAGCAGTTTCCAGTGGAAATAAAGAGGGAAACCACAGAAGAGACTGCGAGCAGCAGCAGCGGCATTACATCTCTCGAGTAGGAATGCTAGAGAGAGGAACGGAAAAGTGAAAAAAATCCAAACTGCTCAAATAATCTCAAGCAAGTGCAGAAACCATCACCTGTTGGTGATTTCACTTCCTCTGTTGATGATTTGACTGTAGTGTATTTGAAACTAACATTGGCCTGCAGTCACATTTAAACCCTTCGTGAACTGACCTGTATAGAATGTGTCTCAGTCGAAATAATTTTGCAACGCATGGATGCGATTTCGATTTGAAGATTGTGGGACACACTCAACTAATTGTGGGTATTGCTGATGGGTGGCAGTGGTGCAGCAGTACGCTGTTCCCAGGAGGGCTCAGACTTCAGAGAAGTGCAGTTTCATATCTCATCTCCCGGGGCCTGTAATCCAATATTCCATCAGTGAGGCCTTGATTTCTGAGCTGTGGCCGCGGAATTTTACCCTTAAAATGCCACTGTGCTGATTGGATGGATACGATTTTCTTTGTCCCACCGCACTGGCAACTTCAGAAATTGCTTTGAATATATTTTACACTAATTGCGTATCTTTCTCTGCTGTTTTTCCACCAGCGACTCGAAAGATCTTTAAACTAGATACATTTCCAGAGACGTGGGAGTTTAAAAAAAAAGAGGGAGATTTTTAGACATGGTAGAGGAGAGGGAGTATGGGGCGAGAAAAATGGGGAGGGGATACTGGGCACGGGTAAAATAAAGGAGAAGTGAACTGAAAGGAGATAGTGGGAGGAAGAGGCGAGGTGGGATTGAGAAAAATAAGAAATGTGCATCAAACTCCTCTGTCTGCTGACGGCCCAATGGGGTGAATTGCCTTTCTCTGTTATGTCACTCAGTCTGTGGCCTATCATCCCTGCGTTCTTCAGTTAGAAGAGTTGCAACTGCTATAAAAGTAGCTGGTGTCATTTTATGTCATTTTTTAGGTAAACAATTCATATACCATGCATAGGCTGTGGCTATGCAGAAGCAGAATACGCTTTTTTGTCCTTTACTTTCTATTTAATGTTTTAGTTTTTTGTGTATAAGTATTTGTTCATGTGCTCTTTATTCTATCTAGTGCTTTTGAAAAAAAGCAGAATGAATACTTTTGTAAAATAAGTAAACTTTTACAGCTTTGTGGCTCCTAATGCAGACGAATAGTTGAATTGCTTTATTAACCTTCTTGCTTTGTCAAATTTGCTTGAAAATGCACCATTTGCCCGCTCTTTTTAAAAGAAATTCTCGGGGGGAGAACCCCCCCGAGCTCCCCTTAGGTTGTTCGGGCTCGCTCACTACGCTCGCTCACAGCTGTGCGCTCCACCGCAAATTTTACGCCTAACAACTTTCAGATGTCACCAGCCGCCACTGGGCGTGCGCACAGATGTGGTGCACGTGCCGACAAAGTGACGTGGGTGGTAGCATCACAGGCTTTTTTCATTCTTGTTTAGCCATACTGTGGTGCTCATCATCGCTGATACTGTGCAGCATCGCTTAAAACTATTGACAAACCCAATAGGTCTAAAAGGCAAGACTTATTGGCTTTGCCAATGCTTGTTGTCATAAGCAGGATCCATTACTATAATTGTGCCATGACGAAATTCAGCGATGTACAAAGATGTATCAGGGCTAGCCGTTGAAGTTATTTTATTACTTTTCACAGTGATCATGTTTTTGATGCTATATAACCAGAAAGCAATTTGTGGCCCATTGGGAGATCAAAACATCTGCCTCGTGTGCTTTACAAGGGCAGTCACTTGTGCAAGTGAAGCCAGGCACAGTGTGGCTGTGTTTACGTATCCTCTGACTCAGGGGCTCCCAGTTAAGTGGCATAGCTCAAAAGAAGTACCCTTGATTTGCATATATTAGGGCCAATCCCCAACAGTGGTATCGCGAACCCCCCACTTTCTCAGCTTAAGTGGGGGTGGAGGGGTGTTGACACTTAAAATGTATGAGCCTGTTATGTCTACAGCTCTTAAAAAACACAACGAAAAGGAAAACCATAACAGAGGTCATGGATGGGAAGCCAATCCCAGTAAAAGAGACCCAAAAGATGAAATGATGAGTGAAAGAGAAGGAAAGAGTGTGCCGGAGCATAGCTTCAATTGGTTAAGCAGAAAAATACTTAGGACCTCATTTATCAGGTTTTGCTGTAGGGCAGTGCCGCGGGCCTTCCTGCTGCACTGCCCTACGGCAAAAGAAAAAGGCAGGAATGTGCCGTATCTACCAGATACGGCACATTCCTGCCCTTTTCTCCTGCGCCGGTGCACAATGGGCTGCCGTGCGCCAACGCAGGCACCTTTGCACCATGGTGCAAGGGTGTCTGCGTTGCAGGATGATTGTTTTTGTGCAGGAAGGGGAACCTTCCTGCATAAAAACAATTTCAAGAGGCTTTTTTCCACTTTCTATGTGTTCTGCAGAATGCAGCACATATAGAAAAAGGAAAAATGAGGAAAAATAAAGATATTTCTCCTCATTGTGCCTCCCTTACACCTCCCCTGGGGAGGCGTAAGTTTTTGGCGCTGCCCCAGATTTACGATTTCTTGTAAATCTGGGGCAGTGTCAAAAAGTCATGTATGTTGTTGGGAACTCCACTGGCAACACCCATTGCATGCCTCTTTAACACAGAAAAACTATGTTAAGGCGTGGCTTGGACGGCAGAGCCGATGGCTGTGTGACTCCGTCGCTCTGCTGAGTGTGGTACCTTAGCGTTTGATTTCCTCTAGAAACGATGCTGACCATGTTAAACAAACGAAGATTCCATGATCGGAATAGTTACAGCGCTTGGCTAGGTATTTCTTTTGAGGAAAACGGGTGGTTTTTAACCGTTTTTTGATGGAAATACTCTTGGACATATCCTTCGATTTAAGATGGCGGACGGAGCCGTTCAATGAACAAAGGATGCGGAGTAATGTTGTAGCCGCCTGCCTAGGTGTGTGAAGATTTCACTAACTGAACTGGTATCACTACGGGGTAAGCTAAAGTGGAGTTGTGGATATATTGGTTGAAATGGTCATTGTGAGGAACAAGAAATTATGAAAGGACAAATGGCGGATGGAAATAACGGCTTGCAGCGAACGGCGAGGCTGGATTTGCTTACCGGAGACTTTTAGAGGGATTGGTTTCTGGCAGTATCGGCAGCGCTGATGATTGAGTCGCCCGTCTTTGTTTATTGTCATGGTTGAGGGATAATAAATAAATCGGAATCTACTTGCCTGACCTTGTAATGGCGTGCCTGCGCGACGGAAGGAAGCGTGTATAGCCCGTAACACGTCACCACGCCTCTGACGCACTCAGCGATTTAACGAGGAAACTTCCTCCTTCCACTGCGCTTCACGAGCGAAGAGATAATGGACTCTCGCTGATTTAAATATCCCGCATCAAATGGCAATAGCGGAGATTTATAAGGAAGGAAACCTCCAACGTGGTATCTAGTAGATTGACTCTATTGTTCTAATAACTGGAGGCGCATGAAAGGCCAAACCAGACTGCCAGTACCAATAATAGCTTGTGTTAGTCTGAGAGCGATCTCTCCTCCCTCGGGTGGTACCCATGTGCTGCAGGTTAAGGTCGACTCACCAGCCTAGAAACAGCCAGACTGCCATCTTTTCTTTAGCTTTAAGGTGCTTATGGCTGCAGGTTGCCTAGGACAAGGAGCTATCTTGTTGATGTGTTGGCCTTGTTGTGAGAAAACAACTACATATATTTAGCGCTGCGGATACGTATATTGCCAGTCACTCTCTGCTGTTTGTCTACTCCTGGGAGGCTTACAATTGGCTCTGGTTCAGTGATGAAGATTTCGGTTGGCATACAATTGCACCTTAACAACAACACACTGAGGATTAATCTCTGGAGGGTAACCGGAACAAATTCTGTCATTTTGTTTTTATAATCAATGCTATATGTTTGAAAGGTCTTAGTGAATAGCTGAGAAAGAGAGTGTTTTGTCAATCATAGGTGTGGGACTATTAATCTACTTTGGCGTACCTGGTGCCAAGATTTCCAAATTTCAGTAGTATTTTATCCTTTTAATTAAGCAGGGGCACAATGGCTGAAAAAGACTCAAGAACACAATTTTAAAAAAACAAAGGGGAACCTTCTCCATCTGACTCCCCCATCAAAGCGAAAGCTGATGTATCTAGCACAATGGAAATGATTTTGAAAAAGCTCGCAGAGGTACACGAACTTGCCAAATCTACTAAACAGAACACTGATGCCATGCAACTTGAACTTACAGCTATTAGGGCAGATATGAGTGCTATTAACATCAAGGTGGATGCAGCTGAACAGAGGATTAGCGACATTGAGGATGTTTCCAATAAAACTACTAAAGATGTGAAACTTCTTATGGATCTGACGACTACTATTAGGAGTCAAGCAGCGGAATTTGAAGACAGAAATAGAAGAGGTAACATAAGGATTTTAGGACTGCCGGCGGGATCAGAGGACTCTGCGGCCTCCTGTATTGCTTTTCAAGAAGAATGGATACCGCGATTTACTGGTATAAAATTCTCGCATCCTTTCGAGCTGGACCGAGCACATAGGGTCCCCACTTTTAATTCATCCTCACGACAAACCACCCGACCTGTAATATGTAAGCCATTGAGATTTCAACACACTGAGGCTATCCTTAATTTCGCCCGCAAGAGCCGCCAACTGAGTTGGGATGGTCATAGAATAATTTTTACACAAGATTTTTCCAAGCCTACAGTAGACACTAGAAAAGGTTTTCTCATCTTGAGGGATAAACTCAAAGCCCAAGACATTCAATTTTCTTTCGCAGGTCCAAGCAAATTTAGAATCACGGTCAATGACCGTAGGCACTTTTTTACGGACCCTAAAGAGTTGCTGAACTTTTTAGAGGGGCCTCCCACCCAGGATATGGACCTTGCTTCTTCTATGTCTAATAAAAGGAAATCGTGAGTTATAACGGTCGTTCACTAGATGAACAAGGGTAATGATCATTTTATATTTGATATTTTAGCCATATGTGCTATATCAACAGATTTGTTTTTTTTAAAAAAAAATTATTATTATTAATCCATGAAGGTTAAAATTACAATACAATTAATACATTACACAAAGATAATCAATGGTATGAAAAAGAGATAAGAGAGATATATATCCACATGATCTTTAAAAAGTAAAAATTGGTTAATAGTGGACATAATGGTTAGCATGTTCGATATTCACAGTTTATCCACAGTTATTGCAGCTCTAAAGTGCAGGTGCATTGTGCAAAATATATCAAATATTGCTTTAGCCCAAAAGTGCAAAGTGCCACATACACAGCATGTCATAAGTTACCCATCCATAAAGGCAATCATTGGCCCCCAAATTTCCTGACCAAGTTTCCTCTTTCGAGCCCCCTTTAATGCATATAAGCTATATTCTATGTTAAAAATGTTAAAAAATCTTGTCCTCCATAGTTCAAACGTCGGGCGTCTTCATGAAGCCACATTGAGGCAATACACAACCTAGCTATAGCCATGGCCACAAAGATCAGATATCGATACCTGTATGCCAGCTGGTCACGCCCATCACCCTCCTCAACTCCCAGCAACACATGAGATGCAGTTAATTTTATTGGACCTCCAAGCAGTTCCGCTAAAAACTCTTCTAAGTGTTCCCAGAGTTTGCTCACATGTCTACATGAAAAGAAAATATGCACAATATCCGCATCATCAGTTCCACATCGAAAACATTTGCCGTCATTAACTCCACCCCATTTTAACAGCCTAGCTGGGGTGTAGTAAAGATTAAAAATGGTCTTATAGTGTTGTGCGCGTAGATTGGCAGACCTCAGTAACCTCCCCGCCAGATCAATAGAATATTCCACCCGTGTACCTAGACACCCAAGCCTATCATCCCACTTGGTGTTATGTCTTTCTAAATCCTCACCCTTGGTCTCTAACAATATATTGTATAACGGACCGATGCGTGCATTTCTCTTTACAGCTTCAACTACAGGATTTAGAGCAATCTTCCATAGGCTCTTACATAGGTAATCACGGATTTGCAGATACTTAAAAAATTCATTTTTAGGAAGGTTGTATTTCTTGGCCAACATCTCAAAGGACATCAGGTCCCCACTATCATATAAATCCCCGATATATTGAATACCTTTTGTCCCCCATCTGTTTATGGTCCTGTCCTAAAATATCGTAGGCAAAAGATTGGTGGCATCAAACGGGGTATACTGAGTGACCCTCCCAATTCTATAACACTTTCGCACCACTTTCCACACCTTATAGGCAGCATTTAAAACCTTGAACCTGGTTTTTTTATAGTAGCTGGGTTCCAAGTTTACAAACAACCGGTTTTTCGCATTGCTACCCAATAACATTTGATATATCGAGGGTGCCTCGGCTATGCTAGATGGTTCTATTCCTGTTAATAAGATATTCATACGCTGCAACATACTAACCAGATAATATAAAGTAAAATCAGGGACTGCCCATCCTCCTTTCTCCCGCGGTAAGATCATATAGCGCATTGCTCTTCGGGATTTCCCTTGTGCCCATAAAAACCTAGCACATATTGATTGTAATACCGCCAGTTGAGCACAAGAAATTTCTAGCGGCACAGATCTAAAAAATATAAAACTTTGGGTAAAATTAGCATTTTAAGAACATTACACCGTCCCACAAGTGTCAGATGTAAACATTCACACCGATCTAACTGCTTCCGTACCGAGGTTAAAATATTGCACCAATTGACCTCAACCAGTGCCTTTAAACATGTCCTTATTATAACCCCTAAGTATGATACCTCATTTAACACCCTTCGATCATTGAAGCCGGTTTGGTTTAGACACAGAATTTGTGTCTTAGACACATTCAACTTATATCCTGACGTAGCTCCAAATTCTAATGCTAGCTGTTCTATCTTGGATATGGCTCCCTCAGGGTTAGTTGTAACTACTGCCACATCATCAGCATATGCAAAAACTCGGTACTGTTCTTGCTTCCAAATTACCGGTTCTATTCCTGCACTTTGCTCCAGCATCATTAAAAGGGGTTAATATATAATGAAAATAGCAAAGGCGAGCAAGGGCACCCCTGTCTTGTGCCTCGTGTTATATATACCGAGTCTGACTCCAGACCCATAATGCATATCTTAGCGGTCGGGCGTCTATATAAAACTTGAATGGCTAACAAAAATTTGACTGCAAGCCTGCCTGTTGTAATACTGCCCATAAAAATTCCCACGCGACCCGGTCAAACGCCATTTCGGCGTCCAATAAGATCAAACTGAATTTATTCCCCATAGTATTAGCAATATCCAGCAAGGTTACCACCCGATTGATATGATTAGTCGTTCCCCTCTTAAGTATAAACCCATGTTGCCGAGTTGACACTAACGGGGTAATTACATCAGCTAACCGGGTCGCGAGTATTTTAGCATAAACTTTGCCATCTGCGTTTAATAATGATATTGGGCGATACGAGGCTGGTTGTTCGGCAGGTTTATCTTTCTTTTTAAAAACTATTATGTTAGCCTCATCCCAAGTCGAGGGGGCGGCTCCTGTTTGTGCCTGTAAAAAAGTGGTATGCATATCGGTTTTAATTTCACTAAAAAAAGTTTTATATATTTCCAACGGAAGCTTGTCGGGCCCTGCTGCTTTGCCGGAAGCAAGGCCGTTAATAGCTCTTTCTAGTTCTTTCATCGTGATAGGTTCTTCAAGTCTTTCTGCCTCCAGCGGATCAACTTTTTTACAATTAAGGCCCTGCAACAGCTTTTCCCTGGCCTGTGCATCAGCGGGATCCCCAGTATAAAGTGCCTCGTAATAACCATGAAACACCTTTAATATCTCCTCCCCCGTATCTACCAAATTCCCCCGAGTATCTACTACTGGTCCGATTCTTTGGGCCGCCTCTTTTGATCGCAATCTTTGCGCCAAGCAGCGTCCAGTTGACTCCCCATATTCATAACTTTGATTCCTATTAATAGAATATTTCCTCGCTATTTCTTTGCTCCAATATGAATTTATTTTAGCCTTACACCTGGCTACGTGCGTCTGGATTTCTGAGATATCAAGCCCAGCCTGAATTCCCTGTATAAGGTTTCCTTCGGCTACTGACAGATCGTCACATAATTCCTGCACAGCTGCCTGTATCTGCTTCTGCTTATGTAGCCCAAAGCTAAGGGTTTCACCCCTTATACCCGCCTTTAAAGCATCCCACACTGACCCAATCTGAGCCGTGTTTCGATTTATAGCCAAGAATTGCTCAATCCACTCCTTCATATGCACCACATATTCATTATCCAGAAGCAATTTTCTATCAAACGAAAACGTTCGAGGCCTACTATCAGTCTTAAGTATACCAAGCTTCAATACCAGAGGGCCGTGATCAGAAGAAATCCGTGGATGGACCTGGATATTAGCACCTGATAGTAATAACCCAGATATAAAGAAATAGTCTAATCTTACCAACTTCTGATGCGGGTATGAATAAAGGTATACCCAGGGTCCGGCCCATTCAGAGCGGCCCATGCATCCATCAGACCATGATCTATCACTAAGGACTGTAATGCTTTAAAAACTTTCGGTTTCCTCCCATTATAGGATTTACTGTCATCATATAACAGCCCTATCTCAAGATGTATATTTAGATCTCCACATACAATCAGTGGTGTGGGCCATAATGCTAGTTCCACATTAAGCCCTTCTATTACTGAAGCCTCATCAAGGTTTGATCCATATATAGAACAGATAGTGTATTTCATGTTACCAATCAAACATTCCACAATTGCCCACCTCCCTGCTTTATCTGCTAATGCCCTACCGGTCCCCTGTATATGATTTTTAGCCAATATCGCTACCCCTCGTATAGTAGTGGATTGCTCTGTAGACACCAGTACATTAAACCCTAATTCCGCCAATAATTTTCTTTTGCCCCACGGAATGTGAGTTTCTTGAACACATACCAGATCTGGTTGAAGCAATCGCAATTCGGCCGAAACTCGTTGTCTCTTATTATAGCTGTTCAAACCACGAACATTCAGGGAGCAGAGCCAAATGGCACATTTTTTATGGCTATCCCCCATCTCTATTCCCAGCAAATTTAAGCACAAAGATCACAATTCTAAAACCATTGACTTTCTTAAACAATCTTCCTACACCTTCATGGATTTTTTTTACCCGTGCCCTCCCCACCCCCGACCCTTCCCACCCCTCCCTACACGGCTTCAGCCGAAGCCGTGCCCTCCCCCCACCTTTCCCCAAAAACGAGGTTAGGAGGCGCAAGGCCTCGGTGATGGAACGAGCCTAGCCCCCGGATCCCCCTGCCCGACCACCTACCAAACTCAAAATCAGCAATTGAATCACCACATCACACAAGATCAGAGAAGAGCCAAAAATATCACTTCTTATCTAAATCTGAATTAGATCTATAGATACATTTCTAACACGTTTAATTATGCGACTCATCTAAAGCTTCTGCCCCTTATCACTCTTTACATTGTATGGAGGTATTCCTTAGCCGCTGACTCTGTCGTGAAAAACCGCACCTGCTCTTTATAAATAACCTTGAGTTTGGCGGGGTTCAGTAGAAAAGCTTGGGCATTCTTATCTCGAAATGGAGTAATAAGTTGGCGCAATTGCCATCTCTTTTCGGTAAGGGGACAGTAATCGGGTCGCACAAAGAATTCTAATCCCTTCCCAGATTTCTTTCGGTCCGGCCGCGCCAGATCGTACACTGCCTCTCTCGCCAAGAAGTTATTCAGTGATATTAAAATTGCCCTTGGTCTGCTTGGTCTGCTACTATTCTGGCCTACTCTATTGCGCTGTGTGAAGGGGAATCTATGTGCTCGTTGGATCTCCCGTTCCCAATCCCATTGGGTTAGCCCAGGAAAAGCCTCAGAAAACAGTTCGATCACAAATTTCCGTACATCCTGCCCCTCCGCCCCTTCCGGAATGTCCAGTACGCGGAGATTGTTGCGCCGCAGGCGATTTTCCAAGTCCGTAATTTTCCAGAGGGTGTCATCCTTCTCTATGCGTAGCGTCTCTGTAGTAGCTTTCTGTATAGCGAGTTCATCCTCTAGGTTCGAAATGCGTGTCTCTGCTTCATTGAACCTCTCTACGAACTCGGAACATGACTTTGCCACCCTCCGTACTGAATTCTGGAGCTTACGACATGCTCCCTGCGTGCGCTGGCTCTCGGTCCGGGTTTCCTCCCTGTGCGCCATTATGCTCCGATAAATAAGAGCCAGGGATATATCCTCAGGATTCTCCATCATCTTTAGACCAGATTGTACCCCACTAGCCCCTCCATTGGTTCCGTCCTCGGTCTCCCCCATAAATGAATAATCCCAGTGGAAGGAATCAGTGCTTTCCGCTATCTGTAGGCCTGCACCCACGCCTGAGTCGGCCCTCTTACGCACAGTACTAGGGAGACCATCATCTATCTCCTCAATCTCATCCCCCGAAGTATCCGAGGGGTCTGACATTGAGTAAAAAGGAAAATCCCCTGAGTCACTCTCCTTTGCAGTGTCATAATTATCAGCTTTATTTCCAATTACCCCCAGCTCCGCACTCTCTAAAGGTATCTCTCCTCTTTTCCCATCTTTTTCCCCCTCTTTAACTATCTCACAAGAATTGTCCCCCACCACGTTTCCTTTATCTAATGTAGAGTCATCAGGATGCAAGCAAGTAGTTTCTTTACTTTCCCAGCTAAAAATAGAGCCGGAACGGGCTTCTTACCGCCCTCCACACGAATCTTCTCCATATTTGAACTAGGTTTCTTCTTCTCTGGCCCATTCTCAGCCACCTCCGTGTATCTCGCCTTTCCCCGTCCTACCTTCGGGGGCATCTCAGCGTTGAGCGTCCCAGTCTCTGCCACAGCGTCAGAGCTCGTCAGCGCTCCACGCGCACTGAGTCCGCAGCGCGCACACCCGGAAGTCTGCCGAGCAAGGATCAACAGCTGCCAGATAGCCACACGGGGAGCCTGACAAACGGTCCACAGCATTCCTCGAGTCACACACTGCAGGCCTGCCGCCAGCTTCACTTTTGTTTTCCCATGCCTCTCGCCGATCTCAAAGGACCGCCGCCAACTATCCGGTAAGTCGGGAAGGGGGGAAGGACTCCGGGAGCTCAAGCTCACTCAGCCGCTCTCACGGCTGCCATCTTGCCTCTAAGCACCACCCCTCTATATCAACAGATTTGGATGTCTTATGTATTGTGTTTTTTTTTTTTTCAACTTTATACTGATGGTATGGGGAGTCAGCTTAGTGATTTAGCGTTGTATGCTCTCAAAAGAAAGAACTCGTTTATAATTATTCTCTTGCGGGTGGGAGCAACATGTTTAATATGATACTTTCTCTCTTATTATTTAGATATGTGCTAACTGCGAGTTACAGATTCTGTTCTTCGGTTAAAGAAGGGCTTAGGCCCTAAACGGACAGAGTACCCTATACATATATAGAGGATAATCATAGATAAAAATAAAAAGAAGTATGTTCTAATCTATACCCACTCGGGGGACAGACGCTCCTGTCGTCGCACCTCCTACATGAGAGTTTTGCAGGGAGGGAGGGGGATGGGGAGAGGGCTTGAGGGGGGTTTGTTGGGGATGTTTTTTCTTATTTCTTTCATTTTCTTTTCTTTTCTTATTCTTGCTGTCTTTTATTCATTATTTGAGGGACCGGATTGTAGTCCTATCACACAAGAGATACTTAAAGTTTTGTTGAATATGAGTATGGTAAGCTATCAGAGTGTGCTATTTAAGTATCCTAGATTGATGCTTGTTTATGGAGACCTAACACAACATGATGCAGTCTGTTATGGTATAAGTCACAAGGCTAAAATAATCTGTTTTTTTCTGTATATGTGAGGGCACAAGGCAGAGTAGGTAGTATTGCAGAGGACCTTAATGTTATATCATTAAATGTTAAAGGGCTTAACCACCCAATTAAACGGAGGAAAATATTTGATTATCTTGCTAAAACTAAAGGAGATATCATCTTATTGCAAGAAACAAAGTTATCTAAAGAAGATACGACTTTTATTAAAAGTAATTGGATTTCACAAGTTGCTTGCTCACCGGCAGATCGTAAAAGAAAGGGTGTGATCACGCTGATAGCCAAAAAAGTGAACTTGGTTCTAGAATCACAGTCTCATGATAGTGATGGTAGACTTTTAATTACCCATATAAAGAAAGGGAAAGACCTGATACATGTTGTAAACATATATGGCCCTAATTCAGATGACCCAGAATTCTGGGGGGGGGTCTCGAAAACTTTGGAGGACCTTCCTCAGGATGATCTTATCATTGTGGGAGGGGACTTTAACATCCCTATGGACCCTATAATTGATAGACAGTCTAAGTGTAAATATCAGCCGACTAGATCGCACACCATAGTGCAGAATATGTGTTCTAAGTTTAATCTAAAAGATGCATGGCGACTCCAACATCCTGATACCAGAGATTACACTTTCTATTCAACACCACACAATTCTTACACCAGAATTGATTATCTCCTCATTTCAGGCTCCTTTACCCATTTGATTGAGCACTCAAATATTTTCCCCAGGCTAGTGTCAGATCACTCATGTATCAGTCTTAGATTGATGGGCAGTCACAATGAACCTACTACAAAAAGATGGTGTTTTGATAGATCCCGATGATAAACGGAAAATCGAGGAAGCGCTAATAGAATACATTGAGTATAATGATAATGGTGATACCAATGTTAATATTTTATGGGATGCTTTGAAAGCCACAATTAGGGAGTAATCATTGAAATTAAAACAAAAATAAATAACCGAATGAATGCTGAACTAGTCAGTTTGGAGGCGGAAATTAAAACCTTGGAATCTTTCCATGTCCAGTCCTTGAATGATAATTCGTTACTTCTCTCCCTTACACAAAAGAAGTATGCGTATAATAAAATCCTGAGTGAAAGGGCGGGAGTATGGGTTAATAAGTTTAAAGCCTTGAATCTTTGCGAAGCCAATAAGGCAGGCAAATTACTTGCCTCATACCTTAAACATAAGCAAAACCAGGATGTCATATCAGGAGTTAAGGACACTAGTGACCAGGTATACACAAAAAGGAAGGATATATTAAATACGTTTAAATCCTTTTATGAAGACTTATATAAAAAGGCCAGGAACTTAACTTAGAAAAGTGTAACCAATACCTAAACAGACTTAACCTCCCTCAGCTAACTGAACCAGACAAATTAGCTTTGGGGAAACCAGTCGCAACAGAGGAATTTGTAAATTCAATCAAAACACTGAAAGATACTAAAGCTCCAGGCCCAGATGGCTTTACAGCCAAATTTTATAAAACCTTTCTGGATCACTTGTTACCAACAATGTCACGTGTCTTCAACAATATAGCTAGGTTTGGCCATACTACGGAATCTATGACAGAAGCCAATATTGTGGTCATTCCTAAAGAGGGAAAGACCCGCTTTTACCTAAAGACTATAGACCAATATCCCTCATTAATGAGTAGATTAAATACATTTTTGCGGAGTCTCATAAGTAATTCGCAGGTAGGTTTCCTTAAAAATCGAATATCCAACAATAACACTTGTTTGCTGTGTCACGTTTTAGAAAATGCAGCTTTTAACCCAGTTCCCACTATTGCCATTACACTGGATGCAGAAAAGGCTTTCGATAGAGTCTCTTGGGCCTTTTTAGAACAATGCATGCAAGTATTTAATTTGGGGACTCATATATCAAAATGGTAATGTCTCTTTATCTTATGCCATCGGCGCGTATTGTGATCAATGGTTCTCTATCAGATCCTTTTCCCCTTCACCAGGGCATTCGACAGGGATGCCCTCTATCCCCATCTTTGTTTTTGCTGGCTTTAGAACCTTTAATTAAAAGCATTAAGCTAAATGCGGATATAAAAGGGGTGTGTTTCAAAGATACTCAAGTCAAACTGGCTGCCTATGCTGATGACATATTAATTATGACAGAGAATCCGGGCCCTTCAATTACGGCCTTGATGGATACTATTGCGGAGTATTCTGTGCATTCTGGGTATAAACTCAACAGGGATAAGTCTGAGGTAAAACCCTTGAATGTCTATTGCACGAAAGAGGTGTTAGGTAACTCGGGATTGGCCTGGCAAACAGGCTATATAAAATATTTAGGGATTGAATTTGGCTGTGGTATTATCGAGACTCTCCATCATAACGAGAAGTTAACCCTAGGAAAAATCACGAAACTTTTGGACTCTTGGTCACCAAAATTTATCACTTGGTGGGGTAGAATAGAGACCATAAAAATGATGATCACGCCTTTGGTCAATTATTTGATAACCATGCTTCCTCTTCTACTTTCGGAGGATTTTCATCATAAGCTTGATATTCTTCTTACCAAGTTTTTATGGCAAGGCAAAAAAGCTCGTATAGCCATCAAAAAATTGAGACTTGATAAATCCCTAGGGGGTGTCAATTTAGCAGATTTTAAATTGTATCAAACGGCATTCCTGGCAAAACAGGCCTCCTATTGGTTATCTCACTCAGTTCAATATAAACCAGTTTGGTTGGATGTTGAAAAGTCTATCTTGGATAATCTCAACCCTCTAGTTCTATTAACATCTAACCAGCTATACCCGAATAGATCTAAATCTATTTTTAAAAATACAAAGCACGCACTCTTATTGATTGATAAGAAATTAGATAAGTATAATTAGATCTAGGATGGAGTCTCTTTGGTTTAATCGGAAGATACTCTATAGAGGGAATCCACTGAAATTGGAAGACTGGATCAAGAAAGGTATAGTTTTTCCTGATCAATTGATGAGCTCTTCATACCCAGTGTCTTTTGCAGATCTCCAAACTGAATATAAGCTAGAAAATATAGAGTTTTATAATTTTTTAAAATGAGATCTGCAATTACTAGGGCTAAATTACATAGTGAGCCATCGTCCTTGCCGACGTTCGTGGCAAATATTAATAAATTGGGCCACCAGGTTTCACATATTTATAAACTTCTTCGACCTAAATCTTCTAAACTTAATGAGAAGTTGGTTACTTTTTGGGACTCGCAAGCTGGTGACCCAATACCAGATTCTTTTTGGCCTCATATTTGGAATTCAGTAACAACCAATAAAATATCCCCTGTTTTGTCACAAACTAAATATTGACTTATATATAAGGCATTTTGGACTCCAGCTCGATTACATTCACTGAAAATTCGAGATGATCCCTTATGTTGGAATTGTGGAGAGGAGACTGGCGACTTAGCCCATCTTATATTTCACTGTAAAACAGTTTCTTCCTTTTGGGACAAGGTGTTTGGATTCCTTTCCAAGCTATTCAAGTGTGAGCTGAAGAGAGAGTTTTCTGTATTGATTTGTGGTTTTTTGAAATGTGATATATATTCGGATAGGATTTTGTTGGATTTGCTACTTACGTCGGCAGTGAAGATGGTTCTCAACAACTCGAAGGATACACACAGGACTTCATACAAAGGATGGATAAACTGGATTACTTACCTTAGGGGAGCAGATAATATTGCATTGCAGAACTCTCCTTGGAAATCTTCCTCGAGATCTTTATGGAACTATTTAGACACTTTCTTCAATTTGTACAAACCTCCGTGAGTTCCCAAATCTGTTAGTATTGTATGCTTTCGTTTTATTACATCTTGTACCAAATAGTTGAGTCTTGTGTGGATCCTGTATGGACAGCGCTTCTTTTTTTCTTTTTTCTGTTTTCTAAGGGGTCTCTCCCCTTTCTCTTTCTTTCTTTTTCTCTTCTTTCCTTGGAATTAGGGGCATTGTTTTATTAGTCATGTTAAATTGCGAACTTTATATGACAAAAGAATGTAACTTTATTGGGACACCAATGTTTGCTCCATCCCTGATTTGTCTTTATAGAGTGTTTTGTTTTGGTTTGTGTTTTTCGAAAATTTAATAAAGTATTTGAAATTAAGAAAAACTATGTTAAAGGGAACAATATTTACGAGGCAGCATTAAGCCAAAAAGTGGCTTAGTGCTGCCTCGTAAATATGGAGCAGGCTCCTGCGCCACGAAACTTCACAAAAAGTGACATTCCGGCGGCGCAAGGGTCCTCATAAATGAGGCCCTTAAATTTTTGTTGTAAAGGCGTGCATTTTAAAGGTACATGTGTGGTAAAAATGTTAGTGGTAAATGCATGTGTGGTAAAGACTAATGCTTTTTAATAGATGTGTTGTAAAGGAATACGTGGTAATGGCATGCGTAGTTCCATCCTACAACCTCCTTAAACAGATTGATGAGATATTGCATGTGGAGTCCAGAGATTTCTGGCTGGGTTGTCAGAACGGGGGACATGCCCAAGTCATTGTTTTAAACCTGTATCGAAGGACTTCCTGATCCACAAATTATTATCACATAGCATTGCAGCCAGTTCCAGCAAAAAACAAAAGAGCGCAGTGCAAATTTCTGTTGAGGTAGAGCTCCAAAAGCCCTGCTTTATTGTTGTTGCTCACAGGTTCAAGTTGCATCTTTGGTGTCTGTGTGGCAGATTTACTAATACTTGACACAACTCAATGCAGCAAGACAACTTGCTATGCTGCGCTGCATCAACTGGAGAGGGCATGAATGCGCCATATCTACAAAGATATGGCACATTTTTGATCCCTCTCTGCACTGGCACACTCGTGGCTGCCAAGCTCCAGCGCAGGCACCCTTCCACCATGATGCAGAACACATAGAAAGAGAAAGAAACAAGGAGAAATAACCATATTTCTCACCGCTACGCCTCCCTTAGGGAAGGCGTAGCATTTTTTACTCATTCCCAGGTTTACTAGTGTCAGCAAATCTGTGAATGTGCCAAGAACCATGGGTGGATGCATGGGAACACCCATGTTCTACCCATGGAACTCCTTCCCAAAGCAGAGTAGTGCAAGGCAGCAACTTGCGCTGCCTTGCGTTATTCCAGATTTATTGTGCCACTCAGAGCCCAATCTGACTTAAGCCCTGGCATTGCCCTTGGGCACCTGTGTGACGCAAGGGCAATGCAAGCCTTTAGTAAATCTGGGCTCCAGTATTTAGTTTCTCTTACGTGTCCTTTTATTTGCTTCCAAATATTGGCATTTATTTGAATGTCTTTGTACATCACCTACTGATGCTCGTGGAGCTGCTAGTTAAATGGACATTGACACTCTCTGGGCACCTTTGATTTTCCTGGGTCTGTGGTTTTTAAAATTCACATGACTTTTGGCAAAATTACTCAAAATTATGCGTAAATACATAAAAGCAAATCTGTCATTTAGCGCTATATTTTAGCATGAAATGTGTCCTTTCATCAATTGTTTATGCAAAAAAGCATTTTGCGCTAACAAATAGCATGAAAAATGTAACTGCTGCAAACAGCAGTTGCTTGCGTCCTGGTTCTTCATGGTGTTCCAGCATTCCATCGTCATAATCCTGCCAGAAATGCGGCATCATTATCCAATATTGCATAGTGGCGTCATTTCGAGAATTTCGCATATTGCAACATTTCTGAAATCACGAGAATTACGCTGGCATAATTTAAAGTAGATAAGCACTTGGAGAGTCAGACATACAAGCTGGAATTCGATTTTCTGTGCATTGTTGTACTTTCAGGCGTATTTACTGAAGGGGTGCGATAGCCTTACAAGTGGTTTTTGAGGGTTTGGAGCAGCAAATCGCAAATGGGCCCTTTGTACAGTCATAAAAACAAGTATTTATTTTCACTACATTAATGTTCATGCAGCAAACTCATAAATTTAAAGTTATTAACTTTGTAGCCCTGCAGTACAACTTTTACCATTCACCTGCAGTTTGTGGGTTTGAGACCTCTGACTTTGTCGTATCCCTTCGATAATTTAGGAACCTTAAACAAGCATGTGCGAGAGCAGTGTTTGTTTTAAAGATGCATACTGTCTATCGTTTATAGGCCCGCAGATGTTGGAAGCGTGTTTACAGATGTTTATTTGTGTCTATAATTCATTTTACTGATAGCAAGCTTGGAATGTGCCAGATGGACAGCAATGTCTGGGTGGAGAACGGGACGTTTTATTGATGCTCACAGTGCTACAATCACAACAGCAAGGGGCATATTTACGTTCCCTGGCGCATCCCTGCATATCCCTGCATATCAGCAGGGATGCGCCAGGGAAAATGCGTCACGCAAGTTTACCCTTGCGCCACGTCCGATGCGCCGCATTTACAATGCGGCGCATCGTGGCGCAAGGATAAGCAGATGCGTGACGCATCTGCCGGTGGAAGGTTGGCGCAGTGCTGAAGTCGTGTCGCAAACGCGACGCAACTCCAGCACTGTCCCAACCTTCCCTATCCCTAACATGGTGCGTCAATCCTTACGCCTGCTTGAAGCAGGCGTAAGGATTTGGCGCACCAGCGCCGGAAAAGTGACTGCGTGAAATCTTGTAGATTTCACGACGTCACTCTTCCGAGGCGTACCTGCGCCGGAACGCCCCCTGCGCCGGTAGCGCCCACATGAAACCTGACGCAGGTTTCATTTGGCGCAGGGGTTTACTACGTGACGCATCTCCCTAGATGCGTCACGTTGTAAATATAGCGCAACGCGGCGCATGGTTTGCGGCGCAAAAGTGGCGCAAGGGGCTTGTAAATATGCCCCCTAGTGTTTTCGTTCCTGCCCGCAAATCCTGGGTACCACATTTAAAGGTCAACTCTTCTGCTGCGTTTAACTTCCTTGAAGCCTTATTGAGGCTAAAATGCAGGCTCCAAAGTGATCACGATTCATTGCTTCTGCTTTTGAAACATCCAGGACCAGACCTCTATGAGTCAAATTCTAATCGAATCGTCAAAAGCCATAAAATCACTTTAAATTCAAACAGAAAAAATATTATTAGGTTACAAGATTGCAAGCAAACAGATATCTATACTAATAGTTCAAAATGGATAATATTACATATTACGATATTAGATGCACCTGCGAACAACGTGGAGCAACAACAGTTTCAAATGCATACGTTTGAGGAGCTATTGTTACAAACAACTCTGGAAAGAGATTATCAAACTAATCTAGTTTCTGTGAAATTTGTTCAGGTTGGTCAGGATTGGTATGATGAGGAGTGTGCAAAACTGAAAAAATCACTGTCTCTGGTGCTAAAGAATCGACATGTGGGTAAAGCGAATGAACAGCTTTTCCTGGAGAAAAGGAAACAATATAAGGGGCTTCTAAAATATAAAAATAGGTATTACTCACATAAGTTATGGCAAGAACTGCTGGACGCAATGTCTTCTCAAAATGCGAAGAAATTCTGGGGAATCATTAGAAGCGGTTGTGAGGGTCCCCCAAAAAACCTGGAGCTCAACATCAGCCCGCAAACTTGGGTAGACCATTACAGCACTCGGTACAAAAATGGTGCAGAGCCCCTGTACAACGGGCCCACGATCCTAGCACTGATTAATCAAGCGCCAACAGCTGACAACCAAAGTGCCAGTGGGAAATCGGGAGGTGGAGATCAGAAACGAAATCCACAGAGCAAACAGACACCCATCAATCATTCAGACTCGAAAAAGTTGATTTTATACCAGAGATTGCCAATGATATCTTGTATATCTCCAGTAAATCCTACGATCAGAGGGCAAAAGCAACAATTTACTGTAGAGGAAGAATTGCAAGCAATCAAGGTGCAAAAATCTCATAAAGCTGAAGGCCCGGATAAAATTCCATAAGATGTCTATCGTAACCAATTAACTCTTTGGTCTCCAGTTCTAACTCGAACCTTTAATACCATCTGGTCCCTAAGAGGCATTCCACAATCATGGTGGTAATCAATAATCGTGCCTATTCCTAAAAAACGCTCCCAGAGACCTCGTTACTAATCATCCGCCGATTTCACTACTTGATGGCGTGGGTAAAATATTTGGACAACTACTCTTATCCCGCATACACCAATGGCTAGAAGAATTAGATTTGATAACACCATACCAAGCTGCTTTCAGGAGGGGCCAGATTATGGTAGATCAGGTTTTCAGACTGAATCTAATTTGCTCTAAATATACATGCCTCAAAAATTCACCACTCTACCTGGTCTTTGTCGATCTTCAAACAGCCTTCGACAGCGTCGATCGCCCCACGTTCTAGCAAATCCTAAATAGCGTGAGCATTCCTAATGACATCTTGAAGCTCTTAATTGCTCTGCATTCTGGCAACACCATAAGAATTAGATACAGCACAAGAGGCAATATACAACTGAATCACCAATCAAGCGAGGTGTTAAACAGGGCTGTGTCTTAGCTCCGACTCTTTTTAACTGTTATATAAATGATGTTGTTGCAGCTCTGAAAAACCTCAATCTGGATGTACCGAAAGCAGGCGATTACTACATACCAATCCTGCTAATCGCTGACAATGCGTATTGTTGGCCAGAACGGAGATATCAATACATCGTCTATTGGAAGGTTTCGAGTCCTTTTGCACAGCAAGGAAATTGTCTATTAACATTGATAAAACGAAATATATGATCTTGAACCAAAAGAAAAATTTGTGAGCCACTTTCAAGGTTTACAAAACATCCTTGAATCAAGTATCCACTTATGATTATCTTGGTATCCAATTGGATGATAAACTTAAGTGGCCCCAACAGCAGTAAAAAAGTACCACCACATTGGCTCAGCAAGCTGGAACGGTACTGAGGTTTGCAAATTCATCTGGTAAACATTCAGTGAAATCAGCAATGCTGGCCTACAAAATTAAAGCAAGGGCTGCTTGTATATATGGCACTGAGGTCTGGGGATACAAGAAGAGCACAGAAATACAAACCACTGACAACAACTTCATTCGACATTTACTACATCAGGGGCCTGGTATGCCAATGCTGGCTTTGAGGACGGATTTAGGTATAACAAAAATTAAGGACTACATTGCATTGGCTCCACTAAAATATTGGCTTCGCATATGGTCCAGGGATGAATTGTTATCATATAGATTTACTTTGCAAGACATTATGAAGCAGCAAGATTATCATAAGCTACCATGGTTTGCTCATTTGTCAGATGTTCTGACCAGAATTGCCCTAAACAAATATTGGCATCATCCTGAAATGATCACAAAGGATAGCAATGATGTGGTAAAGAAGGCATACTGTCACCACAAACAACAAACACATTTGACCCATCTAGGAGCACTGTCAAATCGCTACTTTTCTTTTAACCAAGATCTGGCCCCGATTGATTGCCTCAATGAGACATGTATCTTATATTTAGATTAGGTACATTACCAGTGGCTTCCGTGACTAAAAGATGGCTGAAATCACCAGGTGACGGATTGGAACAGTGCCCCTGCCACCTGGGAGTCTGCGAAAACACTATCACATTTTCTTCTGCTGTGTCACTTTATGTACCGCATTAGTAGATACTATTTCCAACCAATCTTTCTTGCATTTAAGATCAGAACCTGAAAAGCGGCGGAGGCTCTCTGTATGAGAACTGACGATAGAGCTATTGTAGTGGCTGTTTCATCCTATATTTATGCAGCATGGAAACAAAGATCAGATGTACACTCAAAAATGAACATTGACAGGCAAGTCTGGACAATCTCCAATGGAGTCGCATCAGATTAGGCTAGCACGCAAGCCTTTATACATCATTATTTATTTACTATGTATTTATTAGCTTGATTGCCAAGTATAGCGAGTAATGCCACAGGTATTATTGTTGGAAGCATGCACATTGAAAAATAATGGGCCTAGCGAGATGGAAGCTTGCCTTTAAAGCCTATTGTTTTATATTGTACCAAGGAAAGAGCTGTAGATATTTACTTTCCGCATGAGAAATAGGAGATAAACTTTTAGCGTAGAAATATGATGATTTTAAAATAATTACACAATTTTAAAGGATTATTAACTGCATTGTAGTATTTTACTCGTGGAAATGCTGATGAAAAATTGTGTTGTATATTGAATATTAATTGTTATGGACAGTTTGGCTGAAAACAATAAAAATATTGTTGTTGTTGCGGCCAAAATGATGCTTTGCATTTAGGTGCCTTCGAACCACTGCATTTTTCTTATTGTAACAGGGTCTCCCACATAAAAAAAAAGGAATTGCAGCAGCTCTTTTAAAAAGTGTAAAGTAAATGTTTCATAATTATGGGTTCCATAGTTATTATTCATTTATTTTTGGATTTTAAGGCCAGACGAATCACGACTAAAGACAGACTAACATATTTAACCTTTCTCTGCTAGGAACCCCGGAAACTGTACAGTATATTCCGTTCTTCATCGATTTGCTGCCTGTGCATGGTGCAGCCTTCATTACTTCCCTGCCTGTCAGTTTACCCTGATATGGCGAGTGTCACCCTCTTTCCACTCATATCCATTCTCCAGACAAATGAAATGTCTTTATTGACTTCAATGGGGTCACCCTATTTGCACACATATATCAATCACTCTCAAGAACTGTTCTTTCATCAAGGGCTTGAAGGGGATCAACCTCTTAAGCAGCTGACTTCACCCTCTTTGGAGAGGCAACACGTTGACAGGTGAGCACTTCATTAGGCTGGCAGGTGTAGTGATGGACAGTAAACCTAATCACTTCCGGGTCACGGGGCCTCTGGCTTTCGTTTACAGAGGAGCATCGCTCTACTGCTTTTGTTATTAAGAATAAGATAGTTTGACCTTCTGCCGAGTTTACTGTGGTCGTTAGTGCGCCTCGCAGAGAACAGATAGCATATAGGCACCGGCCAACCTAGCTTCCCTCACATTCAGAACAAGCACAGCCTGGTCAGCAGCACTGCAGCACTTTCACACACACGTCAGTCATAGCCTGAGGAGCAGCTCTGCGAACTATGTTCACCTACGAAACGAGCGCAGGCGCTGAGTATGTGTGCATCTGTGAAAGACTTTGGGGCATATTCTCAAGAACATGTGATAACTACCGCAAAATTAACTTAACGCAACCCTTCACATCGCAGTCTATTCCGGGAAAACAACTCTGTGTTAACGTGGTATTCACAACACGGCGGACCCATGCGATGGTCCCACGATAACGCGTCAAATAAACGTTGTAAAATCAACGCGACGCCGAAAAAACACGAAACACGAACGCGAAAATAGTAGCGATGAAGCCAATCGCGATACAAAAATCAGCAATAACCAGCGATAGGCCTGCAATCCCCACGCGTCATGCGGGAAAATGCACCATAAAAGCAGAGAAAAAATACGGTGAGATGACAATGTACGAGCACAACCACACATCCGTGACGTAGAACAGATGACCATTGTCCCGCATCAAATAGGCATCTCCTCACAGTCACAATGTACATTGACATGCAGTCTGCATGTAAACTGCGCCAATGCTGAAACATGCATGGAACACACATTGAAACCGCATCTCCCCGTTAACATTGCAGAGGGACAAGCAACCCCTCCTGCACACAGACGTGTCATGACCATGATCAATCCACCATGAAAGCGTGGACGAATGTAGGGGCAGTGACTCCCGGTTACGTACATGTTGCCCAAGTTGTGGTACTCGAGCCACAGGGGGCATCCCTGCATCATGGTGGTACATATCTGACCCCAAAAGGAGCCCTGTTGTCACCTGTAGGACACAAATGGCAGCCAAAATGGAATGATTTTGGACACATGTGAAACGCCGAAGAGTGGGATTCCCTACTAACTGCGACACACAGAACTGGCAGTCCGAATACGTGACACCCTAAACAGCCCCTCTGCACAGAGGTGACACCCACCATCCATGAACAAATCATAAAATTGTCAGCAATACATGTCGCACTCACACTTGTCTGAGTGATGTGTCTGTACAGATGAGTGACATGCACTCAGGGAATGTGTATTTTGAAAGCATTTATTAGCACATGCTGTGCCTGTGGTCATATTGTACTGTTCCAAGATTGCCAAGGACTGTCACAATGTGACGTGCTCATGTGAAGAAATTGTCAATGATGGTGTTCCTACGGGCAAGTCCTACTGCGGCTGCCTCATCCTCATCATCATCGTCCGGTGTATCTGGCACTTGTATCCATGGGGCCTTGCAGCGTACACATATGTTGTGCAACACACAACATGCAACGATCATCTTGCACTCGATGTCTGGGCTGTACAGGAGCCTCCCACCTGTGACGTCCAGGCACCTAAAACGTGACTTCAACACGCCAAATGTGCATTCCACGATGCCCCTGGTGCGTTTGTGGGCTGCATTGTACTGCCTATGGGCCTGTGTGTTCGGGGCTCGGAGCGGTGTCATCATCCAAGCGCAGAGTGCATATCCTTGGTCACCTGTGACAGTGCAGAGAGACATGAGTCAATAGTTGGTTCCGCATGATGTGTTGGCAGGCTCAGTGCATTGGTGTGTGATATGTGTGACTTTGTGACTCCAGCATGACATGTACTGCTTGTTGCAAATGAGCGGCATCAATGTGTATTACGTAGCCTCACTGCTGCTCCTCCCTCCCCCCGAGCCCATTCACTAGTGTGCGCAGCACGGTTGCATCACTTGCACCCCTACGGCACACTATTGTCATGCCTGTCTGCGCATGTCCACAAGCCTGACAACGATACAGTGATGTCGTGCACTGAAGGTGGACGGACACGTGTGTGTAGGTCTATGGTAAGGACAGGGCGGACACAGATGTAGAGTTCATGCCTGGCAGAACTCGCCATGCGGTTGAGGGTAGACCTTTGGCTTAAGCTGGGGAAATAGCGACACACACAACAGTTGGCATGTCTGATCCCTGACCCCGAGCGGGCTTGCGCACCCTCATTTATCCCTCGGCCAAGACCGTACTCCGGGGGCATGCTACATAGCAACATTGTATATTGCGTGTCGGGTGGCGCCGACACTACACCTGAGACACACGCATTAGTTACTGCCTTGGCAAGGCCTACACTTAACCATGCCCAGAGCCACGTGTTGAATGACCACACCCCTGCGCCGTACTGCCGTACGCCGGTCCACTCCCTCACGCCCACAGGGGGGTCCGACACAGATACATGTCCCAGGTCCACCCCACTGCCAGAGGTGACAAGGTTGCGCACGCTGTACCCAGCACAATGTAATGTGGTATGGCCCGAAGCCTACATGCATACAGAATGACCACACGGACACACTGAGATAATTTGTGGAACTGGCTACGGGCACGTGCGCCCGGCACCTTTTATTGCCAGGGTCACACGTCCAGTGACGCCTGTGCTGGATGGGTGTTGGGTAGTGTAAGCCACCCCTCAGGGGTTGGTTGGTGCTGGCAACAACTACAACAGTGATCAGACAATCAGGGGTTCAAAGTACAAACAGCAAGGGTCCATGACTTGAGCTGCACAGAGTCGGTGGCCCCGGATGCTCAGCGGCCGGCACAGGGACACCGTCACGGAACGGTGACTTGCGATGCACTGAGGTAGGGCCACGAGAGCTGAGCGGGTCCTCGTTGATGTCCAAGGAGAATGTCGCGGAGTGTTACGGGGGACAGTGGAAGGTGTCCATCCAGGGCATGATGCAGAGGGCAGAGGCAAGCAGAAACAGGTAATATGGAGGAATTGAATGCTACAGTCTCCTTTTTCCCACAATGTCAGTATCAGCTACATGATGATGAAGACAACCCCCAGGCCATAGACTCAGACACCACCAACGTTCAACCAGAGAGTGTCCATGACTCCCGTGGCACAGAGTCAGTGGCCCCAGAGCTGGAAGGGGATGCAGTCTGCGATGAGGCCTGTACAATGATATAAACTCTGCAATGAACAGATCAAGACTCAGTTCCAATTGTGTGTCCTACTCGACCGCAGTGTGTGCTGGAGTCAGCGGTCAGCGCGGGGCAAGCGCTGTGCAGCCAGCTCCTCCTGGATCTCTAACACACGGCGTTGAGATGGCATGTGGAGAAGATTCATGGTTGATGGAGGTGGAGGCACCAGAGCTGAGCGGGTGTGCACCCTGCGACGATGCCGTGTCCTGCCTGTTACGGACTGTATTGGATTGGTGTGAGGCCTGCTGGACCGCTGTGTAGGCCGAAGGCAGAAGTCCGCAAGGGCCCACAGACACGTGTGGTCGGAATGCTATGCACAGAGTTGGTGGCACCACACCGCACCACATCGAAGGGAGTATAGGGATATAAACGATGCCATAAATATTTACTCTGATTTACTGCGTGCCCTATGCTAGGAGACGTCCCCTAGGGCACAACTTGGCCTCGTGCAAGGTTATCGTAATGTTCTTTTCTGCAGTTGTAAACTTGATGTAAACAATAGTTCTCCGAAAAATGTTTATCACTTCATATTTTATTTTTCATCATATGATTTCAATCCATGTAAATGCTGGGACTCTTAGATTTGGTTACAGGACACCCAAGGTCGTGATGAATTCATTTATAAACATCGGTTACCCATTCATTGACCTTTAGTTCTCGTTATCTTAAAGCAGCATGTAGATGCAAATTAACATCACCAGAGTACAATTCACACGTTTCTTTTAGCGGCACAGTTAATATCACGCTAAACCGACACTGAGTTACATACCGAGTCCCCTCATGTATTAAGTTTTTGCACACATTATTTTTACAGCGTTTTGTTCCCTGATGAAGGGTATTCAACCCGAAATGCATTGGAGCATGAGGAGTATGAATTAAAAAATGAACAGGAATACTTTGTACAGAATTTAGAATGGATTGAAATCATATGATGAAAAATAAAATATGAAGTGATAAACATTTTTCGGAGAACTATTGTTTACATCAAGTTTACAACTGCAGAAAAGAACATTACGATAACCTCGCACGAGGCCAAGTTGTGCCCTAGGGGACGTCTCCTAGCATAGGGCACACAGTAAATCATTGTAAATAGTGTACGAGACCGGAGTACACACCCAAGGAGCACACTGAACTGATTAAACCTACTTTAAAATATAGGTTGTGCGCGTATCAACTCACATTAATAAATATGTACTCTGCCATTGTGTAATCAAGACTCAGTTCCAAATGTGTGACCTACTTGACCGCTGTGTATGTCGGTGGAGTACGTCAACGTGAAAGGAGTACTGCGGGCCTTGCTTGCGGAGGCCGTGATGGTCTGGGGAGGCTGCCAAGGTCGCGGGCCTCTGGCTTTGAGCTAGCACCGGCACGTGGTGGGCCCTCTTGGAGACACGCCGGTGTCAGCAGGTGAGCAGTGAGGCCTGGATGCGCAGGGGCGGATGATACTGGTTCGGGGACCAGCGGCCCGGGCTGCGGCAGGCGCACAGGATCGCAGGCACTGCCGAACACGGCGTCGGCCTCGTGGCGGGGTGAGAGGCGCCGCCCTGGCAGCCACGTTGGCCATTCCGGAAGGGAACCACGCCCAGGGCGACGTGCTTTTTATTCACAACCCTATGCTAGCCTGGCGTACGCCGGGCAAGCCCACTCCGCACATGCTTATCAATCAATCAATCAATCAGTATTTGTAAAGCGCGAACTACTCACCCTTACGGGTCTCAAGGCACTGGGGGCCCTCGTGGAAATTAAGTGAGCTATTGCCCAGAGTCACAAGGTGCTGAGCTGAGCTGCCGCTGGAGCCGGGGATCGAACCGTGAGCCCTGTGCTCCGAAGTCAGCTGCCCTGGCCGCTGCACCACACCTCTTCCAGCTTACAGGGGTGACGTAACAGGCTACATTTCCGCGATCTTCCCCACTTGCTGGGGGGACATGGTTGCGCCCACTGTCCACAACACTACCACCACCAGCAGTATATGTCGACATGGATATGTCTGTGGTCTTCATACTGCAGTCTGTCCAGCACTTCCACGCCACACTCGGCATTTTGTGCATTCGCATTCATGGATCACTTGCCTCCTTCGCACATGCCTGGTTCCCACCTCTCCCCACATACTGCTATTGTGTGGCTGAGGTGCCATGCCGTTGATGGCTCATGTACATGGCAAGCCCAGGTTACCGCAGTACGTTGTGCTGTCGTGTATGGTGGGTGGGCATGTTGTATGTGAGTTTGTAACGTGCGCATTCCCAGAGTTGTGAGTTGCATGATTGTGGAGTTGAGGTGTGGGGTGTGTTCATTTGGTACTTACCAACGAGCACTGCATTTCCGTAAGTGCCATCCTGGAAGCGCCGGTTGATGATGGACTGTTGGAAGATGTATGAGTCATGCACACTGCCTGGGTAGTTGGCGACGACATTGGTGAAGAGTCCCCGGTGGTCCACTATTGCCTGCACATTGATGGAATGCGTGTGCTTCCTGTTGGGGTAATTGTGTGCAGTGTCGGCAGGGGGCACAAGTAGGACATGTGTGCAGTCAATTGCCCCCAACACGTGCGGGGAAGCCAGCTATGGCGTAGAAGCCTTGCTTGGTCTCCAGCTGTTCCTGCGCAGTGTGGGGAAGTATAGGTACTGGGGTACCAAGCTGATGATGGCATCCAGGACAGGTTTGAGGAACTTGGATAGGGCTGACTGTGAGACTCCTCCGACTCTGGCGGTTGTTGGTTGGAATGTCCCAGAGGCCAACAGGTGCAGCACAGCCAGCAGCTTTGTCTGAGGTGGGATGTTGGTTGTCCGCTGTGTTTGTACCGTCAGCCTGTGGGCAATGATGTTCAGGATGCGGAGGATGGTTGTCCTTTTAAGTCTGTAGTGAGCAATGACATCCTCTGGGGTTAAGTCTGTGAGGCTGGTATGTTTCCTGAAGGTCCGCTATCTTTGTCTGCGCTGCCTCTGTGGTGGTCTGGGGGGGGGGAGGCGGGGCGGGTCCGGGGGGGGTGGCGGGCCTGGGGGTGGTGGCGGGCCTGGGGGTGGTGGCGGTGGGTGTTGTGGCCCTGTTGGGGCTCCGAGCTGCATGATGAGTAGCTCCATGGCATCTGTTGTTCTTCAGGTGTGGCTGTGGGCTGGGCTCCCTTTTCTGGTGCAGGTTGTCGTCCAACTTTGCACCAGGTCAGAGCAGGTGTTAATTTCCTGCTGCTAACGCGCCGTATCGCCTGTTTTGTGTTCTTATCGCCGATCTGGCTGATCGTTGAGAATGTTGCGTTGTGGTGTTGTCGCGGCTTTTTGCTCGGGAACGCCTACTCTGCATCTCATTAGCGATAGTTGCCAGGCTCATCTGTGCAGATGTTTTTGGCGGGTGCTATCGCAGGTAAACTCGTGATATCGGCTGTTTGCACCAGCTTGTGAATGGGGCGATAATTTTATCGCGACTTTGGCTGTGATAAAGTGCCGTTAACTCGGCGATAGTTCCTTGAGAATATGCCCCCATGTTGTCTCTCAGTTTGCCATCCATGGCACCTTGTGCAATGAATAGCTCCCTATTACTATTAGCAGATGAAAAAGTAAATGCCTTGATATTGCTGCTTTGTTTAAAGAAAAGTAATCTTGTTGGTTAGAAAAATCCTGCCTCCCTTTCACAGCTAGAGAGGGGCAGGCTACCAGCGGCTACGGAGTCTTTTTGGCGGATTAATGCATTGTCTGTGTGTGGATGACTGTACAGTTTATGATGACGTCCCAATTACACTGAATTAGTAGGACACTTTCTGTATTGTTTTAATGAGTTCTATGCTTTGTTGTACAAACCCTTGGTTAAATGCTTGAACTGACATTACATTGGTGCTTCTGTTAATAATTTCAAAATCTCCAGAGCAAATAGGGGTTTCAGAAATGCCCAATCCCTGCTTCTGGAACCCCCCACCTTCGTTCGAGACGATACATGAGCCAGTCTTTCTCTGGTAGTGCCACTAGAATCTGGAACTCTCCGCCTTCCTCCCTCCGCCTAACCACCTGCCTATCACATTCAAAATGGCTTAAGCACCTGCCTATCACCTTCAAAAAGGACCTCAGGCTTCTCCTGTTTGACCAACACCTTGGTTAATCACCCTCGCGCAGACATAAGTACTCTTTCCAACCACCATGTTCTGAACTACTTTTGTTATTTGACCCCGCCATCTAAATAGATGCTTATACTGTGCACGTCCTCTGACCAACTGCTGTGAATGTGTCTTGTGGTAACCCCGGCACACATCTACCGATGTAAACGTCCAAGTTTATTTACTGTAACTGGAACCCTCTATAACGCATGTATTCTGCTACTGTTGTAAAGCGCTCTGATGCCTTCAGGCCTTGTCTGCGCTACATGAAATTGCAGAAATAGAAAATAAAGTAAAATGATGACATTATCGCTACTACTGTCTGAAGCCTCATCCTTTAAATGTGTTGTAACCTGTCCATGCATGCTCTCACTCACCCTTTCACCCAATCTTTCATCCATCCAACGCTCAGTATCCATTTATGCATGCACACTGATAGCCATTCATCTAGGTAAACAACCAGACACAGGAAATTTCCAATCAACAAACAAGTACTTTGACTTATAAAAGGACCAGACTTATTGTCTGTGCCAATGCTTGTTAGTTATGCCCTGTCAATGCTGCGGTTACACTTCCTGTGTCGAAGCATCAGTCCTGGCTGTTGCGGGCATGTTTAATCCACTATCGCTGACACTGGAACAGAAGACGACGTTGCAGCCTCCTCAAGGTTTTGCTGCCGTGCTTGCTACTTGATTATCAGGCGCAGAAATCCATAACTTCAAACTGAAATATTGTTTTTCTCCAGACATGGAAGAACCACACTACAGCGGTTTTGCAGAAATATGTATCTTGGCTTTACAGCAAGTACAAAATAATCTCACAATAATTTTGCTACAAAGCCTCAGCGGCAGTTGAATGGTAATAACTGGAAAGAATATTGAATCAGCATCAAAGGCTGTTAATAAGGAGCAAGCATGAAAAATGTTCAGATTTCTGTCTTTGATGAAAAAGGGAAGAATTCATGACTACGCTTGGAACATTTCTCAGTGGAAGGGGTTGCTAAAAGGAGTGAGACACAGGAGTGGTGAAGAGATAGCTGCTAGAAGGCAGCGCATGCGCAATTCCACATCTTGCTAAGCATGAGCAGGCGAAAGATTGGTTACTCATGAACCAACAATAAATGCACACGCTGATTGGATCTTGTGTCATTTGGTACACAAAAGTCGATCGGGCCAGCTCTTGGGGTCCAGCGCCTTCTTTTGAACATAACAGTAGGAATGTCAAGGTAGCTGAAGAGACAGTGGAGTGTGTGAAGAGCCCTCGAATTGGGAACAAAATAGGCCCAGGCATCAAAAGAACAAGCATTTGCAATGCAATTGGTCTCGCATTTGTGGAAGTTTGAGTTCTTGGCGTTGTAAATGTTTTTGTTTTTTATTTATGTTTAGTTGTTTTGAGTGGAGTGGGTGTGTGTCATTTGTAGTGGAATTATGTGGTTTGAATTGTTAGTTGTGGAATTGTGTGGCGTGTAGTGTATTTGTATATTGTAAATATGTGGTATGGTGAAAAGATAGGGGTGAGAGCTGTATAAAATTGATAGAAAGTAAGGATGAGAGGGATAGGTAGTTTGTGTATGAAGAGGTTTAAGGAAGGAAGAAAATGCAAGGACTTTGAGAGACAAAAGAAGAAATTAGTAAACGAGAAAGAGGGAGTATGAGAAGAAGAGAGTGGGGTTAAGGTAATGTAAGTAATGAAGAGAAGGAGGTAAGGAAAAGTGAAAGGAGTGTAGATAGAGAAGGAGAGAGGAATGAAGCGTCTGTTAGGAAGTGATGGAGCAGAGAAAATAAAAAAATGTTAACCCCTAACAAATTTTATAAATAATTAATAAAATGTTCGTTTAAATGTATTAATCAACACTGTACGTAAGGGAAGGGTAACACGCAAGTATACGGGCTGAATAATCTATTAACGAATGTCTGTGTGTCAAATTTTAACATAAAAATAATTGCGTACTAAATTTATAATAAATGCATGATTTGTGCTTCATAGAATATAAACGTGTCATTGCAAAAACAATAGTGATGGTAAGTAAGGAACAGCTTAAATGTTGCTTTCTGCTAGGTAATAACTAATTGGGGTACGTAGATGACGGGTGGGAAACGAAAAGGCTATGTTTCTCTATTTTAATTATGTTTTGTTTATTTCAAAATAGTGCTTCTAAGTATAAACGAGTGGCGATATAAAATGGCTGCTGGTTAATGAAGTGCGCATGTGCGGGGAAACGCTTGACAAGGGAGAAAAAGTTGGAGAAAAGCTAACCACGTGATGTTGCTGAGAGGCTAGGATGCGAGAATGGTCAAGGCTGATGTGACCTAATTGAACTGATAGTGTGCCGTGGTGATCAGCAAGGAACCGTGGGAAACCGTTTTAAGAGAAAGGACAATGCCTGCAGAGTTCTCGAATGTATTGAAAGAAGTTACAAATGTACTGATCGAAGCGGATGGAAACATGTCTTGAACTGTGAGAAAGGAAATGATCATATACATTCCAAAGGACAAGTTGGATCCGGGGAGAACTTGATTAAAGAATGAATAGATGAAATGAATGGACCAATGAAAGAAAAGCGTGTTATTAAGGTTGCAACAATTAGTTAGCAAAGTTAGAATTAGGGTATAAGAGGGCCTACTCTTAGTGGGAGGGGATCACAGTCGGAGTTGGAGAGTCGCAGTCAGAGTCGGTGTTGGTGTTGGTGGCTTCCAGTGCTTGGTGGTCCAGATCGATCCATTTACTGAGCGGGAGATGCTGAAAGACTGTTAGATGAGACGGGTTGCAGGTAGCTGATGCTGACGAGCTGAAGTTTCTGTTGCTGTCTTATTTTTCCAGTTGAGTATGAGAATCAAGATATTTTTAATTCGTAAACTTAGGTTAGAAATCCTTAGGCTAAATTAGGGAAGATAGGCAGGTAATTAGGGTTTTTGCTTCATGATAAAATTTCCTTTCTGCAATAAAATTGATTTTGCGTAATAAATATTTGTATTAACAATGAATGAATAATTGAATAAAAAGTCTAAATTCTTTCTCATGCTTTTAAAAATTATATAAAATTTAAGATTCTTAAATCAAACGACTCAGTGGTTATTTTACTAAATGATTGTGACACTAGTAATTGGTTATTGTGATTTAGCTGGTCTTAATCACTACAAATTAATTTCTTACTAGATGATCCATCGACAAAACAATGAGCTGGAATATCTTAAGAAATAACTAAGAAAGCAATAGGTAATAAGGTATCCCAGCTCTTTCCAGCGGTACATAAATGGTGTTTTCCATTTAGTTCTCATGCTTCTCTTAGGAGTACAGAATTTCGTAAAGGTATAAAGGAAATCCAGGTGTGTGTGTGTGTGTGTGTGATAGGCGATGTTTATGGGCCCCATCGTCATGTGGATGTGAGAAAATATAGTTTGCCCCTGGATGACCGATAAGTGACCTAGGAGGAGAATAGTTTTATTGTACGCGCTGCATCAGATTTCTTGGTAGCAGAGTTATGGTTTCTATAGATTAGTTTAGTGATTATTGATTATTGATTATTTTTACTATGACTAATACTATATGTTGAGTCGTGTTATGTTATATGTGAGTTTTCACGCTTCTGGGATGTAGGAAGTGGAACACGTGTGGCAAGAGAAGTCACATGGAATTTGGTACATGGTCTGAATTCATTTTTGGTAATAACACAGGTTGTGTTATGTTAGGGATTTTCTGTACGAAAGGTGTGTAACTGAAATAGCAAATCACGTTTTCTTGTGAAACTTTGGCCTTAATTCTCAGGAGCCTAGTCTCCACATGTGTCTTATCCCCAGAGAAACGAGTTAATTGTTTGCTTGAAAGAAGGGTAAGGTAGAGGGAAGTGCTACTTTATCGGCGAGAGTTGATAATTCTGTGGTAGGGTAGAGGTAAGCGCTGCCTACTGGAAATACAGGATTCTTGTGTAAAAGGACAAAGCTGTCACTTTTGTTTAGCGAATCAGACTATGGAATTGTTTTAATTGTTGTAACTAACGAAGAAAACAGTGAAAAGAAAATTGCCGATAAATTTTTGTAAAGGAGGGGTAAAAGAGCAGGAGTGACATCGACAGTGCCGCGCTAGGATTGGATAGTGCGCTAGTCACGTGAACACAGAGTCAGGAGTGACGTAGAAAAGTGCCGCGCTAGGATTGGTTTGGTCCACGGACGAAGGGAATTGTTCTGATTGGTGCGTTAGTGTGAGTCGCGCTGTGATTGGTTAAAGTTCCGTACACAGAACAGTGTTGGTTTGAAGAGAAAACCAATCGAAAACATGCCGTATTACGAGTATGAAAGGGAGAGAACGTCATGGACGACAAAATTAAAGAATTTCTTTAAGAAAGACAAAAAGGTTGTGACTAGAGAGGGACAAGTAATTCCTCCGCCGAAATCAGCAGCTTCACATATGATGCTGAAATATGGATATCATACATGCATATGGTTGGAAAATTGGGCAAAGTATACGAAGAATGATGGTGCATTAGCTTTCCCTGAGAATGGTTCATTTAGTGTAGCGGTTTTGCGAAATTTGAGAGAAAAGATGACAAATCTAGAACCTAGACCTAGACCGACACAGTTTGAGGCATTGACGGAATGGGAGGATGAGATGTATGAGAGAGAGAGATTCAGAGGTTTAAGAGATCATGAGTTTATGCCTGGAAGAATGTGGGGAATAAATCATGAGGATAGAATAAAACGATGGAGATGTGCTAACATGACAGGAGGTTTGTTTCCGGCTTTTACAGTTGAGGAAGAGACTAAGAGAAAACGTACTGAGAAAAAGAAACATATGGAGAGGGATAAATATATGCATGAGAGCGAAACGGATGATGAATTGCTGGAAGATATTTTAAATAGAAATCCACCTCCGTATCAGCAGAGTTCTACAGTGGTGACACCAAATGCGCCGCTAATAGAGACTATGCGAAATAAAAGTCCGGTAAAAAGAATTGAAATAAATAGGTCACAAGATCAAATAAGAACTTCACAAAATGAAGGAATAGAAAGTGACAATGCAAGCGAATTGGCAAGGACAACAAAAGAACTAACTGAGAAAATTAGAGAATTAACGAAAAATATGGAAGCTGTGACTGTACCTGTAACAATAGGTCCAGTAATACCAGTTTTTGAGAATCAGAAAATTGATGAACGATCTTTAGTGATTCCGATGAGTTCACAATTTCAGAGAGAAAAGAAAGGATGGAACCAAGTGCAAGTACAAGTAATTTGGCTAGTACTTACAGACCAAGTCCACCTACAAATTTGACTGTGAATGAGTGCAATGGTAGGAAAATGCATATGGTAACAGAATCTGCAACAGAGACTCCTGAAAAGAGTGGTAATTGGATAGAACTAAATAATACACCCATAGGTCCGACTCCTGATGAGTTAAATGAGTGGATGAAGGCATTTAAAATGAAAGAACCAGAAGAAAAACCATTAGATGTAATTAGGTTAAAAATTGACATGGAAGAATTAATTCTAGGAACGATTGGTACAGAAAAGATAAAAAATTACCAGGATGATGAAATAATGTTTCTGTGCAAAAGTATTACATGGAGAGCAAAGAATTTACATGACAAACTAGAAGAGGTAGCCAGTGAAATTGGAATAGATTTTGCGAAAGTGAAAACATTGCAGAAACCCTATAGAGTAGACTTTTGTGAAAAAGATATTGAAAACTTGAACACGGCAGGAAGGCTGACACAGATAAAAGAGTTAATTGTGTTACTGAGAAAATGGGGTGATGTGGACAGATGGAAGGTTAGATGGACAAAAAAGAATGAGAAAACTACAGACAAAGCTTCTTTGGCTTTTATGATAACTGAAAAAGAACCTGTTGCCAGAGAATACCCTATGAGAGAAACTCCAGGTGGTAGTTATGTGCATGTTCCCTGGACTAGGCAGGATATACTGTCATTCACAAATGAGTTTCCGAAGCTGAGAGAGAAACCAGTTGAATGGTACCGACAAGTAGAGAGGTTTGTAAAGGTTTCAAAAGTGTTGTGGATAGATTTAGATGGATTATTTGACATAGTGGTACCAACTGATTTGTGGTCAGAGTGTAAAGTTACAGTTGACTGGCCAACTACAGAATATCCAAGAGATCCTAAGACAGGAGCTCCAGGTCCTGAGGTGATGAGGAAGTATGATAAGGTGATTACCTTTTTGAAAAATAAGATTCCTCCTAAAGAAACAGATTGGGTGAAAATTGATAGAACTACACAGGAAAGCAAAGAGTCTGTACATGCATACTATGAAAGGTTGTTGTTGGTTTTCAAACAGTATAGTGGATATGAGGAGTTAAGTGAAAAAGATATGAGCCATTTCGTATACAGATTTGTGTTTGGGTTGAAACCAGAGATTAGTGAAATGATTAAACAACATATGATTAATTGGCAGAATGGCACAGTAGACGAGGTACTGAGGTATGCTAAGTATTGCAGTGATGATATTGAAAGTAGACAGCGTAAATTGAAAGAGAAGGCAATGTGGGCACAGGTGAAAGTGGCAGAAAAACAAGAAGCTCAATTGGATAATAATAGTGGGAATGAAACAGGACAGAATAAAACGCGACCTAACATAGGTAAAGGGAAAGGTCAAGTGAGTCTAGAGGAGGCAAAGAAGAAATGGCCCTGTCATAATTGCGGAAAAATAGGGCATTGGAGAAACGAGTGTAAGATCCCACCTAAAACTAATCCGGAAAATCAATCATTAACTCCACAGGTGCAGAATGAGGTAGTTGTTCAACAAGGTCAGGTGCCACAACCACCACTTCCCAACACTGTTAACCAGCAAAGATACAGTACAGAAACAGGATTCTACGGAGGAGAGCAGGTAACACAGTTGCCGCGAGCAGCTAACATTTCTCAGTATTGGTTGCGACAGAGTGAGGATGAGAAATGGGATGAAAGCTCATGACGGTGCCTAGGAGAGGGAAAAGAGTGCGTACTTGGCGCAACTCTAGAGGTAGATCAGTCTGGTCCCTTTGTGGATGGAGAAGTGAATGGTGCAAATGTAACATTCCTTGTCGATACTGGAGCTACCCGTTCTACTGTTAGATCAGTGGAAATTCCAAACCTTCCTCTCTCAGGTGAATACATCCAAGTAGTAGGAGTAGCAAATCAGCAGATTAAAACACCACTTACTGAATTAGTGGAAGTAAAAATTGGTTCTTTTAGCAAAATGCATAGATTTGTAGTGTGCGATTGTAGTCCTGTAAATCTTTTAGGTCGTGACCTCTTGTGGAAGATGAATTGCACAATTTATTGAACACCAGATGGAATTGGATTTCAGACCCCAGATGAAGATGTATTGTATAAAGTAACTTTGATGAATCAGGAACCTGAAATGAATGGTTTGTTTCCTGCATTTGATGCAGAAAAACTTCCAGAAGAACTAAAAATTGCAGTGAAAGAAAATGTGTGGGATTTTACAGGAGAAGATATTGGATTAATGAAAGAAGTTGATCCCGTAAAAGTAACAGTAAAAGAAGGAACAACTTACCCAAATACGCCACAGTATAAATTAACCCCAGAAATAATTGAAGGAATAACTCCTGTAATAAATAAAATGATCGAACAGGGAATTCTAAAAGAAATAATGAGCAGTCCATGTAATTCACCTATTATGGGACTGAAAAAGCCAAACGGAACATATAGAATAGTACAGGATTTGAGAAAGATCAACAAAATAGTTGTGCCTTGTTGTCCAATAGTGCCAAACCCTGCAGTAATTCTATATCAAATTCCACACGAAGCTGAGTGGTACACAGTGATAGATTTGTGTCACGCATTTTCTCTATTCCTTTGCATCCAGATAGCCAGCCATTATTTGCGTTCCGGTTTGGAGAGCGTATTTTGGCATGGTGCCGAATTCCTCAGGGGTATACAGAAAGCCCCTCAATCTTTAATCAGATTTTAAAGAAATCTCTGGAAGATTTGAAAATGCCAGAAAAGTCAGTGATGGTGCAGTATATCGATGACCTGTTGGTGGCATCGAAAACAAAAGAAGCATGTGTAAGTGATACAATTGCTTTATTGAACCATCTAGAGAAAAGAGGACATAAAGTGTCCCCTTCAAAATTGCAATTTTTCCAAAAAGAAGTTCAATATTTAGGGCATAAAATTGAAAAAGGAGTGCGAAAGATAGCGACAGAAAGAGTAAGAATGATTCAAGGAATGAGAGCACCAATGACGCAAAGAGAGGTAAGAATGTTTCTGGGAATGGTTGGATATTGCCGACAATGGATAAGTGGTTTCTCCTTGATTGCTAAACCATTACAAAAATTGACCAAGAAAGATGTAAGAGACCCTTTTGAGTTAAATAACGAAGAAATGAAATCTTTCAAAGAGTTGAAAAAGAAATTGTGTGAGGCCCCTGCTTTAGGCATGCCTGATTATGAGAAGGATTTTGAATTGTACTGCAGTGAAAGAGATGGATGTGCGTTTTCAGTACTGGTACAAAAACATGGAACAATGAAGAGACCAATTGCTTATTTTTCAGCTGTTTTAGATCCTATAGCAAAAGCGTTGCCCGGATGTCTGAAAGCAGTTGCTGCTACTTGTGTAAGTCTGGAACAAAGTGAAGGTATAGTGATGGGGTATCCACTGAGAGTATATGTTCCCCATTCAGTAGAAATTCTTTTGACAAGAACAAAAACACTGTACATGACACATAGTCGGCTGACTAAGTACGAAAAAGTAATCTTGAGTGCTGAAAATGTGACCATAGATAGATGCATGAATGTGAATCCTTCAACATCATTGCCAGATGAAGAGAGTATAATTGAACAAGACGAAGTAGATCATGATTGTCTGAATGTGCTGGACTATTGCACAAAACCAAGAGCTGACATAAAAGATGAACCTTTAAAGGAATCAGATTATGTCATGTTTGTGGATGGCTCATGCTTGAGAACGAAAGAAGGAGTTTTAAGCGCAGCTTACGCAGTGTGCACAGTGGCAACTGTGATGGAAGCGTCTTGTCTGAAAGGAATAAGGTCTGCACAAGTTGCGGAACTGATTGCTTTGATTCAAGCATGTAAATTGGGAAGAAATGTGCGAGTTACGATTGTGACCGATAGCCAGTATGGTTTCGGTATTGTGCATGACTTCGGTCAGATTTGGTCACAAAGAGGTTTCTTGACGTCTGCAGGAACACCTATCAGAAATGGAGATTTTGTTAAGAAACTGCTTGAGGCGATACAGCTGCCTAAACAGATAGCTGTAGTAAAGTGCAAGGCACATAAGAAAAACGAAGATTACATAGCTGTTGGCAATAACTACGCGGACGAGATTGCCAGATATTGTGCAGAGAACATGGTATCCCTAAACAAAAATAGAGAAAGGGAGCATATCTCTTCTCCTTTGATTTTTACTAACACTGTCGAGACATGGGATGAGGTGAGACAGTTACAGGAAGCTGCAAATGATGAGGAAAAAGATTACTGGATAAAAGCAGGATGTAGAAGACAGGAAAACAATGGTGTGTGGGTATACAGAGATGAAAGACCAGTTATGCCTGATAGCATGATTGCAGACATGGCACGGATGTACCATGGACAAGCTCATATTGGGAGAGATGCAATGATCAGACTTTTCAGACAAACCTGGTATAACCCAAAATTCAGAGCGATAGCTGAAAGTCTTTGTCAAAGATGTCTTATTTGTCAGCAGTTTAATCCAGGAAGAAAGACAATAGTGAGTCTAGGAACAATAGGACGAGAAGGAGGTCCGTTCACTAGAATGCAATTAGACTTCATCGAAATGCCCCCTTGTAACAGACTAAAATATGTTCTAGTGGTCGTCTGTTTGTTTTCTCGTTGGGTGGAGGCATACCCCACTAGAAGGAATGATGGAACAACGGTAGCAAAACTTATGCTGCGAGAGTTCATTCCAAGGTATGGTTTTCCAGTCACGGTTGAGACAGATAGAGGAACACATTTTCAAAATGAGTTGATCCAATTGATTTGTGAAGCATTGAGTATTAAACAAAAACTACATTGTGCATACAGACCAGAGGCTTCTGGGGTAGTAGAGCAAATTAATGGAACAATTAAGAACAGATTAGGAAAAATGTGTCAAGCTACAGGACTCAAATGGCCAGATGCACTGCCCCTTGTTCTGATGACCATCAGAAGCATCCCTGAAAAGAAAACTGGACTTAGTCCTCATGAGATGATCATGGGACGAGCAATGAGACAAGCACAAGTACCTGTCAACAAGTTATTGACTATAACTGATGATCTAGTACTGGATTATTAAGGACTGGCTGATGTGGTGCGTTCTGTGTTTCATCAGGTTGGACCGGATGCGACCACTCTTGAAAGAAAACCAGCCCATGACTTGAATCCAGGAGACTGGGTCCGCATAAAAATCCACAGGAGAAGAAACTGTCTAGTTCCTCGCTGGGACGAGCCACGATAGGTAATCCTAGTGACAACGACTGCAGTCAGGTGTGCAGGAGTGAAGAACTGGGTCCATGCCAGCCACACAATCAGAGTTCAAGAACCTACTGATCGACATGTGAGTCGACGTCTGGAAGTTTGGGATAAGAGTTTAACAACTGGGACAACAGGAATAAGAGAAAGGGTGCCAGAACTTGAAGATCGACCTGAAAGTCGACATCTGGAAACCCCAACTGCAAGCACCTCTAGAGAAGAAGAGGAGGAAGAAGAAGAAGGAAGAATTTCAGAAATTCCAGAACCTGAAGATCGACCTGTAAGTCGACATCTGGAAATATCTGACACAAGTTCAGGATCTGATGATTCAGTTGCAAACTGTGAAGAATTTCGAAGGAGAACTTGGGGATATAAACCAATTAGAGAAGAAAATGAACAAGAAAATGATCTAGATGAGCAACCAAGTACAAGTTATGGTGGAAATCCTTCAAAAATAATATTAATAGACAAAGTAGGGAAAGAAGTACATAAAAAGTTAGAGAATCGAGAAGAACCCCGAGGAGCAATAGGGACAGATAGCGAAACAAAAGAACAGGGAAATTTAGAAGTAGAGAGTGAGGAAAATACCAAATCGGAAGAACACCGAGGAGGGACAGTAATAAGGGAACACAAGAAGGAGAAAACAGATCCACCAGTAAGAGAAGACGAGATCATAAGCTTCAAAATAAGAGACAATAGTGAAAAAGTTGAAACAGAATCTGAAGAAAGTGGAGAAGAGGAGAAAACAAAAACTGAATCAAGAAAAAGAAACTGGAAAATCAGAAAGAGAAGAAAAAGAAGGTGAAGCCAAAAGGCCAAGAAAAGGAGATAATTGGCCCAGCAACTATATAAGAAAATTGAGATATAGAATAATAAGAACAGGAGAAAAAAGTGCTGAACAAGTGAATGAAATAACAAGTCAAAAGGGACAAGAAAAGCCAAGTGGAAAACGACTACAAAAATCTAAAAGAACGAAGAAAGTGAATGCAAAGTACAAGTCACCTGAGTGGCTGTATATCGCACTGACGGATTACAAAGAAGAAGGAAACACTCACGAGAACCCGAGACTAAGAAATCGAATGGGTAAAGGTGAGATGCAACAAACCTGAAGTGAAGACTTATAGTGCTTCTGCCGGACGTGACAATTTTACTGGATATGACAAATCACCGGATGTGACAACGAAAGAATTCTGGAGAGAATTAAAAGAAAGTACCAAGCAAAGACTTTTTGAAAGCAGAGTGGCATCTAAGTCATTTCTGAGGCGTAGTGACACAATTTTCTGAAACTTAACAAAAAGATAAAAGCAAAATGGAAAAAACTAGGGATAGAAGAGATAAATGTGAGTTTGTAAAAAGATGGTGTAAAATGTGCTGCTTTTGTACGGGTTTATTAATGACCGTATGGATAGTTTTAGCAATCACAATTCCTATTAGTTTAGCTGTAATAGAAGCGAAGAATGATACTAAACCAGAAAAAGAAACTAATATTAAAGAACCAGTTATTTTAAGAAGTAGTGCAGAATTACATAAGGATAAGTCAGTAACAGACTTTTCTAAAAATGTTTTTACAAAATTGTTGTACGAATATGTAGAGACAATGGATGTGAGAGATTGTTATGTTTGTATGCAGTTGCCTGCATCAGTGTCAGAAGGTGTGACTTATCATCACCTACCTCTAACTTATGGAATAACCTGTAGTGTAATAGCAAGTTTATTTTATAAAACAGGTAGATTAGAGTCTTATTATACTGATATAGATAAGATTTTTGCAAACGTTCCGGTAGTACCAGAACTTAACAACAGTCGCGGTCGGTGTAGGTGTGCCGGCCGGGCGGTGACGTGGGGCGGGGGAGGGGCAGGGTGGGGGTAGCAAAGTATGGATTACGGACCGATACAGGTAAGTAAACATTTAAATCAATAAAGCGAATTTCGTTAGGCGCACTGCATCGCCAAATGCGATGCAGTGCGCTGCAACGGAATTCGTTTTATTGATTTAAATGTTTACTTACCTGTATCGGTCCGTAATCCATACTTGCTACCCCCACCCTGCCCCTCCCCGCCCCACGTCACCGCCCGGCCGGCACACCTACACCGACCGCGACTGCTTAACAAAGTAAAACAAGCAAAAGTTTTAGGAGAATTCTTTCTAGAACATAGAAAATTAACCTTAGAAGAAATAGCTAAGAACAACCTTACCTGTGAATTAAAGAAAGAAGAAAAGGTATTTTTAGAAATGGTTGAAGAAAGAAGAATGAAATTTCAAAAGAAGCAATAAAAGAGGAAGGAACACATCTATGGACATTTGAGGAAGGAAATCATGAAGGGAAAAAGATAAATGCAGCAATGACATTAGATTGGCCGCAAACAGGAAAGTTGTGTATTAGGAGAAATAAGACAGTCTATGACAATTACTTTGTAGGTTCCAGTATCTGCCATGACAATTATCAAATTTTGGGAGGTTGGGGATTCAAAGGTGGAAAAGATCCAATATTTCCAGGTATCTATTATATTTGTGGTAATAGAGCTTATTACAGGTTACCGGACCATTGGTATGGAACTTGCTATGTAGGCCTGGTCTTTCCAAAAATCTTTCATATGGACAGAGAAGAAAAAGGAACATACAAGATGATTAATAGCTTTACACGTAGAAAGAGGGAAAGTTTTTCAGAAATTGTAGGTGATATTTTTGGAGCATTAATACCAGCAGTGGGAATATCTTTGAATGCATTTAAAATTCGGAAGTTATCCACAGTAGTAGATCGTTTGTCTACAGATACTGCGGGAGGGTTCTTGATGGTAAATACCGAAATGGTTGCCATGAGAGCTATGGTGATGCAAAATCGGCTTGCCCTTGATATTCTTTTGGCAAAAGAGGGTGGAGTCTGTGGAATGCTGAAAGTCCAACATTGTTGCACTTACATTCCTGATAAAAGTGAAAATATACAGAAGTATATTACAAATATTACAAATTTGCACAAAGAACTAGTTCCACTGGAGGTTGAAAGTGTCTTGGGAAAACTTGGTAGAGGGTTTTCTTCCGTAGCAAATTGATTAACCAGAATGAGTAGACTAATGATAGGGAAAGTTATAATAATAGCAACTGTAGCAATATTGTTAGCCATGGTGTTGAAAATTGTAATAACGTGTATAAAAAGAAAAGTAAGACAAAATAAGATAAAAAGAAATAACAGAATAATGAAAGAGAGAGAGAGAGAGATGGGTGAAATTGAGTTAGAGAAAATGAAAGAAAGCATGTATAAAGAGACGAGAAGACAAGATGAATTGGAGGCAGATGTGTAACTAACAAAAAGCAAAAGGATGAAAGACATATGCTGCTTGAAAAAGAAGTATAACTTGGGTTTTATGTGGTGATTTAAAAATCACCAAAGCGGGGAGTTGATGGAGCAGAGAAAATAAAAAAAATTTAACCCCTAACAAATTTTATAAATAATTAATAAAATGTTCGTTTAAATGTATTAATCAACACTGTACGTAAGGGAAGGGTAACACGCAAGTATATGGGCTGAATAATCTATTAACGAATGTCTGTGTGTCTAATTATAACATAAAAATAATTGCGTACTAAATTTATAATAAATGCATGATTTGTGCTTCATAGAATATAAACGTGTCGTTGCAAAAACAATAGTGATGGTAAGTAAGGAACAGCTTAAATGTTGCTTTCTGCTAGGTAATAACTAATTGGGGTACGTAGATGACGGGTGGGAAACGAAAAGGCTATGTTTCTCTATTTTAATTATGTTTTGTTTATTTCAAAATAGTGCTTCTAAGTATAAACGAGTGGCGATATAAAATGGCTGCCGGATAATGAAGTGCGCATGTGCGGGGAAACGCGTGACAAGGGAGAAAAAGTTGGAGAAAAGCTAACCACGTGATGTTGCTGAGAGGCTAGGATGCGAGAATGGTCAAGGCTGATGTGACCTAATTGAACTGATAGTGTGCCGTGGTGATCAGCAAGGAACCGTGGGAAACCGTTTTAAGAGAAAGGACAATGCCTGCAGAGTTCTCGAATGTATCGAAAGAAGTTACAAATGTACTGATCGAAGCGGATGGAAACATGTCTTGAACTGTGAGAAAGGAAATGATCATATACATTCCAAAGGACAAGTTGGATCCGGGAGAACTTGATTAAAGAATAAATAGATGAAATGAATGGACCAATGAAAGAAAAGCGTGTTATTAAGGTTGCAACAATTAGTTAGCAAAGTTAGAATTAGGGTATAAGAGGGCCTACTCTTAGTGGGAGGGGTCACAGTCGGAGTTGGAGAGTCGCAGTCAGAGTCGGTGTTGGTGTTGGTGGCTTCCAGTGCTTGGTGGTCCAGATCGATCCATTTACTGAGCGGGAGATGCTGAAAGACTGTTAGATGAGACGGGTTGCAGGTAGCTGATGCTGACGAGATGAAGTTTCTGTTGCTGTCTTATTTTTCCAGTTGAGTATGAGAATCAAGATATTTTTAATTCGTAAACTTAGGTTAGAAATCCTTAAGCTAAATTAGGGAAGATAGGCAGGTAATTAGGGTTTTTGCTTCATGATAAAATTTCCTTTCTGCAATAAAATTGATTTTGCGTAATAAATATTTGAATTAACAATGAATGAATAATTGAATAAAAAGTCTAAATTCTTTCTCATGCTTTTAAAAATTATATAAAATTCAAGGGGCCCATTACGATACCCGGCGTAAAAAAATCCGCCAGGCATGGAAGCGGCAAAAATCCGCCCGCTCACACCGTCTGAACACCGACCACGCCATTACGATTACACAAACCGAAAACCGCCATCGGCGGAAAAATCACACAAGATACCGCCCGCCATCGTCCGAGTCGGAGTCAAACCGCCCGCCACGGACGGAAACACGCATGACAACACAAAACCGCCCGCCCTCACGGCCGACACACCGCACGTGAGATTACGATCGCACCACCATGAGCGCGGGAAAACTACAAATATACCGCCCGCCAGCGCAAACAACGCCGATGAGAATCGACACGGCAGAAGCCATGGCGCATACGTCCCTGCACAGAAACCATCCGCTGACAAAAACAATCGCACACAACATGGCCAACAAGTCCACACAGCAAGGCACGCACAAATACACAAGCACAGTACACATCCCGAAAACACCCCCCCCTGGACAAACAAAAACTACAAAGGCCAGAACCCCAGACACAACACACCTGAAAACAACAGACAATGAGGACACACCCACATAGGTAAGTACAAAAGCAGCACTCCCACAGACCACAACCCCTTGCAACATTGCAAACTAGAGAGGAGAGAAAAGGACACAGTGACACAGCAAGGACAGCAGCACACCACAGAAACGCACACATCACAACCACCACCACCACCACCACCACCACCACCAAACACCGGCACCACAAACCCCCTGCACATTACACAACACACACCGCACCAGCACCACAAACACCATGGCACCACAAAGAATGCCCAAGTTCACGCCCATGGAGCTGACGGTCATGGTCGACGAGATCATCAAGGTGCACCCACAAATCTATGGGAACCTGGTCCAGCACACACCACTAGCCACCAGAAAGAGAATGTGGAACCGGATCGTAGACCAGGTCAATGCAGTCGGGACCTTGCCCAGGAACAGAGTCGAAATAAACAAACGGTGGAATGACGTCAAGAGCCTGGTCAAGAAGAAGGAGAGCAAGAACAGAGAGCTGGCTGCCGTCACTGGCGGAGGGAATCCCGCGCTCTTCAAGACCTTCAAAGCGTGGGAGGAGAAGGTGCGAGTCATCATACATCCCGAGATCCTCGCCGGATTAGCAGGGGGAGTGGAGGCTGGTAAGTACAAACTAATGTATACCAGCACACTGCTATGTACTCACATGCACTACCACCATGCCACAGCTCCCAGGGACTAACACCCCCATGTCCAGCACACAATACACAACACATCACACACACATGCAACAGACACCACCACACACAGCCCAAACCGAACAACTGTAAGATGCGTGGGGACATGTGTACACTCAGCCAGCCACGTAACCACCAACAGGTCCCCAAATATGCCAGAAGCGCCACAACGAGCACCCACCACACCCATGTGTCCGCCATAGCTGCACTAACCGACAAGTAACAGGTAAGTGGCAGGAACACAAAGTGCAGTGGGTGGGAGGGTGGACAGCCCAAGTACAAAACACACCAGGCCCCTAGTCCCACAGCACAGCAAGGAGGAGCATCCCCCACACCCCACAGCCACGTGTCAGCCACCGCAGTGCACAACGACAGCCGAAAGGTAGACATCACGGTCCACAGCAATCGGTGTCAGTGGGTGTCCAGCCACCACCACGACCCACAACACCCCCCACCCCCACAGACCTGCAACATGGAGCACCCCCGCTTAGAACCATGTGGCATCCAGTACAGTGCACGCCCGAACAACCTGCAGGTGGGAAACTGGACAGGGCTGGATTACTGGAGGCATGAGGACCGTAACACGACCAACACATGGGACATGTCACGTAGCAGACGAACACGCAGCACCGCCCACCGTCACGAACAAGTGAACAATGTGCACACGGACATGAACCACAGACTCACACCCCACATGACCCATCACAAACACAGCAACACCCAAGGAGCCACGTCTGCATGCACAAGCCACACTGAATATAGTACCACACGGCAGCCACTGTGCAACCCATCACACACAACCGAAACACCATTGAAGTCCTGTCCATGTAGCCCCTACTGCCTGTCAACCACACACCCCACAACTACGCCTATGTAAGACAAACAACACTAGACGCAACAGAGCGGAACAACATAAATGCACACGAACACCACTGAACCCATCAAACACACAGACACACCATGCACATACAACATACCATCCATCCCATCCGTCAGCCCCAGTCTCATGAAAGGCATGTCATCCGCACAGCTGCCACACATACAGCAGTCACGCTAAGATACATGCCCATGACCAACCATGTGCCAGAAGTCAATGAAGCGCACGACACACTGTGAGCAACAACACACAACATGGGCCACACCCCCGAGCACTGCAGTGATGCACATGGCACAGGGTAGCACGCACACCAAGGAGATGGGACAACTGCAATACGTTGGCTGGCACACAACCATCACTCACTCATAACGATGCGTCCAATGCCATGTCCAGTAATCACAACAGACAGCAAATATGCAGGCCATGTCAAGCATGCACACACCTCAAACCATGCACTGTCATGCTGCCACAACACATGTCACGTTCGGCACCCATGGCTCACAGCATGTACCCCAAAAGCATATTCCATCCCAAATGCGAATCTGGGGCATGGCCCCCATGTTGCCATATGCGTTCCTAAGCGTCCCATCTGAACACCAAAAGCAAAGTACAAACCAGACCCAGGATGGGCCAGGAGCCCGCATACACCAGAGTCACAATAAGTAGGGGCACAGCAACACACCCATCGGCATGGCCAATCCGTCCCATGCCACATGTGCACAGCACACAGTCCCATTGTCAAGCACACACAACTACAAATGCTACAGCCACACACACGCCTCCGGGAAACCCATGTACGAGATTGCACGAACTGTTAATGTCAGACGACAAATACATACTTCGCCAGGTGCAACACAATAACAATTCTCATTCTCTCCACAGGTGACGAACTGCTGGATGCTGGGGATGGAGACAGCAGCCAGCACAGCCAGCCTACAAGCCCCCAACGAGGACACACGGATGTGGAGGATCTGTCCTCCTCTTCGGACACGGACCACCAAGCAGGCCCATCTGGTGTGGCAGGGCCCAGCCGCTCCCCAGGACCCCTCCTACCCACCAACCCATCATCCAGGGCTGCTGAACATTCCCAGCCCCCTGCTGCCACTGTCGTTGCGGCCACACCCACGGTCATTGCGGCCACACCCACGGTCATTGCGGCCACTACCATTGCCGCAACCGCCACCATCGCCGCACCGACCACCACCGCCGCCACCACCACCACGTCTTCGCTGGCACCAGCCCCAGCGCAGGTGGTGGCCCGGCCGACTGGATCCACCCTGGGAGCCACAGCGAGGACCGTGGTGAGCAATGTGGCTAGTGGGCAGGCCGGTGGCAGCAGTACTGGTAGGAGGAGCAGGGTCAGGGAAACGCAAGTCTCCCCTGGGAGCCATGCCCTGCCTCAAATGGCCAGAGTCCTTGGGGCCTATGAAGAGGCCCAAGGACAATGGGTCAGGTCTGCTTCAGACACGCGGGAGGTGCTGGGGGTGCTGAGGTCCATGGACGCCCGTATGGGCCAACTCGTGGACCTCATGGGCCAGCTGGTGGTGGCGGTGAGGTCACAGCCAGGGACAGCAGCTCCCCTCCGCCACCACCTGCCGGGGCGCAGGGTCGAGCAGCAGTGTCCAGTTCCCCTGCGTCCACAGCCAGTGAGCACACCTCAACCACCAGCATGTCGCAAGCAGGCACCCCCCTCGCAAACGTGGAAGGGGCCGTCCGAAGTGGAAACAGATCTCCCGGGAGGACTTCGCACGCTCCAGACGCAAGTGAGGGAGCCAGCCAGCCTTCCTTGACCACCCACTGCATTGACTTGGACTACGATCCCACTCCACACAGCCATCTGGATGGCATGTGTGTGTTGGACTATGGACATAGAACCAGTGGGTATACCCTGAGCATCACGCAGCCATGACCGACAGCTCATTGTCACTGCACGCACCACTTTTGTCATCACCTTACACACAATCACATGTCACAGTTTGAAATAAATGCACCTCTTACACAAACTGCTGTTTGTGCCCTGTGTTTTATTTGTACGGAATACAACGGCCACCTTGGGCGGAAAGGCACCTGATGCGTGGCATGGCAATGGAACCGGAGGGCCTATAGGGACCTAGGGGTGGGAGACAGAACAGGAGCACATTCAATGAGTGTGTCACACACCCATCACACAGTACATGTCAACAACTACAAGCAATGTACACACATCGCACAGAGCAATAGGGCACAATGCCACAGCCACCAACAGTGGCATACTACCCTGGCCATGGAGCGTTGACACACAGCACGCAGTGAACAAACGGCCACCCTGACACAGCACACACACACCTGCACAGACACAGCCACATCAGCCGTCGTACATGGACACTCACCGTCAAGTGAAGTAGTGGGCGATGAGCTGCTGCCGCACATTACCAGCTTCCTCCTCTCCGCTGTCCTCCTCACTCGAGCTGTCCTGGTCTGCGGGCTGGGGCCCTGGTTGATCTCCGTCATCCACGATGAGGGGGATCTGCTTCCGAATGGCCAGATTGTGCAGCATGCAGCACGCCACCACTATCTGGCACACCTTCTGTGGGGAGTACGCCAGCGCACTCCCGGTGCGGTCCAGGCACCTGAACCTGGACTTGAGGAGGCCAAAGGTACGCTCGACCACACGTCTGGTCCTCCCATGTGCCTCATTGTAGCGATCGTCTGCTGGGGTGCGAGGATTCCTCAATGGACTGAGCAGCCATGCCCCATTCGGGTACGCAGAGTCACCTGGGTGTGAGGGACACAGAGAACCGTTGCTATTCCAACTGGACAGGGGACAGCATTGCACAACCAGCACGCTACACCACTCCACATACTCACCGACAATACAGCCACGATCCTGTTGCAGATTGGACATCAGTCGTGGCAAGATGCTGTTGCGCATTATGTGTGCTCATGGGCCGAGCCTGGGAACTTTGCACACACGTGGGTGATCACCATGTCCGCAAGGCACACCACTTGCACATTCAGGGAGTGCGTGTGCTTCCTGTTGCGGTACAGGTGCTCAGTGGCCTGTGGTGGAACAAGGCCAACATGTGTGCAGTCAATGGCTCCAACGACGTGTGGGATTCTGCCAAGGGCATAGAATGCACCCTTCACTGCCGCCAATTCACGAGCCCTGGGGAAGCGGATGTACCTGTTTCGGTACAGCATCATGGCTGCCAGTACATCCCTCAGCACCTTGCTGAACATGGGCTGGGACATCCCTCCTCCACTGCCCACTGTGTGCTGGAATGACCCAGTGGCAAAGAAATGCATGGCGGCCATCACCTTAGCCGTGGGGGTGACAGCTGTCGGATACACCCTGCGGGGACGGAGATAGGGTTCTAACATGGCACACAGTCGATGCAGGGTTGGCCTGTCCAGCCGAAACTTCCTAATGACCTCTGTATCGTCCATGTCCGCCAGCAATTGGTATGGGCGGTCAATGTTCGGTCTCCGCCTAGGGAAAATGGCAGTGGACACATGTCAAAGCAACACAACACATAGCAATTTCGCATACACATCACTGACATGACTGAGCAAGCACATGAGCCACAGCCCAGCTGTCAAGCTGGGACGGCACGGCCACAATACACTTACACAGGTCTCCCAACAATGGCAATGGCTAGTGAGACATACCACTGCCATGTGCATGCACATGGGGATCTAGGCCCCAATGACTTGCGGGCGTGCTGATGGGGACTGACTGCATATTCGTCAAGCGGCAACGCCACGGCAACATGAATGTCTGCTGAGCATGGAACTGCTTCCGAGGCTGGATGAGTATGGCACACGACGACGACGATGTGGGCACAGGCTGAGCGGCCAAAACAAGTGGGACCTGTGGCACGAGGGGATATGAGACAGTAGTAGGTGTCAGCACTGCACCCTATGTACAGCACTGTACGGATCACACCTCCCGAAACATTGACAGGTGTCCACATTGACAGCCCCATGCCAAGACGGCTGTGTGCTTGCAGTCACACGTCACAGGTGAGAGGTTACATTGCACGTGCCAGGTGGCAGACGTACATAGTGGGAGCTGGCATGTGTGTGCATGTGTCTCCTGTTCAGGATCCACCAGATGGGCGCTGACTCTGTACTGACCATTGGACACAGCATGTTCCGTGGAAGGCTTGTGTGTGTGGGATGGTGGCACTGGATGTGCCTCCGTTGGGTGGGGGGCCATGCACAGGGCGGGTACGTCGATGATTGCGCATTGTTGGTCACGGTGGGTGCACCCACTAAGATGTGTTGCCCTGTGTTCAATTCCTATGTCCGCATGATGATGGACTGTAGATGTGGGCAGACTACACATTGGTCGATGTGCTGTCTATATGCATGTGCCTTCACACCAGGCACAGCTGCCCCTGCACATGTGACCCCTGCTGGACTCGCTGCTGGGTCTGTGGAGCTGATGCACCTTCTGTGCGTGGGGCGGACAGCTCTCCTCACTTCCCTCATTGCGCATGTCATGACTTTGCCGCAGGTGACATGGATCATGGAGGGCCCACATGTACACGTGGGTAGGCTACACATGATTGTTCACTGGTCGCCACCCCCAGTCAGTGTTTCGAATGGGAAGGTTGTCGTGCTGGTGGTATATTCGATGTGGCGGATGGGCGGGCCTAGGTGCGGGCTTACATTCCGGACATGGGGGGTAGTTGGATTGGCGACTAGTTGCAGTACACACGGGACACGTCTCTTCCTTTCCACATCTGGGTCATCCCTTGTACTCACTGACAGTGATACAGTCATCTTCGCCCCAGCCCTCATGTCCTCCCCTCGCTCCCCCAATATGCATGTGCACCTGCGAGGCTAGCGCTTGCACAGGCAGCCCCAAGCTCGCACCAGAGAGGGCAAGGAGTGTATGTGTGGGTCCAGTTGCACGAGTGGGCTGTCTCAGGGTATGATGTGTTGCGGGACGCCGTCCACCTGCATGGTGCCCCAAATGGAGACCCGGCCTGCATGGACTATGCATCACAGTCTTCGCCTTCCGGATCCGCCACCTGCGACACCCAGTGGCTGTGGCTGCCCTTGCGGCCATGCCGCGTCCGTCTGTGACTGATGGCCCACACATTCACTCTTTGGCCTCTCTGGGGAGGGCTCGGGGGTGGTGGCGCACGCGCTTGCACTTAGTCGCAATGGCATGTGGCGTGGTTGGTATAATGGGCAATGGATGGGATGGTGCGAGCCACCTCCCGTGACGTCAGTGCTGCTCGTGCTGTGGTGCGTCCCCCTACACTTCCATTTGACTTGTGCCATGCTAGACGTTGAGGTTCTATTGCCTGCGTGATATGACCAGGAGGAGCGCGAGGAGACCTCTCACACACCATGCTCCACTGCCATCCCGTGCCCTGTATCGCCTGTGCGGATTGACTATGTTGGGGTTACACCTGGTCGACTGGGGCTGTGTGTGCCTTGTCAAGGGGCATGGCGGGCGCACAACAGGATCCAGCTTGTCCACAGAGGGTGGGCTGAGGTGCGCCTGGTACCGCTTTGTACGTGTGCCCGGCTGCTGTGCACACACGTGTTCACTCCCCCGACAGGTGTCCTCTCACAATGCCCAGGGAATCGGTGGTGTACTGTTCATGACCCCTCCCGACACGGCGTGCTCCAACTTGGCATGTGCGCATCTACCCGTCACACCCACCCACCTGAGCACTGCGTCCATACGACTTCACACGACACATGTGTGTCTTCCACAGTTGTGCTACTCATTTGCGTTGATATCCAATACCAGTGGACTACATGGTCATGTCACGACTGCCGTGTACTTCACATTCTCTCATCCTCTCTCATTCGTACTTGTGAAATGAGTCAGCGGAGACAGTTTTGGTTTCAAACATTATATTGAGTCTTCTGTCCTCTGTGATGCAGTATAGTGGACACTACTGGCAGCGGAATACATGTTGAGGATATACTGAGCATGATTGCAAATGGGATAGGGTGTGGGGTTACATGTGATTGGCTGTTGCATGTGGGATGTGGGCTTCAGAGTTACATCTGCTTGGCCAAGGCTGTGCTAATGTACATTTACGTATAGCTGCGGAGCTGCGGACTTTGACACAGACGGTATACATGTAGCCTACCAGACCGCTTGGCATCATGGGCACAGTCCATCTCAGTTCCATGTGACAGGTTTGCTGCGGTTGTTCCTCATGCACGCGTGCATGTGAGATGACATCAGGGCATGTGCTTGCGTGCATGCAGCGGCGTGCCACTTGTTGTTGCAATGTGGTGGTTACTGGACATGTCACAGTCACTGGGGTCGTGTTGTTGTTGTATGCACTTGTCGTCCATGCAAAGGTCCTGGTATGGGATTCCCGGGGCGGGGGTGGGAGGGGTGCAGCACCCACAGACTCCAGGCGACCTATTCATGTCCACTGAGCGGTGTGTGTGTCCATGGGCACTGGATCCATGTCGTGTCCTGGTTGTTCGTGCAGTTCCGTCCATGTGGGTGCGATACACAGAGCCCATGCCACTGCCTCCCACGATGCATGCGGTGTTCCTGGATGTGATGGGGAACAGTGTGCATGTCCCGGTCATATCCGATGTCATGGCGATGTCGTTGATGGTGTGGTAACAGTTGCCGGTCGTTTGGTATGGCTGTTGTGGTGGTGACTGGCCAGTCCGTGCGGAAGCTAAGCATGGGTGCAGGGTTGGACATCATAGGTCAATCGGGGAACCTGCGTTGTGGTCCGACGAATTTACAGGTTGTCAGGTATGCGATGCCGTCCAGCAGGGCTTCCATGTCATTGGTGGTGTACATGTTTGCCAGCCAATGTAGCGGATGGTGGCTGTCAAGGTGTTGTTCGTAAGTTGTCCCTTGGAGGACCATGATGGGGCATGCTGGGTGACATTCGATGTAGCTGTTCTCGATGATCCGTCGTGTGGAGGCACAGTGGTCCCATTTCAGTGCGGGTGCGATGTTGGCCACATACGCCATGCCCCCATAGGCAGAGCAGGCCCTGTCGTGTGCGTCCAGAGGGAGGAGTAGTGGTAGCAGGTCCGCCTTTAGACATGCCGGGTTGGAGAGGCATATCTCCACGGGATGCTGGTAGGGACACCTCCGACAGTAGAAGACGGGCATGACGCAGCTGAACAATGTGATGCGGTAAGTCAGTCGGTAACTTACGTTCAGCAGGGACAGGAGATCGCATCCCAATATATGTATCAGGTTGGTTTTGTACAGCTTGAGCTGTCCGGCGTAGTTGGGTAGGTGTGTTGCGGTTGCCATTTCGCAGCGGTGCGTTGTGGTGGCGTGCTCCGGCTGTGTGTGCAGTCTGCAATGTGCACGCTCCGAGGTTGCTGTGAGCTCTGTGTAGTCGTAGGGAGACAGGTCTTGTGTTCTGTTGGCTTGTTTGGAGGACACGGGCCCTCATCCCACATGCTTCTCAGACAGTTCAAGGTCAGTGATGTGTGACTCCTTCCAATTAACTTGCATGTGGCCGACATGGGGGAGTGTTTTCTTCTTTCTTCCCCGTCCGTTGTGTGCTTCTGTGATATGCGCTATCTGCCCTGTGGTCGGTCTCCTCGGCATGCCTGTGTTGGTCTTTTCTTGGACAATGGCTGTATTCACCGGCTTCTTTCGTAGGGCTGTGGTTTCGGAGTTGGAATGGAAGGTCATTCAGTGCTGTCTGCTCTCCCTTGTGTGGGCGGCAGGCTGCCTTTCCGCTCTGCATTGGGCCTTGTGTGTGAATGTTATTCTTGGGCCACCTGTTGTCGGTCCCCGGGCTCTTTGGTGTTCCGTTTTATATGTCTTGTTCATATGTGCAGGGTGGTATGGGTGTTTCAGTGTGGTACTGGCGTTCCTCTTCCCGAAGGGGCCCTGCTTCTCCTAGTTGGTGTTGCCGCCGCTGTGTGCTTCGCCATGTTTGTTACACTGGGGTGTGTCCTGCTGTTGCATGACTTCACTGACATGTGTGCGTCGGTTGTGTGGCGTTGGGTGTTGTCCGTGAATTGGGCGTTGGGGACATGTCTGTGGCAGGCCTGTCACGTGTCATGTGCGTTCGGGGTGGGGCTGATGTGTGTGCTGCTTGGTTGTGTCCCTGTGTCTGTGTGCGACGCATGCATGGCGCTGCGGTTGGCCTCTGCGTTGTGCGCATGTGTGGCGGCGTCATCGCCGCTTTGGGGCCGTGACGGGGTCGTTGGTTCCTAGTCCCAGGTGGTGTGTACACATGTGTTACGCGATGTTACGATTTGGCCTGTGTGTCATATGTGGATGCAATGGTGGATGTGTAGTGTACACGCGCTGGGGGGGGGTTGTCCGCTTTTTCCGCCCTTGCACTGTGTGCGCTGTTTGCGTGCACTTGTTGTGTGTGTGCCTACCTGCATCTCCACGGTACGTTGTGTCCTTGGTGGTGCATCAGCAAGAGCATGGGGAGGGCCTGCAGTGCTGGATTCATGCTCGGGGGTGCCGCTTCTTCGTTGTCCGTGCTCGGCGTCCGTGTTACCGCTTCGGTTTGTCGTACGGTATCTCTTAGCCGTGGGAGCCGTTTGTTTGCGGCATCGTAATTTATACGCCGGGCGGGACGTGTTTTCGTCGGACGGTGTGTGTCAGTTGGGCTGCGCCGCTACGTGTACCGGCGCACTTTGATGGCGGACGGTGTTGCTAGCTTGCCGGCGGTGTTTGGCCTACTTTTCGCATCGTAATTGGGCGGGCGTGTGGACTGCTGCGTGCCGGCGGTAACTGGTGGTTTTTGCATCCGCCAGCACGGCGGTTGTGCTTCCGCCCGCCATCGTAATGACCCCCTAAGATTCTTAAATCAAACGACTCAGTGGTTATTTTACTAAATGATTGTGACACTAGTAATTGGTTATTGTGATTTAGCTGGTCTTAATCACTACAAATTAATTTCTTACTAGATGATCCATCGACAAACAATGAGCAGGAATATCTTAAGAAATAACTAAGAAAGCAATAGGTAATAAGGTATCCCGGCTCTTTCCAGCGGTACATAAATGGTGTTTTCCATTTAGTTCTCATGCTTCTCCTAGAAGTACAGAATTTCGTAAAGGTATAAAGGAAATCCAGGTTTGTGTGTGTGTGTGTGATAGGCGATGTTTATGGGCCCCATCGTCATGTGGATGTGAGAAAATATAGTTTGCCCCTGGATGACCGATAAGTGACCTAGGAGGAGAATAGTTTTATTGTACACGCTGCATCAGAAGGAATACCAGATGGAAGGAAGGACAGTGGAGAGCAGCCTGAGCGGAAGTGAAGTATTTGACGGGTGCTGTATAACGGGCATACATTTATAGCACCGGCACCCCCACAAGGAAGTTCCCGTCAGGGAAGTAGGAAGCAATGGTGTAGCAAGTGCAGTGGCTCCAGGGCCCAGTTGCCTGTTGAAGCCTGGTTTCTTTCACGGCACAGCCAGTGGGGAAGGGGGGAGGGGGGGCTGTTCCTTGCTTACAGAAGGGCCTATTACATGTTTGCTACATCTCTGGTCCAAGTTTATTTTATGAAAGGTTTTGCTCCCTGCCAACTGCACCCAGCAAACTATGTTTTCTGCAGTTCAAGAATGCTGTACTTGGACCCCCAGTTGGACCCCATAGGTGCATTGTGTTATAGATTACCCCCCTCCCCGAGTAGTTAATGATGACCCAAGCAAACCACGCAATAAAACGAGAAGGAATGTCTTCCAAAAGGACATTCCAACACTTTTACCCAAGTTGAATCACGATCTTAGCAATGGAGAAAAGCAAATCCCCATTAGTGCTTGGATTAGTAATCAAACCCCCACCCCCCCCCACTAGATGGTTGCGAGGTAGGAGCGAGCTGAATGACACTACACGACGGAGGCCCCATGACACACATCGGGATGGTAGACTAACCATACAAGGGGGTGGTGGCAGAGGTCATACCATCTGTGAAGACCAGAGAGAGAGAGAGAGTGTGTGTGGAGGGGACTCTCACGACTTCAATGAAAAGAAAATACGGCCTATTATCGAGGCACAGACACCCCTCTCCCCGCATACATCACTCTGTGATATGACTTGAGGAAGAGCCCCTGCATACAGCCACAATGGTGTGCAGCACCACACTACCAAATGTGAAATAACTTGTGCGTCACAAAGGGTGAAAAGCTGCACATCACAAATGCATTCTATGAGAACCCCGCCACCGAGGAAACTCCAATACTGAGATGACAAACTTGAGTTACTGTGAGCTCACTGTAAACTTTCTTCCTTTTTACACTGATATTTCATGTGCACCACTCAAGTTTTCGAATGTTCAGCAGATTAGCCCAGTTCTAGGATTTTTATAAGGGCATTGTGGGTCTCTCAGGGCTGTCAGGGAATGAATCACTTGCAGTCTGCCTTCACTTGTGAATCTGGTTCACACTGAGCCCCACCACAGCCCCAGTGAATTCATCATTGGTGATTGTTTGGAAAGAGTTATGAAGATATGTGCACCCTGTCATCAGCATAATGGTGCACGAAGGAGCACCCAGCGAATTTCGCGATTGTGTTCCTTTTTTTCAGCACAATCTCAATATTAACCAGCACACTTTTTTGCAAATGATTAGAAGAACACTTAAGCATTAGACACCATCGTTTAATGCCCAGAGTTTGCACTGCGGGTCTCATCCTTTCCCGTGAATAACTCAGGACCCTTTAACATGAACACTTAATCGTGCGGCAGTTTCAGTGTCATGATTTATTAATTGCATCGCTTGCCAGAGGGTGGTTCATTAAGTCAGCATGAATGAAATAAAATATGTATTACTCTGTGAGCTGATGTATTCGGCGCTTGTCAGGATTACAAGAAAAGTAGAGGGCAAAGACTGCTGCCAACATACCGAATGACTTACAATGGAAGCTTCTATGCAGTCAACAAGAAACATGAGTGAGGCTGACCCCAAACACAAACACATGCATGCACACACAGTCTCTCACACACGGAAATCAATAAGTAAGAGACACAAACATGCAAAGACACAACAAAAACCAAAAACACACGGAAACCAATAAGCGTCAGACTCAAAGACGCACACACACTGAAACCAATAAGCATCAGACACAGACACGCACACACAAAGACGCACTATACAGAAATGCAACTACTTAAAAAAGTGGGGTTAATTAACAACATGCATACTTACCAAGTGCAGGCGGATTAGTGCCATGGCAGAGCACGGAGACCCCTGGGGGCGGAGGGAGGAGGTCGGGCAGAGCAGCAAATGCTGTGGAGGATGAGTGAGTATTGAAGAGGTGTTGCCGCCTCATTAAGGGAAAGGTTGTGTTTGTGCCGAGTGGGGGGAGGGCTCTTGATGCAAAGCAGGAGGGGAAAAGCAAATAGAACTTTAACAAGCATTTGCAATGCAATAGGACTATCATTTAAATGTATTAAAAGTAATGTAAAATTAATAAAATAATAAATATAATTAACTGAAACATACTTAAAAATACTTAAATAACCTTAAAATTAATAAATAATTAATGTAAGATAAAAAAATAAACATACATTTTTATTTTTTAATACATATATATATTAACTTAATATTAATAAAAAATATTCAATATTTTTAGCGTAGGATAGCAGCAGGGTAAAATTTACTATTATCACTCCAGAGAGTGCAACAGTAAGGAAAGCATTGGATAGCGTAGGGGTAAAAATTACTATTTCCACTCCAGTGAGTGCAACAGTAGGAAAGCGTTGGATAGCGTAGGGGTAAAAATTACTATTCCCACTCCAGAGAGTGCAACAGTAAGGAAAGCGTTGGATAGCGGAGGGGTAAAAATTACTATTCCCACTCCAGTGAGTGCAACAGTAGGGAAAGCGTTGGATAGCGTAGGGGTAAAATTACTTTTCCCACTCCAGAGAGTGCAACAGTAGGGAAAGCGTTGGATAGCGGGAGGGTAAACATTACTATTCCCACTCCAGTGAGTGCAACAGTAGGGAAAGTAATGATTTAATATTTAAATAAAAATAAATGAATTATCAATACCAATAAAAAATTAATTAAAAGTAATTACCAATTACAAAATATTTAATAATTAATTAATTATAAATACCAATAAATATTATTTATTAAAAATTAATTGCCTATTAATAATTAACAACCAATTAATTTTCAATACCAAAAATGTAACAATTAATAAAAAAATTACCAATTAATATTTAATTAACAATAAATTAATTATCAATACACAAAAATAATTTCATTAATTACTTAATTACAATTAAATTACTTCCCACCCTATTCCCCTATAAACCCACAACCCGCTCCGAATAATAAATTAATACAATTAACATAATTATCAATTTATCAATTAATAAAAATTAATTACCAGTTAATAAAAATTAATTACCAATTAATAATTAATTAACAATAAATTATCAATACAAATAAATTAAAATAAATATTTACTTAATTACAATTAAAATACTTCCCACCCTATTCCCCTATAAACCCACAACCCGCTACAGAACTAAAACGCAAAATTAAATAAAAAATAATTAATAATTCCTAAAAATGAATATTTAATTTACTATAATTAAATTACTTCCCACCCTATTCCCCTATAAACCCACAGCCCGCTACGGAATTAAATTACGCAAAAATTAAATAACATAAAATTCATTATTTAAAAAAATTAAACATACATTACAAAAATAATATACACTTTTAACACATATACTAACATAGAAAACACTTAAACAAATTCGATATTATTAAAAATTCGATATATTTTAATGCCTATATTATGTACTTCGATATTTTGACAGTCGATATTACTTACCTGCATTTCGATATTTTTAACCACTATATTATGTCCATTCGATATTATGTCCATTCTATATTTTGACTTCGATATTCTGTCCATTCTATATTTTTTTTCTCGATATTTTGTCTAGTTACCGGAGAGGCGGACTGCAGCAACACGGGCACCCTCCTTGGAGCAAGGCAATGACAAAGGCAGGCTGGGAAAGCCAGTGATGGTGTCGTTTGGGATGGGGGGACGAAATAAAGGGGGGGGGAGGGTAGGTGGAGCAAGGGTAGGTATGTTCTAGATATAGGAGTAGGCACCGAAGAGGAAGGTAAGATGGGAAAAACTAAAGCCGAGGGGAATAAAAGCACAGAGCAATTAGATAAAGAGGAGAAAGTGTCTGATGAGGAAAAGATAAACTCGAGAGTAAAGAGAGTAAAGTATTTACTGCTGGCAACCAAAGAACGCATATGGAAGGGGGAATACGTTGAAATGCTGAAATTATTGCATAAGGAGGTGCGTGCTAAAGAAGGTTCTAAAAGAGGAAGAGTATGAATTGGCCAAGCGGCCGCGGGTGCCCTTGACCATAGAAAATTTTGGTCAACTGTTTTGGGGCCGGGGGTGGTCATCAGCAAGGTGGCCAACAGTGGCAACATGAAGGGGCCAGCTCAGGGGGTCAACAACAGTGGCATTTTGCAGGGGCAACGGGGGCTAAGGGAAAGAACATAGAGAAGTAGTGCAAGAAAAGTTAGACAAAGTAGTGAGGGAAGGGGGAATGGCTGGGGCCTTTCAAAGATTGTCCCATTGAGAACTTGATTGTGTCACCCATTGCGGTAGTGCCGAAAAAGGAGCCAGGTCAATTCAGGCTTATTCAACAATTATCATGGCCAGAAGGGAATTCGGTGAATGGTTATTGATGAAAGGAGGCTACTGCTTTATACCCATCAGTTGACGTGGCCATGTCACTTGTGGTGACGGCGGGCGCAACGGCAAGAATGGCAAAATGCAACATAAAATCAGCTTTCCGTTTGCTTCCAGTCCATCCAGATGATTGGGATCTTCTGGGCATCCATTTCAATGGGAAATGGTACGTGGATAAAGCATTGCCGATGGGCTGTTCTATGTCATGCGCATTATTTGAGTGCTTTAGCACCTTTCTACAGTGGTTGACGTGGCCATGTCACCTGTGGTGACGGCGGGCGCAATGGCATATATTTTATTTATTTTTATTTATAAAGTTCTATATAGCTCAAACAAGATCCCGAAGGATATCAGAGCGCTTTACAAAGGAAGGAAGGACATAAATCCAATATCGCCAACAGGAAAAGATTACACAACAGGAATACTCGCATAAGTACCAGACAAATAATCGCAAAAATCCCAAACAAATGAATCAAGGAGAGTAGTACCATAAACGGGTATGTAGCAGACTACTAAGAGGGTACACAATGCAGAAAAGAAGAGCATAGATCCAATATCGACATTAATTAGGAATACACAACAGGAATACTCGCTTGTTTCCCAAACAAGAGAATATAGGAGAGTAATACGATAAGCATGAATATAACGGGCTACGAAAGGGGACACACAATGCGGTAAGGAGCAGCATCACTTGAGGGTACAATGGTTGTAGGAACAATGATTTTGAGCAAGTGATCCTGGCCCAAGTTAAGGTAAAAATGTGTTCATTAAGAATCTTTTGGCTTCCAGTTTGAAAGCAGTCGTTGAGGAGATTCTGCGTACTTCCGGTGGAAGAGTTCCAAATCCTTGGGGCAGCGCCGGAGAAGGCTCGGAGACCGGTTCTCTTTTTGCTAAGGATGGGTGGTTTCAGAAGGAGAGTGATAGCGCTTCTTGAAGCTCTCCCAACGCAGGATAATTCAAGCTTTTGCGCTAGGTACCTGGGAGTTTTGAAATGTAGGGCTTTGTGCGCTAGAACGGCAATCTTTAAATGAATTCGAGCTTCATAGGGCATCCAATTAAGAGATTTTAGGATTGAGGATATGTGCTCACTTCGTTTGGTACCAGTGACCAGTCTGGCCGCAGCGTTCAGTGATGCCCTTAGGGGAGCCAGCGTGTATTTGGGAAGGCCACAGAGCGTAGCGCTGCCGTAGTCCAGCCTCGGCAGGACCAGTGCTTATACCACCTGCTTGAAGTCCTTTTGTGGAAGGAATGGCTTGATGTTTCTGAGTGTCCTCATCAAGAGATTAGCTCCCTTACACACATTGCTAATATGATTTTTCATATACAGATTTTTGTCCAGGGTGATTCCGAGAGATTTGGCTGAGTCTATGATGAGAGGGGTGTAATTGAAGGCAGTGAGGTGATTCAGCCAAGGGTCTAGCTTGGGAATGTGGTTAGGGGGAGAGATGAAAAGGAATTCAGTTTTGGAGGTGTTGAGCAGTAGATGGTTCTCCGTTAACCAATTTTGCGTAGTAATTAGGGTCGTGTTGAGTGAGATGATGTTGTCCGGGGATGAGATTTTCAAATAATGTCATCCGCGTACATATGGAAGAGAATGTTCGTGGAATTTAGAGAGTTAGCTAGTGGTTCCAAGAAAAGGTTGAAGAGGATAGGAGATAGGGCGGACCCTTGAGGGACTCCCATGAGTACTGGAGAGGGCTGGGAGAGGGAGTGGTTTGCCTTGATTCTTTGTGATCTGTGGTGAAGGAAGGATGAGAACCATTGTAACACCCGACCCGAGAAACCCATCCTGTTCTTCAAAATGGATAGAAGGTTGTCGTGATTAACCGTGTCGAAAGCGGAAGAAAGGTCAAGGAGTATTAGGAGGCAGGAATCATTTTGGTCCAGCATTTTTAAGATGTCATCCATAACGTGTGTTAGAGCCGATTCGGTACTGTGACCCTTCCGAAAGCCGGATTGATGTTGGTCTAGGAGTTGGAAATTCTCTATGTGAGCACAGAGTTCGGATTGTACGCATTTTTCAAGTAGTTTGGCTAATGTGGGGATGTTGGAGATAGGGCGGAAATTATTGAGGTCAGTTTTATCTGCTTTAGATTTTTTTTGTATGGGTGATACCTGCGCTGCTTTTAGGTAGTCTGGGATCGTGCCTTGTGACAGAGAAGCGTTTACAATCCTTGTCCAGGTGGGGATGAGTACATTCTTGATTTCTTTGAAGATGGCCGGTGGAAGCGGGTCACTGAACTGGTTAGAAGGATTGATGTTCTGAAGAATCTTGTAGATGTCTTTTTCACTGAATGGGGTAAAGGTGCCCCATGTCGCATTGTTCTTGGTGTTCAGGCTGATTGGTATGCGCTTTTCTGAGAGGTCAGGGGCTGGTGCGGACCCGGGGGATGACAATAGCGCTTTCTTAGTAGCGAGTTCAATGGTGATAAGCCTTGATTTCTCAGTGAAGAAAGCAGCAAGATCATCGCAAGAGGGTCGGCTGCCTCCGGAGTCAGAGTTGCTTGGGCCTGCCACTGATTGCTGCTTGACCAACTCGAAAAGTTTCTTGGGGCGGTTTGCAGCTTGATCAAATTGGTGTCTCAAGTAATCTGCCTTAGCGCTCTTGATTTGTTTGCTGTATAAGCTTCTAACATCTCTAAGGAGTTTTAGTTGTTCCAAGGAGGGATTGGATCTCCAGGAACGTTCAGCTGCCCTAAGGTTGCGGCGCTCCGTGTTTAAGTTGTCGTTGTACCATGGTTTGGATATTTTTGTTGAGGTATTTTTTTGTTGGAGCGGTGCGAGGTTGTCCATGATGTTGGAGATGGTCGAGTTGTAGGAATCAGTGAGTAATTGAACATTGATCAGGTCTGCTTGGGAGGAGAGGACAGATTTACAGTGGGCTGCTAGATCAGCTGAGTTTATTGATCTGAGGTCTCTTTTCCAGATCTTTGATTTAGTTGGTTGAGCCTTCCTCAACGACACCTCCCTGTTTATATAAAACAGGATGCAGAGGTGATCGGACCAATCGCAAGGGGTAATGGTATCCAATGTGATGGTCTGCCCTTTCGAGATAAAGAGGTCTAGAGTTTCTCCCTTATTGTGAGTTGGTTGGTCACAGTGCTGAATCAGTTCATGATCAATCAAAAATGCTTTAAGGCAAGTTACCGCTTGGTCATTGGGGTTAGACCAGTGGAGGTTGAAATCACCCAGGAAGATTTGGGACATAAAACCAGCTTTCCGTTTGCTTCCAGTCCATCCAGATGATGGTGTTCTTCTGGGCATCCATTTCAATGGGAAATGGTACGTGGATAAAGCATTACCGATAGGCTGTTCTATGTCATGCGCATTATTTGAGTGTTTTAGCACCTTTCTACAGTGGTTGAAGTGGCCATGTCACTGGTGGTGACCGCGGGCGCAACGGCACAAATGGCAAAATGCGACATAAAAATAGCTTTCCGTTTGCTTCCAGGCCATCCAGATGATTGGGATCTTCTGGGCACTCATTTCAATGGGAAATGGTACGTGGATAAAGCATTACCGATGGGCTGTTCTATGTCATGCGCATTATTTGAGTATTTTAGCACCTTTCTACAGTGGTTGACATGGCCTTGTAACTTGTGGTGAGCGCGGGCGCAACGGCACAATTGGAAAAATGCAACATAAAAAATGAGCTTTCCGTTTGCTTCCGGTCCATCCAGATGATTGGGATCTTCTGGGCATCCATTTCAATGGGAAATAGTACGTAGATAAAGCATTACTGATGGACTGTTATGTGTCAGGCGCATTATTTGAGTGTTGTAGCACCTTACTACAGTGGTTGTTTACAAAGCGCAAGGGCCACAAGCTGGTGACACATTATCTGGACGATTTTTACATTGTGGGCGTCGCAGGCCCCACGGAGTGCCAGGATGTCCTGGAAAACTTCAAAGAGCCAATGGGAGAGTTAGGGGTGCCGTTGGCACCCGGAAAGAAGATGGGCCTCAGCACGGCACTGTCGTTTCTAGGAATGGAGATCGATTCAGGTGTAATGCAGGCACGCTTACCAGAGGACAAGAAACACAAATGCTGGAACTGCTTGATATTATGCTGGCTCAGGGGAAAGTGACAGCCAAGGAGGTACAGGTCTTGTTAGGTCATTTGAACTTCACATGTAGAATAGTGAGAGTAGGGAGGACTTTCTGTAGGAGACTGGGATGGGCATTGGTGGGACAAAGACCACCTCATCACTATGTGAGATTGTCAGCAGGAGTAAAAGAGAAATTGAGATTGTGGAGGGTAATTTTACAGTCTTTTAATGGGATTCCACTTGCAAGGGATGAAGATTTGATATGGGAGGTACAGATTTTCTCTGATGCGGCGGGCAGTAAGGGTTTTTGGCCTGTTTTGGCAAGGGAGGTTGTGCACAGAACCGTGGCCTGCGCAATGGAGAAATGGAGGTAGGAGTATTGCATTTCTAGAATTGTTCCCTTTAGGAGTGGCAGTGACATTGTGGGGGTCGCAGCTAGCACACAGGAAAGTTACATTTTGAGTAGGCATTATGGCGGTTGTGGAAATAGTGAACCGCCAGTCAGCAAGGGACAAGCAGGGCCGAAGTTGTTATCAGTGTTTGCCTTAGGTTGTTTGCGCCATGACATAGCGTTCAGGGCACTGCACACCCCAGGTGTGGACAATGACATAGCGGATGTTTTGTCTCGTTCGCAGTATGGGAGATTCCGTGGGCTAGCCAAGGAGGCCGACAGAACTCCGACGCCATTGCCGTTTCAGTGGTAGTACATAGGCAACACAGGATGCTATATGATTGATAAGGGTTTATTCAAAGTCACGATTGCATGGAAATTAGCAGGTATGCCTGGGTGGGTAAGCTGCTGTAGGGTTACGCGCTGTCGGCAGGTGAACTGGGGACGCGTAAGCTAGAGGGATGGGCAAGGGTACGAGGACAGATGAGGCATGTTAGGAAACCCTTGTCGTGGCGGTTGTTGGGCAGGGTGATTCAGATATTACCAAAAATCGGCACAGATGGTTTTGAGACCTTTTTGTTTTCCACATTGATGGTCTGGAGGTTTTTCCGGGGATTTCGGGTATCAGAATTATTGGGGGACTAGAAGTTGTGGGGGGGGTTAGCAGGGAGGATGTCGCACCACGTAAGTCGGGGTGCGTATTTGATTGAGGAAGCCAGAGACAGATCAGAGGGGTAAAGGAAATTGGGTTGCGCTGCAGGCATCTTCCCCTCCAGTCACTTGTACTTGCATTTGGGAAGCGCGCTGGTGAGCAGCGTCCATAGGGCATGGGGGATTAGTTCTTTAACCATGCCAATGGGAGCAGAGCCACTGCCTTTCAGCTGCTGCCAGTATTGAGGTAAGCTTTATCAGAGCTTGGCAGCAACGGCGCGGACTTTGGGGACTCACTCTTTCAGGATTGGGGCGGCAGCAGAGGCCAACAATAGAGGGTGGTAAAGGAGTGTCATCATGCAGCTGGGGCGTTGGTCATCGGAATGCTACAAGCGATACTTGCGAAGCAATGACGGGGGCTTGGCGCGGTAGCTAACAATGTATGAGCTCACACAGATTTTTCTCGTTTCAGGTTCGGTGTCTGGCCCCCTTTCTGAGGAGATGGCTATTTGGGTAGTGGGGCACTGTTTCGTAAAATGGGTTCACCTTCAAGCCCGCCAGAGTTATTTTGGACAGAATCCCGTTTAACGGAAATATTTTTAAAGTATTGTTGAAAGGAAAAGGGGGCATGTACTGGAAAAATCGAACACGTGCTTGAACAGCTTGATGGTGGGTAATAGGTGTCCAGACAATTTGGTTATACACTTGGGAGAACATGATTTGGGTAAGGAGAAGGGCAATGTGTTAATGTAAAGTATGAAGAGGGACTTTGCGTTGACTAAACAACAGTGGGCGGGCTGTTTTTTGTAATCTGGACTGAGGTTGTTCCAAGAAAGTTTAGGACGAGGCGCCCAAACCAGGAGCGGTGGACGGGGCGAGATGAAAGCTTAACACAGAGGTGGCACGTTTTGGAGGGAAGTAGGTTTTAGTAGGATGGTGCATACAGAAATTCGCTTTGACACTGTAAAATTTTTCGGAGGGGATGGGGTCTACCTTTCTGAGATTGGAATGGACCTATACCTTTTAGAAACTAGGGAAGGTTTGGCTGGACCCTAAATGTTCATAGTCACTCAGGAAAATAGAGTCCTAATAGGAAGGGGGGGCAGAAAAAAGGGACAGGCAGCAGATCTGCCTTGCCTTTTTCCTGGGTGGCGGGGTTTTGAAAAGTTGGCCAGGGTTGGCAGAGGTTTTTGGTTAAGTGTTGGAAGTTTGTGAGCAGGGGCAGGGAAAGGGTAGGCAGGTAGTCTAACTTTCAGGGTAGACGTTTGTTAGTTACAGTTGCAGAAAGGAAGGTATGGGATTTGGGTTCCTATTGTAGCGCATAATTTTTAACTGCAATACTGTGCAATGTTGTTGTTTATGTAAATGGCAGGGTGGGGGAAACTTTGAGGGGATCGTAGAAGCGGGGGGGGTCAGGGGTCAGTTATTTAATGTATAGCGAGGTTTTAGTTTTGTAAGGCGGTTGCCAGGTTTGGAATTTGTTATATGCACCTGTTTCAATAAAGCTGCTTTTTTCACACACAAATTGGTTCAGGTCTGGCTTGCCCCCCTCCCTCCCAAGGGGGTATTGGGGGGCAGCCGAGCGCAGGGAGGTCTGCCCCCTGGGCAGATTTGGAGGGGCAGGGCTGGCCTGGCCGGCCATTTTGTAGATTTTGGGCTGTTTTTGATTTGGGCTGTTTTTGGGCTGTAGCCCAATTATAGCCCAATTGTATATAGGGCTCTTTCTCGCTTTCCCAGCCACCATTTTAGGTTCTGGTGACCTGGTGGCTGGGAGCAGGGTAGTATATGGGGAAAAAAATTCCTGCCCTCCCGTCCCCCTTTTTTAAGAAATTAGGGTTCATGGGTGGTCTTTCTGTTTCTTTTTCTGGGGGCCGCATTTGTTGAGGACAGGGGCATATGGGGAAATTTATGTACGCTGTCGCTTTGAACAGGTGCTGGCGGGGTTTTGAAAAGTTGGCCAGGGTTGGCAGAGGTTTTTGGTCAAGTGTTGGAAGTTTGTGAGCAGGGACAGTGAAAGGGTAGGCAGGTAGCCTAACTTTCAGGGTAGACGTTTGTTAGTTACAGTTGCAGAAAGGCAGGTATGGGATTTGGGTTCCTATTGTAGCGCATAATTTTTAACTGCAATACTGTGCAATGTTGTTGTTTATATAAATGGCAGGGTGGGGGAAACTTTGAGGGGATCGTAGGGGCGGGGGATCAGGGGTCAGTTATTTAATGTATAACGAGGTTTTAGTTTTGTAAGGCGGGTGCCAGGTTTGGAATTTGTTATATGCACCTGTTTCAATAAAGCCGCCTTTTTCACACACAAATTGGTTCAGGTCTGGCTTGCCCCCCTCCCAATGGCACTCCTCGTAGTGTGATGAATCGTGTTTATTTAGAATGGCAGATTTAAATGTGCAGCGTCAGACGTGTTTCGGCTTGAAAAGCCTTTCTCACGACGCCTGCGCACAGAAAGGCTTACACTTTATTGTGTTACACAGACACTGAAAATGGACAAATGTCTCTCATCAGCATGGCAGCCATATTGAAATGTACAAATAACTACATAATGCTATTGCCAATCAAAAAGGCAGAGGTGCTGTCGTGATAACAATAACATATGTGAATTATGCCCCATTGGCAGATATCCATAGCAGTGAGCGTGATAAACGTATTCAGCCTGAATAGGGCATAACATTCAAAGCTGCAATCTCGGCAAAATAATACATAAAAACACAATAACAAAACTATATAAAAATCATATATGAATACCTAATTTCATTGGGCCTCATTGGGCCAGAAAAAATCAACTGAGTCAGACATGTGGTTATTGAAAGTCACAAATGCAGTACCAATAAGCTGCCTAAGCATAGTTTGTGATAATTTGAATCTACCATGGGAGATGAGCACTTAGGCAGCTTGTTGATACTGCAGTTATATATATATATAGATATAAATATTTATATATCTATATCTAGATAGAGAGATAGATAGATAGATATTACCGGTTGGCGTCACCAGTGGGTAGTTATAGTTAGGCCCTAGTTTCATACAAAAAGCGTTTTTTGTTTTGCTAATAACTTTGGCGCTGTTTGATGAATCTTCATGAACCTTTCAAATCCAGTACGCACCTGGGTTCAGTTGCTGTGTGAAAGGTGTTGGGGTGATTCGTCAAGTGGGGGCCGAGAAAAAGGGGGGGTCCCAAAACACTTTTTCATCAAGCAATTTTCCATAGGGATTTTATACACGACTACAGCCCGAACCGCTGAACGGATTTACACCGAATTTGGCAGAAAGCAAGCTCTTGGTCCAGAAACAGCCGTTTTTGTGATTTAGTGTAAATCTATTCAGCAGTTTTGGAGTTATTAACAAAACCATTAACAGCCTGGGGGACCACCACCTCCCCGGGGGCAGGCCAATTTATAAAAAGGGGGTGGGGGCTATGCGGCCCCCCTCCCGGGCCGTTTATGGCCCCGGGGACCACCACCTCCTCCCGGGAAGGCCCTGCAAATAGAAAGGAGGGGGGGCACGTGGCACCCCTCTTAGAGCCATTATTGGCCCTGGGGCGCCGCCACACCCCAGGGCCAGATGAAAGAATTCCTCCTGCACGCAAGGAGCAGCATTTTTTGCTGCTCCCTGCGTGCGGGAGCAATGCCGGCCCCCACTGGAAGAGGGGAGTTGGAAGGGACCGTGGGGGCACTGAGGTCCACCCGTAGTCTCCAACAGTGGACACTGGGTGCCCTGGGTGGAGCCAGGACACCCTAGATTAAATGGCCGGGCACCAGGGGATGGGGTCCCTGAGGCTGAAATTGGCCCAGGAAGGGGGCACATGGCCCCCTCCACCTTTCAGTAATTGGCTGGGCACAGGGGTTGGGGTGTCCGGGGTCAAAATAGGCTCTCTAATGTGCTTTTAAGAGCATGTTACCTTTTTTAAATATAAGTGGGAAATGTTTACTTCAAGCTCACATCTCGAATTTGAGCATGCAGCTGTGGAAAACTATTTCACACATTTTCAGTTCACTTACCTAAGTGCTAATTATGGCAATTAAACACAAAAACAGGTTTCATATTTAGGGCAAACCTCATGCAGCGGAAACCTGATTTGCACACTTCTGCAGCTCAGCAGGTCAAAATACCAGTTATCCAGGAAAATATGGCGGACATAAACACTGAAACGATGAGATAACATTTCCTTTAATTTAATTCAGGCAAATTTAGGATTTTTTAATGTTACACAAATTTCCAATTCATATCTGAAAGAAAAAAAGTGTTTTCGATTTCTAACTCTACCCAGTTTTATGTAAGTGAGAGGAAGTAAGTTGCCAGTGCATGGGTTATATAAAACTTAGCAATCATTTGGAGGGTGATTGCTCCTCAGAATTACACTCCCACATACACTGAAATATTATTTTGTATGAAAGGTTATTTTTCTCTTTAGTCAACAATGTGCAGATTTTTTTTACACGAGTCTGTTATGTTTTCTTGCAGAAGGAGCAATGTGATACTTCCATTGGAGTGCTGAAAATATATCTCCTCAAGGGCATCCGCGATATCTTTGTGGCTCTTTTCTAAACCAGCATTTAAACTATTTGCAATCTCCTGCAGTTGCCACAATAGTTCTAATGTGTGTGACGTGGGTATATTTTCCTCTCTTTCGAGATCTGTATGGACTCTAATTGAGATGGTAAAATGACAGACTTACACCAGAGATGATGGCTGCTGTGAAAGCCTGACTTTAAGTTTCAGACTGCATAGACTGAGTTCCTAACCTATCATTTTTGCTATTGTGCTTGAAGGTTTCTATTCAGCTGGATAGTTAGCACCTTGCACAACTAAATGCAGAAGTAAAGTGTTTTCCTATCGCGTAAATGCCTCTTATTTCTCAGGCAGTTTCAGACATTGAAACTGGACTGTGCTCTGCTCTTCCTCCTAACATTGTACCTTTCTTTGGCGCCAACAGAAGTTTTTGATGGATGCACGTTTCTCAAGTGGGGCCTACTGTATCCAAGAGTGAAAAGGGGAGGCCAAGTCCAGTTGCCTACCAACAGCTCAACGTCTGGCCCCTCCTTGGTTGGGAGTCTTGTGTTTTTCTGTTTTTATTCAAATGTTAAGTTTTTGAGAAAGGGGGAAATACCAATACTGCTTCATGCATGTTTTTCAAGGGGTGGTATTATTGCCTGATTTTTGTTATAGTCAAAATAGGGGAACACATGCAGAATCAAACATGCTGCCATCAGTTTCCATCCTCTTTTACTCATGCTGATTTTTCGAAACATTACCTGGTAAAAACTGCATGGGCAAATAATCGCTAGTGGGCATTATTATCACATCCCCAAATACTAGGATTTGTGCAAATTATTGTCTGCGTCTTATCCTGGCATTTGTGACCTACTTAGAATAAAGGCCTTTGATTTCACTTTAATGTCACTAAAATTAACCCTCTAAAGGCTCATGTCACAGCACTGATGGTCAAGTAGAGCATGTGCCAAGACCGACCCTGCATGCCTCTCGGGGAGGAGCCTTTTGCTGCTGACAGTGTCATACATACTACTGATGTGCAACATACAATGTCAATTGCATCCTGCTGCAGTGGACCTGCAGATGCTGCCATCAGCATGCAGACTAGTGGCTTCACCTTGGGCTCTCTCACTTGTAGTATACCTCCATTGACCCCTACAGCAGTGGTACTCTCCCAGAAGCTGGTGTTTGGAATTTCACCAGCATCTGTGCAGGGCCCCATGGCCCCGTTCTGTGAGCAGGTTCCATGCTCCCCTTGCAAGTGGGCCAGGCAGACAGACTGCATGCATCATTTTTTCTGTGCCAGATAAACTTGGCTTATGCCACTCTATTATCAGGACAACATCACTGCACAGCAAGAAGACGGCGAGGAGTAGGCAAACTTTTATGCACTCAGAGTCACCCTACACTATAGAGAAAGGCTACTTAAAACAACATCACCCTACAAAGTCTACTACCTGGGGGGAACACTGGCTAAGCGGACTTCCTGAAGGATCACTTCCAAGCAATGCACCAGCAAATTACCAATGCAAGCCACCTACATAATATCTGCCCTACACTTGGTTGACCTGGTCTTGTGCGTGAGATATGCCACGCGGCATAATGTACTTTGCTGCTGCTGCTGATGTCTTATTGATTATGAGCTACTTTTAGAGAGAAGGCCCGCTGTCATTCCAGGGTTGTGAAGCTTGAGGTGAATCTCAATTGAGATATGATGGTCATGGCGGTACAGAGGTTCATAGGTCACACACAAAATTTGCACAAGTGTATGGAAACAAAGTGTTAGGTGGAGCAGCACCAGTCAAGTAATGAAGATTAACATAGGCTACACTTGCCAACACTAGGGGTGGGCAGCGATGCAGAACCTTTTCTATGAAATCTCACAAATATAAAGTCAAATTCAGTAAGGCAATTTCTGCCGAACCAGTCTCCCGCAGGCAAAAAAATGCTTAAACCTGCATAAAGCAACGTTTTGTGAATTTCACAAATTTCATAGGTGTAATTCAAATTTTGCCCTGCTGTAGCCAACATCAGCATAATTTTCAGTCAAAGGAGTATCTTGGGCTAAGAACCTTCTAGGGCATGGGGCAAGAACCCAGCATTCTTGACAAATAAACAAATGAGTGCCTGCACATCACAAAATTTGATCAATTTGTCTTTAATTTGTGGGGCATCTTTATCATGGCACAATTAACCATAACTGACCATAAATTGGTCGGGCACATAGTGGGCTATTAGAGTCTTCTACTCATGGGCAATCGTCCAACTTGCAGCTAACAGAAGAAGGGAAAGCAGACTTCTGGTCCGTGAATGCAAATGACAAATGTCATGTTTGTCCACATTCTGCAGAATGCGTCAGTTGTAAGTACCACATTTACATTAAAATTCAATAAATGAAAATTTTGAAAAGATATGATTGTCATGTGTGGTGTATTCACCATCCTTTTTCTGGTCATTTTGATATACTAAAATACATACAATGCCGAAACTAGTAAATAGGCTATGTCTACTGCTTGATTGCTTCAACATTTTGCAAACAGACATAATCCATTGAAAGCATATGTTTTCCTAATAAAACGTTTATAGTATCTGAAATTTCAAAACCTACTGACATGTCAATACCCCTCCCCCTCCTAAAGGATCACTGGTGCAATTAACACACTAGGGGGCATATTTACAAGCCTCTATCGCCACCAACGTCACTATGGTGTAAGGGTGCCTGTGTTGGCGCTAGGCTGCTAAGTTAGCGCCAGCACAGGGGGAAACACAGGGCTGCACCTGAAGTGGCAGATCGCGGCGTTAAGCCAAGGAGGTTAACGCCGCGCTACGCCACTTCATTGTAAATGTGCCCCTAGATGTGGTAAAAAGACTTGAAGAGCTCTGCAGCAGTGCATCATTGCCACTTTTACCAGAGGAGGAACTAAACAGCTGAATAATTGTAATGCTCTTGTAAAGATGATAGGTCTGATCTTCCTGGTAAATGATCACACTAATCATATAAATGGCATAAGGCACACACAAGGGGCGGACAGTCCATACAGGTGAACAGGAAGTCGCCTATGATGCCAAGTAAAGTAAGCATCCAATTAAAACAAGCATTGGCATAGCCAATAGGTCTCGCCTTTGGGGCCTTATAAGTGTTTAGGCAGAGCTATTGACTTTGCCAATGTGTTTAATGGTGGTGGAGTAGTGGTGGAGTTGTGATGGTGGTGGAGTGGTGGTGGAGTGATGGTGGTAGAGTGGTGGTGGAGTGGTGGTGGAGGAGTGGTGGTGTTGTGATGCTGAGGTGGTGGTGGAGTGATGGTGTTGTGGTGCAGTGGTGGTGGAGTGGTGGTGGAGTGATGGTGGAGTGATGGTGGAGTGATGGAGTGATGGTGGAGTGATGGTGGAGTGATGGTGGAGTGATGGTGAAGTGGTGGAGTGGTGGTGGAGTGGTGCTCAGGTGGTGGTGTTGTGATGCTGAGGTGGTGGTGTTGTGATGCTGAGGTGGTGGAGTGGTGGTGGAGTGGTGGTGTTGTGATGCTGAGGTGGTGGAGTGGTGGTGTTGTGATGCTGAGGTGGTGGTGTTGTGATGCTGAGGTGGTGGAGTGGTGGTGTTGTGATGCTCAGGTGGTGGAGTGGTGGTGTTGTGATGCTGAGGTGGTGGAGTGGTGGTGTTGTGATGCTGAGGTGGTGGAGTGGTGCTGAGGTGGTGGAGTGGTAGTGTTGTGATGCTGAGGTGGTGGAGTGGTGGTGGAGGGGTGCGGAGGTGGTGGAGTGGTGCGGAGGTGGTGGAGTGGTGCTGAGGTGGTGGAGTGGTGCTGTTGTGATGCTGAGTGGTGGTGCAGATATGTGTATTGTGGCTACCACCAAGCGCCTGTGCCAAGGTATATTTGCAGATTCCTTTGATGATATAACTTTCCTTGCAAAGCTACCAAATAACTTTTTGAAGTTGAAAGAGGCGCAGGTTGACATCATGCCAACAACAGTCTCGAAGTGTCTGTTAAAACTTTCAACGTGAAAAAAACAACAAAATGCCCATGTTTTCCTCCAATGCCGTGCATCAAAAGGGTCACAACAGAAGCATGGCAGACGTTTCTGTGGTGGGGGAGAGGGAGGGGCATTGAAGCGAGGTGCCACGCTTGGCCGAGCGAGAGGAATGCCACATGGCCCTCAGCTCGTGCATGTGCGCGGAGGAGCAATAAACAGTAAAGGCAGATGGCCTGGAGCATGCGAATGCGACCTGTCTCTGACCATGCCTCATGCCCCAAGCAGCACTTCTGAAATATCTTTAGCATCGCCCTCTGGTAGCGGAGGCATGAGCTACATACAGACACTGTTTCAAATCATTTCTCCTTTTGGCTAGAACAGTATTACTGAATAACAAGTATAGGCCACCCCCAAAAAGGACTCACAGGAAGGATACAGCTATATATGTATATAACAATTGCCGAAAAGGTACGGAAAATAATACACTTGAAATGTAGCTGTAACATCACACATATGACAATGAAAAGATAGGTATCTGCTAACATTAAGGGGGCTTGTGTTTTAATCTACGCAATAGTTCAGTGCGAAGAGTTTCATAGGATAGTCGTCACTGAAAGAAAATATGTGGGGGCAGAGGGTAGTATAAAAAAGAGCAATACATTAGATTGATACAATGATCCGATCAAGTGATAGCGAAGGAACCCGACTGAAGATGTGGTCACAGAAACATGCAACAGTAAGAAATGAACAGAGACAGAGAAAGACGGGCAGCATATTGGCAGAGACTCTGAGGTACAGACATGGATGCGCATATAGACAGATAAATGGAGCATGTGAAGTGCGAGATGACAGCACAGAATGCGTGCATGTGTGTGTGAACAGACTGATGGTCAGACAGATTCATAAATACAGCGAGAGGGGCAATAGAGTGAGAGAGGGGTAGAAAAGGGGGCACAATCAGAAGAAGTTCGGGAGTCACATCTTGTTAACAAGCATTGGCCGCGCGGCCGTGAAACTTACACGGACGCGCGGCCGTGAGTAATCGCGAGGAAGAGGGTTTTCGAAGTGCAAACAGTGGCTTTTGCTGGCGACCAGCTTGCGTTCACGCGAGCGTCCAGATGGCGAGGGAAGCCATATGGCGCCTGATTGCGCGTGCACGCTCGCGTGAACGCAGGCTAGTCCCCAGCAAAAGCCACTGTTTGCACTTCCAAAACCCGCTTACTAAAAGTCTCGCCAGAGCAACGCATGCGCGCTGGCTCAGGCGAGACCTAAAAAGATACTCAAATAAAAAAAAAATTAAATGAAAAAACAAAAACATTGTGAGGCGCCAATACGTGTTTTACTTGTGGCACTGGTTCTGGGCATTTAGTCTAAGGCTATCTTTTCCTGACTCTAGTGGTCCCACTCCTTTCTAAAGAACACAAGACCATAGTTTGGGTTTTGCTGAGTAGAGAAAAAATACACTGGTGCAATATATCAGTGGCCGTATATTCAGAATACCAACTTCATGGGTCCATGCTTAGCGTTTTTCATGTGCCCCTTCACTTGCTGTCTGCCATAATGTAATACTTTCTCTTGGTAATTAAGTGGATAACAGGGATATATGGAAGTGGCAATTATGGGACTGCACACTTTATAGCCAATCCAACTTCTTCAATGCAGCCATCTATACCACCAACATTTTAAATTTTAAATATTGTGCTACCTAAGTATCAGCCAAACACAAAGGTACAGGGAACACTGATATTATAGAATAATATTTTTTGTTCCGTGTTGGCTACCCTGCGCTTTGAATCTAGATCCAGTTTTTCTGGATCAAGAAGCCTCTCCCACATCATGTGGCATGCTTCATCATCGGCTTCCTACCCCACCCTGTTCAGATGATACTTGCAGAGTAACCTGCACTTTGTGAGAGAGTTCTTAGATAAAGTATGATAGCTGGACAGAGGGGGGATTCAGATATTTAAAATACCTTGTGAGAAACCCATGGGAATTCTCTTTATTGGTAGGTATCCTAGGTATACATAAAATTTTAAAAACAAAGAGGAAGCTGTTTTACAAGTATAATGACCAGTACATCCACTTTATTGCCGGCATGTTTATGTCCCTAACTGATGACCTATGAAAGGTCCAAGGCATTCACCAGGGTGATTAAGTTACATCATCCTATATCTTAATCGTCCGATGAATGCCCTGGACCTATACCATTGGTGAGCACATCGACATGCAGATGGAAGAACGATTGCTTAACCTCACCATGCAAAGGTGACACATAATTATGATAGAGCGCATTTTCTGTGAAATAAAACATAGTCAGCATGCATGTTCGTCAATGGTGGCACTGCAAACAACAAGCTGCTCATGTGAAAGGGGATTCTGTGGAAATAAAGGATAGTCATGCATACAGTCAGACTGAGGGACTTTAAACTAGGTTCTCTGCCGGCACTTTCCTTGATGAAGTAAGTGAATGGACTCTAAGGGGTCGATTCCGATTCGGGCCGGAAAAGCACCGACCGACTCGGAGCCGGAAAAATTACCGACCGACACGTACCAGTGGCGCCCGACACGCCAAGTACGATGCAAGCCGCGATAAATCCGACCGACACGTCAGGAAACCAAGCCGACCGACCGAGCCGCTCGGAAAATAGCAATCCGGCCGGAAAAATACGCGAATCCAACCGACCGACACGCACCCGGAACAAATCCGACCGAATCGTACCCGCCAACTCCAACCCGCAAAGTACGATGCAAGGCGCGAAAAACACGACCGAGTCGGACGGAGGACAAGCCGTACGACCGACACGCATACAAAACCGAGCCGAAGCAACACAATACACCGCGACCGACGCGTACGCAGCATACAAAACTGCACAAACACAGCGTGAACGAAACGGAAAACACCGTACGAGACCAATGCAGGGTCCGACTCGGTCACAAGAACGTTTCCAACATACACAAACAGCACAAAGGAAAAATCAACCAAAAAAGGCCAAACAAGCAATTACCAAGCCAATAAATACTGGGGGGGTGGGGACAGAGAACAAAGACACACCCACAACTCCACCTATATAAAGGACACAAATCACTACCATGAGCCTTTGCAAATGCCATTCCACTGCCAGCACCCAAGAGAAAGCAACCACACACCCACAGCTCATCCCTCACACAAGCCACACACCATCAGCACACCAACAAATACCTACCTCACATACACCCAGCACAACACACACCCACACACCCTCACCTGCACACCAACACACACATCACCCACCATCACCACCCATCACCATGCCCCCAAGAAGAATCCCAAGTTCCTAGATAGTGAATTGGAAGTCATGGTAGACGAGATCCTCAGGGTGGAGCCACAGCTGTTTGGCACTCTGGTCCAACAGACCCCCATGTCGCAGAAAACCAAGATGTGGGAGAGGATCATCAACAGGGTGAACGCCCAATCACCATGTCGGCGCACAAAGACGGACATCCAGAACAGGTGGTATGACGTGCGCAGGAGGGTACGGGACCTGCTGAAGATAGACTACATCAACAGCCAACACACCGGCAGTGGCCCTCCTGCCAAGCCAATATACCTCAGGCCCTGGGAGGAGAAGGTGCGGGCCATCCTTCCGCCAGTGAGCGTATATGGACTAGAGAACATCCCAGAGCCTGGTGAGTACACAACAAATGTACACAATAAACTGCCACAAAACACACACATCACTGTCAAGGGAGAGTCAAACCATGCACTCATAGCAATTACACACAACTAGAACAGAATCATCCCAAAATGTGTATGTCAGTCAGATAAACACAACACATGCCATCAAAAATGTCACATCCAACTGTGCCAACACATGTACAAACACAACCACAACTACAGCTAGGCAGTGGCACAAATAGAACTAACACACACATCCACACATGTAGCCACCACAACAACACCAACACACAGTGAAGACCACTCAAAGGAAGGAATTCTGTGTATGCTGGCCAAGTCAGTGTAGCCAATAGCATCATGGGAGTCGCAGTCACACATATTGCCCCCCACAACTGTCCCATCAACACCACCCTGAACCATGCTCACATCACAGGGAGTGGAGAAGGACTCACAAGATGGCTGACACTGGCTACTGCTGTGGGGAGCACAAGGCCCTGCTGGCAACTGTGCACCAACAAACAGCAGGACACCACTGACTGACATCCTGAGAGACAACTTCCACTCCCTGCAATGCAAGCACGTTCCATGGTGGGATATCTGGCTGGCTGGCTGGGAAGGGGGACTTGCAGCACTGACCATAGTCACCAGCACCTCCCCTCACACCCCCCAACACAAACTCCACAGTACCCACCTGGTAGAATGCAATGCCCTCCATCCTAACACAAGATCCCACAAAGCACCACCACCCTGGGTTATGTTGTGTGAAGCACAGGGACACTCTTGGGACTCTTAGCCAAACAACTGCCAGGACAACACTCCCAGCCATCCTGTCAGCACAGCCAGCCCACCCCACAGGGAAGCAGAGTCAAAGGAAGGAAGCATGGGCATGCTGGGAAGGGGGTGGAGGCAATAGCATGATGGAAGTCGTAGTCACAGACATTGCTCAGCCTCACAACTGGCCCATCAACACCACCTGAACCATGCTCACATCACAGGGAGTGGAGAAGGACTCACAAGATGGCTGACACTGGCTACTGCTGTGGGGAGCACAAGGCCCTGCTGGCAACTGTGCACCAACAAACAGCAGGACACCACTGACTGACATCCTGAGAGACAACTTACACTCCCTGCAATGCAAGCACGTTCCATGGTGGGATATCCGGCTAGCTGGGTGGGAAGGGGGACTTGCAGCACTGACCATAGTCACAAGCACCTCCCCTCACACCCCCCCACAAACTCCACAGTACCCACCTGGTAGAATGCAATGCCCTCCATCCTAACACAAGATCCCACAAAGCACCACCACCCTGGGTTATGTTGTGTGAAGCACAGGGACACTCTTGGGACTCTTAGCCAAACAACTGCCAGGACAACACTCCCAGCCATCCTGTCAGCACAGCCAGCCCACCCCACAGGGAAGCAGAGTCAAAAGGAAGGAAACATGGGCATGCTGGGAAGGGGGTGGAGGCAATAGCATGATGGGAGTCGTAGTCACAGACATTGCTCAGCCTCACAACTGGCCCATCAACACCACCCTGAACCATGCTCACATCACAGGGAGTGGAGAAGGACTCACAAGATGGCTGACACTGGCTACTGCTGTGGGGAGCACAAGGCCCTGCTGGCAACTGTGCACCAACAAACAGCAGGACACCACTGACTGACATCCTGAGAGACAACTTACACTCCCTGCAATGCAAGCACGTTCCATGGTGGGATATCCGGCTAGCTGGGTGGGAAGGGGGACTTGCAGCACTGACCATAGTCACAAGCACCTCCCCTCACACCCCCCCACACAAACTCCACAGTACCCACCTGGTAGAATGCAATGCCCTCCATCCTAACACAAGATCCCACAAAGCACCACCACCCTGGGTTATGTTGTGTGAAGCACAGGGACACTCTTGGGACTCTTAGCCAAACAACTGCCAGGACAACACTCCCAACCATCCTGTCAGCACAGCCAGCCCACCCCACAGGGAAGCAGAGTCAAAAGGAAGGAAGCATGGGCATGCTGGGAAGGGGGGTGGAGGCAATAGCATGATGGGAGTCGTAGTCACAGACATTGCTCAGCCTCACAACTGGCCCATCAACACCACCCTGAACCATGCTCACATCACAGGGAGTGGAGAAGGACTCACAAGATGGCTGACACTGGCCACTGCTGTGGGGAGCACAAGGCCCTGCTGGCAACTGTGCACCAACAAACAGCAGGACACCACTGACTGACATCCTGAGAGACAACTTACACTCCCTGCAATGCAAGCACGTTCCATGGTGGGATATCCGGCTAGCTGGGTGGGAAGGGGGACTTGCAGCACTGACCATAGTCACAAGCACCTCCCCTCACACCCCCACACAAACTCCACAGTACCCACCTGGTAGAATGCAATGCCCTCCATCCTAACACAAGATCCCACAAAGCACCACCACCCTGGGTTATGTTGTGTGAAGCACAGGGACACTCTTGGGACTCTTAGCCAAACAACTGCCAGGACAACACTCCCAGCCATCCTGTCAGCACAGCCAGCCCACCCCACAGGGAAGCAGAGTCAAAAGGAAGGAAGCATGGGCATGCTGGGAAGGGGGTGGAGGCAATAGCATGATGGGAGTCGTAGTCACAGACATTGCTCAGCCTCACAACTGGCCCATCAACACCACCCTGAACCATGCTCACATCACAGGGAGTGGAGAAGGACTCACAAGATGGCTGACACTGGCTACTGCTGTGGGGAGCACAAGGCCCTGCTGCCAACTGTGCACCAACAAACAGCAGGACACCACTGACTGACATCCTGAGAGACAACTTACACTCCCTGCAATGCAAGCACGTTCCATGGTGGGATATCTGGCTGGCTGGGTGGGAAGGGGGACTTGCAGCACTGACCATAGTCACCAGCACCTCCCCTCACACCCCCCAACACAAACTCCACAGTACCCACCTGGTAGAATGCAATGCCCTCCATCCTAACACAAGATCCCACAAAGCACCACCACCCTGGGTTATGTTGTGTGAAGCACAGGGACACTCTTGGGACTCTTAGCCAAACAACTGCCAGGACAACACTCCCAGCCATCCTGTCAGCACAGCCAGCCCACCCCACAGGGAAGCAGAGTCAAAGGAAGGAAGCATGGGCATGCTGGGAAGGGGGTGGAGGCAATAGCATGATGGGAGTCGTAGTCACAGACATTGCTCAGCCTCACAACTGGCCCATCAACACCACCCTGAACCATGCTCACATCACAGGGAGTGGAGAAGGACTCACAAGATGGCTGACACTGGCCACTGCTGTGGGGAGCACAAGGCCCTGCTGCCAACTGTGCACCAACAAACAGCAGGACACCACTGACTGACATCCTGAGAGACAACTTACACTCCCTGCAATGCAAGCACGTTCCATGGTGGGATATCTGGCTGGCTGGGTGGGAAGGGGACTTGCAGCACTGACCATAGTCACCAGCACCTCCCCTCACACCCCCCGCCAACACAAACTCCACAGTACCCACCTGGTAGAATGCAATGCCCTCCATCCTAACACAAGATCCCACAAAGCACCACCACCCTGGGTTATGTTGTGTGAAGCACAGGGACACTCTTGGGACTCTTAGCCAAACAACTGCCAGGACAACACTCCCAGCCATCCTGTCAGCACAGCCAGCCCACCCCACAGGAAGAAGAGTCAAAAGGAAGGAAGCATGGGCATGCTGGGAAGGGGGTGGAGGCAATAGCATGATGGGAGTCGTAGTCACAGACATTGCTCAGCCTCACAACTGGCCCATCAACACCACCCTGAACCATGCTCACATCACAGGGAGTGGAGAAGGACTCACAAGATGGCTGACACTGGCCACTGCTGTGGGGAGCACAAGGCCCTGCTGCCAACTGTGCACCAACAAACAGCAGGACACCACTGACTGACATCCTGAGAGACAACTTACACTCCCTGCAATGCAAGCACTTTCCATGGTGGGATATCTGGCTGGCTGGGTGGGAAGGGGGACTTGCAGCACTGACCATAGTCACCAGCACCTCCCTCACACCCCCCCAACACAAACTCCACAGTACCCACCTGGTAGAATGCAATGCCCTCCATCCTAACACAAGATCCCACAAAGCACCACCACCCTGGGTTATGTTGTGTGAAGCACAGGGACACTCTTGGGACTCTTAGCCAAACAACTGCCAGGACAACACTCCCAGCCATCCTGTCAGCACAGCCAGCCCACCCCACAGGGAAGCAGAGTCAAAGGAAGGAAGCATGGGCATGCTGGGAAGGGGGTGGAGGCAATAGCATGATGGGAGTCGTAGTCACTGATATTGGTCACCCCACAACTGGCCC